>OY728127.1:1028080791-1028715791 GCA_963277665.1 Viscum album
GGGTAAGATCACACTGTCTTCAAAGGTTTGTGATCGTCGAGTATCCTCCTATAGGTGTCTCCAAGCGTAATGATCGACTCAACGACTCTACCAGAATCTCATGGTTTTACAAAAGACATGTGGTGATGAAGGAATGACTGGAACCTATATCTATAATTACAATAGATACATTAGAGAAGAAAGATATCACAACTCATATCATCCCTGGAGCCCCTGGGTTGTATGCCTCGACCGCATGCAGCTGTCCCCACCCCTGTCCCCCAGCTGCATGAGCCTGGTGCAGACCTCCTAGGGGTGGTGCTGGAAGTAAGTCAAAGCATCTGCCACCACCTGCAGCTCTCCCTGCTCATCTTCCACGTCTAATGACTAGTGGGTCTGTTGGATCCACTCTCTTCCTCTACCTCGAGGGTCCATCCTCCGCTTACCTTCCAGTAGATCGACGGGTCAGACAAGCTCTAGAGAGATGTCCCTACCGTCGCACGTGTAGCACCGCTTGTCCCTAGGATGGATGGATCTAGCCTGAGAGCCCTAGATTGTTGACTCCCTATCCTGGGTCCTTCTCTGACATCTCCCACATCTTGATCCCTGTGTCCGATGTCGGCTCCCCGCTACCATGGTCTCCAAACCTGTCTGCCTACTTCTGACTACCGGTGGTTGCCTCTGCTCTACCAAGAATCTCTCAATCACCAAGGCCCACTCGAGAACACTAGCATAAGTCTAAATGCATAGAGTCACGACACTATCTCAGATGTCCCGTCGCAGACCTCGCTCAAAGGTATGAGCTTTGATGTACTGATCCCTAACCATATCCATTGAGTACCTTGCGAGGTTGGTGAACCTCAATGAATAGTCATATACCATCATACTACCCTGCTGGAGCAGGAGAAGCTCTTGGATACACACTTCTCTCAGCGTAACCAGAGATAACTCCTCCTTAAAGAGTTTCTCGAACTCCATCCATGAAAGAGTCTCATCGTCGTGAGTCTGTATGGTAAAACTCCACCATCGTCCCGCCGAACCTTGAAGAAGGCTCGCTCCTAGTATCACCATCTAGTCCACTGGTGTCCTCAATATATGGAAAACTATGGTCACCACCTCAATCCAGTCCTTAGCATCCTAAGGGTGGGGCTCACCTCGGAACCTGAGGGGTCTGTGTCTTTAGAACTCATGGAGTGCGCTCAGCCTGCACCCCTCGTCGGTTGGTACTACAGGTACCACGAGCTACTCCATTGGTGGTGGTATAACCGGTGCACCACCTGGTGGCAACACATGGGGAACTGGTCCCTATATTGAACCATCGTCACTGAGGGTTCATCCTCATGATCGTTCTTCTGAATCCTAGAGGGTATGCGTCACGAAGGAATCCTGTAAGGAAACAAGATGTACCATGGTCAATGAGTATATCTGGATAGTTGACTCAAAGGACATGGAAAAACTACCCATTCCAATATGAGGCATATACCATTCCTTTATTTCTCAACAACTAGTGTTTTCATGTTTCGAGTCAAAAATAAGGTTATTAGAGTCCTGGTGTATGGATAAGTTGGTCGCCTACACCAACACTAGAGTCACTGGCCCAAAAGCTGTTCTCGAAAAACATAACACTGTTGCCCCAAACAAAACTCACAGACTCTTGGTCCTAAGGTTGAACTGAGCTCCCTCTAATACCACTATATCACGACCCGTTCCATTGGGGCCCACACCGCGTGTCATGACCCGTCCTCAGGACCCATGCCGTGACTACCCCAAGCCCGCCTCCCATAGGCCATGGGCTGGCGACTAGAACCAAGACGTAAATCCCGACAAAAAGTGGAAGGTATTGCCTTTATAAAGTAAACAAACACCACAGAGTACGAAAGCAGTAGTATACACTCAGTAAAATTGGATAAAATAGTAGTGCAGAAAGTAAATGGGTCAGAATACAAGCCCAAACTGAAAGTAAAGTACAACTGGAAGGAAGGTACATCAACTAAAAGTAAAGCAGCAACGTCGAACCGTCCACTGGAAGACCCATCTGAAGGGTAGGTATAGATAGCCTCCTCAGCTCCTCGGGTCCAGTCACCCGATCTGTGTACGTCCCACCCAGTGGTCCACCTCCAGGTACCGACTTGCTCCACAAGCCTCAACCATGATCAGCGCTATCCATCATCTGCATCCAATACAACGTAGTGTGGGCATAGCCCGTGCATGGGTGAGTATACGCTACTCAGTAGAGACCCCAAGACCCCTGAAGGTCTCCCAGAATCCACAAAGGATAATCCACAAATGAAAGATACAATCACGAAGTAACATCCAACACTACTTAGGTATACGCCCATAAATATACCTAAGTCATCAATTTCAGTTTGGCTCCAACGTTCGAGCCCCAGTTCGATCACGTCCACATAGGAAAACACAAACCAATCCACAAAGGAAAGCATAACCCAATCCACATAGGAAAGTAAGTCAATCATATAGAAGATAATGATTGAAAGTCAAGACTCAACTCACACAGGTATACTTCTTCGTAAGGTGATAGAGATGATCAGATGTAGCCACTGATTCATCTAAGCTCGGACCCACGTAGAATACTAAACCAGCTAAGCTGTCGGACCCACATAAGATACATACCAGCTACTCTTCCAGACCCACGTAGGATAGCAAGAATAGAGTCAAACACTGCCATACCCACATAGGATTCAAGAACAATAGTCATCACCATCGAACCCACGGGGGATTTTAGTATGGTCTTCATCGCTGCTGAAACCATGGAGGATTTTACTGCAGTAGTCATTGTCGTTGAACTCACGAAGGATTTCAGCACGATCTTCATCGTTGCCGAACTCGCAGAGGATTTCAGTGCAGTCTTCATCACCGTCGAACCCATGGAGGATTTCAGTACGGTCTTCATCGCTGCCGAACCCACAGAGGAATTCAGTGTAGTATTCATCGTCGTTGAACCCACTGAGGATTTCAGTATGTTCTTCATCACTGTCGAAACCACGGAGGATTTTAGTGCAGTTGTTGTCACTACCGAACCCACAAGGGATTTCAGTGCAGTCATCATCGTTGTCGTAGTCGCAGCCAGCTATAGGGTTCCCTCACACAACATGCTCGATTCCGGGAGGGTCCACTCCACGAGCCAAGGGATCGATGCATCAACTGACACATAGTCTGGAGTTGATGTATCTCAAAGTTTGGTCTCGACAAGAGGAACTCAAAGTGACAGACGGCGCGTCAATCGGACGCCCGGTCTGAGAGTTGTTAAATTTTTCGTTCCAGGGGCCCAGTTGGTTTTTCTATGTCAAAACCAACCTAACCGCACTCAAACTGCATCCAAAACTCAAGCAGATTATTCCAAAAGGTCCTTATAACTAATAGAAATCCAAAAACGTCGACGACACGTCAATCAGACATCCAGAGCTCAAGTTATAAGCGTTTCCACTCCGAGGGCCCTGTTGGTTTCGTTCTCGAACCAACCCGGAAATATCCAAAGTTCTCTAAAACCTTGAGTTTAATATATCGAAATTATTTCCTCGATCCAAGGATC
Source organism: Viscum album (assembly GCA_963277665.1). Lineage (NCBI taxonomy): Eukaryota > Viridiplantae > Streptophyta > Magnoliopsida > Santalales > Viscaceae > Viscum > Viscum album. Next base: position 1,028,084,321 of record OY728127.1, read on the forward strand.
ACATTGCAACTGACAGTGCGTCGATCGGAGGTCTATATCCCATGATATGGTAAAAAGAACAAACCTGTCCGGTTTTAGGGGGTTTCGGGCCCGGACCGACCCGGCCCGAGACCCCCTGGGTCGGCCCAGACCGGTGCTACCCGTTGGCCTGGCACGGGCGTGGCCTGGTGTCGCCAGATCTATGCTAGCCGAACCGCCACAGAAGGGGGGGTGGAGGTGTTGCCCCCCTGATTTAAACCGCGCCCCCCACGTGGGGGTCACTCCCTTTGCCAGTCGGGGTTACGAACCCCAGTTTCCCTTCTGAAATGGCTAGCTCGGTCCGGCCCGCCAGTGCTACTGTCACGGGACCCCGCGGTCCCGCCCCTCCGAGGTGCTGACGGCCGGTGGTTCCGGCTTCCCCGCCTTGCACCGCCGTGGCTTTGATCCGCGACCTTGTCCGATCGGCGCGGCGCGACGGCGCCCCGCCCCTCCGCCACAGCCCCGCTCCGGCCCCAGCCTCTTCGTTATTCTCCGTTGTGGCGCGACGACGCCATGCTTCTTCTTTGTTTCTGTACGGTGTTGTTGCATCGCGCTGCCTTTAATTGTGCTGCGACAAACACAACATCAAAGGGGGAGGAGGGTCGGCCGTGTTCGTGCAGTCCGACCTCCTCCCGTTAATCCGATATCAAGAGGCTTAAGAATTGGATGTTTGGACAACAAAGAATATTCGTGAAATAAATCAAACCCCCCTACATCAAGGTGTTGTCGAACGAAGGTTCTTTGCGGGAAAGGGACGTCGCGGAAGACGGCGTCACGGAAGGAGGATCGTCGGCGTCTCGATACACGGTGTCACGGTACACAGCGTTGCAAAGAAGAGGACTGTCGGCGTCGCGGTACACGACGTCGCGTCGTCAATCTCCGAGGAATTTGTGTTCTTCGTCGTCCTTCGACGGAGTTTTGCATTCTTCATCGATGATGGTGCGTTCCTCACGTTTTTCAAGGAGGAAGATGAGGATTCCAAAGCTTGAGCAAATCTTCTCCAACCTTCTTGCACAATGAAATAACCCTTAATGAAATAATACTTTGTCTTATTTAATTAACACACACAAGAAAACATTCAATTAGAAATTCAAAAATGAATTCATGAATTTATTAAATTGAATAACTTAATTCAATACATTAATTAAAAGAGTTGACTTGGCATTAAAAAGGGGTGCGGGTGAGTTACATATTAAACGCATGAGAGGGAGGTTAAAAGGGATTTAAAGGGGTGGGGCTCGTGTGGGCCCCACTTCACTAATATCATGCCTAGTTGAGTTAGGATATTAGTGGGTCCCACCCCAACCACCAATCATAGGTTTAAACTACCTAGAATAGAAATAAAATTTGTAGCACAATATTTTATTTTATTCATTAGTTAACCCATTGAATTAATAACCTCACCAGAGAAAACACAACTCCAGAAAAGGTGTTCTTAAGAAATTACCGGTGCTGCAGTTCCGTCGGTGCCCTCATATTTTGATTCCGAGCACTGGTTGAAAAGTTAGGAAAACCTGCTCGTTCGTTTACTGAACGTACCCGAGCTAAACTTCGAAACATTATTTCGGGCACACCAGGCCTCGGAATTAGGTTCCGTCAGAAACTACGTTCTTGTAAAATCCCAAAGAAATTTAAGAAAAAGTTTCCCTTGAATTTTACGGGTATTTACACCGCGTCTCCCCAATCCCGCCTCTAATAGGCCAGGGGCTGGTGACTAGCACCGAGTAGGCATATTACTAACATGGGATCCATTGCCTATGTACTTGTACACCCACAAACATCTCCAAGCCCATAAATGATAAAATGTAAAAACCACCATGGAAAAAAATGCATGCATACACTAAACCCAACCAACAGAGTACGACGAAAGGTAAAGTACTATAAGTAAACTGGGCCAGAATACAATCCCACTAAAAACTACAGTCTGAAAAAACTACAAATTCCAACCTGTAACGCAAGAGGTGCTGGGACTGATGCTCATAGCTGTAGGAACACCTCGGCCTATGGGGAACTCAGAAAGCGCAGTCCAGTCCTGGTCCGCCCTAGACCCTTTCAAAAGGCTACTCATCTGCACAAGACACGACACGTGCTGGCAAAGCCCATGTAGGGGTGAGTATAACAATACTCAGTAGAGGTCCCCAAAAACCACAAAAAATACATGAAGCAAAGGAACAATCATCTCTACAAATTATATTTCCACAGAACATATAGTAAGAGAAACACAATCCAGATTTACTCAAAACCCAGACCCGTGGCTTAGAGACAAGTCACACAACCGCATACCCTCGTTTAGGGAATCAGTTCAAGGATTCCACGAAGCACTCATTCCTGGAGAAATCAATCCACAAGTCTAATATCTAAGATGAAGTCCTCCCGAGAAGAACAGTTCGTCAGGAAAAGTCACGAGAGATGGGTATACTAATTTTGGGAGAACACTCCTGAGTGAGAAAGATCACGATACATAGATACACTCATTATGGGAGACACACTCCTGAGTGGGGAAAGATCATGACACACAGATGAGGATCACTGTCAAGGCCATGGCGGATAACGCGAATCATCCAGAATTCACCTACTAGGTAGAGGATCAATGCCTGGTGGAGTTGTTCATGTCGATGCCTGACTCTACCTAGGGTCATGAATGGATAGAGGATCTCGATCCGGGCCTCTCAGATAGATTTCTGACTCTATCACATAAAATCCTACTGAAGGGATCATACTCTTGTAGAAGGAAATGACGCCTTCCCTTTAGGGGAACGAGAATAAGGGGCACTAACCCAAACGAAACATGTCCAAGATACGGTGGACAAGAAGACCAGTCCATTTTCCAAAAAGTACATGGCGTGTAGAAAAAGTCACATGTTGTGTCTTCTGACCCCAGGTACTGCCCGTGTACAATGTCCCATGTCCTAAGGCTGGTCATGTAGAAAAGTCAGTACAAGGTGTGTGGTAAGGATTACATGCCATCTTCGAGTAACTATGGTCGGCTATGTGTATGCTGGCCATGTGCCCATACACAACCTCAACCCATATACGCCAACCCATGTAACTGGTACACGCGGTGACCCACATTACTGGACTCGCCTGGCTGTGTGGGGGAGTAAAAGGTCATGTTCTCCATCCTGTGTTTGTGTATCCCTTAGATACACGCCAAGTCTTGTGTAGTCACTTCTGCCATGCTGCGTAGAGATTACACGTTATGTAGTCCAAACCATGTCCGTGTACTTTCCAAAAAACATGACGAGCTCGTGGAAAGTTCAACATGCCATGTGACCTGGGTCACACACCATGTGATTCTTATCTGACCCCCAAAACCCTAGCCACTGCCAGTGGCACTACACACTGTGTTCTTCAGATGTACATGCTGTGTATTTCAGAATTTTCCAGAATCAACACTTCTCGCCAGCCCACCTCCCGTGAAGCTTCGATCATCATTCTGATGGTCTGATCACCATGAAACTACAGATTCTAGGCCTCCCTGATGTCCCGAAGTCTTCTTCATTGTTTTCGGGCCTCTGATCATCCCTGATAATGCGTTTTGATCTTCCTACGTGAAGAATGCTCGAAGAACGGTGTCTTCCGATCCGAGCTGATTTGTCATCTGTCATGGACGTCGCACCTCTATAGGGTCGTTGCAAGGTTGGGTCTCCATTTTCGGATCGTTGCATTGTAAGAAAGATGCACAAAGATCCATTCTTCCCCACCCCGTGAAGAACATGAAGAACACACAGAGAAAAGAAAGGTGGAAGAAATCCACTGAACAATTTGTGGAACGAACCTCCGCCGTCATTCATCACGGCATTGATCTGATTTCGTTAGTAAGCTTAAACAGAGTAGGAATCAATAAAAATACAACATAGATCAATTCCCTGGAAGCATCCCAATAAAACTCTCACACAAGGACGTATGAATCCGTAGATCAACATGTTCGTGGTTGATGCACGTTCTTCATTTGAATCTCAAAATGGGGAATGGAGAATTGAAATAACAACCCCTACCTCAAGAAGGGATCGATCGCTGACGAAGGGGTCATGCTGCTGTCATCGTCGAGATCCTTCAACTTCGATGGTGCAGCAATTCACAGCTTCGATTCGTTGTCATTCATCACCGAGAGTTTTCTTCAAAGCGCCACAGATTCTCTAGAGTTTTCCCTCAACCTTTGCCAATGATCAACATTCTATTAACCCAAAAAAATGGAAATTTGCTTCAGCATTCCATTATGCTGTGATATTAATGAGTCAGCGTTGCTGTTTCTGAGTAATTATGACATGGCATTTATTAAAGAAATAGTTTCCCCATCGCCGTGCTGTAGCGGGTGTTTCCAAATAAAATAAATAAACATTTTGAATTTGTTTTATTTTATTTTAATAAAAACATCAGAATATTTACTTTTTCCCTCAACCTGTGATGGTCGAGGTTAGACTCAGTCTTAGGTAAATTCGTCATTTCGGACACAACGATGCCCTTGTATTTTTAATCTGGGAATCCGTTTGGAAACTGCCACAACTACGCACATATGATGAATCACTTTAATTAACAAAATTCAAACCACCATTCCCAGATCACTGGGTCTCGGAATGATGTGTCGTCTCTGTGCCTGGTCTCGTAATAATTCCATATAATAATACATGGGAAAATTCGAGACATTACAATCCTCATTGAAATTGGGTTAAGGAAAACCCATTATAAGCTCATAGGACTAGAGGAACATAGCCTTAAAATTTAATTACCCAAGAGCACATTGGGATAAGAATCATTAAAAATAAAAATCCCATAATAGACACAAAGAAGAATCCTATTTTCATAAGAAAATTCAGATTCAATTTCAAGAAAACCGAGTCAACTGTGCTGGCCCGAGCACCAACTAGATCCCTCTATAACCACCCACGGTGGACCTCCACCTTCATCCGTGAGAATTGATGAAACACGATCCCCTGTCCATGAAGCATTTTATCCACACAAGAAATGTCAAAAATCTTGAACTTCAAGTATGTCACCGCCGCCAAGCCACCTGAATATCAAGGAAGCCCCTGCCGCCAACTGCACTAGGTCTTTAAAACTGAGGATGTCACCACTTCCACTCGCATGCTAAGGCGTCACCACTTTTACCAGATCTACACCTCACCAAAAATCCATAATTCATGTAAATCACACTCAAATCAATTTTCTCAGCAAGATTTCACTTTCTGAAGCTAGATTCACAGTACAGATCCAGTTCTAAACCAGATCCAAGATGTCTACTATTACTTGTTCATCATGCCACCCAGGACCTCCAGTAACCACCCCAGAGGGACACAATATGATCTAAGTAGTAAAACTACCATCGATGTCATATAACACTTATAGAAGACTCCCCATGAGGCCAAAATGTTTCCACCATTGAGAATCGTTGTTCCGGGGTGATGAATCAAGGAGAACCGCCGAATGAGAACCACAGTGGAAGCCGATGTTCTTAATGTTGTATTTTTGTTTATGGTGAAATGTTGAGGTTAAGATGAGTAGGATTCTTGTATAGATATAAATAGTATCATAATATGGAAAAAACAGGATTATTTCTGTGCATTGGTAGACCTATTGAGTATACCACATGGAGTCTCATACAGTTTTATTTAGTATACAAGGGGTTGATGTATTATATTTTACTCCCCACTACCTTAGTTTGATAAGATAACTAGAATGAAAATCCTCATACATTGATACCCTACTTATGAAAGTTTACATATTGACTTAGATAATATAGGAGTGTTTGGGTATGTTGTAGATCATATAGTTTATCAAAGAGTAACCAATATTCTACTTTTCCTATTGAATGATGGGTATGACATCAGAGAACTTGATTGAGATAGACTGTGGGAGTTTGTGGAACCTCTAGATATCTTATACATATATATATCTATATAAATAAGTGACATGTGTTGTGCTTATCCAAAGGGATGAATGAAATGTGATATATCCCTCAATTAGTTTAATATACACTTTGAGATTCAAGAACATATAAGTTGGATATATGTGAATATCATGTTCCAAGTATCATGGTTACTTGATGTCTTAGTAAAATGGAAAATATGAGAATAAAAAAAATTATATGATGAAGACTAGTGTACATAGTTAGAGAGATACAGGTATTTAATGGAGATCACTCCTAAACCCTTTATATCTTGAGTAACATTGTTTTTTTTCTAAAGGACACTCTTTTATTACACATATAAATCTAGAGATATGAATTTTTTTTCAATTCTCTAAAGTCCCAAAGGGTCACACATTTTGGTTTACTGAATGTGGATTGATCTTGAATTCAAAAGGTTATCTAAAACTATTGTAGAGTTAGTCCAAAGTTTTTTGGATTTATATATAAATTTTACAACATATGATGTTATAAAAGGTTAATTTAATGATAGCTTTCCAAAAGTGTTTTGGATGATATCAAAAATAAGTTTTGGATATGGTTGCATATGTTATTGTATATGATACAATATATAGTGAAATGGAACAAAGTCTATTGGGATTTAGTGAAAGAGGGATATTGAAGGATATATACCCTAAAGTTAAAAATTGTATATGATGAATTGAAATATCATGTGCATGGGGTATCAGGATGCAAGTATGAAATAATATTTCATGCATTCTACTACCTGTGATCAAATAAACTTCCAAATATTAACTGTATTAATATTTTCATAGTTTAGCTCATTTAATTTTTTCATTCAATGAAATCATTTCATATTTATATAAAATGTATATGGATTAAGTGCATAATATTCATAAACCATCCATAACATTTGAACATGTATTTTAAGATATGATCTAATGCAGAAAACAACTTTGGAGTGTGTTTGGGTGTTGTATATAGGTCACGCACATGCAATGTCATGGTGTGGGATCCATATCCTCACACTTGGACTAAATACCCTAACCTAATTCTCTCTTTCACCATCCTCATTTATAATTAGTGGTAGTAATATACTAAGAAGATTGGTGGATCTTTCTCGAAAATTGAGTGATTCAGATACAGCTCCTAAATACAATGTGGAGGTGGGATGCAATTGTTTAAAATTTGTGATATCTCTTAACTAATCTAAATCATATGAAGAATTATTACATGGCTCTTCAGTTTTATAGTAGTTCTTCATTAATGTTTTTATATGAAGTTCCATATTATCTTTCATTGATATCCTTAGAAACTGGGTCTTAAATTGCTCTTTCTTGATCGGATAAATCTTATTAATTTCAATTAAAAAAATAAATTTGGTTGATAGGACATATTCAGGGTTATTATAAAGAGATTTAATGGGTTAATGGGATGTATATTCAATCAAATGTGTCTCTTTTATTTAAATATACATATTTCTGATAACCAAGAAGATTCAAATTCAAACAAAATAAAGTGGTTTTTTCAAAAGAAGGAATATTAAAGATGGTTTATATCACTCTAAAGATTATGCCACCAAGTAGGAAAAACATAATTAGTGAAAATATATGTGATATTCCATCATTCTAACTTTTACTAACCTATTGGGTTTACTGAGAATAGATTGTATTTTGTGAGGACCATATGGAGGTCCCCATATGCTTTATACATTTTCATATTTATGTGTTCATTTTTTTAATTAATAATAATGGGAATCCTAGTGATAAAAGACCTGAATTATTATTAGAATACCCTTTACTAATTTTAATCCAAATAAGTTTTATTCCTTTTCACATGTAGTTTAGGGTTTTTCAAGATGGACAAATGAGGGACAGAGTTTAAGTTCATACAAATTTGACTAATAAGCATTGGGTTTAAGGTCCTGAAATTTTGACTTACATGTGTTGAGTTCAAGTTCAAAATTTTTTGAATAAAAAGTGCTATGTTTAAGGTCATACAACTTTGACGAACAAGTGATAAGTTTAGGGTCACACAGATTTGACCATTAAGTGATAAGTTTAAGGTTATGCATCTCTGAACAATATATGTAGAGTTTAATGTCATAAAAATTTTACCAACAAGAGAGATATTTGATATAGAAATAATATGGAATGAAGTAAGATGAATGGGGATTCCAACTCTACTATATACTACCTCTGAGTGAGTGAACATAGATTTAGGTCATGATGCTTAAATCTAAGGGGTGACAATAAAAAATCAACTGGGTCTTAAAGAATAATAATTTCACAAAACGCATTGAATAGGGATTGATGACACCATAAAAAAACTTGTGAATCTTGGATGAGGTTAATTGGTATAGAATATGTATGTAAGAGATGATCATGGAGTAAATTCTAATGATTGGTTTTTTCTGATGTTGTAGAGGCTTACTGAGATCAGATTTTCTTATAATTAGTGTGTAGATTGGTCTCATTAAAATACCATATAGAGGGAGATTATATAGATCTATATCATGTAAATAATACTCATTTTCAAGAAAAGGTATCCCTTGGAGTTAAATACACTTATTACTAATATTCCTCGAGGGTTTTCAGAAATCCAAGACTGTCAACGCTCTGTTTTATCAAGGGAGATGAAAAGATTATGAAGATGATTTTGGGTATGTCAAAGTACTAAACAAACTTAAGGATAACCACGGTACATAACCAAGTCATCATAAATGCACACATACCTTCATGTTATATGAACCGCATAGAATCCCTGTATAGAGAAAAAAGGATACACCTGCACTGAGAACCTGCACTATGGACCTATGTCGTTGACCTATTCTGGAAACCATATTCGGAGAGGATACTCTATTTTATTATAAATAGGACCATTGGGATCATCATTTGAACAAATGAATAATAAAATAAAAACACCCTCAGAGATCTAATTGTGCATCACCTTCGCCCAAGTCCCTAATAATTTCTTAGGTATATCTCTAAAACCCGACAGAAAAAGGAATTAAGGGGGATAAGTAAGATAAAAGTAATTTTAGAGTCTAAAATATAAGACACCTTCATGATTTATATTCTTTAGTTAGAATAAACCACATTTGTCTATCCTATCTTTCAGATTAGAGAACTGTGTGAGACCCTTCCAAGGACATTGGAGGAGACCCATGGTTCTTAGGAAAAAGCCTCACACATGTTTTTCTTCCCTAGGGTTCCATTTCTTGGGGCATATCCTGATAGCATAGGCATATACCCTCATGTGTGAAGCACATTCAGTTCCTCCTAGGTCCTGTACGACACACATGTGTGACACATAAAAACTAAGAACCTGCGCCCAATACCTATGCGGGCCATCCTTTGAGACCTATTCCAATCCACCTATGGAAAGGTTTTTTCCCCTTTTCTCACTTGTCTAAAAGGAACCAAACTAAAACCTCCCCCAAATCCTTCTAACATAAAGAACCATGGATGAGTATAAATCAACATGTCACCCATTTGTTTATGTATTCCAATAGTCAGGGGTTTCCCACACTTTTCTGGTTGACCGGTCAGGGTCCTCAGGGTGAATGTTAGTATGTATCACAAAATCAATGAGGACCTCAACCCTAGGGATAGTATTAGGGTGTTCCTGTTATAGAATACTAGGACTTAGACAATGTACTCCCCATCTCGTCTCTGAGACCCAGAGCCTCTAGTCCCCAGCTGAGAGGGTAAGTATTATGCTTTCATTCCAATTCAACATAGAAAGTGATACTCCTTCCCTACTATAGGACCAATTTTAGGGAATCAGTGCTGGAGTAATCCCCTACCCTTTATTATAAGATGTTGAAGTCATTATCCTCTCTACCTCCTAGCCACCACCTAGGTTCCCACATCTTTATCCTTTAATCCTTCCTCGTAAAGTGAAGAGAGGGAGGTGGTGTTGTGGACCCAGACTATTCCATCAGCAGAGGGGGGGGGGGGCACTCAACATCCCATCCTTCTCCCTTGGGTATTTTTCTCCATGTCCCCTAATGGGAAGAAATGAGAAGTTTTTGGTTTGTCAGATCTTCCACTTCCTCTTGTTTCTCACACTGGTTATGGCTGACATGCGGTTAGAGGATGATGGTCGTCAAGAATCCCACACAATTATTTTATTGAAAAACAAGAACTCTGATTCCTACTATAAACAAGATATATAGGATGGATATCTAAGGACTGATCTCAACATGAATCCTCTTTAGATATAATCTCCAACTTATTAGGGAATCCTCCTTAGAAGTAAGCCCCGAAATTTAACCTTTGGGATTCCTCTTTATATATAAGCCCCCAAATGCCTCCAATTCACCACGAGTAACATATACCTCATTGTCCCTTAAACATGGAATTATTTTAAAGAATAATCGCCAAATTAATCATCACAAAGGTCCATACTCTCATATGAGACAAACCCTTAGAGGACCTCCATATGTGATGTTCCTCACCATTGAACTATGTGGGACTTCATTACCATCCAAATGGGATATGTGTATAGCCTCCACAAGGTCCAAAACCAACACTCAAAATCAACCATATTCTCATTGGGCCATATTACTTGTAGGTTCTAATTCAACCTTGAAATTCATATCACTTTCAGGTATCATGGGCCTCTTTAGTATAAGTACCACATCAATCTTTGGCCAGGTATCTTGTTCCTAGATTTCCAGGCCACATAAAATTAAACCATATGGTTAGGTCCTTATCACATGACCTTAAAAGGTATTATGTGTCCCATTAAGTGGCACCACACTATGTGGGTTATGATTCCTATCGCAAGGATACATAGGAAACCTATTCATGAGTCCTATCCCAACATCAAAACAATTCATGGGTCCCGAGATGACGATAAAATCTAGAGTGACTACCGTCTCCCTGGATAATGATACACTCCATAGTTCCTCACTGTTTGGATATAAAAATATCATAATCATAATAATGAAAGAACAATCTCAAATTAGTACATAAGAAGATACAGTTGATGGAGAACCTCAATTACATATGGATGTCTCCATCAATAAAGAACCTCAAATACAAACATATGATTCTAAGATTCCACACATGATTTAAATTTATTATTAATTTATGGTTGATCTATATAACAATTAAGAATTAATGAAGGATTCAAGTATATGTCCTAAATATATAAGAGATTCTTGAAGTAGGCAATAATCCCTCCAAAAGGGTGTGATGAGTCTGACCTCCCATCCTCTCGACCAATGCGAGTGGTTAAGTATCATCAACCAAACCCCTTGATGAGTGAATTCCTTTTAAAAGAATATCTTTATGGATACCAAAACATTTTATTTTTTCAATTACATGGAAAAAAACCCATTGGAAACAGATTATAAATAGTGAACCCAATGTGAATGATTTCACACAATTCAATCCCATGCAATCGACTATCAGGAGAACAATTTTTGAGGGAAACAAAAATGGTGAACCAAACATGAATGAATTAACTATGGAATTCTCTTCACAAGATTAAAATGATGTACTACCCATTCCTCATCGGACCATTCCTCTCCTCATAAAAAACACATTCCTTTCAGAAAAAAAGTGGAGAACCCAATGTGAATGACTTAACTATGGAATCTCCTTCACAAGATAAAAATTATTTACTTCCGACTCATCTTCATACTATTCCATTCCTTGGAAAAAACACATTTCTATCCAAAACAAAAATAAAATTGAACCTAACATGAATGATTTTATACAATTCATCCCACTATAATCAACTATTGGGAAAAAATTCTCCAAGGGAAACAAAAATGATTAACCCAACATTAATGACATAGCAATGGAATCTTCTTGACAAGATAAAATGGATGTACTACCTAGTCTATGTTAGGACATTCCATAACTCGTGAAAAAAATTTCTATAATAATAAATACTAGTGAACCCAAGATGATAGTTAGAACAATCTATTAGGAGCCTCTCACTCTCAAAGGGAATGAGGGCCAATCAAGACAATCAATCACACATGTATTTTAAATGCTAATATGGTAGGGTTTTCTCATTTGTGTTTTATCTTAAGAAATATTTTTCAATACTCCCTTCGATCTAATGGAATCCTGAATGTTTTCACCAATGAATGCCTCAACTTCTACTTTGGCCGAATCTTTGTTAGTGCAAAGGATTCCATCACCCACCATGTTTCTTCAAAACTCAGTCTCATATTTACCGGTTCAATAGTATCATAATGGTATGATCACAATCCTACAGTCCACTTGAAAATACCTCTAGTATTAGAACCACCACTGATCATTTGGTCCAAAATTACCAATGGTACTGATGCAGATAGTGACAACCGTCCTCTCCAAAAGTTTCAAGTGCTTGTCCATATAACATGACAACGAATCCCTCCCATATCTCAAGGAGGTGTATCAAGAGGCTGCATAAGGCCTCACCCAAAAGACACTTGGTTTATTCTTAGGGTCTCCTTCCAATAATTGTAACCACTAATGCCAAGTGGTAGTGATCCCTCATCACGATGCGGGTGTATTTCTCAAATGTTTTTCCAAAGTCCCTCAAACCCAGGAATGCAATATAGCCCTCCTAGGATAAAAAAATTCAACAGGGAGCAAGGAAACACCTTTTACCCATACAGAGAAGACCACCAACCTAATATTTTGGAAAATAATTAGTGGGAAAATACACATACACTTTTTTATTTATCCAGCCAGTAGGCTCTCCTAGTGGCACCCCATGATGTCCGAAAACCAAATTTGGTTGTCAATCGCGTGCCGGAAAATACCCATGCCCACACCCATCAAGCATGCCAAAAAAATTAATCTATAAATTCACAAATAATCCATCCATTTGGTAGCTAACCACATGGATGTATACACACCTATTGGTATTCCAATATCCTTACAATAGCCTCATATGGAAGCACTAATAGAAGTCAATTGGAAAGTCTCAACTACAATTTAAGGGTAGACTCAACTCTCTTCCCCCACACATGAGTAAAATTAGTACCCATTGCTAAGAACAGGAGGGTAGGAGCACGCACATACTCTTAATAAAAATACAAAATGGAAATATATCCCTATTATGACCACTGAAGTCACCAAACATATACATGAAATGGTGAAGGTTCAGATGTAGATCTCTTCACACATCCTATAGACATTCCAGGACATCATAATAGAAATGAAAGTTGTGCTAGAAGGATGGAAATGTAGCTCCATCCCCAAAAGTGGGGCAACTGACCAACATGTAACCCCAGAACAGACACACACTACTTCTCTCATCTAGAAGGTTCATGGCGCAAACTCCCCCATATTATATAGAAAAAAAGATCAAGAACATACATCCATTCCAATTCAAGATCATTGGCATATCCCAATGTCCACTCCAAGGTGGGTATAAATAGTTGTCCATGATGACCACTTCTCCATGTTAGTGTCCCCAATTTCTCATAAAATGGAATCCAATTAGATTCCTCATCATACACCATTGTAAAATCAAGATAAGGGCTATGATACAACTCTTATTAATGATGGAGTTCTTAAGGCCCTCATATTCATATATGTGGAAAATAAAGATCCTACCCTCCCGTTACCAAATTATGGGCGAGGTAGCCTTAATTTTTAAGGTCCTCTTGAGGTACTTCACCAAGAAAGCATACTTCATGAAAACTATTTTGTCAATCTTTAAAACCTATATCTTGATGAGAACCATGGAAAGCCTCGATGTGAACAAAAGAAAAAGGAGGAACATGATCTTACCGTTACTATAATCCACCATGGTGGTCCTCCCTATGATGGAATTCACTTCGAAGGTTCTCTGCACAGTAGTGTTTCATTTTGTTAGATGGATTCCTCCTTTGGAGATGTAGTGATGAGAAGGCCCTCCTACCATGTGGAACATGTGAAATCAAGTACAGTAATACATTATTCCTTGTCATAATAAGGTGAAATACTTTCTTATATGGAAGAAAGACAAAGGATATGGTCATTCTCTAAACCTCCCTTAGATCGCTTGTCTTCTAACATATAAAAGGTAGTCTCCACCAATCTCCCCACCTATGAAAAAAAGTGGGAAAGAATCCACACTGGTCAGATCAGGTAGATGAATCTCTTGTAAAATTTGAGGATGATCTGTTAAACATAAGTAAGTATCTAGATAAAGATGATATACCAGTCTTGTTTTGGATTCTAGATACCTCTCATTATGACATTCCAGAGGTGTTTCCAGATGATTGTGTGCAAAAAATCTACCTAAACATATGAAAAAATCATCATCATTCAAAATAAAATGTATTACTATACAAAGAGTTTTAAGAAAATATCAAGGTAATATAATGGTTTCATAAAAAAATGAATTGGAATACCTCATAGTTCATGAAATACAAATATCTCTGAATACCAAGGATCCCTTAAATGCACAAGTCTCGACACATTAATGTTATTATGACAATGGATTCCAAACACACTATCTAGTGGTTTTTATTAGAGGATGGGGTGTACACAAGGAGTTACATTTAACCATTATTCCCAATCATACAAGAACAATAAAGGATGTATCATGAAACTTCATAGCTTAAGTATGGATTAAAAAAATAGATCCTTTTAATGACCAATGAAAAGATCCATAGAAACATACTATGACCGAATCCCACTAACATTAGGCTATAAGGGAGTAGGATATTGACAGACTTCTTTGTCATGTGTCTGAAAATATCGACCAGCCCCCCTGGAGGAAGTAGGTCATCAGATAAAATGAACGTCAAAAGTAGAACAATAGTCTTCAGAGGTGAGTGATCCAAGTGAACACCAAATAATGCACCCATACCATGTTCGAACAAGAATATATAAAATTATAAGGGAGAACATAGAATTAGTATCCACGATAGTTTTGGAGAAAGCCCAACCTATAGGGATTGGGAATTTTTCAACAAAACCTTTGAGGACAGTCAACCAGGCCTGAAAAATGGTCAAAAAAGAATGGGAAAATCCACAACCTTCATAGATTGGGGCTTCTTTACCATAATAACATCTTCAAAGAAAATAATTTTTCTCTTAATTAGGGAAAATAGTGTAGAGTTTATCCTTCAATTCCATCCCATCCTATGACCCACCACCTTTTCCGCACATTACCAAACCGTCTGGAGAGTACCTTTTGGTTAGATTCCAACAAATGGTTCCCTAAGAATCAAAAAAGAGAAGGAAGAGGTATTAAGGATGTAATAGAAGAAGATGGTCTCATTAATATTCTGGTAAAATTTTTGAAAGGCATTATTAATTGGTGAATATCATCAACACTACCCTCACATATTCTAAAAAAATGAGGCCAATGTAGAGGGGTTATAAGGGGAAGTTCCAGATCATAATTTAGTCTACACTGAAATTAATGAAGGAGGTGTGCATACCCAAAACTAGTAGATTTCCCTGAATATTGGAACTCCATCGAACAATCCATTGTTAGATCTTAGTAAGTCATCTCATAGGGAAAATGGTAAATGTCATTTTATACCTCACCTACCTTATAGAGAGTCTAAATCCATTTTTCTTGGGGAAGTATTTTATTTACAAGAGGAAGATATAGAATAGTTGATAAGACTCAATGAAAAAATACTCTGAGGTATAATTTCAGATGGATATGTTCTACAAGTAGATCCTCAACCAATAGGTCTAGTTGTCACATCTCAACAAAAAGTGTTTTCAGTAACAACTAAAGAAAATGCAGAATATTTTCTCAGGGTGGGATACCAACTACCATTATACTTGGATCCCAAATAAGTAGATAGAGAGTTCATTCCAAAATATATAAAACGATAATAGGGCTAGGAACATATGTATATGCCTTCCCTTATCTCTTACCCATGATAGATACTAGAAGTGCTACTGCTAATGGCCATACCAGTCACTACACCGGATCAGGATCTAGCTTCCACACCTGTTAAAGCTCCGACTCAACCATAAATTCCTTGAATGATGATGAATACTATTGAGTCTCTGAAGGCTCCATTGTATTCCATAGAGGAATGATGGGAACCCAAAAAATAATAAATGAGGCCTTACCTTTGACTAGATAGATTCAACTCTCCCACATCTGAATTTCAGGAATCCCACATTTTCAAAATTCAATGGTTTAGGAGACCTGGAGGAGAAGTTGACACATTTTTTATTTCATTGTGACCCCATGATGGGATCCCCTAACCAACATGAGATACTGGAACTTAGGTTATTCATGCAATCATTACAGGGATCAGATTTTTTATGGTACACTATCTTACCATCCTGGTGAACAACGGGGTGGTAATACCTCCTCCAGAACTTTCTCATTCAGTTCAAGTCAACGTCGTAGAATATGACAATCCTCAATATCTCCAATTTTAAACATCTAGAGGATGAAAGGGTATCAGACTATATTTCCCAGTAGAGAGGATTAAAATAAAATTTAAACCTACCACTCCCTCAGGAAGAATTGATAAAAATATTTATAGAAAATCATCGTAAAGAGTTGCACATGGAACTTATCCCTGTAAAATACATGGGATCGTTTCAGGACCTTGCTACAATTTCTCAACATATGGAAGAATCCATCAAAAAGACAAAATATAAGTCCTGAGTAATTTCATCAGCGCATGTAATGAGGATCGGGAGAGCAGAGGCTTCCATTGTCACACTTAAGAAGGACCCTTTGCCTACTCCCACTTCAAGGCCCACACTATATCATACAAACCCACATCCCATACATTCCCAAAAATTCCATCTTCTTAAGTATCATTAAAGATATTATAGATAGAGAATGTTTTGCGAGAAGAAAAAACGTCTATTATTTTTGAAACGACCAAGTCCTTGGATACTTTATCTCGACATTGGAGGATAACATGTGTAATTTAACAAATCCTAGGAATCATAATAAGGAAGGTGGTAAATATCCCCCAAAATGGTGTCCCTTCCATCAAGTATTGGGACACCACATCCATGAGGGTTTTATTTTCAAATACCTCATACAAAATATAGAATCTGGGATAGTGGATTCCAAGAAATCTCGTTCTCAAGTAGAATTTATTTTTGATATTAATACGAAGGAGTAAAATGAGTGGAAAGAGGTATAGAGTTAGAGTATAAAGAAGTTAGATGATTGGATGGCCACACAAATAATAAACTTGACCCATGATATTTTTTGAACATCATTGAAACAACCATTTGTTCCCTTGACAACGTCCATTAAAACACAGTCAAATCCATTATTGCTGCAACCCTCCAAAGGCTAGTCCTCCAAAAAAAGATCTATCTAGAGGGGGAAGAAGAAAATACAAGAATATGATCCTATGTAAAGGCCAATGTTGTCTTTTATGTTAGTATTTTTCATTGATATGGTCTCAGAAATATGGTTGTCACCCATCCAAATGGTACAATAAGAGTCAGTCCTCCAGACGGAACGTTCATTAGATGAGGAGTTGATTTTTGTTTCGATTAATTTCATTTATTTAATGGATCCCTTCATAGTTGATGACATGACCATGAAACCAAATCTCTTACACTTGACTGGGGAACTAGGGGAATATTCTTTTAGGGTCGTAGTTACATTGGGAGACATGGTGGGCCAAATTTCAATACTCTAACCGCATCCCTGCTCTGTATGTCTATGTGGCTGCAACTCATGGGAAAAATCATCTGCAAGCTCAATAGGAATAAGTATGCTACCACACAGACAATGAATTATTACCTAAAATAATTATCCTAGAAGACTGGTTAGAAGATGTTTTATCTCCTAAAAAACTTCTCCACATTGGAGGGCTTAGTCGACCTGATCAACCAACAGAAGAAGCACCTTAAGTTCCTACTCTCAAGGCTATTACATCTACATAAAGTACCTTAGCTTCTAGAAAACCGATGAAATACCATCCCCTATTTGAGAAAATTATGACTCTAGATCAAAAGTATGATGTATTGAAGTAATTAGAAATGGTTCTAGAAAATTTTTTGATCTTTGAATCCCTTATTCGATCAAAAGAGCTTTGGGTGGCACTTATAGAAGCCAAGTAAAGTCCTTAGGAGTTTGTGGTGGGGGTTGCTGCTACTGAAGTATATCATTCAGAAAATGAAACTGCATAATGTCAGGAATTCATCTATTTCACTAAGAAGGATGAAAATTCCATCATACATGGACATATTAGATCCCTGTATATATTTGGTTGGTTCAATCAAATTCATATATGATGATACTTTGTTGACAATGGTGCCAGAGTCAACCTCATTCTGATCCAGATACTTCATCTACTAGGCCTCAATGAATCTCACTTGACTCCATCCATTCTAATGTTATAGGGTTATAAAAATAATGTGCAAAATCTTCTCAGCAAGATTACACTCAGAATTTAGTTCAGGGATCTCAGTTCTAACTCATAGTTCATAGTTGTCTGGAAAGATAGAACCTTCAACGTTTTTTAGAAAGAACTTGGTTACATCCACATGTAACCCTTATTTTGTCATACCACCAATGTCTCAAATATTGTTTCAATATAAAATTTAAGATATTTTATGGTGATAAGGTCACATTTTAATTTTTTGAGACAATTTATATTGATTCACTATTCTATCATAAAGAGGAGAAATAGCCTATAGCCACTGATGTTGCTAGCATGAATTCCCTGAATGGTCTAGAGATGATCTCAGCAAACCCATTCTGCTTGTTTGGTGAATAATATGTGCTTCCCATAAATAAAATCAATGGTGTATTCCCATGATCAAACACACATATTATGGCTTCCATGATATCAGTCATAAAAACAGAACCCGACGTCACTGAAGAAGTTATCAATTCTTCGAATAATGATGATGTCTAAGATGAAAATTTATTCATTCTATCCTCAGAGATTTAAAAAATGCATTCCCCGTCATACAGTCCCAAGGAAATGATTTAATAAATGATATAGAATTATTATTATTATTCTCATCCCCTCATATCCACAATAAATCTCCAAAAGGATCTCACACCGTCAATCGAGCCAAAATTGGTTGATTCATCTTCCAAATGTCCAAACACCGACTCATCCAACAGCTCTATGGAACTTTCTCAATTAATTAATTTTCAAGTACTGTGGAAAGTGGAAAATAAATCATAAGAGGAGGAGGGAGAAGACATCAGGGATTCTCCTAAAACATTTGAGGATGGATTCTCCATCACTCTAGAAGAACTTGTGGAAATAAACTCAGGTACAAAAGAGGATCCATGACCAACTCTGATCAGTGTGGCCATGACCTATGAGGAAGAGGGAGAACATAATTCCTTCCGGAAGAAAAACTAGGACATGTTTTCCTTGAATTACATGAAGATTCATGGCGTCAATCTCATGGTGTCCACCCATCAGTTGGGTTTTCCAGAAAACAACTAGGGATATTAACAGACAACCAGGAGGACACACCCAAATCATGCCTCTAAAATTGAGGATGAAGTGTATAAGCTCATCCAGGATGACCTTATTCCAGAGGAAAAATATCAAAAATGGTTAGCTGATATTGTCCCAATGAATAATAATAATTGGAGAACTGGAGTTTGTATCGACTTCATAGATCTCAACCGGAACTTCCCCAAATATGACTTCCCAATTACAATCGACGAACATAGGATTGATGCAATAGCTAGTTATCAATCCCTCTACATTAAGGATGGAACTCAAAGTACTACCAAATTCAGATGGACCAAGAAGATAAATAATCCACCACATTTAAATCCCCTTAGTGAGTATTATTCTATTGGAAAATTCCCATTGGCTTGAAGAAATTTGGTGTGACATACCAGCGTTCCATTCATCACATATTCAAACCCTTTTTAGAAAATTTGTTAAATGCTATGTTGACAATTTAGTGGTTATATCCTGAGAGTGTTCTAATCATATAGATAATTTATAGATTTTCTTTAACAAGCTTTGATAAGATAACATGAAAATGAACCCCAAGAAATGTGCTTTCAGTGTAACATCAAGAATGTTTCATGGCTTCGTTTTATTTCATAGAAACATCGAAGTCAATCCGGATAAAACAAAGGCTATCATGAACATGTCACCTCATCGAAACCAGAATATGTTTAAAGGACTCCAGGGACATTTGACCTACATATGATGCTTCATATAAAACCTTGTAGCCAAATTTTTACCATTCACTAAACAGATGAATATTTTCATCACATATCCGTGGACCGATGACTATAAAGAAGCGTTTGATACCCTCAAGAAATACCTCTTGTGTTCATGGGTCTTTTTTTCCTCATATTGAAGGAAAGATTCTCATTATATACATTATGGACATGGAGAAATCACTATGCTCATTACTCTCACAAAAGAATGATGATTGGAATGAAATCAACCTTTATTATCTTAGTCAAAATATGATTTATGCTGAAACTTGATATTTAGATATCGAGAAAAGATTCATAGCATTATTATTCATAGTTAAAAAGTTGAGGAACTACCTATTTCATCATGAGGTCCAATTGGTCCCTTACAATAACCCTCTAAAATTCATCCTCATACATCCTATGTTTATAGGAAAACTATAATGGCGGGTGATCATTCTACAGTAGTCTGACATACTATTCATACCACAGAAAAAGTGAAAGGATGGGCCTTGGGAGATTTTCTTGTAGACAAGGTGTCTACATATGCAACATCATTAAATATATAATTTCTAATTAAATATGTATTTTATATTCTATATGGCCCCCTAACATTGGAAATGTATTTTTATGGCGCATCTATAAGTCCAACAGGAAGGATAATAGATGATCCTTGACTAAACAATGTTGGGTTATGAATCATGATTTCTCTGTAGAGAAGGAAGTGTTTCTATATTCCATCCTATTAACATAAGGTTTTTCCAAAAATGAGGTAGAATACCAAACCCTCATTGCGGGCCTAGAAATGGTACGTCAAATAAATGTAAACCATTTGGATGTGAATGGAAACTCAGAGTTGGTAATCAAAGATATCAATGGGGATTGTGCTATTAGTAAAGAAGAGATAATTCCCATAGTTGACTATTTGCAAAGGATGATGGAAGTGTTACCATAAAATCTAACATTGACACATGTCCCATGATCAGAAAATTCCATGGCCTATGTATTGGAAAATCTAGCAACATATTTGGAAGATCCAAACATGGATAAAACAATCATTATTATTTCCCACCACTAAATGGTCTCATAATTTGTTTAGATCAAAATATAAGAGATCAATATTATCAGTACTATCAATGAGCTATATGGACCTACCACAAGGTCGATGATTCTAATTATGGACTAACTTCAGGATAGAGTGATCCCATTGGATAAATAGGAAAAATAGAAAAATCCAATGATGAGTAGTCAACATCACACTTTATGATGGCCCGTATCATCAAAAAGTCCTCTATAATGACGATTTGATGGAGACTTCTCAGGTGTATTTATGGAGAAGAAACCACTGCCAAGATGAACGATTTACTCTTAGGAGACTGTGGTTCCCACCATATAGGAAAAAATATTTCCAACCAAATTTTTAGGCTTCAGTACTAATAGACCAATATGACACATGGTTGTATAGACTTCACCAGGAAGTTTCATTCCTGTCATGTTCATGCCAGCTTTATTCATCAACCCCCTGAGTTGTTACACAAAACCAAATATTCTTAGCCATTCTATATATGGGGAATGGATGCCTTGATGCTATACCCTCCCACCATGTCCAATAATTTGTATCAAATCTTTACTGTTATAGATTTCTTCTCCAGATGGGAATAGGTGATACCCCTCAAAGATGTTGAGCCAAAAAAAAATTAGGTTTCTTCAAAAATAACATCGTCATTAGATTTTGTGTCCCTTATACAATATTTACAGACAATGGAACTAGTTTCTGGTCCACTAAGGTGGAGAATATATATCAAGAATATAATATAAAATCCAAACATTCATCTCAATATCATGCAGTGACTACTAGATAGATAGTGGCCTTCAGAAAGACTCATTGAAACATACTCCAAAATATTGTGGATAAAGATAAAATTTCCTTGTCTGAGAAGCTCCTGCACACCCCATGGTCTTACCAAACTATAACCTATACTAAAACATGAGGAACCCCATACACATGGTTATATGGAACATATGTAGTCCTTACAATTGATGTTCATCTTCCTTCACCCTATATTTCCATTTTTACCAACAGCTTATAGATGTGAAATCCCAAAAATGACTAGATGAATTGGAGTAATAAGATAAAAATATATTACACACCTTGAATCACAAGGAAGTATATGAAAATTGGGTTGTTCATTCATTTAACAAGAAGTCCCACCTTGGCACATTCCTCCAAGGAGAACTGGAAATGGTCTTTAGAACTCCAATGATATAAGGAGATAAACCTCCATCAATCAATCAAAAGTGGAAGGCACCTTATTCCACACACAAGGTCCACATGAATGGATCATATTCGTTGATCTCACTAGATGGAGAGATTATTAAGACTCCAACCAATGAAAGTTTACTTAAGAATTATTTAGTGTAATCACACAACATATCATCCTAGCATCAGGACATTAAACTACACAAAACCATATACATCCTAGCTGCAAAATGATAAACTATACAGTTGGTCCTAGTCATGGAAATTAAAAATACAAGATATCATTCATACTCATTGCATGACATTATGTTGTATGGTTATCATCCCTCACATTTGATGTTAATATAACCACCAAGAACCATAGGGTTATTAACTTTATGATTCAATAAATATAGACTTACACCTCATGCTTAATTCCCAATCACATCCCTATAACCCCTTAGTGGGTTGATATTCCTCCTTGGCTAGACATGGCGAAGAAAGAATAGGAAAATTTAATGTATTATCCCCAATCACATAATTTCCAATCCATTATAGAACATGGGCCCCTTTATAGGTGTAATCCCATCATTATTGTTTCCTTGATTCATGATGTTAAACTATATGGTTTCAAGAAATACATGTGGATTGATTCTTTCCAAAACAAGATCTGTAGTCACACTTGAGTATCTCCTATCCCCTAGCCCAGCCATTGTTAAACAAAAAATCCCTTCAATCCTTGTGTGTATGGATCATACATACAAAAGGAACTATTTCTTGAACTATATGTGTCATGATTATCATTCTAATGATATACGTAGTGATTCCCAGGTCATTCACCATTGTCTAGAAACACCATTTTCATCCTTTCACATTAGTTCATCTTTCTGTTTACCACATGACTCTAAAATAAATGGGATTTCAAGAACTATGTGTGAATTGATTCTCATCCAAATGAGATACATAAATATGATGGTATCGTACCTCCTGGCCCAACAACCACAAAATTGAAATAACCATATCCTTAACTTGTATAAACCCTTTTACCATAGAAGAAACCTTTACCACTCTTTGTTTCTCAAACCTAGCATAGCTCACATGGGATTAAGATTTTGTTAAAATATTTTTCCACATAAAATCAGAATATAAATTCCCATTGGGGCTATCTTGCACCTGGATATAATACCCCAAAAGGAACACAAGATGTCCTGATAGATTTAAAATAAAATGCATGGTCATTCTAAGAAATCTGTGTAGATGGATTCTTTCCCAAGAATGATACATAGTGATGCCTTTGTCCTATACCATGGTCTATCCCCAATATTCTTTTTCACATTAGAATCATCCATGTACTTCCCACAGAATGATAAACTGGAAGCTTCTTCATGAACTATGCGGGGCTTGATTCTCATCTAAATGAGATACATATAAAGACCTATTTCTAGAATCCTAGGCCCAACCACCAAAAGTCCCCTTCACCCCCTGTATTTATGGGTTATACATGCATTGGGAACCATTCCAAAACTATGTGTGGCTTGATCCTCATTCCAATGAGATACACAGTGACATCTAGATCTTTAATCTCGATCCCAATCACAAAATAAGACATGAAATACCCCTACAGTGTTATGCATGAGTCGGATATAAATATGAATATTCAATATGCTTCCACACACCATGCATTAGCCCATATTTTGAAAACCTTCACATTTTCTTTCATGCATGAATTCAATCATCACGAGGAATCATTTTTTAGAACTATGTTTGGATTGATTATTGTTCCAAAAAGATAAGTAGTGATGCTCATTTCCAATAACCTGGTCCTTCTACAATATTTCTTTGATTTTCACATCAAGTCACATTCTTCCTTATTAAATTTCATTAAACTACAGGGCTATGGTCTTCGGTGCATGAAATTAAATTGAAAATCACCTCAAGAACTAAAAGTTTTTTGATTCTCATTCTTATGAGATACATAGTGAGAAATACACCACATGTCATAGTCCCAACCATGGGGTAAGAAGAAGCATCCCCACTCCTGCATAAAAACAAAATATATGAGGGATCTTTCAGTTTGGGTCCCCTATTTAGGGGGTCCACCAAGGAAATGAAGACGTCCCCTATACATATGAGTCGTATATATGAAGGGGACTCTACACTTCATGGCCTATAATGGTCCAAACACATCCATTGTGCATTGGAAAATATCCTTTCCACATTTTATACTCCAAATCATAGTCATTTTTAGATCTCTATAATATTTCTCCAGCTTATGGTGATGGAATGTATGATACTAGAGGGCTCCCTTTTCTAACTATGTTGAAACACACCCAAGTTAGCTTTGCAAAATATATCCCACATAATAGGTTTTTAGAAAAAGTATGCCAATTTTCACTATGTAATATGCTCCCCCATTGGCCTTTCATAAAACAAACCACATAAGTGTGTATCAAACTATGATAACTTCACCCTCGGGAGAATCCACCTCTACCATCATCATCTTTTTCCCATTTACTTACTCCCAATACGAGAACCCCTAATATAATGTTTTAATTTTTTTTCTCTTCATGTTCAAATTATGAACAAAATAGGGATGATAATTCCATGTTTCATCCATTGTTCCCATGATATTATGGTTCTAGTCATACAGATTAAAAGTACAGAAACCATTTTTCATGTGCATAGTTCAGACCTACATAGAGCACCCATTTCCTCAATTATTTAGAAATATTTACTTGGAATACTCCTTCCATGTTCAAGTTCCATTATTTCACAACAAAAACGTTTTTGATGATAAAATATGAATCTTAATATGATTCCTCCATCTTTAGAAATAAAATTTCATAAATCCAGAAAACTCCTTTTCCTTTCTATACTGTAATAATCCCCAGTTGGATTTGAATAAAGAATCTTAAAAAATGTTTTTAGCCTAAGGATGACACTATTCGACTATGCAGTATGTGCCCTAAGATGGCCTTTCATAAAATCTCACATATACGGGTTTGTCAACCTGTGGTAACTTCATTCTCGGTAGAGAGGTCCTTTAATTCCATATTCCCCTTTTCACCATACCAATCATCAGATCAATAAATCCTTAGGTTACTGTAACACCGCGAGATTTTAGGAAAAATATTCTTTTAATTTCATTGATGTCTTGTGTTGTACGATACACAAAAATTATCTTGTGCTATACGCAACACCGTATAAGCTTATATTATATGGAAACACTTTTCTTGGTTTGTTTTTCACGTAAAAGCAACCTTCCTCAATAGCTTGTGTCGTACGCAATACCAGGTTTCACTAAACAACGATATATTGTTATAATATAATTATGAACTATACATTATGAATATTATTTACCACATTTTGAATTTTATAACATTATTATTCATCTTAAAAATTTTCTAGAACATGGTATGAGAACAAAAAAAACATTTAGGGTCAAATAAGTATTTTTCAAAAAATGCAGTTTTGCCGCCTTTTGATGGCGCACCCAATTTAAATATAGTTTTTGAAATGATTATAAGTTCAATTTGAAAAAATAAAATTCTCCTATTGAAGAAGGATATAGAAATTTACATTGGATAAAGATTTGATATTTTTCTGACAACGTTTTAATTTTGATGAATAGTAAAAACACGCTAAATTTTACTTAAAAACAACTTTTTTCATCGAGATAATTTATGTGGTTAAATTATAATAATAAATTGTTTTTAATTATAAATAGAATATATTTTTACAATTTAATATAATTTATTTCATTATCATTGATTTTACATTTAACTCATAGGTTAAATCAATTAAATCTTTTGCAATGTTTTAAACAAAAACCCATTTTTTTGACAACCTGATTAATTTTAAATTAATTACTGCAACTTCTGTGTTTTGAATTTTGAAAAATGGATTCAATATTTTGATTCATTAGGTCAAAATTATGTTAATATGCTACTTTATATTTTTGGGCATTATGAATAGTAACTGCGGTAAATTTTATTTACCACACTTAAAGGTAAATTAGGTAATTAATGGTAAATATAATATTATAAACATACCCTAAAACTTGACTTAATATAATTTTATGATTATATTTCATCCTAAGACATATTTGGGTCTAAATGAAATCCATTGGAACTCACTTGGATGTGATTAATACCTTTAATTTATTTTATTTTAAAGAAAGTGAATTATGCCTCACTCAAACTTTAATAATTAGATTATTTTTTTATATAGGGTTATACAGAATTTAATTTAGATTATAAATACTCATTTTAAAGGTCAAATGTTTTTATTTTCATGGAAATTTATTTGTAATTTTTAAGAAATATTTAATTACCTTAATACCTTATACATTGATGATGTATAAATTATTTATTTAGTGAAAAATCAATAATATAGTTTTTATTAAAATAATAATACCTATCAAAAGGACCATAAACTTGACCAAACCATATTGGTATAGTATATATATACCCTATTCATCCAAGGGTAGATTATGGGACCATTTAAAGCCTCATAAAACAGATTAGGGCATTTATATTATATTATTTTAAATGATGTCAAAGATGGCACCTTCATAATTTAATAAATATAAAAATTTAAATGTTGTGATTTTAAGATTATAAATTCGAGTAAAAAATTAATATGAAAGGTATTATATTTATCTTCATAATTGGATTTTATTTTTAATTTTTATGCAACTAATAAGTATATTAAATTATTGTACAAAAATGATGTAGTAATTGTTTTTTAAGAGAATTATCAATTAAATGGTTGTATAAATATTAAAATAAAAATTATGTGAACTAATTAATGTTCTAAAAATTTCTTATAGATTAATATGAAATGTTAAGAATCTATTAAAAATTTTGGTTCATATATATCCTATGTGTGGATTTTATTTTAATTCAAATAAATGAATAGTGTCAAAATTAACACTATTGTTATTTTATAAACATATCATATTATTAAATTGTATAAAAATAACATAAATATTTAAAAATTATAAATTGAAATTTAAATGGTCTAAAATTTCATAAAGTACTCAATTATGGATAATTCACAACACATAAGTAATTATTTAGAACAATTTAAAATTTATAATATTATTACCACAAATAAGATTAAATAAATTAAATAAGGATAAATCAAATTGATAAGGTTTAAAATAATTTCCCAAAATTTATAAATTTTATTGGTCAATGAGATTACAACCCTTTATTACCTAATATCCTAATTTTAGTCACTTTTGACGTTTTTAAGTGGGGTTTCATTTTATTATTAATTAATATTTTTTAGGATTCCAAAAGTGCCCCTATTCTCTCCTATATAAGGGAACCTCATACCTCTCCTCTTTACACAATTTTGAGCCTTAAAGCTCATCCAAAACCTACCAATTTACCTTCTAAACCTATCTAGTTATATTATATAGGTTCTAGTGTTCTCAAAAGACCTACTCTAGTTTCCTAAGAAGAATTTTAATAGAGGCACGTTGAAGAAGAGGTAATCTCTTCTACCGATTCTTTTATGTTTCATTCTTCTTCTACTTCCTCTTATTTAGTTTTTCATTATAATGTAATAACATAAGTATTAATTATATAATTATATGTTATTATAAATATGAAACAACCCTATTTCATCTTCTATCCATCCTACCAAAAAACGAAATCATCGCGCATGCGTACATACGGAATACCGTCTCCACTCTGTGGTGTAATATGTTTTTCTACCACAACCTTACTTGGATGGGTATAATGGTGTAAATAATAATTATATATGATAATTATAACATGATACTAATTATGAGATATTATTTCATCCACTCCGATTTCATTCAATAATTATGGGAATGATATCATCGCTCGTGCGTACGTACGGACTACCGTCTCCACGAACGCGATGAGATTCATTTTCCATGATTAACCATTCAAGTATGATTATAAAGTATATATAATAAACAATAATGAAATATATTACATAATAATGATACTTTATTTATGTATATATATGTTTCATGTACTTAATTCAATTCAAATCAATAAGGAAACGAAAACAGCGTTCATGCGTACGTACGACCTACTGTCTCCATGAATTATGCATTTCATTCCATTTATCGATCTATCATATATATTTATATGATGAATATATATTATATATAAATCATGTTTTACATTTTTGAATTATGTAAATCCGAATATAAGTAATAATATCAAGAAAAACAAGTCGAAACACGTACGATAAATGAAACGATTTTACCCAAAACGTTGTTTTAACATTTAATTTACAAAAGAATAGGTAATATAAATTCATATGTGAACCATATATAATATCATAAAAATTAAAATGATTCTGTAATAAGTCAATTACATTATATAAATCATTATACAGGAGGTTCGGATACATAAAAATCATATCAGACATAAGGTAAGGGATAATTATTCAAATCTCGTACTTATCTGAGATTGTTTATTAGTAAGTATTTACTGGGGTTATGTTTATCATCCATGTCCATGTTTTCTAAAAATGTTTTTATGAAATTTTTACATGTCTTCCATGTATGATTAAAGTCATTTTTACCCTTTTTGGACTCTTACAACATTGTATTGAAGGAATCTTTCCTTTGTTTACCATATAAGGTACCTTTTGAAATTTCCAGAAAAATTATGGGAATAATGTTTTTTAAACTTATATGGAGTGAATGTATTTTTACGGTATCATAATTCCTTATTTTCATAAAGCTTCCTCTTCAATATTTAATTATTATTTTCAACAAAATTCTTTTCTTTTAAAATCTCATGGCATTTTGAGAAAAGAAAATGATTTTGAAAAAGAAAGAATATTTTCCTCAAGAATTCATTTCAAGTGTTTATTCAAAATTATTTCCCATCTAAGATGAAATTATTTAGTATGATTATGTTTCAAGTATAATGATTCTATTATTTTCATGGTTTGATTTTTATTATGATGAAGTGTATCCATTTGTTTTATATGGATTAAATTAATATGAGGTGATGTTTATGAAACCCATTTTTGGGTTATGATGCATGATTTATGATTGTGTTGTGACACACCTAATAATGATTTCAATGTGAGATGGGTGGGACCTATATCACCCTCCAATTAATTGGGTAAATATTTATATCTCATGAGATAGACTTGTATGGAATGGAAATTTAATCCAGTTCAGTGATATAGGACTAGAATGAGGAGTGAACTCGATTCAGAAAGGGACTTTGTGCACTATGATGGTCTTGGAAGCAATGCCTTGGATACTATAGAAATCATATCATGTGATTAATGGTTTTCTACAATTACATGTTTTATTCCCATGCTATTTTATCATGGTTGATGTTCATTTATGATATATGCCTTACGTACTTCCACGATTTATGTCATTGCACAGGATTTTGATGTTCAGATTTTATGATCATGTTTTTGCATTCATATGTTTATGGATTGTTTTATGCTCCCTATGTTTACCCTTACAGAGAATTTGAGATCACCCTTTTTATGTTTTCTTTTCCCCAGGATATAAATAATGGTTTTAGGTAAGAAAACAAAAGGGTAAGATCTTTCTGGGAGATGTTGAAGATCTTTCACCATGATTAGAAGATTATGTTCTGAGTTTCCAAATACACTAAACTATTATGGTCCTTGGGTGCCTATTTTTGTTATGTATTAAGTATTACACAAAATTAATGTAATTTCCATGTACATCAAGCTTGGGTCTCTATAGTTGGTATTAGAGGGAGTTTTAGTTAACCTTTGTGAACTAGGATGCGAAAACATTAGTGATATTCCTAGAGATATTTCTAAGGTATGTCTAGGGATGTCCCTAAGGTTTAGTATAACTATAGGTTACAGTCCTAGAATTATGTTTATGATAATGAATAACCTAGGGTGAAGCTAAGTTGTAAAGGATTAAAGAATGTGTGATATTTTAGACATCCCATAAGTGACTTTTTATGATTATGTGGTTCCTCGTTATTTTTACTATTTCTTACACCATGGTTTTTTGTTTTAGTCAATGGAGGAACCATAAGGAATTGGGTAAACATTTAATCCAATGGACAAATTCGTGATTATGAGCAACGAAATTCTGTAATGCCTAGAAAGAGAGATATTATGACTATGTCGAATCAGTCATTGCGATATATGATTAACAAGGTGAACTTTAGGGGTATTCCTAATTCATCAAATAAGAGGAAGATAGACTTTTATGCATGTTTTCATGGTAGGGAGCATAGAGAAATGAATATTGAGATTTCTAAAGAAGGACAGAAGAACCTTGATGAATATATCAAATTTAGGGGAAGATGTTATCTATGTGGGGAGAAGGTACATAGAGTGACAGACTATTATGGAGTTCAATGTATTATTTGTAGAGAACATGGGCATTAACCAACTCAATTACTAGATCTAAGAGGTTAATCAAGGATGGACTTATTTAATGACAATAATTGAAGAGGATGTATTTAAGTGTTTATGTATTGGTATTCAAGAATAATGATTTTGAGGTTCTTTTATGGTATATTGGAATATCTATATATTGGTCCATTGTGGTTTTCCATAAGAATATGGTGCTGATAACCATGAAAAGTGATTGAAATATTTTTGGAAAAAAATTGAAATGCACATAATGAAGGGATAAGGAGAAAATAATATGAATGATAGTATTCATGATCTCTTGATTGATATAAGGACAAAGTGATATCATGGTTTGAGTATATCGAAATTTTAGGATTTTGGTATGTGGAAAGAGTTAACTTTTGACAACATTCATGTTTTCAATACTGTTCTATGGTAATTCATGTTTCAAGAGAATACCTGATTAAGGTATTCAAATGTTTAGAATGTGACCAACAAGATATATCTTATGATATATTGGGGATAAATGATGGTATTCACATGCTTGGTTGATGACATTTCTTGTAATCGTTTTATTTATACTATATGATTGGATGGAAGTATTTTTGATAAGCCTAAAGGATGAAATGGATTAAGTTGGACATCAGATAGAAATTTTTAAGGCTAGAATTTTTTTTGATACTATTTCTGGAATGTTATAATAATGTAGTTTTAGAAAAATGACAACCCATAGGATGAGCGACAACCCATTGCATCGAACAAGGTTTCAGGAATCAAACCCACAACCGAAGTGCGACAAGAATTTATCACCTACCACTGGCCTACACGAAGTCCCTGGTTAGTATAAACTAGTTTTATTTTATTAAGTGGTATGATAGATGAAGTATAAGTCCATTTTTGGAACCATATACGATTAATCAAACCATATATGGACTTATGTATATAACTTTTGCTAACCTTATGTTTGAGATAGATGGAATGACCTATCATTCTATCACATAATCTGTTAACACTGCACGAATGACAAATTAAACTTAATTTCTTTAAGAGATAAAGTGGAAATTGATTGAGGAACAACCAATGGTGAGATTGTACCAAAATCAAGAAAGTATTTCTTCTAATTGCATTTTTTCAACTTTATGGAAATGATCTTGAAAGCCAAAAATGTTGTCATATTGCCCTCATATCTGATGAATCAGATGGTACCTTAGATCATCACAAATTTATGGATTTGTGATTGTTAGATTTTTCATAGCCATGATCTCTACCACTCTCCATCAGAACTTGATGGATATATTTTTCTTTTAATATCCATATTTTCACTTATATTATCCTATGTGTAATCCCACTAATTAGATAATTTGGGTAACCATTACATTTCGTAATTTAGTTATTTAAGATAATTTTTGGTATTCATTTTTACGATGTGGGTTTCTATTAAAGAATCTTTCAAGTAGTAAACTATTTATATCCCAGACGAATTTCGAGGGAGAAATTCATTTTAAGGGTGGTAGAATGTAACACCCCAAGATTTTATGAAAAATAATCTTTTAATTTCATTGATGTATTATGTTGTATGCTACAGAAAAATTATCTTGTGATATATGCAACGCCGTATTATCTTATATTATACACAAACACTATTCTTGGCTTCTGTTGCACGCAAGAGAAACTGTCCTCATTATCGTGTGTTGTACGCAATACCGGGTTTCACTAAATAATGATATATTGTTATAATATTATTATGAACTAGATTTTATGAATATTATTAACTAAATTTTGAATTTTATAACATTATTATTCATCTTAAAAATTTTATAGAACATGGCATGAGAACAGAATAAATTTTTCGGGTAAAATAAGTATTTTTCAAAAAAATGCAGTTCTGACACCTTTTGATTGCACACCCACATTAAATCAAGTTTTTGACATGTTTATAAGTTAAATTTTACAAAATAAAATTCTTCTATTGAATCAGGATATAAAATTTTACATTGGATAAAGTTTTTATATTTTTCTGATAACGTTCTTATTTTGATGAATAGAAAAAACATGCTAAATTTTACTTAAAAAAACATTTTTCATCAAGATAATTTATATGGTTAAATTATAATAGTAAATTGTTTTAAAGTACATATAGAATATATTTTTACCATTTAATATAATTTATGTCATTATCATGGATTTTACATTGAATTCGTAGGTTAAATCAATTTAATCTTTTCTAAGGATTTAAACAAAAACCCGTTTTTTCGACAACATGATAAATTTTAAATTAATTACTTCAACTTATGTGTTTTGAATTTGGAAAAATGGATTCCATATTTGGAATAAGTAGGTCCAAATTACGTTAATAGGCTAATTTTTATTTTTGGGTATTAATAATAGTAACTACGGTAAATTTTATTTACCACACTTAAATGTAAATTAGGTAATTAATGGTAAAATTAATATTATAAAATTACCCTAAAACCTGTATTAATATAATTGGATGATTATATTTCGTCCTAAGTCATATTTGGATAGAAATGGAATCTATTTTAACCCACTTCGATGTGATTAAGACCTTTAATTTATTTTATTTTAAAGAAAGTGAAATATGTCTCACTCAAAATTTAATAATTAGATTATTTTTTATTTAAGGTTATGTAGAATATATTTTATATTATAAATACTCATTTAAAATCTAAACTATTTTTCTTTATCATGGAAATTTATTTGTAATTTTTAAGAAATATTTATTTACCTTAATAGCTTATACATTAATGGTGTAGAAATTATTTATTTAGTGAAAATTATTAATATAGTTTTTATTAAAATAATAATACCTATCAAAAGGACCAGAAACATGACCAAACCTTATTGGTCGAGTAAATATATACCCAAATTAAAAGAGGGTCGATTTGTGGACCATTTGGAGCCTTATAAAACAGATTAGAACATTTATATTATTTTATTTTAAATGATGTCAAAGATGTCACCTTCATAATTTACTAAATATAACAATTCAAATGATGTGATTTCAAGATTATAAATTCGAGTAAAAAATTATTATTAAATATATTATATTTATATTCAACATATGATTTTAATTTTAATTTTTATGCGATTAATAAGTATATTAATTGATTATACAAAAATGTTGTAGTAATTGTTTTACTAAGAGTAATATCAAATAAATGGTTGTATAAATATTAAAATAAACATTATGTGAACTAATTAATGTTCTATAAAAATTCTAGATGAATATGACATGTTAGGAATCTATTAAATTTTTTTTTTCAAATATATCCTCTGTTTGGATTTTATTTAAATTCAAATAAACGAATAGTGTCAAAATTAACACTATTTTTATTTTATAAAAATAACATATTATTAAATTGTTTAAAAATAACATAAATATTTAAAAATTATAAATTGAAATTTATATTCTCTAAAATCTCATAAGTTACCAAATTATGGATAATTCACTACACATAAGTAATTATTTAGAACAATTTAAAATTTAGAATATTATTACCACAAATAAGATTAAATAAATTAAATAAGGACAAATCAAATTGATAAGGTTTAAAATAATTTCCCAACATGTCTAAATTTGATTGGTTGATGATATTACATCCCTATATTACCTCATATCCGAATTTGAGTCACTTTGGTAGTTTTTATGTGGGGTATAATTTTATTATAAATTAATATTTTTTAGGTTTCCAAAAGTGCCCCTCTCCTCTCCTATATAAGGGCACCTCCTCCCTCTCCTCTCCTATATAAGGGCACCTCCTCCCTCTCCTCTTTACACAAGTTTTAGCCTTCAAGCTCCGAAAAACCCAACCAATTTCTCTTCTCAACCTCTCTAGTTATATCCTAGAGGTTCTGGTCTTCTCAAAAGACCAACTCTAGTTCCCTAAGAGGAAGTTTAAATGAGGCACATCGAAGAAGTGGTAATCTCTTCTACCAATTCTTTCAAGTTTCTTTCTTCTTCTACATCCTCTTATTTAGTTGTTTCACTATAAAGTAATAACATAAGTATTACTTATATAATGATATGTTATTATAAATATGAAACAACCCTATTTCACCTTCTATCCATCCTATGAAAAATGAAATCACCGCACGTGCGTACGTACGAAATACCGTCTCCACGCCGGTGTAATATGTTTTTCAACCACCACATTACTTGGATGGGTATAATGGTGTAAAGAACAACTATATATGATTATTATAACATGATACTAATTCTATGATATTATTTCATTCACTCCTATTCCATTCAATAATTATGGGAACGATATCATCATTCATGAGTACGTATGGACTACCGTCTCCACGAACGCGATGAGATTCATTTTCCATGATTAACCATTAAAGTATGATTATAAAGTATATATAATAAATAATTATGAAAGATATTACCTGATAATGATACTAGATTTATGTATATATATGTTTCATTTACTTAATTCCATTCAATTCAATAAGAAAACGAAAAACAGCGTTCATGCATACGTACAACCTACTGTCTCCATGAACGGTGTATTTCATTCCATTTATCGATCTATCCTATATATTTATATTCTGAATATATATTATATTTAAATCATGTTTTAAATTCTAGAATTATGTAAATCCGGATATAAGTAATAATATCAGTAACAACAAGTCGAAACACGTACGATAAATGAAACGATTTTTTCCAAAATGCTGTTTTAACATGGAATTTACAAAAGAACGGGTAATATAAAGTCATAAGTGAACAATATATGATATCATAACAATGAATATGATTACATAATAAGTCAATGGAATTATTTAAATCATAATTAAGGTGGTTCAGATACATATTAAGCATATCAGATATAATGTAAGGAATAATTATTTCAATCTCGTTCTTATCCGAGATTGTTTATTCGTAAGTATTTACTGGGGTTAATTTTATCATCAATATCCATGTTTTCTAAAATTTTTTCATAAAATGTTTACTATTCTTCCCTGTATGATTAAAGTCATTTTTAACCTGTTTTTACTTTTACCACATTGTATTGAAGGAATCTTTCCTTTGTTTACCATATAAGGTACCTTTTGACTTTTTTGGAAAAAGTATGAGAATAATGTTTTTTTAACTTATACGGATTGAACATATTTTTACGGTTTCATAATGCCATATTTTCATGAAGCTTACTTTACAATATTTAATGATTATTTTCAACAAAATTCTTTTCTTTTAAAATCTCATGGCATTTTGAGAAAAGAAAATGATTTTGAAGAAGAAAGTATATTTTCCTCAAGAATTAATTTCAAGTGTTTATTCAAAACTATTTCCCATATAAGATGAAATTATTTTGTATGATTTTGTTTCAAGTATAATGTCTCTATTATTTTCAAGGTTTGATTTTTCTTATGATGAAATGTATCCATTGGTTTTATACGGATTATGTTAAGATGGGATGATGTTCATGTAACCTATTTTTTGGGTTATGATGTATGATTTATGATTATGTTATGGCACACATAAGAATAATTTCAATATGAGATGGGTGGGGACCTATATCTCCCTCTAATGGATTGGGTATTAATTTATACCTCATGAGATAGACATGGTTGGAATGGCAAGTTAATCTGTTTCAGTGATACAGGACTGGAATGAGGAGTGAACTCGATTTAGAAAGCGACTTTGTCCACTATGATGGTCTTGGAAGAAATGCCTTGGCTACTATGGAAATCATATCAGGTGCTTAATGGTTTTCCACAATTTCATGTTTTATTACCATGCTATTTTATCATGATTTATGTTCCCTTATGAAATATTCCTTACGTACTTCCAAGATTTATGTCATTGATCAAGATTTTGATGTTTAGATTTGATGTTCATATTTTTTCATTCAAATGTTTATGGATTGTTTTATATTCCCTATGCTTACCCTTACTGATCATTTGAGCTCACCCTTTTTATGTTTTCTTTTCCCCAAGATATAAAGGAAGGCTTTAGGTACGAAAACAAAAGGGGAAGATCTTTATGAGAGATATTGAAGATCTTTCACCACAATTAGAAGATTATGTTCTGAGTTTCCAAAGACACTAAACTATTACGGTCCTTGGGTGTATGTTTTTTTTATGTATCAAGTATTCCGTAAAATTAATGTAATTTCCATGTACATCATGCTTGGGTCTCTACAGTTATGTCTTACAACTTTCTCCTTTCACAACTGAACATGCTAGTACATTTCTGGATAGGTTTCCTAGAATGATAAAATCATAAGAATTCTGGTTAAAGCTAAAGACCTTAATTTTTCCCCCATAATATCATTATTTTATAACTTTAAATATGTATCATAATTTCCACATTGTATGAATTTAAAATTCTCAACATTATTTCCTTTCCACATCAATTTAAACTGAATGATATTTTAGACCTTGTCATAAAGGGGTCTTCCCCTTCCCCGGAATCAATCATTTATGAAAAATTTACCCTTATTTACACACAAAATTCATGTTAGAGTGGTTTTCTATTCATGTCTAATTCCCATAAAGATGGTTCCATTACCCCTATACATCTTCCCTTGTTGGAACCACCATTTTTTGTCTTGATAAATCTGAATCTCCATAAAAACCTTTCAACCAATAGTATTAGAATGTAATAATTCATCAAGACTCCTTTTCCTGGCTATTCTTTAACACGCCTCAGTAGGCTTTGAATAAAACAAAACACGACACAGGTTTTTTAGCAAAAGGATTTCACTATTCAACTATGCATAACATGACCCAATTATTCTTTCATAAAATAGTCAACATATAGGTTTATCCACAGGTGGTAACTTCATCCTCAAGAGAAATCAACTGTACTCTAGAAATTCTTGTTTCAGATTCAGAAACCAAAAATCTTGTATCAAGATTACCATTGGGTGTATCTGAAGAATGTCAGAACATAATTGACCACACTACTGGAAAATAAGGTTCTCCTAATAAATATATACCAATAGTTTCTTCAAACCATTGGTATACTGTAAAAAAATGCAACATTTCCCTACAGTTTGTTCAAACCGTTTGAAATGTGATAATATAGTAATGATTTCCCAACAGTTTTACAAAACCATTGGGAAATATTTAGTTCATCTAAGATATACCAACAATTTTAATAAACTTTTGGTAAAGAGTGGATTCCCAATGGGTTTTAAAAACGTTTGGGAATGTTTTCCCTCAAATACAGAAAATCCCAGCTCCCACTCCACCCTATTGCAGACCCTAATCCAAACCGCATCCCAAAGGTTTCTCAACTATGAAAGTCCTTCCACCATATATCCATCTTAAATAAATAAATTTTTTATTTCTACACTTCAAATTAGTATTTGTTACCTTATTTTTATTATTTTACCTCTATTGTTTTCTGTTTTCTATTTTGATTTGGGCTAAATTAGAGTTCCGGAGGTCTGTGACATACCGAACCCTTTGATTTGTTTTCTAATTTTTGTTCCACACTTCAAACATGTTAAATGGCTTGTTTAGTGGGCTGATATGGTAGTTTATATGGACTTTAGATTAGTTGAAAATTGTATTTGGATTTTGTATTTATAGTTTTTTTTCAATGAATAATGGGAAGGGTATTGATATTGAGGATGAATTGGTTGTTGGTAGGGCGATGGATTGGAATTGTGATGTTTTTTGGATTGGGTATAAGTCATTTTTAAGGTATTATATGGGTATTTAAACCCCTAAACACCCCAACCCCACCCCCTAGACACCTCCCACCCCTGGACAGCCCCCTCCCCACCCCACTGGACACCCCCCTAGACCCCCCATTGGACAACCCCCACCCCCTGCACCCCCACCCCCTGGACATCCCCACCCCTTGGAAATCCCCCACCCCCACCCCCTAGACACCCTCCACCCCCTTGGACATCCACCACCCCCTTAGATAGCCCCACTGGACACCACCACACCTCCTAGACACCACCGCACCTCCTAAGTGTTTGGCCCAATTTTTAAATTGGAATTAACAATGTAGGTGATTTCCCCTTTCCCCATTGATATTTCCTTAGTGACCCATAGAGCCTTATAAATTTAATTTTTCATGTTTTGATAAATTGAATTTGTCATGTTTTGATAAATTGAATTTGTCTTGTTTTGATAAATTAAATTAGTCACTTTTTGATAAATTGAATTTTTCATGTTTTGATAAATTGAATGGGTTGTTTGGAATGAAATGGATAATGCATGATGGTTTTCCTTTCATAATGAATAAAATGATTTTAAATAAAATTACCATAAGGGGGCTATAAGAGGGGTAGGGGGCTGTCCTGTTGTGGGGGGCTGTACAGGTAGGGTGTGGACTGTCCAGGGGGTAGGGGGTTGTAGGAAGGGTAGGGGGGTTACATGGGTGTTGGGTATGGGTTGCCCAAGGAGGGGTGTGGGTTTTCCAGTGGGGTCAGGGTGGAGTTTCCATGTTGGGGAGGGGGTGTGGGCTGTCATAGGTGGGTGGATTGTCAAGGGGGTGGAAGTGGACGGTCTAGGTGGGGGAGGGGTGTGTGTTGTCCAGGGGGTGGGGGTGTGTTTTCCACGTTGGGAGGGGGGTTTGGGGTGTCCAACGATGGGGGGGGGGTGAAACTGTCTAGTTTGGGGGTGTCCAGGGGGATAGGGGTTGTAGGGGGGGGGGGGCTGTCCAGGGGGTGGTGGGTGGGTTGTTGGGGTGGAGGGGGGGGGGACTATCTAGGGGGCCGTATGGGAGGGGTGTGGGCTGTCCAGGGAGGGGGTGGGTAGTCCCGAGGAGGTGGTGGGTGGGCTATCCAGGAGGGTGAGGGGGTGTGGGTTGTCATGGGGGGGGGGTGTCCAAGGGGGGTGGGCTGTCCAGGTGGGGTAGGGGTGTGGGTTGTCCATGGAGGAGGGGGTGGGTTGTCCATGTGTGGTGGGGGGCTATCCGAGGGGGCTGCAGGGGGTAGGGGGATGCATGGGTGTGGGGGTGGGTGTGGGATGTCCGAGGGGGTGGGTTGTCCACTCCGATACTCAACAAAAAATAGGAATCACATATAACCAATGTATAGATTCTTTCTGACATTAATACTTTTCTTGAAGTCCCATACCAACACTAACTCTTACCCTTCCAAGAACAAGTGATCTCTGTATAGAAATCTCACTCAGGTTTTTATCCACTATCAATATTGATCTCATATAAATTTAACATCCATACAACTCCATATCACCAAATAATATAATAGGGCTCATACTCCCATGAGTAGTGTCCCATCGAAACTTGGCTCATAAAATATGATCCACATATGATATATAGAGGTTTGTTTACAATTGGGTGTGTTGTGATTTATATGTATTCTATTCATGGTTTACACCAATAGTATTCTTGATCATCTATAATAGGAATGAAATCATTCTACAATTAGATAGAGATTTGATTCTACAACCCTAGTTTGGGGGTGGACACCCCCACCCCCTTGGATAGCCCCCCAACCCTGGACACCCCTTTTCGACACCCCACCACTGCCAAGGATATCCTCCCAATCCCCTAGAAATCCTACACATCCCCTGGACACCCCCACCAATCCCTTAGACAACCACCATGGACACCACCCCTCCCCATGGACACCCCACCCCCTGGACACCCCCACCCCTGCAGGGCGGCCCCCACCCCCTGGATAGTACCACCCCCTGGATAGCCCGCCCACCATCCCTGGACAACAACCCTCACCCCCATGGACACCCTGTACCCCCTGGACATCCCCCCACCCCCGTGGATAGCCCGCCCACCCCCTGGGGAGCCGCCAACCACCCGAACACCCCCATCCCCTAGACACTCTTGACCCCCATGGACACCCACACCCCCAAGACACCCCCTCCACCATGGACACCCCCACCCCCGTGGACAGGCCGCCCAACCCCCTGGACATCCCTCCCAACCCCCTGGACACCCCTGACCCTCTTGAACATCCCCCAACCCCCCTGGACAGCCCCCCTAGACACCCCCCCATGAACACCCCCAAATCCATGGACTGCCTGCCCACCCCCTCAACACAAACAACCCCCCTGGACAGCCCCGTCACCCCGTGGACAGCCCCCCCCAAACACACCATACTCCTTGGAATGCCCCCACCCCCATGGACACCTCGTACCCCCTGGACAGCCCCACCCCACTAGACAACCCGCCCACCCCCTGGACAGCCCGCCCACCCCCCAGGACACCCCTACACCACCCCCGAGACACCCCCATCCCCCATACCCCCGGACACCCCCACCCCCTGGACACCCCACCCCCTGGACACCCCCACCCCCATGGACACCCCCACCCACGCGGACAACCCGCCCACCCCCTGGACACACCTACCCCTTGGATAGCCCCACCACCATCATGGACAACCCGCCCACCCCTAGAAACATTTTACCCCTTGGATAACCCCCACCCCCATGGACATCCCGCCCACCCCCCAGAGACCCCCACCCCAGTCGACAGCTAGCACACCCCTGGACACTCCATACCCCCCTGGACACCCCCTCCCCCATGGACTACCCGCCCACCCCCTGGACACCCCCTACCCCCTTGGACAACCCCACCACCCCCGTACATAGCCTGCCATCCCTCATAGACACCATGTACCCCTTGGACAGCCCCACCCCCATGGACAGCCCGCCCACCCAATGGACATCCCCCACAACCCCCACCCCCGTGGACAACACCGCCACCCCCGTGGACAGCCCGCCCACGCCCTGGACACCCCCACCATCCCCACCCCTGGACCCGCCCACCCACTGGACAGCCCTTCCACCCCCATGGATAGCCTGCCCACCCCATGGACACCCTGTACCCCTTGGAACCCCCCCCCCCCCCAACTCCCATGGACACCCCCACCCCCGTAGACAACTCGCCCACCCCCTAAACACCCCTACCCCCTGGACAGCCCCCACCCCCATTGACAGCTAGCCCACCCCCTGGACACCCCACACCAGGAGAAAGCCCTGTCACCCCTGTGGATAGCCCGCCCACCCCCCGAACACCCCATTCCTCCTGCATAACCCCGCCCCCATGGATAGCCCACCCACACCCTGGACACACACACCCCCTAGACACCCCCATCCCCTTGAACACCCCCACCCCCTGGACACCCCCGACCACCTTGAACAGTCCCCCACCCCTGGACACCCCCACCCCCTGGACACCCCCGACCCCCTTGAACAGTCCCCCACCCCCTGGACACCCCCACCCCATGGACACCCCCACCCCCTTGGAGAGCCCGCCCATCCCCATGGACACCACATACCCCCTGGCACCCCTGCCACCCCCGTGGATAACACACCCACCCCCTGGACACCCCGTAAACTCTAGAGATCCCCCCACCCCAGACACCCCTCATCCCATCGGACACCCCGACCCCCTAGACATTCCCGACCCCCTTGGACAATCCCCCCACCCTCTGGGCACCCCACCCCGTGGACACCCCCACCCCCTGTGGACAGACCGCCCACCTCCTGGACACCCCTACCCACTGGATAGCCCGCTGCCCCCTTGGACAGCCCGTCCACACCCCTAGACACTCACTACCCCCTGGACCTCTCCCACCCCCCGAGACAACACGCCCACCCCCTGGACACCCCTACCCCCTGGACAGCCTTGCCACCCCCATGGACAACCCGCCAACCCCCCTGAACACCTCGTACTCCCCTGGAAATCCCCCCCACCCCGTGGACAGCCCCCCACCACCGTGGACATCCTTCCCACCCCCGTGGACACCTCCTATCCCCCTAAACAACCCCCACCCTCGGACATCCCCCACCCCTAGACAACCCTACCCCCTGAATAGCCCCCAACCACCTTGACAACCCCACCACTTGGAGACCCCCACATGACCTAGACACCCCCACCCCCAGGACACCCCCAGCCCCATGGATAGTCCCCCTACCACCTAGATAGACCCAACCCACTGGATGACCCCCACCCCCTAGTCACCACCCCACCACCTGGACACCCCCACCCCCGGGACAACCCCACTCCCATGGACATCCCCCACCCCCATGGATAGCCCCCACCACCTAGACACCACCCCACCCCCTGGGCACCCCTACCCCCTTGGAAAGTCTCCCAAACCCCTGGACCTCCCCCACCCTCTGGACACCACCCCACCCCCTGGACACCCCACCCCAATGGACACACCCTACCCCCTTGGAAAGCCCCCAAACCCTGGAAACCACCCCACCCCCCATGGAACCCACCCCCCATGGACACCCCCATGCCCCTTGGACACCCCACCCCATGTAAATCCCCCACCACCCTGGACAACCCTTCCACCCCCTAGACACCCCCACCCCCTAGACACCCCCTACCAACTTGGACAGCCACCCCAACCCCCTGAACAACCCACAACCCCCTGAATTCTGAATTTAATTCATTATGTATTTAATTAACTTATGAATTACGTGTTAATGGTGTATGGGTATACCTGTTGTATGGGTATACTTGTTGTATGCATATACTTGATGTAATTACCTTATGAATTATGTGTTAATTCTGTGTGCGTAGAGGGTAATTAAATACAAAATTGGAGGTATTCATAATTCTCTATGAATTATGTGTTTTAATAATTTGGTATGTATTCTGTAGGCATTGAGAATTGTGTATGAATTCTGCACAGGGGGAGGAAGGCCTGCTGGTGGAAGCTGGTGGAAGTGCTGCAGCTGCATAGAGGGAGGTCGTCTTGCTGCTGTAGGTACATAAAATTCTTGCCAACGGTTTATAACTATTGGAATATCTATAAAAACAAAACTTATATGAATAGTTTACAGACTATTGGTATATGTGTTTTTAAATTATATTTACCAACGGTTTATGGGAAAGCATTGGTAAAAGTCTATACCAAAGCATTGTAAACTGTTGGTATAGAGATGATTTTTGATATTACTACAGTTTTAAACCATTGGTAAACATTTATACCAATAGTTTCATTGAATTTTTGGTATATACTCAATTTTTTAGACATATACCAATAGTTCTCATAGAACTATTGGGATATGTCTATCCCTATGGCTCAAGACCCAACAGTTTGGAAAACTGTTGGTATAGTTTATACCAATGGTTCTCTAACCTTTACCAATGGTTTTAAACCATTGGTAAAGAGATGTTTCCAGTAGTTCCAGTAAAACCTATTTGGGTCATCATCTTAAAATTCATTGTCAAAGTTGGTCGAACTAAAAAAAAATCTCAGTAGTTTGGTTTCCATGGCTTTAAAGTGACCAGTGAAAGAGACATCGAACTATATATATTTATAACCTGCAAAGGTAACTCTAGGAAATATTCGATTATTATCTTGATAAACCTTCACCCTATATTATTTAGGAAGAATAAAGTAATGAAAAGAAAAAGGAACAAAACTTGTTAGGATGAATACCCAAAAAGGTTATTCAAAGTAAAAACCATGTATCGCTCGTTAAATCTCTTTCATATTGAGCGTAGGAAAAAAATTGGGTGTTGAAAAAAAATAAACCAAGTTTGCAGGGTTATCCATATAACACTACAAACAATCAAACAATTATTAGTAGGCCCCTTGGATTAGGTAATTTTTTTAAATAATTCTCCCCACCCTTTCCATTGTAGTTATGATTTATTAAAAAAATTGTTATGAAAATTAGTTTCAATGATATGAAAAAATCATAAAAAAAGAAAGTGATGAGGAAACAAGTGATTTGGAACAGAAGGGATCCTTTTCATTTGTTCTCTATAACAAAGAGGAACTTCAACATGTCAGAGAATCTCCAAAAAATTTTACACTTTATCCTCAATGAGGGATTTTAAATGTTGAACATCACCCCAAGAAATTTCTAAGTCATTTTAAAGTGCATCCATTCATGTGGTGGAAACCTCATCATCTTTTTGATGTCTCCCCTT
This sequence comes from Viscum album, assembly GCA_963277665.1. Taxonomy (NCBI): domain Eukaryota; kingdom Viridiplantae; phylum Streptophyta; class Magnoliopsida; order Santalales; family Viscaceae; genus Viscum; species Viscum album. The sequence continues at coordinate 1,028,128,769 of OY728127.1, forward strand.
CTCAACATCAATGACTTCTTTCCATTATTCCAAAGCCTCTTTTAGGGTTTGGTGAAGTTGAATTACGTAGTCCCTTATATAGTTTAATTATTCTTCAAGGAGAATTGTTTGGAGGGTCCTCGCATAGAAAAGATCTTGGTACTCTTCCAACTTTTAGGAGGGCTAACATTAGCTTGAATCACAACAGCTTTGAGATCCTCAAACTAGCCCACCAACTGCGTATCGGCATGATAAAACAAGTTCTCATCTTTCATTTGATAGATAATTTCCTTTACAATGTCATGGATCTCATGAATATTAAGTCCACTCTATCATAATATGGAAATCATGAATGTGAGTAGGTAGAGTCATGCTTGCATTTCCTCAAGAGGTTTCATCCCAATGATCTTCCAAATATCACGCTAGGAAAGATGGTGTATTGGGTAGAAATCCTCATTTGTATCCAGGTCACACTCAGATCCACTCTCACGGGGAGAGAGATAATACAGAATTTTTGAAATCAGTGTGTCTCTTTGTCATGGTCCCTCCAGAATAGCCTCAACTCTACCCATCGACTTTGTTCGAGCTAGTATGTAAACCACTATTTTAGGCCCAACCACAGATGTCAATGGAACTGAATAACAGGAAAACTCCTCATTAATACTAAAAAGATAATGAATAGAAAGTAAAATATGATGATTGAAAAAAATTTATAACACTCATCCATTTTATAATCAACTGATGGGATTCGTGCCTCTCCCGTGCCCATTTCCTTAACGCCTGGAGCAAGAACCTCTCATCGAGGAACACCCTCGTCAGGTTTCTTAGAAACCCGTAACAGAGGCTCTTGAGAACACATTTTAGGATTCTTATCCATTTTACCTCAATTAAATGAGTAGGTTGGACTTGAATTCATCATTCATGAAGTGATGTGGAAACTTTACCTTTAGACAAAGCTAAAAAGGTAACATTGAGATTTGAAGTGAAACATTAGATAAAGGAAAATAATATGTGTTAGGAAAATGAAATAATGATTGAATTAAAATCCTTACAATTCTCTACTGAAATCCTAAAAATAATTGAGGGAACCTATAATATAAATTCCTAGATTAATAGTGTCAATGATGTCATGATAAATGGAACTATTCCTTGTAGCATCCACACCAGTAAGGGTATCCGAGGATGGTTTTTTGTAACACCACGAGATTTTATGAAAAATATTCTTTTAATTTCATTAATGTCTTGTGCTACACCAAGATTACCTTGCGCTATACGCAACACCGTATTAGCTTGCATTATACGCAACACTATTCTTGGATCGTGTTACACACAATTTTGATAATAGTTGTTCTACGCAACATTGAGTATATATATATATATATATATATTCAATGTATAAATGAAATATGGTTGGATTCTGTTATACGCAACAACAAAGGAGTTGTGCACTACACGCAACCCTGACTTGGCTTGCATTACACGCAATCGCGGCTTTCCTCGATAGCGTGTGTTATACGCAATACCGGGTTTTACTAAACAACAATATATTATTATAATATTGTTATGAACTAGCCGTTATATATAGTGTTAACTAAATTTTTAATTTTATAACATTATTATTCATCTTACACATTTCTAGAACATGGTATAAGAACAAAATAAATTATTCGGGTAAAATAAGTATTTTTCAAAAAATGTAGTTTTGCCGCCTTTTGATGGCGCACCCACTTTAAATATAGTTTTTGACATGTTTATAAGTTCAATTTGACAAAATAAAATTCTTCTTTTGAATCAAGATATAAAAATTTGCATTAGATAAAGTTTTGATATTTTTCCGATAACTTTCATTTTTTAATGAATAGAAAAAACACGCTATATTTAAATTAAAAACAACTTTTTTCATCATAATATCTTATGTGGTTAAATTATAATATTGAATGGTTTTAAAGTTTAAATAGAATATTTTTTACCACTTAATATAATTTATGTCATTAGCATTGATTTTACCATGAATTCGTAGGTTAAATCAATTCAATCTTTTGCAATTTTTTAAAGAAAAACCTGTTTTCTTTCGACAATGGGATTAATTTTAATTTAATTTCTGAAACTTTTGTTTATTGAATTTGGAAAAATGGATTCCATATTTGGAATTAGTGGATCCAAATTATGTTAATAAGCTACTTTTTATTTTTGGGAATTATGAATAGTAACTACGGTAAATTTTATTTACCATAGTTAAAGGTAAATCTGGTAATTAAGGGTAAATATAATATTTTCAAAATACCCTAACAAATGTCAAAATCCTATTGGATGACTAAAAGTAGACCCATATCACCTAAGGGTCAGATTAGATTCATTTAATTAAATTTTTTCAATGAAAATAATTTAATTATTATTAAAACCAAAGAATGTGACAACATGTCACTTTCTTTAATCTTATAAGTATAATAATTTTAATCTAGTAATAAAATTCATGAAACTTCGAACATGAATAGTCTCCAGAAAGCTAATACAATTATGTAAAATTTATTTAGAATTTTTAGGGATTAAATAATTATCATTTAGTATGACACAATGATGATTCAGTAATTATCTTATTAATGAAATATTGACATAATTGATGTTATAAATGCCCAACCAAATGTAATTTGAGACTTTTTATGACTTAAACTAATTTTATAGGTTAATATGACATGTTATTGTTGATTTATGTAACTTGGTTCGAACTTATAATTCTGTTATGAATTTCATAAAAATCATGTACCAAATAGTGTCAAATTTGACATAAATTAGTTTTTAAAACAAATATTATATTATTAATTGTTATTTTATTCATAAAAATCTAAGGTTCGGCCAAATGACTTAGATAAGATTATATATATTAATAATAAACAACTTGGGGTTCGTTTGGCTTGATATAGTAATTTTATAAACCATATAGTGTAAGAAAACAAAAAGACACGGTAAAAGTTAAATTATTTAACTTAGAGTTAAATCTAATTGATAAGGTTAAAATAATAACCTAAACTTGTCTAAATACTATTGGATACGAGGATTTTGACCCATCCCCACTTTAGCTTCGAAATAAGACCCTTTGAAACCATTATAAACCGAATTTGACCTTAAATATAAAATAAGCTTTTGAGATTTTCCTAAGGTGCCCCTCTCCTCCCTTATAAAAGGGAACCTCCTCCCTCTCCTACTCACACCAATTTGAGAATTAAAGCTCAGCCAAACCCTGAAACAATCTCTTAAAAACTTCCCTAGTATCATCCTAGAGGTCCTGGTCATCTTCAAAGACCATCCTTAGTTCTTTAAGTGGAGGTTAAGTGAAGGCACGTCAAAAAGAGGTAATATCCATTACCGATCTTTTTCAATTTCTTTCTTCTTCAACTTCTTCTTATTTAGTTTTTTCATGATAAAGTAATAACATAAGTATTTCTTATATACTGATATGTTATTATAAATATTAAACAACTCTAATTAATCTTCTATCCATCGTATGGAAAAAGGAAATCACCGCGCGTGCGTACGTACAGAATACTATCTCCACGCCGTGGTGTAATCAATTTTCCGCCACCACCATAATTGGATGGGTATAATGGTGTAATTAGTAACTATATATGATTATTATAAAGTGATATTAATAATGAAATAGTATACATACACTTCAACACAAGTTCACGATCATTAGAACGATATCATCGCTCGTGCGTACGTACGGACTACCGTCTCCACGACGCGATGAGATTCATTCTCCACATTAACCATTCATGAATGATTATAAAGTATATATAATGAATAATAATGAAATATATGAAATGTTAAATCTACTGGATTTATGTATATATATATATATGTATGTCATCTACTTACTTCCATTCAAGACAATAAGGAAAGGAAAACATCGTTCATGCGTACGTACGGACTACCGTCTCCATGAACGGTGTGTTTCATTTCATTTATCTATCTATTTATATATATATACTGAATATATATGATATATAAATCATGTTTTATATTCTGGAAGTAAGTAAATCATGATATAATTAATAATAATGTCAAGAACAACAAGTCCAAAAACTTATGATAAATGAAACGATTTTACCCAAAACGCTTCTTTAACATGGAATTTACAAAAGAACTGGTGATATAAAGTCATAAGTGAACCATATATGATATCATAACAATGAATATGATTCTTTAATAAGTTAATGACATTATTTAAATCATTATACAGGAGGTTCGGATACGTACAAAGCATATCAGACATAAGGTAAGGGATAATTTTAAAAATCTCATTTTTATCCAAGATTGCTTATTCGTCAGTATTTTCTGGGGTTATTTCTATCATCCATGTCCATGTTTTATAAAAGTGTCTTGATGTATGTTTAAAGTCCTTTTTACCCATTTTTTACTTTTACTACATGGTATGTATGAAATCTTTCTTTTACGAGGTACTTTTTTACTTTTCCGACAAAAGTATGAGAAGAATGTTTTTTTAACTTATACGACATGAATGGATTTTTAGAACATTATTTCCAAGAAGCATCCTTTACAAGATTTCAAGTTTATTTTTAATCATCTTCATTTAGTTTAAAGTTGTATGACATGTTAAGAAAGGAAAAATGTTTTTGAAGAAGAAAGGATATTTTCCTCAAGAATGAAGTTCAAGTGTTTTATCAAAATTATTTTCCATCTAAGATAATAAAGGATTCTGTTTTTATCCCTATTATTACATTGATTTGATTATGTTGTGATGGAATTATTTTTATGAATTCCTTTATCTTATATGAATTGTTTTATGATGTCATGATGTTTAAGATTCCCATTTGTATTACATGGGTTATGCAATGATGTAGGATTTATGATTTTGTGACACACATAAGAATGGTATCATTATGAGATAGGTGGGACCTATATCTCCCTCCAATTCATTGGGTAAAGATTTTATATCTCAGGAGATAGACATGGCTAGAACGGTAGGTTATACCGGTTCAGTGAAACAGGACTGAAACGAGGGTGACTCGGTTCAGAAATGGACTTTGTCCACTAAGATAGTCTTGGCAATGAGTCTTGACTAATAAGAAATTATTCTCTATGATTGTGTGTGTATGCCACAAAGATTCATGTTTTACGTTATGATTATTGTGATTTCATTTCACTGCTATGATTTTTCCCATGTTATGAAATTATGCTCTCTTTTGCAGGTTAAGACATCCAAAATGTTATGTTCTTATGAATATGATGTGATTGATCTTTATTTTGTTTACCCTTACTGAGCATTTGAGCTCAACCTTTTATGTTTTCTTTTCCCCAGGATATAAAGAAATGTTTTAGGTAAGAAAAAAGGTAAGATCTTTATGGGAGATGTTGAAGATCTTTCACCACGATTAGAAGATTATATTCCGAGTTTCCAGAGACACTAAACGATTACGGTCCTTGTGTGTGTGTTTTTGTAATGTACTAAGTATTCCGCAAAAGTAATGTAATGTCCATGTACGTTAGGCTTAGGGTGTCTACAGTTGGTATCAGAGGAAAGGTTTAGTCAACCTTTGGAAACTAGGATGTGAGAATGTTAGTGAGATCCCTAGAGATATTTCTAAGGTATGTCTAGGGATGTACCTAAGGATAAGTATACGTATAGGATATAGTCCTAGAACTATGGTAAAGATCTTAGAATTTAACCTAAGATGTTAGATATTGAGGGTACTCCCCCTTTACTATGTTGTTTTCTCTAGCATGATTTTTGCCTCCCACAAGATTCTTTTTGTGTTTTAGTTAATGGAGGGAACCAGAAGGAATTCGGTTAACATTGAATCCAATGGACAAATTAGTGACTATCAGCAAAAAAATTGTGTACTTCCTAGAGATAAATATATTGTGATTATACTGAATGAGTCATCGCGATATATGATTAACAAGGTGAAATTTAGTGGTATGCATAATTCATCAAAGAAGAGGAAGATAAACTATTATTCATGTTCGCATGTTGAGGATCATAAATAAAGGAAGATTGAGATTTCTAAAGAAGGGAAGAAGAACCTTGAGGAATACCTCAAATGGAGGGACTGATGTTATCTGTGTGGAGAAAAGGGTCATAGAGTGACATACTGTTATGGAGTTCAATGTCTTATTTGCGGAGAACATGGCCATTACCCAACTCAATGCCCTGGCCTAAAAAGTTACTTCTAAATCAAGGAAGGACTTATTCCAGGACAATCATTGAAGTGGATAGACTGAAGTGTTTATGTATTGGTATTCAAGAATAATGTTGTTGAGGTACTTTTATGTTGTATTGAAATATTTATGTATTGGTCTATTGTGGTTTTCTATAATTTTAAGGTACCGGTGACCATGAAAAGTGATTCAAATATTTTGGAAAGTAGATGATATGCACATAATGAAGGGATAAGGAGAAAATGAAATGTTTGACAGTATTCATGAGCTCATGGTTGATATAAGGACTAAGTGATATCATGGTTTGAGTATATATAATTTTGAGGATTTTGGTATGTGGAAAGAGTTAACTTTTAAAAGCACTCATGTTTTCAATAAGGTTCAATGGTTATTCAAGAGAGTACATGATTAAGGCCTTTGAATGTTTGGAATATGACCAACAAGATATATCTTATGATATATGGGGATCAACGATGGTATTAAATCTCTAAGAGTGGACTGCAGTATTATGGATAAGCCTAAAGATTGGAATGGATTATGTTGGACATAAGTTAGTATTGTTTGTTTTTCGATATTATTGATGGGATGTTATAGTAATATAGTTTTAGAAAAAGGAAAACCTGCATGATGGGTGACAACCCATCGCGTCGGACAAGGCCGTGGGAATCGAACCCACAACCGAAGTGCGACTGGCCTTTATCACCTACCACTGGCCTATAGGAAGTCCCTGGTTAGTATAAACTAGTTTTATTTTATTAAGAGGTATGATATATGAAGTATAAGTTCATTTTTGGAACCATATATGATTAATCTAACCATAATATGGACTTATAACTTTTGATAACCTTTTGTTTGAAAGAGATGGAATGACCCATCATTCTATCACATGATCTGCTAACACATCACGAATAACAAATTCAACTTCATTTCTTTAAGGGATGAAGTGGAAATTGTTCATTTCACGAACAACAGTGAGATTGTACCAAAATCATGCAAGTATTTCTTTTAATTCATCAACTTTAGGGAAATGATCTTGAAAACCAAAAATGTTGTCCTAGTTCCCTTATATCCGATTAATCAGATGGTACCTTAGATCATCACAAATCAATAGCTTTGTGATTGTTGGCTTTTTTCATAGCCATGCTCTCTACCACTCTCCATCAGAACTTGATGGTTAGATTTTTCTTCCATATCCATATTTTGACCTATGTTCTCCTACGTGGAAAACCCGTGACGAGTTAATTTGGGTAACCGTTACATTTCATACTTTAGTTTTTAAAAGCCATGTTTTGGTATTCCTTTTTACGATGTGGGTTTCTATTAAACAAACTTTCGAGTAGTAAACCATTTATAACCCCGACGAATTTCGAGGGAGAAATTCATTTTAAGGGGGGTAGAATTTAACACCCCGAGATTTTATGAAAAATATTATTTTAATTTCATTAATGTCTTGTGCTACACCAAGATTACCTTGCGCTATACGCAACACCGTATTAGCTAGCAGTATACGCAACACTATTTTTGGATCGTGTTACACACAATTTTGATAATAGTTATTCTACGCAGCATTGAGTATATATATATATATTCAATGTATAAATGAAATATGGTTGGATTCTGTTATATGCAACAACAAAGGAGTTGTACACTACACCAACCCTGACTTGTCTTGCATTACACGCAATCACGACCTTCCTCGATAGCGTGTGTTGTACGCAATACCGGGTTTTACTAAACAACGATATTTTATTATAATATTGTTATGAACAAGCCATTATATATAGTGTTAACTAAATTTTGAATTTTATAACATTATTATTCATCTTACACATTTCTAGAACATGTTATAAGAACAAAATAATTTTTTCGGGTAAAATAAGTATTTATCAAAAACTGCAGTTTTGCCGCCTTTTGATGGCGCACCCACTTGAAATCTAGTTTTTGACATGTTTATAAGTTCAATTTGACAAAATAAAATTCTTCTTTTGAATCGGGATATAAAAATTTACATTAGATAATGTTTTGATATTTTTCCGATAACTTTCATATTTTAATGAATAGTAAAAACACTCTATATTTTAATTAAAAACAACTTTTTTCATCGTAATATCTTATGTGGTTAAATTATAATATTGAATGGTTTTAAAGTATAAATAGAATATATTTTTACCATTTAATTTAATGTATGTCATTAGCATTGATTTTACCTTGAATTCGTAGGTTAAATCAATGCAATCTTTTGCAATGTTTTAAAGAAAAACCCGTTTTCTTTCGACAACGGGATTGATTTTAATTTAATTTCTGAAAATTCTGTGTATTTAATTTGAAAAAATGGATTACATATTTGGAATCATTGGATCCAAATTATGTTAATAAGCTATTTTTTATTTTTGGGAATTATGAATAGTAACTACGTTAAATTTTATTTACCATAGTTAAAGGTAAATCAGGTAATTAAGGGTAAATATAATATTTTAAAATTACCCTAAAAAATGTAAAAATCCTATTGTATGACTAAAAGTCGACCCATGTCACCTAAGGGTCGGATTAGATTCATTTAATTAAATTTTTTCAATGAAAATAATTTAATTATTATTAAAACCAAAGAATGTGACAATATGTCACTTTCTTAAATCTTATAAGTATAATAATTTTAATCTAGTGATAAAATTCATGAAACTTCGAACATGAATTGTCTACAGAAAGATAATACAATTATATACATCATAGGAATTTATTTATAATTTTTAGGGATTAAATAATTATCATTTAGTATGACACAATGATGATGCAGTAATTGTCTTGTTAATGAAATATTGACATAATTGATGTTATAAATGCCCAACCAAATGCAATTTGAGACTTTTTATGAAATACACTAATTTTATAGGTTAATATGACATGTTATTGTTGATTTATGTAACTTGGTTAGAACTTATCATTCTGTTATGAATTTCATAAAAATCATGTACCAAATAGTGTCAAAATTGACATAAATTAGTTTTTAAGACAAATATTATTTTATTAATAATATTTTATTCATAAAAATCTAAGGTTTTGACAAATGACTTAGATAAGATTATATATATTAATAATAAACAACTTGGGGTTCGTTTCTCTTGATATAGTAAGTTTATTAACCATATAGTGTAAGAAAACAAAAAGACACGGTAAAAGTTAAATTATTTAACTTAGAGTTAAATCTAATTTATAAGGTTAAAATAATAACCTAAACTTGTCTAAATCCTATTGGATGAGAGGATTTCTACCCATCCCCACTTTAGCTTCTAAATAAGACCCTTTAGAACCATTATAAACCGAATTTGACCTTAAATATAAAATAATATTTTGAGATTTTCCTAAGGTGCCCCTCTCCTCCCTTATAAAAGGGCACCTCCTCCCTCTCCTCCTCACACCAATTTGAGCATTCAAGCTCGGACAACCCCTGAAAAAATCTCTTCTCCACTTCCCTAGTATCATCCTAGAGGTCCTGGTCATCTTCAAAGACCATCCTTAGTTCTTTAAGTGGAGGTTATGTGAAGGCGAGTCAAAAAGAGGTTATATCCATTACCGATCTTTTTCAATTTCTTTCTTCTTCAACTTCTTATTCTTTAGTTGTTTCATGATAAATTAATAACATCAGTTTTTCTTATCTACTGATATTTTATTATAAATATTAAAAAACTCTAATTAACCTTCTATCCATCCTATGGAAAAAGGAAATCACCGCGCGTGCGTACGTACGGAATACCGTCTCCACGCCGTGCTGTAATCTATTTTCCACTACCACCTTAATTGGATGGGTATAATGGTGTAATGAGTAACTATATATGATTATTATAAAGTGATATTGATACTGAAATAGTATACATACACTTTAACACAAGTTCATGATCATGAGAACGATATCATCGCTCGTGCGTACGTACGGACTACCATCTCCACGACGTGATGAGATTCATTCTCCACATTAACCATTCATTAATGATTATAAAGTATATATAATGAATAATAATGAAATATATGACATGTTAGATCTACTGGATTTATGTATATATATATATATATATGTATTTCATCTACTTACTTCCATTCAAGACAATAAGGAAAGGAAAACAGCGTTCATGCGTACGTACGGACTACCGTCTCCATGAACGGTGTGTTTCATTTCATTTATCTATCTATTATATATATATATACTGAATATATATGATATATAAATCATGTTTTATATTCTGGAAGTAAGTAAATCATGATATAAGTAATAATAATGTCAAGAACAACAAGTCCAAACACCTACGATAAATGAAACGATTTTACCCAAAACGCTTCTTTAACATGGAATTTACAAAAGAACGGGTAATATAAAGTCATAAGTGAACCATATATGATATCATAACAATGAATATGATTCTTTAATAAGTTAATGACATTATTTAAATCATTATATAGGAGGTTCGGATACGTACAAAGCATATCGGACATAAGGTAAGGGATAATTTTTCAAATCTCATTTTTATCCAAGATTGCATATTCGTCAGTATTTACTGGGGTTATTTCTATCATCCATGTACATGTATTATAAAAGTGTTTTGATGTATGTTTGAAGTACTTTTTACCCATTTTTTACTTTTACTACATGGTATGTATGAAATCTTTCTTTCATGAGTTACTTTTTGACTTTTCCGACAAAAGTATGAGAAGAATGTTTTTTTAACTTATACGACATGAATGGATTTTTAAAACATTATTTCCAAGAATCATCCTTTACAAGTTTTCAAGTTTATTTTTAATCAACTTCTTTTAGTTTAAAGTTGTGTGACATGTTAAGAAAGGAAAAATGTTTTTGAACAAGAAAGGATATTTTCCTCAAGAATGGAGTTCAAGTGTTTTATCAAAATTATTTTCCATATAAGATAATAAAGGGTTCTGTTTTTATCCCTATTATTACATTGATTTGATTATGTTTTGATGGAATTATTTTTATGAATTCCTTTATCTTATATTAATTGTTTTATGATGTCATGATGTTTAAGATTCCCATTTATATTACATGGGTTATGCAATGATGTATGATTTATGATTTTGTGGCACACATAAGAATGGTATCATTATGAGATAGGTGGGACCTATATCTCCCTCCAATGCATTGGGTAAAGATTTTATATCTCATGAGATAGACATGGCTGGAACGGTAGGTTATACCGGTTTAGTGAAACAGGACTGAAACGAGGGTGACTCGGTTCAGAAATGGACTTTGTCCACTAAGATAGTCTTGGCAATGAGTCTTGACTAATAAGAAATGATTCTATATGATTTTGTGTGTATGCCACAAAGTTTCATGTTTTATGTTATGATTATTGGGATTTCATTTCACTACTATGATTTATCCCATGTTATGAAATTATGCTCTCTTTTGCAGGGTAAGACTTCCAAAATGTTATGTTCTTATGAATATGATGTGATTGATCTTTATTTTGTTTACCCTTACTGAGCATTTGAGCTCACCCTTTTATGTTTTCTTTTCCCCAGGATATAAAAAAATGTTTTAGGTAAGAAAAAAAAGGAAGATCTTTATGGGAGATGTTGAAGATATCTCACCACAATTAGAAGATTATATTCCGAGTTTCCAAAGACACTAAACTATTACGGTCCTTGTGTGTGTGTTTTTGTAATGTACTAAGTATTCCGCAAAAGTAATGTAATGTCCATGTACATTAGGCTTAGGGTCTCTATATTTTTAGAACTCGAATCGACTCCACCAGTGATATGTTATTCCACCTACTCCAAAAATATAGCAGCGTTAGCCTCCATAGATTTTGGGTCAGTAGAAACACCTTCATCAGGCCATCTAAGATCCATATCATCCACTTTTTGGGTGACAATAGGGTCAACACTAAGTACTGTTGGGTTTATGGTGCATGGAACAAATCAAAAATATCATGAGAGGAATTTTATAAGAAGTATGTGAAATTTAAGGGATTTAATATGATATTGACACATTCATCTCCTTTCTTAGTAGAAGTTGGATATCTGCGGTCACATATTTTAATGCTTCACCCGTCAGGTTAACGCATTTGTCAGTATGAATCTTTACCTCCCATAGAGCATCCTCCTCGATACTTGATGGAACGATACCAAATCACTTTAGGGAGAAGCACTATCTAGATTCCAGGAAGGATGATCCCAATAAGATAATCATGTCAAAATAGCCATAATATCAAATGATAGGATAAAGTCTTACCACAATGCATGCATTGGGCCATCTTTATTTCCCTATGGAGCTTCTTCAATTAATTTGAAGAAAGGCCCATGTTGGCCTTCTTGGTAGCAAAAACCTAAGGTGAAGGCTAAGGAGTTACCCCCACCACCTCCTCCACCATGGTCCTCAATCCTAGGGATAGTTATAGAGACCTAAGAACCTAATATTCTACATTAAATGGGGTGCATATGGTACCATACCCTGGTGACATAGACACCTATGTTGCTGCTTCTTATCCACCTTCTATTACTATAAGATTAAAAATAAAATACCATAAAGATTAATGATGGTGGTTTAAATAACATGAAAAGGAAAGAAGAAGAAATAAATATGTTAGAAATATTATTGTAAATTTCTCATTCCTCCATGGGATGAATAGTTACCCCTTCAAGAACTCCTCAGCCCAGAATGTGAGACACTCTCTTTGAAGTCAGGGCTTGATCAATAGTTACATATATCAAAGCCTCCAACTCATGGAAATTTTTATTTACCTCAAAAAATTATTTTTAGGATGGATATCATAGAGTTCTTTGATATCTCATAGCTTCAAGATTCACAGGCAGGCCCGGTGAAACTCCCATGCATCCCTGAGATCACAATTCATACTCTCCCAAAATTGGATCACTAAGTGTAACATGTAGTTTTGATATGATATTTTTGGATGTGAAGAAGAACCAATAACGCTCATTTGGGAGGCCTCTTCAGGCCTCCTTTCTCTATAAGAAAATTGAGGGGAAGTAATAGGGGATTCCTCTTGAATATGAAAACTCGATCGCCATATCACCAAAGGTGTTTCCTTCTCGAAAGTATCCTACTTTCTGGCCTTTGTCTAAGAATGTTTCAAAGGATATAGATTCTTTTTATCATCTTTGGATCTATACTTTTTACTAAGTATACCATGACCAGTAGTTGTAGTGGACTCCACCCGATGAATTCATTTTTTCTATGCCCCCCTAAGGGTATGAAAAGATCCATGCCTTGGCATATCCGGACTCTAGACCAATTGATTCCTTTGACATAGGGATTGTGATCAAAATGTTGGACACCTCCAGATATATTAGGATCTATAAATATCAAGATACAATTGGATACTTCTCATACCAAACATGCCTAGCAAGAAAGTTGCTTGATTTTAAAGACATTTAAACTAGTAAGAAAATAGAATCAAAGTGTAATCTTCATAGATGATCAAACTATCAAAGTGGGCTACCAATATGTTGTCTCCCATTGTTATCATGTATGGCCTCAACTCTTAATCCTTCTCCTTACCTTCATTAATAAATGTTCTAGTCAGTGTGTTACCATGTGGAAATAAATTAAAGACTCTAAATAAATTCATTTCCCTATGTACATCAGCATACTTCTGGTTCATATATTGAATCCTATAGAATTTCTAAACAAATGGGTGAAATTGAATGTTTGGGATTTTAACTAAACTCAATAATTAATATGTGCTGAAATGTGCTACAATCCACCCCAGAACACTTGAAGTGGCCCAAAAATTCTAAACACAGCCTTCCTGTTGTATGTATGAAACAAATAATGATAGATCATTTCTAAAACAGGGTAATCCAACCTTATATAATCCCCCTCAACTAATTTTGATGCAATGAAAAAATTTCCTAGCCTCACGACACTAATATAATCATGGATTAGAAGAGGATAAATTCTTATCCACATAGCATGGAATCCACCCAGGTGAATCTTCAAGTTAATCTTCGGATTAACCTCATAACCACAATGATTATATTGACCCTTATCCAATATGGGCCATAACATACCCAAAGAAACCTGATTTTCTATAGTTGGGAAAATAGTAGGGCACCTTAAAGTAAGTCCCTCTCCGACTATTTCCAAGAAATCTTTCAGCCACATTCATACATGGACTTCATCCCAATGGAAACGATCTTTGTCTCCTTGAAACATATTCACTATCTTAAAGATATCATGGTCCAATGTTGGTGTCCTATAAAAATCATACCATTTTGACATTATTGGTATAAATTCATCATACATTTCCCCATGAATGGGGAACCTTGAATTTTTTTAGAAATCCCACAAGTTGATACCAACATCACCATGTATCAAGTGAAAGGAATTTGTTTACAGACTCCACCAATATAATGGTTTAGGGGTGATGTCTTGGTTACTATAAAAAAATCCTTTCCAACCAAAAAAACTTCAAAAATATAAACTTCCTTCAGATCATTTTAAAATTATATGAAAGTGTGGCACACCGAGAATTCTGAAATCCACTCAGGACTAACTCCTCTAGAGAGGAAGTTCCAAACATCCTTCCAGCCTTGAGATTGATCTATCTTTGATGCATGGATGTTTGAGTCATAACAATTTGGCCTAAATTATTCTATATTCATCTTCATATCAACACTGAATTTGTTTTGATAGAGAATAAATATGATAGACACTATTTCTTATTTCATATAAACACCCATCTAGTAGATGTTAGTAGTAGGCGAGTTTATGTGCTTCATGAACCAATAATCCAAGAAGTAATTCTGAAATTCCATAATATGAGCATCCCTTAGAAGTCTGTTCCCATACAGAGGAAAGTAATAACTTCATGGGTACTTGCATTGATATGGTATCAAATACTTTTCCATATATGTATGGGTAGATTCAAAAACCTAATAATTGTAATCCCTAATGACTTTTATCATTTTAGAGGAGCACATAGCAGATTACTCAGTTGTAATCATTGAAACATCCATTGAAGACATACCGAAAGGAACTAGATTATCTTATTTAGTAAAATTGTTGAATTATTAAAAAAATTAGATTTTAACATGGGAGGATCAAAAAATATATAAAATGGAAGAACTCATGAAGGTCCCATGAAAAGGGTTCTCATGCAGGTCCGTCAGCAAGGGTCCCCGTGCAGGTCCCTCGACAAGATTTCTTATGCAACCCATTTGATTAATCCCTTTATGAAAGAACCCTATAAGATTCATTGAATGGGATTCACACCAAGGTTACTCCCTGTATACATGTCACTCGGTAGGTTTTACCTTTAGAGAACTTTCGAGAGACCTTCCCAGAAGCAAACCATGGTGTAGTTGGGCAGACGACCTATACAACGAGAGAGAAAACCAAAACCCTTAATGTGGGGAAAAAGAAGGGGGGGTAATAATAAACACCACTCATTTACCTTGATCAACTATGTTGATGTCCATCAACCCACACCTATGTAGAGACCATAAGTGGAAATCTTATTCATAGACCATGCGATCCACAATGTCACCCCTTCAAAATCATTTCTGAGATTCTTATTTACTTCAGGACTAGATCCTCATATTTTGTTCGGATCGAATATGATGGGACATATTTTGATGACACTCCATATTATCAATGGAGATGAAAAAGTTATAAATGAAATTTTCGGTTTTTAATATATTCGAGATCCTTAAGGATAATGAAGGTACACACCCAATTCGACCTACTTTCACACATACCTGCTTGTTATAAGAACTATGTAGCTACCCTGTCCAGTGTAAAAAACTAGGACACATTGGAACCGAGAACCTATTCCATGGACCTATACTGTGGACCTACGTCAAAACCATTCTTTATCTAGGGTAAACTATTTTTCTATAAATAGGACCCTTGGGCTCCTCATTTCAACAACTGAAAAAATAGGAAGACCCTTGGAGCTCTGAATGCACAGAACGTTCACCCAGGTTGCATGAAATTTCTTATATATCTCTCCAAAACCTAAGATAATAAAGAATTAAGGAGGATAATTATGATCAAATTCCATTCAGGTTCAAAAACATAATACAGATACATGAGGACCGTTCTCGCCAATGGAGAAATCACATGTTCCTGGCCTATCTCCCTGATTAGGGACCTATGTGGGAACCTTCAAGGGACACTGGAGGAGACCCCAGGTGCCAAGTAAGAATCCTCACCTATGTTTTATTTCCCCATTGGACCATTTCATGAGGCATATTTAGTTCACATAGAAATATACCTCCTATGTGAAGAACTTTCAGTTCCTCCTAGGACCTACAAAAGACACCTACAGAATACACATATGATGAGAACTTGTGCGTAGTACCTGCACAACTCTCACATTGATCCCTCTTCCAAGACACCTATGTTTGGGTTATTTTTCCATTGGATGCCTTTTTTGAAAGGGAACAAGTTGAAACCTCCAACAAACTCTTGAATTATAGAACCATAGAGAGGGATATATCAGCATGTCCTCTATTTGAGTTTGTATTCCAAAAGTCATGGGTTTCCTACACATGCCCGATTGGATGGTCAAGGTGTTCAGGGTGCATGTTACTATGTATCCTAATAGTAACAAGGACCTCAAACCTTGGGATGGAACTGGTGTTTTCCTAATCTTAGATACTAGGACTAGGAAAATGTCCTCCCATTCTCATCTCTGTGTTTCAGATACTCCAATCCCCACTAGAGAGGGTAAAGATTACGTTTTCTTTTCCATTCATCAAGGAATGAGATCCTCCTTCCCTATTACAAGACTAAATTTTGGGAATAATTCCTAGAGTAATCCCCTATACTTTCTGGTGGGAGGATGAAGTATTTCCCATCTCTACTTACTAGAAAGCAATGGTGGTCCTACATCCTTCACCGTCATTCCATCATAGTAATGTGAAGAGTGTGAGATTATGTGGCCCCAATGTCTTCCATCAGTGGAAGGAGGGTGGTAGAGAGATCGAAACACTCAATGTTCTATCCCTCTACATTTAGGATTTTTCTCTATGTACACCAATGTGAAAAAAGGAGAAGTTTGTGGTTTTTCAGTTCTTCCACTTTTCATAGTTTCTCTCACAAAGTATGAATCACATGGGCTTACAGGTCATTAGTGATCAAGACACGCACACAATACATTTATCAAACTATGAGAAATTTTTGCTATAAACATGATATGTAGGATTCCAATCTAAGGATATATCACCCCAATAATCCTCTTTAGGTATTATCCCGAACTAATAGGGGAATCCTAATAAGAGTAAGCTCTTTAATTACCCTATTGTGCCTCCTCTTTAGGTGTAAGACCCAAACAAGCCTCAAAATTACCATGATTCACATATACCTCATTGTCTGTTCTATAGGGAAAACTTTTTGGGTTTAATACCCAACTTAATCCTCTCAAAAGGCCATACTCCCCTGTGATAAAAACCCTCAGATGGACTCTAGAGGTGAGGTTCCTCATCACCGAACTATATAGGAATTGATACACGTCTAAATAGGATACAAATGTAGCCTCCATGAGTTACAAACCCAAAAATCCAAATCAAACCTATTATTTTTTGTCCATATTCCTATTAGGGTCTAATTAAACATAGAAATTCATATCAATTTTGTGTTTCACAAACTGCTTTTTCATAAGTCGCATATCAAACGTTGACTAGGCATCTTTTACCTAAGTATCCTTTCCACATGACATTAAACTATACGATTAGGTCCTTATCACATATCCATAAAAGGTATGATGTGCCACATTGAATTTCCCTAAAATATTTGGGTTTTGATTCCTCCTAAAAGGATACGTAGGTAACCTATTCATGGGTCCAATCCCAATATCAAAACAATTCACATCTCCCAGGATAATGATAAACTCCATAGTGAATACCATATCATTGGATGATGATATAATTAATATATATAATATTTATATCATTACTTATTTTATGTAAATAATTAAATCATGATATAAGTTAGTGGATCATGAATAACAAGTCGAAAGAAAAATGGAAAAAATTATATTTTACCCAAAATGTAACATTAACAGAGAGTTGTTAATAAATGGGTAATATAAATCCATAACCCAAACATATATGGTATAATATATAATAATATGGTTCTTTGGTAGATTTATAATAAACTTATATTTATTATACATTATTTTTGAATGTGTATGAATAAAGTCATGAGTTATGGTATGGGAATTTCTTCTCATTTTTTGTTTCCGTGAGATACATGCCTTATTCACCACCCATTTATTTCGTGTGGTGTTTATAGTGCCCATGGATGTATTCTATGGTTATATTACTCAAATTTATGGGTATTTAAATATCAATTATATTATAGTTATTTAATGGTGTTTATTTTTCAAAAGTTACCAAATCGGTAAAGTAATTTTGTCTCATTTTTCCTTTTTTGAGACACATGCCATGTTATGTATCTATATTTTTTAATGAGGTGGTTATCATTCCATTGAAATATTATATCATTAATATCATCATTATACTGATACTTTATGCATAATTTAACTTTATTCTTTCCAATTTATTACGATTTAATGTTACCAGAGTGGTAAAGGTTTATGGATACAATCTCATCATTTATCAAGATTATTTATGATTATGCTACCATTAATGAAATATTATGATCTATATCTCAAGAAATAAAATTAATTTTATTAACCTCTATTTATTCATATTATATCCTTGTAATGGCCCCATTTTTCAAATCTTTGGTAACTAAGATAATTAACAAAAAAATTACTAAAATATGAATTTATGTATCCATTTAGTTGGAAATATTAATTCTTTAAAAACCTTATTTTCTAAAAATGTTTTGAATTTTTTTTGTATTATATTAATAGATTTAGTTGAATTTTTTACCCATCTATTAACATTTTTAAAAATGGTTTTAAAAATAATATTCTTGTTGTTTTCAGATCAAGTCACTTTTCTAATCTTTTAAGGTGAAAAAATATGTTCAGAATGTACGGACTTACCTACTGTCATGACCATCATATCCTTAAGGATAACTTTGTAAGTTTACAAGTTCAATTTTTTTATATAATTTTTTCTCCTAATATTATGTAATTGTTTTATTTTATAATGGTTTTCAATGAAAAGGTTTTTTCAAAATTAAATATTTTTAAAAAGTGTTTTAAATGATTTTCAAAAGCTTCCATTATATATTCTAAAAAGGATGTATTCAAAGAAAAGGATTTCAATGATTTAAATGATTATTATATCATTTTTGAAATAATTTTCAAGGAAAAATGTTTTCAAAATTATTTTAAGCTTCTTTATAAGATTTCATGGTTATTTTCAAGTAAAATGGCCTTTAAAATTTTTTTTGTTTTAAAAAGCGATTTTTTTATAGTTTAATGGATATTTTTCTCAAGAAATGCTTTAAATGTTTTTTCATGACCACTTAACAAGTTTTAAAAATTATTTGAAGGAAAATAATTTTGAAACTTTTATTTTTATTAAAAAGTTATTTTCAAGGAAAATTTATGTTCCAAGTGATCATTCAAAATACTTCTCTAGCTAAGATGACATCCCTTGTTTCACTTTATGATTCACTAGGGATATGATCCATGGATACCATTCTTATTTTTTATATGAATGGTCTATGTTTTTTTGGGTTGATATTTATGAAACTCATTTCTCTTTAATGGGTTATAACATGATAAATGTTTATGGAACCTTCTTCCTTTCATGGGTTATTCTAGGATGAAATGATTATAAAACCTATATATTTTCCAATGGTTATGTTCTGATTAAATGTTTATGATATCCATTTCATTTTATAAGTTATGATATGACGAAACCGATATATTTTTATGCGTAATGATATGATGCAGGTTGTATTATCTTTTGGCACATGTATGTATGATTTTATTATGTGACTGGTGGGACTTATATCTCACTCCAATGAATTAGGTAATGATAAGTGGTATATGATATCAAAGAATACAAAATTTATAGAAAAAGCATAAAAACAAGTGTGTACATGTGTTGTATCCCAATATTTAAAACAAAAGGGTACATGATTTATAGCCCAAGCCAAAAAACAAGAGGGTATATGGGTTGTATCATAAGATTGAATATAAGAGGGTACATAGGTTGTTATCCCAACACCAAAGTAGTTACACGGGCTGTATACCAAGCCTAACATGTTATGATGGTCTTGGTAGGTATAATTGACATAATATTTTCTATTATTATGCGTATTCCATAAATTATACATCTTTTTCATACATTATGCTTTCATGGATTATTCTCTTGATTCTATTATGATTCATGTCTTATGAAATTCCAATATTTGTTCCATGACTCATGTATATTATCTTTGAAATGTAGGGTATGATCATCAAATGATATTATCATGTTTTCATTCCCTTATGTTCATGATTATTCTTGTGTATCTCCCTTTTTACCCTTAATAAGAATCTGAGATCATCCCTTTTTATGTTTCCTTTCCCCATGTAATGAAGATATTTATAATGTATGATCTGTCTAAGAAGGGTTCTAGTCTTGATGAACCAAGTTGGAGATAATATATCTCACTTAAGTTACAGTGTTTCTTTAACCATAAATCCAAAGTCACTAAACTAATATGGTCCTTGGGAGTCTGTTTTTGTAATTTAATATGTATTTTGTAAAAATAATGTAATGTTAATATACAATAATCTTGGGTCATTATATTGTTGTTGAAAAAATTCAATAGCTTCTTAAAGAATATATCATTATGAAATAAAAACTTCTAGCCAACTCTGATTCGTGACGTACCCTTTCAAAATTTTCATATATTGTTCAATGGGGTATATCCCTATTTAATATATAGGACCCTGTAGTAAAATCTCTCAAAAATAGTAAACCATCAGGTGGACCATTATATAAAATAATGGTTGTGGGAATAATATATCTAACTCACATAATATGACTGAAAATTTCTTATTCATGGTTGGAAACATCATTGAGTCTATAAATTTACTTGATATGGATTTGAAAATGACTCATATCCCAGTTAATGTGTGTCATACATCGTTAGTCAGAAGAAAATGGAATTCCATTAACATTAAATATAATATCAAAAAATGGAATTTGTGTGATTTTATATCCATTGAATTCAAATTAGTCCTTGAAAAGACATTATTGATGTTTATTGAATAACACTTTTGAACCATTACACCATTAACGAATTTGAAAATTTTAAAATTTTCTTATCTAGGTAATGTGTGAGCCACTAGAGGAATAAAAGTTTATCTTTAACCCATAATAGATGTCAACTCTTCCCTTATCCCCATGCCAATCATGTATAACCTAGCATTAATGTTTTATTGTGTTTTATCTGATACATTTATTAATGATCGAATAACACTATCACATACTTTTTTCTACATGCATGACATCAATAATTTTTTTTACATACAAATAATTTCATTATGGTAATTTTAATAAAATTATCAGTTTTTTCAAACTATTTTTTTAATGTTTTTGTTAATGTTTTACCACAAATAGTGACAATATACATTACTTTATTGAAATTTTGATCACTAATTAATGGAGATAGTGGTGTACCTTGTTTTCTTCTCCATCGAATGATTTTATCGAAGATTGGTATTTATTTGATCATGGTATAATTTTTTGATGTTAAAAAACACAATCTTTGAGGATTTTTTTAACTTAACTAAGTGTGTGAATTATTCACAGATGGGAAACCCAAACATTTATTTAATTCTATAACCTAAAAAATTATAATAATTAAATTCATTTATCATCCCATACAACATGGATCTCAATGTGAACACATTACTTCTATAAGAATCATACAATGTAACACTATTCACCCACAAAATTTTAGATCTTTGATCAATGGATCCAAATAAACATCAATATCATTACCATGTTATTTTAGTCCATATATAACCATAGAAGATATAATGTATTTGTGCTTCATGAATAACCATGGTGGATTGTTATAATTTACCAAGATAACCATCCAAATAATATTAGAACAAATTTTTACAATAAAAGTATTCATTCTATCTATAAATAGTGTATGAATAAGGTTTCTCACATAATTTCCTAATTTAGGGTACTCGTGATAAATTTTATTCAACTGAGGAGAGTATGTCAGGTGATGTAGTTTCTCATCCTAAATTTTTATGTTTGTGTTCCATGTCCATTGTATACCAGTATAATCACATCTAGATGGTTTTCTAAACCTTGAAATGATTGTAAATTACTATACAATTTTCAAAGGAATTTATTCATCTTTCATGTATCGAGTCGTTCCACACATAGGGAATTTTATATGTGATTTGTGTTATTTATAAAAAAGTATACAGTCATTTGAATTTTTATGTATTGTTTTAGAGATCATTTTCATTGAACATAAATTTCCTTTAGCATCATATATTCAACCAGGAGGTTCATTTTCTTCTAGTATAATACCATTCAAGTGACCAAGTAGTTCTATAAAGATGATTTTATTCTCCCTACCACCACATTTTAAACTATATAGCTTTAATATTCCTAAAAATATTGTATATTAAGTAAAATAAGTATACAATAGTCTCTTATTATAGCTCTTTGACTTCTCATGAAGCTTCGGATAATCATGATGTTCATATTATATAGTCATTTTCAATTATTTAGTCTGATATGTGTCATAATTTAAAATTTTAATCATATTAGGTGATCTATAAATTGCAGAATCACCCCAATAAGTATCTAAATTCAGTTATTTCTCATGTTTATTATAATATTTATAGATTTGATATATTATGTGACAGATCAAATTTTCATCGAACTCCTCTAAAAAATCTCTTTAATACCACAACATAAACCTGGAAAAGAGAAGGGTCATATGTATGCTTTGTTGTGAACTTGATGAAATCTTTAACATCATCCAAATTATGATTTTTCCTATGATTATCATCCATCAATTTTACATTCATATACATCCTATTTGGTTTAATAATATTCATATTTTTAAAAAATAATTAAATATACACAAGGTAATCATATAATGTATCATTTTTTATATTTTTAAATTATATAAATTTAAAATTTAAAAAATATAACTAAAAATTCTAATATATAAATATATAAAATATATAAAATAATAGATATAAAATCTAAGTTTCATAATAAAAATCAAAATAAATACATATAAAAAAGCCTATGTTTTGGAATGAATTAATCCTTTTCTCTTAGTGTAGATCATTATCCTAGTGTGAAGTAGGTAACTTTATATACAATGTGATTGTATAATGTGATGGTTTTTTCATTGTAATTTAAATATTTAATTATATTATATAATATTATTAATATATAAATTTATATATTTGTAAATATACACACATAGATATATAAATACTCAAACACACAAAACCAAAAAACATATATACAAACGTACTTATACATATAAAAACAAATGAAACACCCACCCACCCACAAACATATATATAAGAAAACATCATTTCACAGGTCATATTTCTATAAAAAAACATTAATAATAATCTACAATCATTCCCATTTGAAATATAGTTATTAAATTGACCTAAACCATAACACAATGAATAATCTTGAATTCATTAATATTTATAAGTCCTGAACTTATTTATAGAATTACTAACATTTATTTCTTATCTAAAAACTACTCAATAAATTAATTCATCACCTAATTAACTAATTAAGTCTTCATTATGTGGCTACCAAATGTCATTTAATTGATAGAAACCATTTTCATTCTGGTGAACCCCATTTAAATTTTCAATTAATATCAAATAACATAAATTCTTTTTTATTTTGTACGCAATGCCTATGTATAGTATATATTTATATATACAAATAGGAATAACTGCCCAAAAATAAGGAAAATCAAGAAAGATCAGTGAAACAAAATGGGAATCACCCTAGAATAGTTGATTCATCCAAAAATCATGGAAGAACAATGAAAAAACTAGTTATACATGAACACATTGGGGAAGAACCATTACAAATGAATAAGGGTAGATAACATAAAAACATGAAAAATACATGAAATATCGATTGAGAATCCTTAAAAACATGTTCAGAATATTATACCTTCTATTTTAGGGATTAATTTGACCAAAAAATTCAAGTTTAACTACTGCAAAGGTTCAATTCCGTGAAATCTTGAACGTGACGTGAGAAGAGAAGCGATCTATTAAGGTTTTATTTTAAAGACGAGGAATGGTTTATCAAATCTATACAAAAACCAATGATAAAAGACAATTTTTTCACTGGTACGAGAAAATGAACTCACAAATAAATCTTTTTGTCAATGCATTTTTAACACTGATAAATCAACAAATTTATCGGTGCTAAAAAGCGCTCATAAAAGCAATATTCATGAGCATTTGTTTTTTGACACTAATAAAATATGATTTTATCTGTGCTTAATCTAGTGATGATAAAAATGTAAAAAATAATAAAAAGGATAAAAACCAATATTAATTATCAAAATAAAAAAAATTATCAAAAATAAATCATACTAACTATTTAAATTCCAAAGAAAATAAAAAATGGATTTGAATAAATTAATTATATAAATTTCATGGATATTAGAGATATTAAAAATTAATAATTAAAAAATAAATAAACATCAATCATATAAATTATAGACATATTGGAAATATTAAAACTTAAAAAATAAATATGTATACATAAATTTTAAAAATAAATAAATTCCAAAAATATTGAAAATTAATAAATATTACGAATATAAAAAATAACATTGAATGTAAAAATATTAAAATTGAATAAATAAAATTGAATAAATTTAATAAATATTAAATAAATTTGAATTCATAACATTCTTTACATGGATTAAGAACACATAAAAAATTTAAAAAATGAATAAACAAATAATATTATTTATATAAAGAGAAAAATTATTAACAATGAATTATACTAACTGTTAAATTTACAAAAACATTTAAAAAGGCATTAGAATAAATTAATTATATAAATTTTAAATATATTAGGAATAGTAAAAATTAATATATAAAAATGGATAAAAGTAAACCATATAAATTATAAAAATATTGAAAATATTAAAACTTAATAAATAGATATTTATAAATAAATTCAAAAAAATATTTATAAATATTAAATATCAATAAATAATGTTAAATGAATGAATATTAAAAATGAATAAACAAAATTGAATAAATTAATAAAATTATTTCAAAAAATGGGAATTCATAAAATTCATTACATGAATTACAAACACATAAAAAATTAATAAAAATGAATTAATAAATAATATTAAATATATAAATAAAAAAATTATTAAAAATAAATTAGATTTAACTATTTAGATTACAAAAATATTATCAAATGCATTTAAATAAATAAATAATATAAATTTCAAACATGTTTAAAATATTAATAATTAATTAATAAATATTATTAAATATTAATCATATAAATTATAAACATACTAAAATTATTAAAACTTAATAAATGAATATGTAAAAAATTTAAAAATTTAAAAAATAAATATAAATAATTATATAAATAACAAAATTTTAAAAAATTATTTATATTAACTATTTGAATTGTAAAAAATATTAAAAACGAATTTAAATAAATAAATTATATAAATTTTAAACATATTAAAAATGTTAAAATTTAATAAATAAAAATGAAGAAATATTAATAAAAAAAATTAATAAAATATTGAAAATTAAAAAACATAATAAATAAATAAATATATATATATATCCTAAAAATGAATAAATTCGAAAAAATTAAAAATTATAAATATTAGAAATTTATAAATAATATTAAAATGAATAAATCAAATCAATTCAATTCCAAATATATTTAAAAAAAAGTGAATCCATAACATCCATTACATGAATTACGAAGACATATAAAATGAATATATATTAAATGATTCATTTAAATAACATATATTTACATGGAAAAGAATATAATCAATTATATTGATTTTATAATTGTATTTATATATATTTAAATTTTAATTATTATATATAAATGTATTTCAAATTTACATATAGATATATATATATATATTATTAATTATATATTTATTTTTTTAAAAGGTTGGGGCTGAAGCCTCAATTTATTATTTAAAGAAAAGACCTCTTTTTAGACAAGGTAAAGGGAGACCCATTACATAGCCTGAAGGCCCAAGGCCAAGTGGTCTGAATACAAGGCTTGAAAGCCCATTTTTTGGCTCAGAGGACCCCTCGGTAAATAGTACTTCTACAGTACCTGTGATGATACAGTACCTGCTATAGTACAACCGCCGCTATAGTGCCACCGTTGCTATAGTTCCGTTGTTGCTATAGTACTGCTACATTGCCCTACTACAGTACTGCTACAGTAGCAGGAAAATTCGCCCCTGCCCAGATTTGATCCTAGGTCTTTTCGATGCCAAGCAGGAGCCTGTACCAATAGGGTACAGGCTCGTTGGAAAATTATATTTGTATGTATTATATTTAAAATATCTAAAATATATAATTAATTATGGAATTTATGGAATTTTTAATTATAATTTTATAAAAATTATTTACATAAATATAAAAATATTTATACATGAACAAATATCTATAATTTACATTACTAAATAATAAAATTAGTAAAATTATCATTAGGACATTTTATAGTTTCAATTTATTTAAATATTCGATGTTTTATTTTTTCAAGTACTTATATATATACATATATATTTAAATATAAATATATATATATATAATTCATGAAAGTTATCGGGTGGGTATAACACCATGCATGGTGGGATGGATCATTATTTTTTGACCCACACCAACACATTTAATATTTGAATGAAGACACCATCTGTTCCTGTAATGCCCTGACCTCATATTTCTTATAGCTGGTTATAGCATCCTGCCTTTTTATTACATAACTTTTCATTACATTTTACAACAGAGGATCTTTAAAGTCTAGTGTCTTGGAAAACAGGGACATAAAACATGAAAACAACATAATATATTCTTCTAATCCACTTGTAAGGCTTTATCATATGTTCATCCAATGTACAATTACTGCATCTCATATCCTAGAGACATACATCAAAGTAAAGGGTGAGAGGAAGGCCCAGTATGGGTAAACAAGGAATCAGTTTACTTGTGATATCAATAAGAACTTGAATAAAAACATAATGAAAAGAGAAACGGATGTATAGGAATTTTATAATGAAAATAAATTGAAACATAATTGAATATGTGGTCACAACATTTAATTTATACATTCATGAAAATATCACCAAGGTTCATCCCCAAGGTGTCATAAAAATTAGTAAGGTTATTCACCAAGGTATCATGAAACTTGTCATCTCTAGAGATTAATTCTTTACCCAATGCATTGGAGTGCTATCTGGGTGCACCCTTAATATGTCATTACTTTCATGTGAGCCACATATATCATAATCAAATAGTTCATAAATAACCCATAGAGAATAAAATAAATGGGTTTCATTTCAAAATCATGATGTTTTAAAAAGTACTTAAAAATAAGATCATTATGTCATTTATAACCCATGGAAAGGGAGTGAGGGTTCTATGTATGTCAATTACAGAATCAAATATTTATTTTTTTTTGTATTTATGAACACCCATATAAATGAAATAGGTCTGATTATTCTCATAAATAAAATAATAGAATATCTTGAGAGAAAGAGAGAGAAATTTTGGGTTGAAATTTCTCCAGCATAACAGCTACATAACATGGTTTTTGAAAATAATAAAAAGAGAGGGTACAAGGGTAACCCACTCATAAATAACTCATATTTAAATATAAATACAGAATAACATGGAGATAAGAACATGGTATGTATATTTGTAAGACATACCAAAATAAAAGGAACCTTGAAAGGAAAGAGAAGATGCAATATCTTTTATAAGCAATTCGACAGCCTAACGGAGTCACCTAAAAATTCAAGAAAAAAAATTGATGATAGTGAAAAGACAATCTCCACAATTATACATGAAATTTACAATAATTAGAACATATAATAACATACCTTGAACATATAGAGATTGAAACTAGAAGAAACAACATAGAAGAAAACATGACTTAGAAGAGGAGGGTGAAAGAATCCATTACCTTGAAGAGTAACTTCAAAAGATTGAATTTTGGGACCTTGGGAGGCTTTAGGGCACCTTGTGATGACTACATGGGAGGTAAAAAGACCAGAAATTCATTGAGGAGTATTTTGGAATGAAATGGATGATGAAATGGATTGGTATTTATAGGAGAAGTGAGGGAACAAAGCATTAATTTCCAAGGGACACCTCATTGGTGGTATTGGCTAAACCATGGGCTTTCCCATGGTATTTTCCAATGGTATTGGCCACTTTGGACACCTCATGTCTTATCTCACTATTCATAAGTCGAGAAGGATTATTTCATAATTATTACATCCTTAATGATGTCATTAAACACCCGAAACTTAAAACTGTATCTTCACTATTCATCGAAAATTCAACTTTTTCAGAAAAATACCAAAAATTCACCTTAACCTAATATTGAAGCTCTGAATTAAAAA
This sequence comes from Viscum album, assembly GCA_963277665.1. Classification (NCBI taxonomy): domain Eukaryota; kingdom Viridiplantae; phylum Streptophyta; class Magnoliopsida; order Santalales; family Viscaceae; genus Viscum; species Viscum album. Next base: position 1,028,157,492 of record OY728127.1, read on the forward strand.
ATGAACTCTATTTTATACGTATAATTATCTAAATATTTTTAATTTAATTTTAAAATAAAAAACACTATTCACTTAAAAACTAATACTGAACTTCTAATTTCTGAAATATTTATTTACCTTTATTATTGGATCAATTTACATAATCAAGGTTGGTAAATTATATTAATACCTTCTTATGTGTGGTTACTTAATTCATTTGGTCACATTACTATTCATAAGCGTAAAATCACTATTCATACATTACTATTCACCAAAAATTAATTTGATCTTATTAGACTCTAAATTTCATACTGAAAATATTTGTAGAAGTCTATTTTTTGAAAATCATTACACATCATTAATTATTTAAGGTTTACATAAATATTTTAAAATATCATTTTTTTCAAAATTTATCAATAATATACATCCTATATTTATCCAAACATTTGAAAATTCAAAAAAATCACCACAATAAAAAATCAAAATTTTATTTATCTCAAAGGATTACACAAAGCAGATATGTTCTCATTATGTGTCCCCTATAACACCAGCATATGAACTAAGTGTAAGGTGTGCTAAGGTGATAGAATCTGGGGGATACTCATCCAACATTTCTCAGGTAGTGATTTATATCAACTTGAACTTCTTCCGAAGGCAATTCCGTTCTTGATTCACATGATAAAGTTTGGCTTGGGTTTGGTCCAGAGCAATGCCCAGTTGTGCTACCTCCTTCCCAAGTTCCATCAGATGGGCTTCTATCGGCCCGAGACTACTTGTTGAGGCCATTGAATCTTCTTTCTATATTAACAAAGATCACTTGTCTTTATAGAAAATAATTGCAACATTTATTTTCCAAAGGTCATATTGACCAACAGTCATATAATAGTCAAAACCCAATGGTCTCATCTTAACTATACTCATTTCATTAAATGAAATAGTTTTGTTGAGTATAAAATAAAATAACACACAAAAATTAGGAAACAAAAATTATTAAAAAGTTTGGGTCGTTATATTGTTCCCCCCTTATGAAATTTTTAACTCGTACCCTCAGAAGAGAAAAGGTGTGGGTACTTCTGCCTCATAGACTCCTCTGGTTCCCACGTGGCTTCTTCATATTTGTGGTTCCGCCACAACACCTTAACAAGGTGGGTAGTCTTGTTGCATAGAACCCTATATCCAAGATCTCCACCGTTTGCTCCTCATAAGAGAGGTCATGTTCTAGTTGTATAAAATATGATTTTAGTACATGTGAAGGGTCAGGTATGTACTTACTCAAGAGGAATACATGGAATACATCATGAACTTGTGCTAGATTTGGAGGAAGTGCAAGATGATATGCCACTAATCCTATGCGATCAAAGATTTCATAGGGGACAATGTACCTAGGGCTGAGCTTTCCTACATTCCCAATCCACATGACTCTCTTCCAAGGTGATGTTCAAAGAAAGACCTTGTCACCAACATCAAACTCAAAGTCCCTTCGACAGTTGTCGGCATAACTCTTTTACCGACTCTGAGCAGCCTTAATGTGTTGTTGTATGGTGTGGACTTTTTTAGTCATCTCTTGGACAAGATCAGGCCCAAGAAGATTTCTCTCACCAGTTTCATCCCTACAAGTAGGTGTTCTACATCGCTTCCCATATAGATCTTCCTAGGGTTCCATTTAAATGCTCGAGTGGAAGCTATTGTTGTATGAAAACTCAACTAAAGGGATATGTTGATCCAATACACCTTTAAATTCCATTGAGAATGTTCTCACCATGTCCTCGAGTGTTTGAATAGTCCTTTCATATTGGCCATTAGATTGGGGGTGATAGGCCATACTATAATTCAATTCATTGCTCAGAGCATGTTGAAGACTTCTCCAGAATTTTAATGTGAACCTTGGATCACGATCAGATACGATAAAAAGTGGAACTCCATGCATCCTTTCCACTTTTTTCACGTAAATCCTAGAAAGTTGATCAAGAGAGTAATATTCCTGAATGGATATAAAATGGCCAGTCTTGGTGAGATGGTACACAATAACCCATATCGCATTTTTTGCATTGGAAGTTCTCGGAAGACCAGTGACGCAGTCCATAGTGATACTGTCTCACTTCCATGCTGGTATGGATAGTGGTTGTAATACCCCTTTAGGAAGTTGTTGCTCTGACTTCACTTGCTCACACACTAGGCAACATGAAGTGTAGTCAGAAATCTCCCTTTTCATATTATCCCACCAATAATGATCACAAAGGTCGCTATGAATTTTTTTTCTTCCAAGATGTATAGAGAAAGTAGAGCTATGAACTTCATCCATCAGCTCCTTCTTTATTTTCAGAATAGATAGAACACATAGTCTTGTATAAAATTTTAGTACACCATTGTGATAATATTGAGCTCAGAAAACATCCCATCCTTCAAAGCCTAAAACATGCTCTGTAACAAAGGATATTCTCTATAAGATTTCTTGATCTTCTCTATTAATGACAGTTGAGAAATAATCTGGGTTAGGGTTGAGGATGTCCCTTACCTTATGATTCCCATGTCCAGCTTTACTAGGTCATTGATTAAAGGATCCTTTTGAATCCTCATCATGGAAACAACAACTGGGTCTTTCCTGCTTAATGCATCAACAACTTCATTTTCTCCTTTAGTGTGATAATGAATCAAACAATCATAGTCTTTAAAAATTTCCAACCATCTCCTTTGTCTCATGTTCAATTCATTTTTTGTCAAAATATACTTAAAACATTGATGGTCTATATATATATCACATTTCTTCCCATAAAGATAGTGCCTCCATAACTTTAGAGAAAAAACCACTGTAGCTAGCTCCAGATCATGCGTAGGATAATTCTTCTCAAGAGTCTTCAACTATTGAGATGCATAAGCAATGACCTTTTCATTTTTCATGAGGACATACCCAATCCCTTTCAGAGATTCATCGCTAAAAATAATGTATCCTTCTCCACTTGAGGGAAGAGTTAAGACGAGTTTACTAACCAATATCTTCTTTAGCTCTTGGAAACAATCCTCATACTTGTTTTTCCAGATAAACTTGACCCCTTTTCGAGTTAAGTTGGTTAATGGATTAAAAATTCATGAAAATTTCTATAAAAAACTCCTATAATATCCATTTAATCCAAGGAAACTTTGAATCTCAATTGGTGTTGTAGGCTGAGGCCACTCCTCTACAACTTCTTTCTTTCTAAGGTCAATTGTGATTCCTTCATTGGTAATAATGTGCCCCAAGAAAGCAACTTGTTGTAAACAAAATTCACATTTACTGAACTTCCCAAAAATCCTCTTCTTCCATAGAGTTTGAAAAATAGCCCTTAGATGAACCGCATGCTCCTCACAAATTTTCTAATATATCCAAATATAATCAATAAAAACTACGACAAAGTTATTAAGGTTGTCCTTAAAGACTCTATTCATAAAATCCATAAAAATATATGATGTATTAGTCTGTCCTAAGGGAATAACAACAAACTCATAATGCCCATATCTTGATCGAAAATAAGTTTTTGGAATATCTTCTTTCTTCACCCTCAATTGATGATAACCAGAATGAAGATCAATATTAGAGAATAATTGATCCCCATGATGTTTGTCAAATAAGTAATCAATTAAGGGAAGAGGGTATTTTTTCTTCACTATGATCCCATTCAGTTCTCTATAATCAATGTATAGCCGCATCAAGCCATCTTTCTTATTCACAAAGAGAACAGCGGTTCCCCAAGGAGACACACTCGGTCGGATAAACCCCTTCTCCAAAAGATCTTGGAGTTGTTTCTTTAATTTCTCCATCTCAACATTTTCCATCCTATATGGGGTCATTGATATCAGATGAGATCTATGTATGAGTTAAATGGAGAACTTTACCTATCTTTCTGGGGGAGGTCCGAGTAACTCCTCAAGAAATACGTCAACGTATTCATGGACGATGGGGACTTTTTCTATCCTTAATCTCTTATCTCCTTCTTCTTCTTCACCAATCCACTCCTTAAATAATGATATAAAAGGTTATCCTAGACAAATATCAGGTTGAGATATCTCTCCTTGGAAGATAACTATAGGATTTCCATTCAAGACAACTGATATTTCCTTAGTGGGAAACTTATTTTATTTATTAATCTTTAACTATAAGGATTATATGTACTAAAACTTCATGATTAGACAATTACATTTCCCTATAATTCCTTCATAATGATCCATAAAAAGCTTGTGATTAACCAAACATATCCCCTGGGAGTGTAGTAATCAAGAGTGCAGCAAAGCCCATTCTCGGGCACCAGTTCCTATTCGAGTCTAGCATAAAGCAGTGTTTTCGGGTTTTACCCCTATGTGCATCTATTTCAGATCCGCCTCTACCTGCCCATATCTAGACAAGGATGTATTTTTTTGATAAACCACTTACTCAATACTTACTAAAATACAAGGATGTTTTCCTATATTTAAACATTTCTATAGGGTTTTTCCTAAATTTTCATAGCCTAATTTCCAAAAATAACTAAACTATCCTTTGATACCAACTATAGCATCCCACCTTTTTATTACATAACTTTTCATTACATTTTACAACATAGGATATTTAAAGTTTAGTGTCTTGGAAATCAGGGATATAAAACATGAAAGCAACATAATACATTCCTCTAATCCACTTTAAGGCTTCATCATATGTTCATCCTATGTACAATTACTGCATCTCATATCCTGGAGACATACATCAATTTAAAGGGTGAGCAGAAGGCCCAGTAAGGGTAAACAAGGAATCAGTATACTTGTGATATCAAAAAGAACTTGAATAAAAACAAAAAGACATGAGAAATAGATGTATAATAATATCATAATAAAAATAACTTGAAAAATACTTGAATATGTGGCTATAACATTTCATTTAGACATTCATTAACATATCATCGAGGTTCATCTCCAAGGTTTCATAAAAATTTCCAATTTTATTCACCAAGGTATCGTGAAACATGTCATCTCTAGTGATTAATTCTTCACCAAATGCATTGGAGAAATATCTAGGCGCACCCTTAATATGTATTTACATTAATGTGAGCCACATATGTAATAATAAAACATTTCACAAGTAACCCATAGATAATAAAAGAAATGGGTTTCATTTCAAAATCAAGACGTTTTAAAAAGTACTTAAAAATGAGATCATTATGTCATTTATAACTCGTGGAAAGGGAGTAAGGGTTATATGTATGTCAATTACAGAATAAAATATATCTTTTTTTTTTGTATTTATTAACACCCATAGAAAATAAATAGGTCTGAGTATTCACATAAATAAAACAAGATAATTTATTGAGAGAAAGAGAGAGAAATCTTGAGATGAAATATCTGCAGCATAACAGCTACATAACATGGTTTTAGAAAATAATAAAAAGAGAGGGGAAAAGGGTAATCCAATCATAAATAACTCATATTAAAATATAAATACATAATAACATGTAGATAAGAACATGGTATGGATATTTTAAAGACATACCAAAAGAAATGTAAGCTTGAAAGGAAAGAGAAGATGCGATATCTTTTATAAGAAATTCAGCAGGCTAACGACGTCACATAAAAATTCAGAAAAAAATTGATGAGAGAAGAAAGGGAATATCAACAATTATACAGGAAATGGAAAGTAATGAGAACATATAAGAACATACCCTCAACATAAATAGATGGAAACAATAAGACACAATATAGAGAAAGTCACGACTTAGAAGAGGAGGGTGAAAGAATCACTTTCCTTGAAGAGTAACTTAGAAAGCTTGAATTTCGGGACCTTGGGAGGATTGAGGGAACCTTGGGTGGACTCCCTGGGAGGTAAAGAGATCATAAATTCGTTGAGGAAGATTTTGGAATGAAATGGATGAGGAAATGGCTTGGTATTTATAGGATAAGTGAGGGAACAAAACATTAATTTCCAAGGGACACCTCATCGGTGGTATTGGCTAAACCATGGGATATCCCATGGTATTTTCCCATGGTATTGGAAACATGGGGCACCTAATATATTATCACACTATTAATAAGTCTACCAGAATTATTAAATAATTATTACATCCTTAATGATGTCATTAAACACCAGAAACATAAAACTGTATTTTCATTATTCACTGAAAATTCAACTTTTTCAGAAAAATCCCAAAAATTCACCTTAACCTAATATCAATGCTATGAATAAAAAAATGATCTCCATTTTATAAAAATAATTTTCTAAATATTTATAATTTAAATTTAAATAAAAAAACACTATTCAACTGAAAAAATAATACTTAACTAATAATTTCTAAAACAGTTATCTACCTGTTTTATTGAATCACATTACTTAATCAAGGTTCCTAAATTATATTAATACTTTCTTAAGTGTGGTTACTTAATCCATTTATTCACATTACTATTCATAAGAGTAAAATCACTATTCATAATTTACTATTCACTATTCACCAAAAAATAAGTTGATTTTATTAGACTCTAAATTTCTTACTGAACATATTTGTAGAAGACCATATTTCAAAAATCATTACACATCATTATTTATTTTAGGTTTACATAAATATTTTAAAATATCATTTTTTTTCAAAATTCATTAATAATATACATCCTATATTTATCCGGACATTTGAAAATTCATAAAATGCATCATAATAAGAAATCACAATTTTATTTATCTCAATGGATTACACAAAGAAGCTATGGTCTCGTTACATAACCCCTAATAACACCAGCAAAGGACCTATCTGTAAGGTGTGATAAGGTGATAGAATATGGGGGAGGCTTGACCAACATTTCTTGGGTAGTGATTTCTATCAGCTTGAACTTCTCCCGAAGGCGATTCCGTTCCATCTTCACATGATGAGGTTCGGCTTGGATTTAGTCTAGAGCAAAGCCCAGTGGTTCTACCTCCTTCCCCTGTTCTGTCAGATAGGCTTCGATCGGCCTGAGACTACTGGATGAGGCCGTCGAATCTTTTTTCTATATTAACAAATAGCAATTATTTTTATAGACAATAATCACAATATTTAGTTTCCAATGGTCATATTGACCAATGGTCATATAACAGTCGAAATCCAATGGTCTCATTTTAACTATACTCATTTCATTAAATGAAATAGTTTTGTTGATTTTAAAATAAAATAACACACAAAAATTAGGAAATAACAATTATTAAAAAGTTTGGGTCGTTACACGTTGCAATATTACATTTTAATTGCATTATTACAATGAAACAAATCCTGAAGGACTATACAGTTTAGTAGTCTTGGAAATCCAGATTACATAAATGATAACTATAATAAATTGAAAAAAAAATAAAACATGCTACTCAATAATTGAAATGAACTACATCCTTGAAAGCTTTATCAATGTTCTCTTCTTCATAACATGGGGAGAGAAATATAATAAGGGTGACCTAAAATGCTTATTAAGGGTATGTACAACATAAGCAATAATCAATATATATGGAAAGGTAAATATCTGAGAACACTTTCCATTTACCAAACTAGATAGGTTACTAAAAATATAGCATGTAAATAACTAAAGCATATTCCATAAATAAATAAACTAAGAATGAACTATATCCATAGATACATTGACACAAAATCTCATGGATAAAATAATAAGTAAAATTAAATTAGGGAAATACTTTATTTAAGGATGTTATGTCTTAGGCACATGAAAACCTATTACCATCAAGACCTTTCAAAAGAAGGTTTAAAATTAAGGGTAAAAACCCATTTGGCTAACTTATTTTTCTCAGGAGAACCTATCGATGCCTCGAGGAGTTATATAAAGTCCAAGCTCCACCCGTCATTGCCAGTCCAAAGTAATTCTCATATTGAATAACCAAAATAAATAATAAGCCTTATCAAATAACCATATTGAATGAGTAATATGGATCCATCAAAAATTCCCATGAAGTATATATTACTATATCATAAAAATAATGAGATTCATGATATAACAAGTCAAAAGTTAGAATATACACCATATAAAAGGAACTAGGTGCATAACATAACAATATGCCTCAATAAAATGAAATTGAGACGAAATCCCTTACCTTGAGTCTGATACTCTATGTATTTTTCCTAAACTCATGTATGATGGTATTAATAACTTATATTCGAATCATAATAATATTTATGATATCATATATGATTATTTTATGGATTTATATTACCCGTTTATTAGCAATTCCACGTTACTGAAACATTTCAGGTAATAATCGCTTTATTTATCATACGTGTTTTGACTTCTCATTATTGATGATTTAATTTCTTAAAAAATTTATAATATGATTTATATATAATATATATTCATAATATATATATATAATAGATGGATATATTAAATGCAATACACCATTCATGGAGACAGTAGGTCGTACGTATGCATGAACGTTGTTTCCATTTTCTTATCGTATTGAATGGAAGTAAGGGAATAAAATATTTGTATACCCATATATATATATTATTCCAGTATAATTATTATGTCACATATTTCATAGATATTCATAATATATATCATTATAATCATTGTTGGATGGTGAACATGGAAGATGAGTCTCATCGCGTCTTGGAGACGGTAAGCTGTACGTACAGACGAGCGACCATATCATTTCTTTAATGGTTTAACGGTATAAATTTGGATTTAATATTTATTGTAAAGTAAAATTATGTTATATTTATTATTTCAGTCATTTTTATTGATCATTATATCAATATTAATAAAGTATATACGAAAAATAGTTTACACCACATCGTAGAGACGGTAAGCCGTACGTACGCACACATGGTGATATTGTTTTTTATAGGATGGAAAAAATAGGAATATGGTTGTCCTATATTCATAAAAAATACCATCATATATTATACATTTTATTTATTATTTTATTACGGTAACAACTTAGTAAGAAGAAGTATAATAAGAAATGAACTTTGAAAGAATGGATAATACAATTACCTCTTCTTCCGGTGTCTCATTTTGATTTTCACAAAAGGACTCCTTAAGTTGGTTTTCCGCCCAAAGGGTGTTCTCTAGGATGAAGTGGGGGAAGTTTAGAGTAGATTTGGGTATGGTTTGGATGATCCAAAAGGATTTTGAGGTGTGAATAAGTGGGTAGAGGTTGTGCCCTTTTATAAGAGGGAGGAGGGGTACTTTAGGAAGGTATTGAAATATTATTTTATTATAATTTTATTTTCGGTTTGAAATGGTCAAAAACTCATTTATTTTAAACATAAGATGATTTTTTTGTCTAAAACCTTTCAATTAATAGGTTTTAGATAATTTTAGTCATGAAATTAACATTATCTTTTAGCATTAACCCTTCGTTAAAAACATTAACTCTTACCATGCCTTCTTTATTTTAATAATATATGGTGACTATATTTACTATAAAATAAAAAAATGACCATAAGTTGATCATTTGTGAAAATTTTAACATTATATAAGTCAGTTGGAGGAATATTATATTTTTAGGACCATTATATCATTTAATAAAATTGTATTTTTTTAAAAAACTCATTTATGTCAATTTTGACACTATTTATGAATTGATATTATTCAAAGTCATAAAAACTTGATTAATTAAAAAAAGTAATTAAATAAAATATAATATGTAAATATCATCCATAAAATTCTTTTATGACATCAAAATAACCAAATTACCTTTATTTAAACGTTTATAATATCATTTATTTGCATCCTTTATTAAAGAAATAATGACCGCATCATCATTGGGTCATAATTAAATATATTTATTTAAGGTATAAAAATTATAAATAGAATATCATGATGTATTAAACATTTATATATATATATATTTAATATTTATAGTATAATATATCATTTATAAAACCCCATATGATTTTTTTAGTAAAAGATACAAGTTTATGATATATTTTTCTATACTTTAAATTAATTCTTATAAAATTTAATTTTCACACCCAAGTGGCTCCATGGGGTCAGAAAATTGACCCAAGTATTCCCATGCTACGACATATCTCATCCAATAGTATTAGTACATGTGTTTGGATAGTTTAATATTATTATAATATTATTTTTTATCCTTATTTACCAGATTTACCATTTTACCATGGAAAATAAAAATAATTATTGAAGTTAATATTCATAATGGAAAAAAAATAAAAGGTACATATTTAAAATTTTTTGACACTATTATTAAAATTATTTAATCCATTTTTTCAAATTCAAAACAATGAAGTTTCAGTAAATAATTTAAAACTAATGTCTGTTGTCAAAACGAGAAAGCGAGTTTTTAAGAAGTAATATCTATCAAAAGATTGGCATGTTTTTATCTACAGTTAAAATGAGAAATTACTTAAAATTATCATAATTGGATTAAATTATAAAATAATAATCAAATTAAACTTTAAAAATATTAAAAATAAAATATAATAGTATTACTAAATTTGATAAAAAGCAGTTTTGAATTAAAATGCAGTATTTTTCACTATTCATCAAAAATTGAATCCTTTCAAAAAAATACCAAAAATTTACACTAAGTTAATTTTGATATTATGAATTAAAAAATGAATTATATTTTAAAAAATAATGTTTATAAAATTTCAAAATTTGTTTAATACTATTCATAACTACTTTTTAAACGACTGCTTTGATAGGTCATGGTGTGCTTGAACTTGGGGTTGCGTACAACACAAGCCTTCAAATTAATTAAAAAAATAATATTATTGAATATTGGGGTGTTACATTACTCCCCCATCAAATAATTTAATCCTCAAAATTTCTAGAATATCATGACATAAAAATATTTGTGTGGTTCTTCATCAAACGTTCTTCAGGTTCCCACATCGCCTCTTCCATTTTATGGTTTGTCTAAAGATCATTTACAATAAGCATTGTATGATTTTATAACACCTATTATCTGGTATCAGGAATTTGGATAGGATCTTCACAATTAGATATATTGGTTTCCAGTTCTATTTCATCATAGGTGAGTACATGTGTTGGGTCTGGTATGTATTTCCTTAAAAGTGATATCTTGAACACATCATGAACATTCGAGAGACTTGGAGTCATTACCAAATGGTAGGCTACAACTCCTATTCATTGTAGAATCTCAAAAGTTTAGATGTACCTGGTAGTAAATTTACCCTTCTTACCGAATTGTATAAAACCCTTCCAATGAGACACCTTCATGAAAAAATTATCTCCTACTTGAGATTCTAATCCTTGCTTGGGTTATCAGCATAGCTCTTTTGCCTACATTGGGCTGTTATGATATGGGTTTGGATTATCTTCACCTTCTCCATTGTTTCTTCAAAATGTTCTAGATGTACATGTTTTCATTCACCCACATCATCCCAAAAAGTTGGTGTATGACATCTTTTTCCATATAATGCTTCATATGGTGCTATCTTGATACTTGAATGGAAGCTATTGTTATAGGAAAATTCTACTAGGGGTAATACTAATCAAACATACATTTAAAGTGAAGTGAGTAAGATCTAAACATGTCTTATAACGTTTTAATGGTATTTTCTGAATGTCCATTAGTTTGAGGGTAGTATGTAGTGCTCAAATAATGTTCAGTATCTAGGGCCTTCGGTAGACATCTCCAAAATCTTGATGCAAAATGGGGATCATGATCAGAAATAATCGATATGGGTGCACCATGATGTTTTAAAACTTCATTAATGTATCACCTTTATAAACTTTCAAGTGGTAAATATTCTCTTATTGCAAGAAAATATGCTGAATGGGTAAGATGGTCCACAATAACCCATATCACATCATTACTTTTGGGAGTCTTTGGTACCCCCATGAAAAATTCCATTGTAATATCATCCCATTTCCACATAGTTATAGGAAGATGTTTCATGACTCCACTAGGGTGTTATCTTCCAGCCTTCACCTATTGACAAACAAAACATTTCAACACTGAATCCGGAATCTCCCCCTTTATGTTTTCCCACCAAAACTTTTCCCTAAAGTATCTTTACATATTAGTTCCACCGTGGTGTATAGTTGAATTGGAGCTATGAGAGTCATCCAATAATTAAATGTTTAGCTCAAGTATGGTGGGGACACAAAACCTCTTTTCAAATTTTAAAATTCCATATTCAAATATGAAATCAATCAATTTCCCATCATTCTCAGATTTAATTTTCTTTTGAAACTCCCCATCACCAGTCTAAGAACATTTTATCCTTTCATGTAAAGATGGTTTGGAAACCATTTGAAAAATTAGTGATGATTCCCCCTCAATGATAATTCCCATATCCATATTTACTATATCCATCAACATATGATCCCCTTCAACTATAATCTTGTTTATAAATACATGTTCCTTTCTTTATAAGGCATTTTTGAATTTATTTTCCATCCCAGGGTGGTAGTGTATTGTGAAATTATAATTCTTAAGTATATTAGCCACCTCCTTTGTCTCATGTTGAGTTATTTCTGTGATAAAATATATTTCCAACTCTTGTGATCAGTATATATCTCACATTCTTCAGAGTAGATATAGTGTCACCATATCTTTAGAGAAAATATTACTACAGCTAACTCAATATCATGTGTTATATAGTTTTTTTCATGAATTTTTAATTGACTTGATGCATATACAATAACCCTAAAAATCTACATTAGGACAAAACCAAGTCCTTTCCTTGATGAATCACTATAAAAAACAAACTCATCATTCTCAAATGGTAAATTCAAGATAAGAGCATTGACTAATATTATATTTAATTCATGAAAACATTCTTACACTATTTTTTCCAAACAAATTTAACCCCTTTACGTGTGATCTTGGTTAATGGGTTAGCCAATCGAGTGAGATTCTGGACAAAATGCTGATAGTAACCTGCTAAACCAATAAAAATGTGTACCTCAGTTATACTTGTCAGTGTTGTACATTCTTGAATTGCATTTTTCTTTCAAGGATCGATATATATTCATTCCTTGGAGACTATATGGCCAAGGAATGAAATTTCCTAAATCCAAAAATCACACTTGCTAAACTTATCAAATAATTCTCCACTATTGAGAGTCTCAATAATGATTTAAAAGTGATACTCATGGTCTTCAATGATTTTAGAATATATTATAATATCTTCAATGAATACAACAATAATATCATCAAAATATTCCTTGAATAATCTATTCATGATATCCATAAAAACCGAGGGTGCATTAGTCAATCCAAAATGCATTAATATAATTTCTTAATGACCATACCTTGTCTGAAAAGATTTCTTTGAAATATCTTCCTTATTCACTCGTAATTAATGATATCCAAAATGAAGATCAATCTTGGAAAAGAATTTATATACTTGAATTTGATCAAATAAATCATCGATATGAGGTAGAGGATACTTGTTCTTTATTTTAATCGCATTGATTTCCCTATAATCAGTACACACCCTCATGGATCCAAATTTCTTCTTGACAAGGAGAACAGGGTCTCCCCATGTAGAAACACTAGGGCGGATAATTACCTTTTGACCCAACTCTTAAAGTTGTTTTTTAGCTCTACTAATTCCACAATGGTCATTGTATATGGATTTTTTGATATTGGCCTTGCATCAGGGATTAAATCAATCTAAAACTAAACTCCACGCTCCGGGGGGTGTCCATGTAAATATTTAGGAAAAAAATCAATGAATTATTTTACAATAGGCACTTCCTCAATTTTAATATTTCCTCCTTAATCCCAAGATTTTGATTCATCTTCATTTTTAACAATCTCATTCAATAAATCTACTTGGGGTGGATTTTGATAAGAACCGAGTGATGATGTTTCTACTCTAAAGATAACAGATTCTACATCTTCCTCACAAATCAAAAGATCCATATTCTTGTAATATATTTTTGCATCATATTTTTAAATCCAATATATACCATTGATTATATAGAAATAAACCATAGATATGATAAAAAAATTAGAAACTAGAGCATGTTTATATTCCAAAATAGGAACTACTTGACCCATCTTTATTGTGATAAGGTTCCCACTAGGAGTTCTTACAGATAATTACCTTTTCATGGTGAATTGGAAATATCTAATTTTTAAATGAAACTGGGAAGATATTAAGGAATTGAATGATCAAGAATAAAAAAAATCTCTACCTAAATTTGATGAATAATTAATGTACACACGACCACATCATTTTGAACTTCAACCTCAGCAGTTGTGATCACAAAATCTTATTCATCTCCCCCAGCCTCTTCTGTAGTTGATTCCCCTGATGATTGGGGAATTCATTTGAAAATTGTCCAATCTCTTTACAATTTCAGCACTTCATGATCCTGGTGTCCCTTATCTCCACACTTTTGACAAACTCTCAATCCCTTCAAACTTTTCACAGTGTTCTTTTTTCCACAGTTTTCACCAAATGAAAATTGTTCAAAAAAATTATTATTTGATTCATTCCCTTTTTCTTTGTAATCAGATGGACTCTTATTGTATTATTTTCCTTTAAAAATATTGATCCTAGAAAATTCCTTCTTTTTCTTTATGGAACAAAAAACTATTTCATCATATTATAAAAAATTCTACGAAATTAGTGCCCTTTTAAGATTTAACATAAGACCTTCAAAGAAGTGATTGATCATTCACTCTCTATTGTGTATATAATCCATATTATATCGAGATAACATTGTAAAGGGATATTCATAATCTGCAACACCCTCTTCTTCCTTCTACTTTAAGATACGAAACTTACTCTTCATTTCAATTTGTTGATCATGAGGAAAGTATTTGTGAAAGAATATCTTCTTAAAAGTTCTCAATTCCATAAGTTATATTTATTATTCATCCCTAGTGTTTTAGATAAATTTTCACCGTTGATCAACATCACCTTTGGGACAATTGACTGAAAAAGTTACATTTTATATTTCATTACATCCTAAGTCCATAAATATCTTTTCCAGAGACTTAATCTACTGCTCAGCTACAATTGGATTAGTAGTCCCACTATATGATGGAATATTTTGTCGCATAAAGCGATTCAACATAGGATATTCCCTCTTTGGAATTGGTTTCTCCATTTGGGCAAGGTTATTTGTCATAACATAATTAATTTTCCTTAATATCGCCAAAATTTTCTTTGTTCTAATACCAGCAATATTGGTTTCCTCTGCATTGTAACCCCTGCAATTTCCTTGAGTAGTGATACCATTCATCCTTCTAGGTGCCATCTCTATACGATGACACATATTATATTAGATTATAAAATTTTGAGCTTCAAATATGGTAAAACACTCATAAAAAATTAATATTTATGCATCATAAATCATAAACTTTTGTTAGTTTTGGTGAATTATCATAAGTGTATCCCCAAAGTCAAACATAGGTTATGTTCCCTTATCTATTTTCTCTAAATCTAGTTAACATGTTTTTTTCTAAACTTTATCTGATACCCACTATATTACCCCGACCTCAGACCACCTATAGTCGGTGCATTATTACATTTCATTGGAATTATTAAGAGGAAACAAATCCCAAAGGACCGTACAATTTAGATGTCTTGGAAATCCAGATTACAAACATGATACCCATAATACATGGGGAAAAAAATAAAACATGCTACAGAATAATTGAAATGAACTGCGTCCTTTAAATCATAATCAATGTTACCTTCTTTATAACATGTGGAGAGAAACATAATAAGGGTGAGATTAAATTCTTAGTAATGGTATGTACAGTTGAATCCACAATCAATCTATATGTAAAGGTAAATATCCGATAACACTATCAATTTACAAAAATACATAAGGAACAAATAATATGGAAAGTAAGGAACAAAAAAATATTCTATAAATCTATAAATTGAGAATTAACTACTTCCATAGATATGTCGACACAAAATCTCATGGATTAATAATAACTGAAATTAAATGAGGGAAATACATTATTTAAGGACATCATGTCTTAGGAACATGAGAACCTATTACCGTTAAGACCATTCACAAGATGGTTTAAAATTAAGGGTATAAAACCATTTGTCTAACTTATTTGTCTCATGAGATCCTTTCGATGCATCTATGAGAAATATAAAGTCTGTGCCCCACCCATCATTTCCAGTCCACAATACTTCTCATATTTAATAACCAAAATTATTAATATTCCATATCAAATAACCACATTGAATGAGTAATATGGATCTATCAATAATTACCATGAAGGAAATATTATGATATCATGAAAATAATTATATTCATGATATAACAAGTCAAAAGGTATAATATTCACTGTATAAAAGGAAGTAGGTGAATAACAATACAATATGCCTCAATCAAATGAAATTGAGACGAAATCCCTTACCTTAAGTCTGATACTAACTGTATTTGTCCAAAAATTCTGTATGATGGTATTATTAACTTATATTACAATCATAATAATATTTATTTTCTCATATATGATTCTTTTATGGATTTATATTACCTGTTTATTAACAATTCCATGTTAATGAAACATTTCGGGTAATAATATTTTTTCTTATCGTACGTGTTTTGACTTGTTATTCTTGATGATTTACATACATAAAAAATTTATAATATGATTTATATATCATAAATAGTCATAATATAAATATATACGATAGATAGATATATTACATGGAATACACCGTTCATGGAGACGGTAGGTCGTACATACTCATGAATGTTGTTTTCATTTTTTTATCGTATTGAATGGAAATAAGTGAATAAAATATATGTAAACAGACAAATATACATATATATTATTTAATTATCATTATTATGACATATATTTCATAATTATTCATAATATATATCATTATAATCATTGTTGGATTGTGAACATGGAAGATGAGTCACTTCACGTCGTGGAGACGGTAAGCCGTACATACACACAGGAAATAATATCATTACCTTCTAAAGGTATATATTTGGATTGAATATGAATTTTAAATAAGTAATATCATGTTATATTTATTATTTCAACCATTTTTATAAATCAATATACCCATTGAAATAATGCATAGATGAAAAATAGTTTACACCACGATGTGGAGACGGTAAACTGTACGTACAAATGCATGGTGATATTGTTTTTCATAGGATGGGTAAAAGAGGGTTATGGTTGTACCATATTCATAAAAATATCTTAGAATATATTAAATTTTGGAGCCATTATTTTATTATGGTAACAACTTAGTATGTGGAAATAGAAGAAGAAATGAACTTTGAAAGAAGGGATAAAACAATTTCCTCTTCTTCAGGTGTCTCCTTTTGATTTGCACAAAAGGACTACTAAAGTTGGTTTTCGTCCCAATGGGTGGCCTCTATGATGAATTTAGGGATGTTGTGAGGATATTTGGTTAGGGGATGGATGATCCAAAGGGCTTTGGAGGTGTGAATAATTAGGTAGAGGTGGTTTTCTTTTATAAGAGGGAGGAGGGGCACATTAGGAAGGAATTGAAATATTATATTATTATAAATTTATTTTCAGTTTCAAATGGTCCCAAACTCATTTATTTCATATATAAGATTATATTAGGTCAAAAATTAACCTTATCTTTTATCTTTAACCCTTAGTAAAAAACATTAGCTCTTACCATGTCTTCTTGTATTTTAATAATTAATTGTAACTATATTTACTATAAAATGACAAAAGAAACATAAATGGATCATTAATAAAATTTTTAACATTATATAAGTCATTTGGAAGAATCTTAGATTTTGATGACCATTATATCATTGATTAAAATTGTATTTGTTTTAAAAATTCAATTATGTCAATTTGACACTATTTAGGAATTAATTTTTGTTAAAGTCATAAAAACATTATTACATTAAACCAAAGGCATTAAATCATATATAATATTTTAATATCTTCAAAAAAATAGAGTATGACATAAAAATAACCAAATTAAATTTATTTTAACATTTATAATATAATTTATTTGAATCCATTATTAATGAAGCAATCACTACATCATCATTATGTTACAATTAAATTTATTTATTGAATGTATAAAAATTATAAAAAAATATCAATATGTAGGAAATATTTTTATATTTCTTATTATTATTTATTTTCTATGAGATAAATTATAAAACCCCATATAGAAATTGTTTTAGTAAAAGATACATGTTTATGTTATATTTTTCTATACTTTAAATTAATTCATATAAAATGTCATTTTTCACACCCAAGTGGTTCCTTGGCTTTATAATATTGACCCAAGGATGAACATGGTTGTAAATATCTCATCCTATAGGATTATGATATGTTTTAGGGCATTTTAATATTATTATGATCTTATTTTTTACCCTTATTTACCAGATTTACCCTTTTACAATGGTAAATAAAAAAATTATTGAAGTTACTATTTATAATGTCCAAAAATAAAAGGTAACTGTTGAAGCAATTTGGAAATTATGATTAAAAATATGGAATCCATGTTTCCAAATTCAAAATAAATAAGTTTTATGAATTAATTTAAAATTAATTCTCTTTGTCCAAACCAGAAAGCAGGTTTTTAAGAAGTTATATCTATCAAAATATTGACATATTTTTATGTACAATTCAAATTTGAAATTACTTATAATGACCATAATTGGATTAAATGATAAAATATTAATTTAATTAAAATTTTAATGCAATTAAAAAGTCAATCTGAAAATATTAATAAATTAGATGAAAAGGTAGTTTTGAATCAAAATGCAGTATTTTTCACCATTAATCAAAAATTTAATCCATTCAGAACATTACCAAAATTTTACCATAACATAATTTTGATATTAAAAATTTAAAAATGATGTTGATTATGAAAATTAAAGTTAATGAAATTTCAAAATGTGGTCAATACTCTTCATAAAATTTTCCTAAACAACTATATTGATAGGTCGTGGTGTGCTTGAACTCGGGGTTATGTACAACGCAAGCCATTGGATTATTTAAAAATAAGCATACCGTGGATGCTTGGGGTATTACAGTTTTCTTCATATAATTTATTTTATACTTTATTTATACCTCTCATTAATATGTACACAATTATAGTGTACATATAATTATAAATTATTATAAATTAATATATATATTGTATTTATAAAAATATATACCTACTACTATATAAATAACATTTAAAAATATATAGATATGTATAAATAAATTAAATTATTCAGAATGCCTTGTATCACCACTTTTTATCATTTACAAAGGTGTTACTTTTATCAACATTTTTTTAGCACTGAAAGGTAACTTTTATCCATGCTTTTAATTAGGGATGATAAAAGTTATCTTTTATCAATGATTTCAATTACCACTAATAAAACCAAAATCTGCAATAGTTTACACTTATTTATATACCACCACTAATCTAAATCACCTTCAAGAAGATAAACTATTGTAGTTACCTTCATATTCTTTGAACAACCCAAAATGTCAAATGTATTCTCTAAATAATTTATGCTCCTCTAAATATCTCCAAATTGGAGGTTTTGCTAAATGTTGATGGATGTTGTCAAGTGAAATTCTCCACTATTGAAATATTCATATATATAGAATATGGACTCTCCCTTGAATTGGTACCACAATTTATATTTTGTATTAATTGATTTAACACAGGAAAAAATTGATCAAACCCAACTCCAACCATTTCGTGTTTCTGATTTATAAAGGTATTATCCTCTTATCGTTATCCTACATAATTCATTTTGTTACCTCTATAGAAAATAGTTTTAAAATGTACATATATTAGATGAAATAATTCAAAAAACTTATAATAATAAAAATAACTCATGAAAATAAAACTATAAATTAATGATTAATTCAAATGTAAACTAATTTAGAATCTCTAAATTATCTTTTTCATGTTTCTTTACCAGCATCCTAATAACAAAATTTCTATAAACTATTATTTGATACCAATTATAATGGATCGATCATAAAAAATTATAATTATTTGTTTTTCAACATATATTATTACACTTATTTTCCCAATAACATTAGTTTTAGAATTTTAAAGGATTGAGAAATCAATTAAATAACAAAACACACACTTTTCATTCAAGGAAGATCACTATAAATAGAATTTTGGATTCATTATTATTCTTAATAATATTTAAAACTTGTAAAAATAATTTGAAAATGTGGGATGAGCATATAAATCTCAGTAATGGTTATAATAAAGGAAGAAAATTGTTATTCCTCGGAAATACATGAAAACTCATGAAGAAAAACATTAAATTGTATAATATCAAAAACATAAATTCAATGTTGAAATAATCTTCCTTAATCATATCAATGAAATAAAAATAATAAAATATTATAAAATCATATTCAACTATTAAAACAATATAATAATCATGAATGTTTGTTAGAACGCTATATTCATATCACCAAAATCACCTATAATTATTCATAATCACCCATAATGGAATAACCTAACTCGTTAAATATAACATAACTTCTCAAGAGAGTAAATAATTACCCACTACATTTGTGGGTATATCATGTACCCATGCATAATCATTGATAATTTCAATGAATTATATAATGAATTAAATATTATGAATCTTTTATTTCAACCCATAAGCATGACCATAAATGTTAACCTAAGAAAGGATAATGAATGAAGTGCAATTAGTTATCCAGTTCCTGATTAAAAAGAAAAGAAAATAGAATCATATAATATAAATTAAAAAATATAAATGAGAATATGAAAAATAATATTATTATATAACATTTCAGAGAGAGTTGAGAAAAAATCTTTAATCAATAATGGAATGGGTTTAAGAGAAACACTGTTCATCATTCCAAGATGATTCAACGTGATTTTGTCAATAAAAAAACATATTATAATGTCTTATATGTTATTATAAATTTATAATAAGTATATTATTTAATTGAATTGGATTATTTTTAATTATTTTAAAAACATATTTTAATAAAAATTTATAGTTCAACGACCACGGTATTCACAATTTTTGATATTGAGAGATTTGGTTGCTTAGAATCATATTCTTATGAAATTAAGTGCCATTGTCGCTTAGGATTTCAAAACAATATATGAAATTCATGTTAAATATGTATAATGTCGACATTTATTATGTGTTTTACTTATTTTTAAAATTACATCACCAATATATTATTTAATAATAAACAAGAAATTTTTGAAATTTAATTCTTGCAATTATAAACATGTAATTAAATTTCCATGGAACATAAATCAATCATCATGGATAATTATTAATCGTCTTGTTATCATACATGGTTTTATAAGTATATATACATGATGGGTAATAATTTTGATACCACTTGGATATAATAAAAAATTAAATAGATATGAATACCCCATCCATGAGTAGTATAACCTACCAAGAAGTGGCTTAGAAATGAAAAGAAGAAAGGGGAATAAAAATAAAGGGAAAATTAAATAGAATTAAATGTTATGTATATTAGTTTTGATATTTGACTATTTTATCTTTTAACAATGAAAAATTAATGGTTAAAAATTATTTGGAGACATAATAGGAGTTATAAAATATAGGTTATACTAACTATAAGTAAGAAATACAAATAAGTAAGTAATTTAAAAAAGAATGGTAAATCATACCATCATCGATCATTAAACTAATTACACTGATTGAGTTGTTTGGTTGATAAATGAATTCGAATGAGTGTATGAAATAAAATCATAGATATTTTTAGTGTATATAAATATATGAAATGATATAAATTATTGAATAAAATGAATGGTTTGACAAGAGAGAGTAAATTCCTTATTTATATACGTGATTTGGTTGCATTTTCCCAAACATTCACTTATTTAGAGTTAATATTGTGATTTTTATGTTTCAAGAAGATATTAAATGAAAATGGAATATATTATATAGAATTTCTCACCCAAATATATCTTATGATAAGTTTTTATGATTTATTATTTATTTTTATGTCATTTTTAATATTACATTACTTTTAAAGAGTGTTTTAGGGTTAATCATTTTATTTGAATTTAATGATATCAGGATAATTTTGGAATTCATGTTGTAATATTTATATAAATTATTAATAATCATATTTATCCCCTAATGTTAATAATACCCAAATATCTTCCCTATCTTATCACTATGTTATAATTTTTTTTATTTTTTTCTATATTGCATAAGCACTATATAATCATTTACTTATTTATCTAGGAATAAAAATTTATTTATATTAAATGGATAATATTTATATTATATTTTAATTATATTATCATATAATAAATGTTATATGGTTTCATATAATGTTCTATAATATTTATATAAAAATATAACAATGTGTAGAAAAATTCTAATTAAACTGAAACTTTTTATTTTAAAAAGGAGTTAAAATGTATAACTCCATATCTAACTAATTAAAATTAAATTTTGTATTTGAAAATTATTTTTTTAGGTATCTTAAGTATTTTTACATGTTTTAAACATTTATATGTGTTACATTACTTTATAGATTTTCATTAAATTATGGATTGTAATGTTCTATACACACTTGAACTTATATTTTCTAAAAGGAATTTAATTTTATAACTCACCCTCTAATCAAATGGAATTTAAATATTGAAAATTTAAAATATAATATTTTATATCATTAATATAATAACATATCATATATATATATATATTAATTATTTGAAAATTTTCTAGATATTTATAAATTAATAAGTAATAGAATTAAATTTGAATTCCAACTCTTATTTTTAAATAGAATTCGAATTCAAATGTATCACTCTACTTAATCACATTGAATTTGAATATTGAAATTAAAAATAAATCATTTAAACATTTTAAAACATAAATTGAAATAAAAACATTGATTATATTCTTTTATAAAAAAACAAAAACTCTGATTATATGTCATATTTATTATTTATTGTCACACCTTACTATTTATATTTTTTAAAAAATACCTTCCAAGTTAATTTATAAATAAATATTAAAAATATGAAATTGATTTTAGTAAAATCAACATATTATTATCAAGAATAAATTTTTAAATATTAACTCAAAAAATATGTTAAATATATTTCTTTAGGACAATAGATATTTCTTTTTAAAACAAAAATCACATTCTTTTTTCACACAATGCCCTAATATTTTTTATAAGATCGTCATAATAATAAATATCCTTATAATTTTATAAAATTAATATAAATATCCATTTATAAGAAATATTGTAATTAAATAAATTATATAAAATAAATAACATTATTTAACATTTGATTAAATCAACTTTTATATCAAAAAATAATCCCACACACGCACATAATATATACACATATATAAATAGATATTTTAAAATGGATAATTATAAAAAATATAAGTCTATGGAATATATATTATAAAACTCATAACTAAAAATAACATTTTAAAATATTTTGATACTACAATGCTTGTGGTTCTAGGTATACATCCATGGGATAGATGTGGTCATATGTAATTTTCATAAAACTAGATTATATTTAATATATATATCTCTATAAATTTTCATAATTCATAAAAAAATAGTAGTAATATAATAAAACATCATTATATACAAAATAAAATACATTCCAATCATCATAGATAAAAAAAATTCTACATCAAAATTGATGATCATAATCAATATCAATGCCATCAAAACCCTCCATATTACCACCACAACCATTTTTTATGTCATCATATCTCATAAAAACATGAATAAAATCATCAACACAACCAACTCCACTGCTATTTTGACACATCCAAAGTTATTAGTGTTATGAGCATCTCTATCATTGTCAATATCTAAATCATCAACTAGAGGAGAAGGATCCTATAAAATTGAATACATTATCATCAAACAAGAATTATTCATTATAGTACACTTTGGTGTATTTTAAGAAGAAATAGAAAAAATAAATGTCATTCTTTTATGATTTATCATATTTTTTCCTCACAATGACTCTTCTTTTGCTCTTTATGTTGCTTGTTCAATAGAAAAATTCATTTAATCCTTTGTAACTTTATCAGAACTAGTGGTTAAAGAAACATTGTTTTAAAACTAGTATCTATTTGGTACAACATTTTTCCTAGTTCAATAGTGAACCCTTCCCCGATCTTCATCTCCTAACACATAATGTTGGGATCCATCAAACCCAAAATATCTCATTCCTTTTCGGTCATCCACTACTATAAAATATACCATTAGCCATGGTCTAGAAGCCTATGGTGGTTGTTTCCATTTCAATATCCCTCAAGATATATCTATTGGAGATCAGGGGATTATATCAATGACCACCATGATTATGGCTATAGGAAAACAAATCAACTAGTCAGATTCAATCCTAGATCTCCTCTATATATTCAAAAGTACTCTACCACTCTATTAACAAGAATGTCTGATATATATAAATATATTTAATTTTGATATATATTTATTTATTTGAAATAATTTTTAATATATTTTTTTATTATTTGGAACCTTTCCAGCGCTATAAGATATCCTATATACATGGTTAGGTTTAACTATGTTGATAGGCGCTTTCTCGTGCCCTTCCCTTGTGGGAAATTTTTTCCAACAATGGTGCAGGAAAACTGTCATCATCGAAAAAAAGTTCCACTAGCGAGTGTTTCAAGAGATTTCTGTTGAAAAATATATTCCATTAATTAAAATGATAAAAAAATATATAATTAAATTAAATCAAAATCATAAAAACTGAAATATTCTTATAACATTTTCTTGGGGATACATATTTACCGCACTTCCATCTTTCCTTTTCTTACTTGAAAAAAAGTTACAGCGAGGAACATGGCCCTTGATACTCAATATCTTTTTCTACACAATTTTATCAAAAAGTTATATTATTTTTCATTAATGGACATAAATTATATAAGTTAATGATTTTAAAATGGAACCATATTAAATTGAACCAAACTAACTAAAACTAACTAAAACGGAACGTGAATAAAGAAAAAATATATATAATAATTTGAACCAAATAATAATAAATTGAACCATAATACATTTAATATAATTATTAAATATAACCCATTCAAATTAAACCATGTTAAAAAAAATCGAAGAAAACAATAGGAAACCTAATTTTCCAAAACAATTCAATTTTTCATGATGATATATTTTTAATTTAACTTAATTTTGAACCATTGAATTTTATTTTATTTAGTGGTTTGATATAGTTGGTTATTTTTTGGATTTATATATTTTTATTTATGTATTTATTTTTTTGGTCCATTCTGTTTAGTCCATGTATGTTTTGATATGTTTATCTATGTTTTTATTTACTCTAAATTTCTTTTTTATCAGCCAAATTTACTTTTTATCAATATAATTTAATCTATATCAACATAATTTACTTTGGATTAAATTATTTGTTTTTTTTCTCACACATCTCATGATTATAATTAAAAATAATACACATCATCAATTATTTCCACCACTTAGACAATTTAGTTGTGATTTTCAAATTCAATGTAAGCTAGAACTCATATAGTATTTATTAAATACACAAAAAAATATATAATGAACATTATTAGATTAAAAATAATTTTTACATCATGTCATATAAATATCATAACATAAAATCATATTAGACATCATTGAACCATATATCACTTATCTATGCAAAAATAAATTTAATAAATATATATTATCATAAATTACTCATAATTACTAATCATTTCTTTCCAAGCTGTTGAATAAGTATTTTAAAAATTGTTCGAGAAGTTGATTTTAGAAAAAAGGTCCATTGAGAAGTTTCAATATAAATATTTATGGTTTATAATTATACTCAAGCCATTTTATAAGGAAAATATTATTATACTTGATATATGTTTAGTTGAAAATTTATTTTTTACCAATCAATACAATCATAAAAATTCAATTTTAAATTACCTATGTTTGATAATGATTTTGATGATGCGTGTGTATAGTTAGGAATTTTAAATACAACATTAAGGATTCCAAAACATGAATTCTAGAAGGAGAGATTCTAAAAGTTTCCAAGGAACTAGATGGAAGAAGATGTAATGAAACTGGGAAAAAGTTGAAGTAACAGCTTGTTCATATGGAACTGACTAGTTCTAGAATCTAGCTCTAGGTTTTTCAAAGGAAAATTTTTATCCAGTAAAGGGAAATAATCATTTTAAATTTCATACATGATGTGTTTAGTTGAATGAAAATATCAAATGGTTGGGTTACTTGTTCTTGAGTTGGAATATATTTATATCCAACCTCTATTTCGCCTTTTATTATATTGATAATAATAAAAAGAAATTTTTCATCTCATGGAGTATGGGACGTTTTGAACCATCCAAATTCCTTGTCAGTGTTTTGAGTGTGTATATGAGTTTTTTATATTTTTTCTTATTAAATTTTATACCTTACGCCCAATAGATCAATTAGATTCAATGAAAGAATTTAGATCCTAGTTTTGTTGTTTGGATTATGACATCAACTGTCAATTAGTTTCATAACATACTACCTTGTTCTATATTTGAAGATCCAAAATTAAATTCTTGTAATTAGTTATTTTAGTATGAAAAGTGGAATTAGTGCGTCATTATAGAACTCTAAAGTGTTTTATTTCCATTTATTCCTTTTCATTTTATCGGGAGTTCTATTTTGGAGGGATAGAATAAGAATAAGGAATAGTTTGGATAACCATGTTTGATGGATTATATTTCTAAATCTAGAGAATGATGACTTATTATGGTCTATTCCGAGTAAATATTTTTCTTCTATTAATGGGGTTCACTATAAAATAAGTGGAAAATTAAATATGGTAAATACTCAATTGAAAAGTACTTAGGGTTGTTCAAATGATGTTGGACCAAAATGTGTTCTTTAACATTCAAGAGTAGAATAAGACTATAAAACTTATACCCACTCTCATATACATGTATAAGAAGCATACCACAATGATGAATGTTTTTTAATATGGAAAATCTTTAGCCTAAATATAAAAGTAGGTGTGTTTGTGTCTAGTTATGTCAATGACTTCAACTACACCTAAATCTTAATAGAATTTTAAATTTTAAATTTAAAAGGGCCATTTAAAGCATTCATTCATCTTTCATCACTTTCATAATCATAGGATGTGATGTTTAATACAATGAGTAATGAAAGTGATAAGAATCACTTAGTGTTTGATGAGATTTTTTATATTATTTTGATTTAAGAGATTACGTAAAAGGAAGTATAAGAAACTACCAAAACTACCAAAAATGTGGAAGGTAGAGTATGTTTCTATCAATAGAGAATTCATATGACTATTTTAGAGATAATAGAAGAGAGCTGAGGGAAACTGGTTGGGCCTAAACATGTATGTTGGAATTATAAGAAATTAGTAATTTAAAGAAGGATTATAATGACTAGAGGGTAAATTTAAAAAGGTAATGTTATAAAAGTTCCAAAAATACCATAGCTAAGGGTAGAATGTTTTTATTAAGTGTCCCTGGTCTATTAGAGTCATGGATCAATGATTTTGGGGATCCATTTCACTCAATTTCATAGATTGGATACATGAAAAACTATGTTTCTAAATTTTTTGGTAAGGTTCATCTTGTATATGATGAATCTCCCATGATTTCAAGAATGAGTTATGTAAATTTCAAAAAATCAACTAAATGCTTGCTGATGTTTCAAGGGGTGAAAAACACATTGAGGTTTTAGAAGAACCCAGTTTTGGTAGGTCAACTAGATGATGTGAGTTTTTATACAATTTTTATAGTGACAGAAAAAAGTGAAAAATATGGAACACTATATCTCTCTAGGAGTTCAAAAGGAACAATTATTTTAAGAATTACAACATCTAGAGCTGTGTTGCTAGGGAATGATCATCTCAGTCACATGGATGAGAAGGGGATGAATGTATTGGATATGAAATTAATGATAAAAATCAATCATGTAGATTATGTAACATGGGAAGTGTGTATACCAGGAATGTAGTGAAATGTTTCCATCAACATTGAAGAAATACTATAAAGAACTAGAAATTAGATTTCGTGCATTTGTAAGTATTATGACTGATACTCGTTCATTTTCATGGAGGTACATTATAATTTTTTACCTTTATTGATTATGAAATATAGAAATATTGGTTTTTATTAGGTTAAAATATATGGTTTTTGAAAAACATATCATTTATAAAGGCATGGTGAAAAAGGTTATTAAGGTTAATTTGAAATTGTTAATGTCTCAAAATGGATATAATACAAAAGTAAAGAGTTTTGAAAACATTACTAGAAGAAATAAATATAAAGGAGACTACATTTGGGAAACCAAAGAGAAATAGCATCATTAAATGAATATATATTGTGTTGATGAGAGATCCCATATCATCCGTCTATATTTTATTTTTTCAATGGAATTTTTGGTAGAAGTAGTCAACTATGTATTATAAATTATGCATCAGAGACATTAAAAATTTTTGGGGTAGGATATTCGAAAATAAACATGGATTAGAAGATCATTCTATGTTTCTCAACTAAAATTATTTGGAACCATCAACAACATCCATGTCAAATCCAAGAAAATGGAAAAGATAGAGGCTATGTTTCATGAATGTTTTTTTCAGTTATGGTAGTGAATTCATTTGTTCCATACTCAGGCAAGAAAATTTAAAATTTTCCTTAGAAGTTGTAATATTATCTTTAATTATTGGATCTTGTAGAAGGATTAAAATTTGGAAGAAGATATTATGGATGAAAAAGAATTTATGCATGAAAATGTTCTTCTTGTTGGAATTATAGAGGATCCAACTAGGTTAAGAAGAACTCAAGTTCTATATTTTCCAGATAATTCAAAATATAGATGTTTATTTCTAAGAAAATTTTTAAATCAATATGTACTAGAATACTCAAGGAATATGGATGCTCATCAAAGGGTTTTGGAATATGTTGTACTAAATGCATTGGTACCTCAAATTGGGTAGAGCCTATCTACCATGGTAAAAAGACTGGTGCAATGGTTCACTTGTGATTTGAACTATTTTATTCTAATGTATGGTGGTGAACATGAGATCCTAGAATAAAATAAAAGTATTAGTGCTTCAAAAGAGAGGGTGTTAGAAATAAAAGAGTAGATGGATTCCCTATAGCTAAATAGAGCATGGGAGCTAATGTAACATCCATTAAGGAAAATAAAATTATAGAGTAAATATATATATTAGTTAAATGAATAAGTGGAAGGTAGGAAACCATACAATGAAAGTTGTTTTGTGAATGGATTTCAATAAATGGATTGTATGGATTTCAATGACATATTTTCTCTATTTTTAAGCACAAAACAATCCAAACGATGCTTGAAATGGTTTTATATGAAAATGTACGTCATGAAAAATTAAATATAAAAACAATATTTATTTATGAACATTTATAGGAGGAAATATTCATGGAGAATTCATCAATATTCAAGTAATTTGGAATTAATCTGGTTTGTATACACAAATAGATTTTGTATGGGTTGATGTAAGAACTTGTCCAGTTGAACCATAAGTTTGATTCCATTATGATAGAAGGAATGTTTTACAAATTTATTATTGATAATTTATGCTATTACAAGGTATTAGATGATGTAATATTTATCATACTTATATTTTATGATGATGATATGTTTTCGGTATGTCCAAAGAAATATTAGATTGAGGTGGTGTAAGCTAATTTGTATGAAATATTTAAGAAGAAGTATTGCAATCCTGTGAAGTGGATTTTGGGGGTGTAGATTGGAAGGGACTAGATGGAAAAAATGTTATTATTTACTCGATTATATTGTATCTATATGGTCTTAGGGTGTTTCATAATTTCCAGATATAACCCTTAAATTACCACATTGGTCATACATTTCATGTTATCTAAATAGAAAGCACCATGAATGAAAGATGAGGCTAGGTACATGGTAAATTTCCATATGTTGGCCCAGTTAAGATGAAAATAGCAGTCTAAATAGGGGTGAATAAACATTTTAAAAAGTAAAACATATTATTAAAACAAAATAATCAAACATGGATATCATCACATACAATAACAGTGTAATGTAATGCAGTGTTCAAAATTAAAATAAAGTGAAAATTAAAAATAATTAAAAAATAATTTTTACAATAGTTTGGATCAATTAATCCTCCATATACTCTTAAAACTTATCTACTTATTGATAATAACACTAATCACTTGTAATAAGAAATCACTTTATAAATAATTGGAAAACTGTTATAAACTTCTACATTTTTCACAAAAGCAGGTAGAAACCAATAACAACTAACTTTTTGTGGACCAAGACATAACCAAAAAACACTTTACTTTTATTTAGGAGTTACAAATCAAGGATTTACCTTTTTTTGAAGATATATAACCAACAAAAAAACTTTATTTTATCGATAAAACCATAAAAAACTATTTACAGTACAAAAATAAATAATGAAAATATAAAATGATGTAAATTTGTATGAAACTATAAAGAAGAGAATAGTGATGAAGATAAGAATGTTGATGTGTCTCTTTGATCACTTGAGAAAAAAATTTGAATGTCCTTTAAGATCAAAAATCTATGGAACATTGGTTGTTGGAAAAAATCTTTATAAAAATATTCTATTTGTCTCAAACCATCTATCTTAAATAATGTATTACTGTACGGTTCATTCTTAGAGTATTCTCATTAAATGATCTATGCCAATACTTTTAATCAAGGATTCATGGGCACATTAAAATATCAATTTACCTATCCATTAACTCTATAATATTCATGATCACATCGGTTTTTACAGATAAAAAATTATAGGATTCCCTGACTTAGAAATAATAATAAGAAAATATAATTTACCTACCTGATAAATTATCCTACAAATAATCCTTTGCTGAAAAATTAAAAAACACTTCACATTGTATTGTTATAATTAATAATTATTTTCAAAATCAATAAAAAAATTAAAAAATAAATAAAAAATAAATTATTCAAAATAATAAATCACCAATAAAATAGAGTATCAAAAATCACTCAAAATGATAATGTAAATTCTGTATATCATTTTGTTAAAATAACATAAGTTTAAAAATTCATATTTCTTTAAATTTTAAGGCTCTGAAAATGATCGTACAACTTTTGAATAAATCATAAGACTTAAAAAAGAATATGACTTCTAAAGAATATTTTATGACTTCAACAAAAATCATGTCTTTTAAGGAAGATCGTATAACTTCAATAATTTCATATGACTCTAATTTTTTTCCAAATTGATCATAGGTCTTTGAAATCACTATATTACTTCAAAACACTTAATATTATAAAATATATACATTTAATTGAGGTAATTTTAAATAAGTAAATATTAACTCAAAATGGCCTATACTATGACGTGGAGAAGTCCAACTGACCATTTGATCGAGATAGACAATGAATCATAAACAATTAATAATAAGTAATAAAGGTACATCTATGATGTAAACATCAAATTCCAAAGAATAAATAAAGGTATTATTTATTTTATATAGGTTATGTAAATGTATAACTTAGGTTTTTCATTCTTTTTAAAGAAATAAACTACTAATGTAAAAGAAATTTGAAAATTCTATAAGCCATGTAAACATAATTTGGAGTTTTTATACAATTTTTAAAGGCATAATTAAAACTATTTTAGTTTTTAAAGGTAACAAATTTATTTTAAAGGTAATAAATTATTCAAAAAACTTTTTTAAGGTTCAATTGATGTCTATGTTATGGAAAAAAACATACAATATGCTATATAAGGGAAATGAAAAAAATATAAAATTCACAGAATTTAAATTCAAACATTATTAACCAAAAAAATTTAAATTTGGTGATTAAATATATAATGAATATGAAGTAATGTTATTAAAAATAAAAAAAATTAATAATTTAATAATTTAACTGATTTTAATAACTAACAACCACTCCAAGCATAAAAAATAATATTTTTTCCTTTTTGTAAATTTAAAGACATAACAGTTAGATATATTTTAAAAAAAATTAGAAATTCTCACTAAATTATATTTCTAAATTTATCCCCCCCCCTTTAATAAATTTATCAAAAATTTATTATTCTATTTTATTAATAAGACACACCCAATATAATGAAAAAAAATTTATCATGATGAAACATTTAAAAAAATATTTAATAATCATCATCAAACTTAAACAGTTATGAAAATAAAAAAAAATTAAATCCCCCTCCAAAATTAATGAATATAAGACTTTAAAGATCACTATATCAATTAGATTCTTTAACTCCAATTCATCAATTATTTTTCTACACAAAAAACAATTCAAATCTATAAAATATGTTTGATATCAATTTAAAATAGTAATAAAAATTTAAAATTCTATTATTTCAATTTATATCTCCATCATTCCAAGTTTAAACTTTATTTTCTAAAACATTAGTGGATATAATGGTTTACTAAATAAATTAGAAAATTTATTTTTTGTTGAAAATAATCCTAAAATAATATCCCATTTATTATCCTGATCTCACAGAAAATAAAAAATAAAATTAATTTATTTAATTATAAAATACTATAAATAATTTTTAGATATTGAAACTATAGTGGTATTATCATAGTAAATTGTTATTTTATCAAAATAAACATTGAAATCAGAAAATATTTTCATTATCCATATACATTTAACCCAATAACTAGTATAATCAATGCACTCAAACTAGATTATCAGTAATGAAACTGAAAACTTATTTTTAGAAATACATAAAATTAAAATATTACCAAATAAATGTCACATACTTTATGTTCTTTTCCTATCAATTCTATAAACACAAAAATTAGAATTAGAATGGGATAAAAAGTAATAGAAACTCTGATTGAATTTAAATAAACCAATATTAACAGTTCCTTGAACATATATAATTAATATTTTAAAAAATGTATGGTTAATTTAATTAGAATTATACTGAAATATAGAAAATATCCAACATATAACCTGATATTAGGTCTAGATGCACTAAAATAAAGAAGAATAACCCTAATGTCTCTATATAGTTCAATAACATCATATTTTTTTATATTAATATATATCTAGTTTAGAATTAGTACCCATGTGTATTTTATAAGTTTTACATGAATCCAAAACAAACCTTTTAACATGACCCCAAGTATATGTATATTGATTTACAAAGATACTATATATTCTTTATAAAATCTTAAATATAAGAAAAAAATTTAGTTCACCCATTAAGTTTAATTCAAATTCATTTTCCATCATATTTAAAATTTAAATACAAGTAAAATAATTTATATAACCAAATAAAATGTTATATACATGTTTTTCAATAATCACGATATTATATGAAACTTTCTTAAGAAAAAAATTTGATAAACTTTTCCATTATTAAAACCAGTATTCAATAAAAAATGTCTTTCATAACAAGCTATTGGAGTTATCTTTAGACCATACAAATATTTTTTTAGTTTAAAAAAATTATTTGGGAATTTATCATCTTAAGATCAAACTATTTTATTAATAAAACCCACTTTTGAAATTAATGCACTTAAAAATCACTCTTCACATCCATTTAAAAAAATTTAAAATTTTAAAAAAAAATTTAATCCTAATAGAATTTGAATGGATTATATTTTGGAAACTGGTATAAAATAATATTCAAAATAAATATCTTCTTCTTATAATTATCCTTGAGGAACCAGACTATAAAAATATATTTTTAATCTCATAAATTTTAGTTTGAATGATCTACTTAGTTCATATGGTATATATATCTTTTCACAGTACAACTAGATTAAAAACATTATTTATTTCAAATTGATTCAATTCATCATGAATTGAATTAATCATATTTCAATTATTATATGATTCATCAACATTTATAAGCACAAAATCAACAATAAAAATAGAATTACCACAAAATAAATAAAAACAGATTTCTAGTTCTTATTCCAGATTCCACATTTCCTATTAAAGTATCTAAAGAATTTTCTCTATGAGTTTTTCAATTTCTAGGATCATATTTAGGAGAAATATTCTCCCCCTTCACTAATACGTTATCATTTTCATGTTCAACTTCACTAATGTTTGACTCTTTAAATTCTTCTTAAATATTTTTTAATTCAAAATTATGTTTATTATTATTTTCAATCAACATCGCATGCATAGATTTTTCAGTAATCATGGTTATATTTTTATATAATCTATATGGTTTACAATTATTAGAGTATCATATAAAGATATATTAATTAATTTTATCATCAAAATTATCTAAGTTATCCTTGGTATTTAAAATATACACCATACATAAAAATCCTTAAAATGACCAATATTTGGTTTCTTTTCTTTAATCAGTTCATATGAGGTTTTATTCAGCAAGGATATAATAAAAAATCTACATAAAATATAGAAATAAGTTTCAACCCATTAAGCCCAAAATTATTTTGGTACATTAAATTCAATAAGGATGGTTCTTTCTATATATTGAATAATTCTATAATTTCCCTCTATAATACGATTTTGTAGTGGTCTTATAGGAAGATAACAATTATGATAATATCCATTATGTGTTAAAAAAGTAAAATTATATAATAGTGAATTCATATTATAAACTAGATGTTTTTGTGGGCCTAAATAAATCAAGATAAAATAGTTATAAACATCTAACTATGTTAACAATGATATTAGATCCGAAATTTTCTTTATGTTACATTAATTTTAAACAAGAATCACATAAAAGAACATAAATTATCTAATTCAAGAGCCTGTCCATGTTTTGATAGTTTTTATGGTTTTTAAATATGAATATTTCAAAATATTCTCTTTCTAATTACATTACCTATTTCTAAAATAGTGATACAATTTACGTTCGACGTTGTGAGTTCAGAAAAAATCAATTGTTTAAATATTGTATTTTCAATTTATATAAAATAAAGAAGAATTGTTTTTAAAAGATAAAAATTTATTGTATTTAAAGTTAACACTCATTTTATTATCAAAATTTTGTGATATTCTTATTATGTTGTGTTTTAATTCTATTCATTATAGTAATTTCAGAATAATAAAAGTTTTTGAAACTCCTATTTCTCCAAACCCTTTAGTATGACCTTTAGAATTATATAAAAAAAAATTAGGACTACATCACATGGATTAAATATTAAAAATTATAAATATCATTTACCTTGTGTTTGGAGAACCTTTTTCATATATCAATAATATTTTAGTCTTATAAGATATATTTATTACAGTCAATCAAGAAAAATATTTTTTAGTTATTCTTCCATCTTAGGTCTAATTGGATTAGTAGTTGTAGATTTAGGCACTCAAAAAGATTTTAAACGTCTATTTTTGTGATATGTAGAAATTAAATTTATAGAGATAAATTTTTTATGTCCAAATGATTTATTAAATCTGAAGGAACATTCATTATCATAAAGACCATGCATTCTACACATAAAATAAGTTACACTTGAAAATTTTTCATTTAAAATTTCAATAAATAAATTCATGTTCATGATTAGTTATTGATTTTTATAACCAAATCCATTTCTATTTATATTTGGTTACATCATATAAATAATCTTATCATAATTTTCTTTACCATGAGAAAATAGAGATAAATTCTCTATTAACATTATAATTTCAGCTTTCAACTTTTCATTTTCTTTCTGAATAACTTCTAAATCATAACAGATTTTCCCATCTGAACATGAGATTGTATTTCTTATTTTCTTATTTTTTTTATTTGACTTAATTATATTAATTCCAAAACATTTTTTAAATCATCCAATACTAATTTAATACCCCTTAGATTATGTTTATAATTTTTAGAAAAGATATATTTTACTCCTTAATTTTCATATTTAATTTTCTCATTATGTAATATAAGTTTTGATACTTGACAATAAAAATATTTTTTCACTTATTCAATCATTAAAGAAGAAAATATTATTTTTTTATTTTCCAAATTAAATTTAATATTTTCTTTAACCTAATTTGTATTTTCCTTTTACAACTATCTTTATAACTCGTCCATTCTTAATACATCATGTTGAAAATTTTCATTTTGTTTAGTTAATTCTGTGATTTCAATTTCATTATAAGATTAATAACTTGAATTAGAATAAAAATTGGTGCTTGAATAATTCATAGTTATTCCCATTAAACAAAGGTTATTCAATTATTTCTCACTCTAAGAGTATTTACTAATAGATTCTGAATCATCATGAAACTCCGTTTAGCTGAAAAATATCTCTTCTCTTTCTTCTTATATTTTTTTTATCTTTATATCTTTGGTTAAATTATGAAAAATATGACATGATGTGTCCCTTTTTGTTTCACTCACAGTATGTTCATTTTGAATCATTATTATTTTTACTTCCATTACTTTTATTACTTCCCTTCCGAATATCCTTATGATAATCTCTTCTGGGTCTCATTTTGAAGTTTCTTTTTCATTTTATATATTGATAGAGTCCTCTAAAGCTGTTGGTCATTTCAGGTTTTCACTTTTTTAGTTTATAAAAAAATTTGTAGAAATAGTAATATAAAAATTTAATCCAAAACCTTTATTCTTTGAAATATCCTCATCAAAAATATTTTTTCTGTTCATGTTTATACTAAAACAATGAATCGATTATTTAGTCTAAAGTAGTCAACTTAATGTTAATACCCACATCAATTGATACTTTATTCAGAACCCATTTTTTCTATAGTGACCTTAACACACTTTAAATAATATAAATGATATCCAAGTCCTCTATAAGTGAATTAATACATTGATAATACCTTTAAATTGGCGGAACATATGGTTGACAGATATATATTCAACCATTTTAATGTCTTGGTACTCTCCATGTAGCATTCCCATATTTGTTCTTTATATTTTCTCTAAACCATTATACACTATTTCAAAAATTATTCATATTTATTGAAAATTCATATGAAATGATAAATGGATATACACAATTTGAATTATAGAATATTATAATATATTAATTACATTGTAAATCAAAATGAAGTTCCCAGGGCCAGATTACCCTGATGAGAGGGGGTGAACCAGTGGAGACTAATTTTTACAATTTATTTATATTAAAATAAAGCTTTACAAACATTTAATGTTGTATTCACTAAAAAGAAAAATATTAACCTCACTCATGTATATGGAAAATAAAAGAACACTGGACAAGAGGATTTTTAGAAGGTTCATCCCATTCATGGGAAACCTAATCTTTAATGTGGATGGTTAGTCTCCCCAATTGTGGATTCTTCACTATAAGAACAAGAGATTACAAGATTATAACTTTGGAATATAGTTTCAATATGCCTATATAGAGTCACACCACACTGCATAGTTCCATATTTCATCAATATTAAAAATGTATCTGAAATTATAAAGATAATTTTTGATCCTTGGTTTCTTTAGAAATAAAATATTTAAGATATTTCTAAACAAGCCTTTTTTATATTTTAGAAAAGTTACTAACTTCATGTAGATCCTAGGGTATAACATCTTCTTAGTCTTAGCCTCAGATAAACTCACTAAATTACCAATCTCAAATAAGTTTCTAGACTCTCTTCCTATTTTTCATTAACTCTCTTCAACTCATACTACCTCAAAAACATTCTCCAATCAATTTTTCTACAAAAACTCATATTTTTGGTTTCCTTATTATAAAATCATCCTCACAAAGATTTTTTTTAATATTAAATCATTTATGATAATTAAAACTTGTCCATCATTATCCCAAAACACAAATGGAAGGAAAATGTAACCTCTTTGTCACAGCATCCAGAAGAGGAGTTATTAAATAAAAACATTATGAGGCCTTACTTTCTTTCTCATACTTTTACAAAATAACTTATCATGTATAGTGTATCTTTGAGAGGTATTAAATTAAACTTCATCTCCTAATATTCTCAAACTATTAACTTCTAACATCTCATCAGACCTCATCACTTATTTATTCACAGGAAATAATCTAAATAGCTTGTGGTATGAAGTTGTTTCTTTTTGCGGAACCCATCTCAAAACCCCATCTTAAGTAAACTCATACATTAAAATAAAACCACTATTGAAAAAAATGAACTTTATACATGTTATTATATCCTATAATATCATAATATAATTGTCACAATAGCATTCCAGATATAATATATGGATATTCTTCTTTAGTTTTCCAACATTGATCTTAAAAATAACATTTCGAATAAACTATCTCAAAACATAAAAAGATATTTACTAAAAATAAGCCTTTTTATTTATCTAGTGATTTAAATTGAATCATATATAAAATCCGGTATTTTAATACATGAATGTCAACATTAGAATCATCATGTTTTTATTCTATTCATGGATTTTTTTTCTGGAAACTCAGTTTTTTTTCTTCTAGAAAAATATCAAAATATTTCAATGTATGGCATGACACATTCACAGAATTGATGACACTTATGATCATCCTGATGGCACATGAACTAAGAAACTTTATACTTATATGCAGAGCATCAAATCTATGCTCTCTAGTATAACACCTATATTTTGGTAGGAAACACTTATTTCAGATAAAAAAAACTCATACACTCTGCATGGATCACACATAGGTTGGGTAGGCGAGTACTTACATTGGAATTTTCTTTTTAATTTTTATTTAAATTGTGAAAAGGCACTTATACATAGGTTTTTAATTAATCTTAAATATATACCAAAGCAGACCTATATAGAAATGAATTATCCAGAATTTCAGCTCCAAAAAAATTCCATACTCTTTGGAAACAATCACAAAACCTATTTAATTTATATCAAATCTTCTCTTAATATCTCAAAAAAATCTTCAAAACATAAAAAAATCCCAAGAATCCAAAATGATTCCTCAGATCATATTGAAAACAAATTCAAACCATGATAAACTTCATTACAAGGAAATTTACCAAGCATACTTTACCATATCATTACCGACAGGAGCATCTATATTAGATTTTGGTATCTTATATGGTTTCACCATGATCATCCAATGATCTTCAATTAATTACTTTGATTATGTTTTCATTTTCTCTTCCCAATACCCATAGTCATGTTCATCCAATAATGTGAATTTTTTTGTATCCCACCATCATTATATTTCATTCCTTCCATCTTAAAAAATCATTTTCCTTAGACTATTAGGTTTAGGATATATATGTTATCATAATGAAAATAATTATAAATTGAACTTGAATACAAATTAATTACCTCTGTTACCCATTGTTATCTTGATTAAGATTAAAATAGTGGTTTATAGGGGGTGAATAATCCTTTTAAAAATTAAAACTTAAAATTAAAACTAAATAATTAATCAGGGATATTATTACATGAAGTAATAGTGTGATGGAGTGTAATCCTCATAAATAAAAATGTAACTGAAATAAAATGAATGAACATGACATTTTTTAAGTATTCCAAAATTATTTATGTTCCTAATACTCATTACTTTTCTATACTAGGTTAGAAGAATGGTATTCACTAAAATAAGACCACACTTTTCAATGTAGGGAAAACATTTTATATACTCATACCTTTTTCTCACCTAAAGGTATAACCCAATATCACCCACCTTTCTATGAACCAAGGTAATACCAAAAAACACCTGATTGTTTTTGGGAGTAACAAACCAAGGATATATCTTTTAGATTAGATTTATAACCAATAACAATACCTAATTTTTATGGGGAAAATCATAAAATTATTATTTATAGTAAAAAAATAAATAAAAAATGTAGTGATAAAATTTAGTATGAAACTACAAATAATAGAAGTGCGTGAAATATCAAAATGTTAATGCAACTCTTTGATCACTTGATATAACGAGTTAATACTGATTTTCATTCATGATCACACAAAAATGGAACAATAGTCTTCGGAGTAAAGCTTTAGAAACATATTTTTTTATCTCTTTAAATCTCTCTCTAGATTAATCTATAATTTTATCATTTATTCTTTAACTATTCTCATTTGTTAATATTTTCAATACTTTACTCAATTTTCCATAAAGACATTCCAATAGTAGTTTCCCACTTCATTAAATCCATGATATTATTGAGCACATGGGTGATTCTTGATAGAATATCACAAGAATCCATGAGTTAGGAATAATAATAATAATGAAATATTGTTCACCTATATGAGAAATTATCCCACACTTAATCCTTTTCAAAAAAATTCATAAAAATTGAATTTCATAATTAGAATTAATAATTATTTTAGAAATAAATAAAACATTTTAATAAAATTGAATAAATATGTCATGATTCGGATTATTAAATCACCAGTTAAACAAAGTATAAAAAAATCGATTAAAATAACAATGTAAATTTTGAATGACTTTATGTTCAGATCGTATGACTTCAGAACATCACAATTATTCAAATAATAAGACTATTAAAATGATTATCTGAATTTTAAATAAATCACATGAATTAAAAAATAATATGAATTTGAAATCATATTTATTTTGGAAATGGTTTTTTTATTTCTTTTATATTTACTTATAAATTTGAAATATGATTTTATGACTTAAAAAAATTTATATGAATTTGAAATAAAATCATATGACTTCAATAATTTAAATATGAATTTGAAATCTTTTATAATTCATTAAAATCAATTGTATGACTTCAAATTCATAATATGAATTCAAAATACATAATCCTTTATACTACATCCATTTTATTAAGGTTGTTTTAAATAGGTAAATCTATAACTCAAAATTCCCTATACTACATTGTGTATAAATCCAACAAACCATATTACATAAAAAATGAATCTAAAATGGTTTGAAATACAACATAAAGGTATATCTATAGTTGAAACTTTTAATTCCATACTCTATGTAAAATTATTATTTAGTTTTCATATGCTATGTAAATCCATAGATAGGGTTTTTTTTGTAAAGGTGAAAACATCTCACATAAAGGTAAACAGAAAATTCCATAAGTTACGAAAACATAAACTAGAGTTTCTATTCACATTATAAAGGTAGTATTCAAATTATATTGGTTGCATGAATTTGAAAACAATGTTTCATTAAGGTCATCTAGAATACACAAAAATCATGTATGGGTTAGTAAATGTCTACGTTGAGCTAAAAAACATACAATAGGGTATATAAGGATAAAGTAAAACTTATATAAAATTTACATAATTTAAATTAATACATTATAAACATAAAAAAATTAAATATTAGTGATTAAATATAAAATGAATTTTAGGTAAACTAATTAATGAAACATAAATAACCAATTAATAATCTAAAAATTTGACAATTTTCAATCATTAAAAATATCGCAATGTTCAAATGGTAATAACATATGAATCAGTCATCCAAAGTGTTTTGTATTTCATTATTTTTAAAAGGTTTAAATCTTCTCATATGGTGCTATTTGTCAATAGTTTCCTGGAAAATCATAGAAAAGATCATAGGGAAGCTATGAAGTAGATCTTCTGGAATATCCAATGTTTATAAGAACTATACTTGTGTTTCTAAAGAGATGATTCCTTATGATATTATAGTGACCCTATCTTTGGAGAAGATATAGACACATATATGAGTACCAATTACTTTATGTATACCTATATTGGAACTGTTGTGAGTTGGATATTTTGACTATAACCAATAGTTTCGCTTTCAACCACATATGCTAAGTATGTGGTAAAAATGGAAGCAATGAAGGAGTTGATCTATATAAAGTGTATTTATAGGAACTATATAAGAATAAGGGAGAAATTTCATAGTCATATTTTCTTCAATATATTGTGAAGAATTTTACATTTCACTCATGAATAAAGCACATTCATCTAAATTGTCACTTTATCAAGAAGCATGTGGAATATAGAGTGTTGGATCTATGGAAGGTTAGTGAGGGTAATAATATGATAGATATGATGAAAAAGGTTATGATTAAATAAATTTATGTGTATTTTTTTCCTCAGTGGTACTTGGATGATGGATGGAAATATTGGAGGATCCTTATGTAACACCCTAGGTAAATAAAGAATATGACATTTTTATATTTATCCATATTTTTGAATAAAAAATTAATATTACTTTAAAGGG
Organism: Viscum album; assembly: GCA_963277665.1. Lineage (NCBI taxonomy): Eukaryota > Viridiplantae > Streptophyta > Magnoliopsida > Santalales > Viscaceae > Viscum > Viscum album. Next base: position 1,028,199,498 of record OY728127.1, read on the forward strand.
GACGCTATGCTCGATGGTGTACCCAATACGCAACAACGAGTTTCTTGGGAATCTTACGTTGCAATCTAATAAAAAGATATTATTATTTTAAATGGTAGTTAACGCCAAGCTGTTGTGATGGCGGGAATGAATAGAACTAACTAGAAAATTATTATATATATTTCTCAAATATATTTACTTTTTACAATAAATGTTAGAGGATTAAAAATGTGAATGAATCCAATTTTAAGCGTAAACATTCTAATATTCTTTAAAAGTTCGATTAACCGCCTTTTGATGGAAAACCTCTTTTAAATCCACTTTTTGACAATTTTATGTGATATATTTGACAAAATAATGTTATTCTTTAGAATTGGGACATCAAAATTTACTTTGTGTAAATTTTTGGTATTTTTCTGAAAAAGATCTATTTTTAATGAATAGTGAAAAATGTTGTATTTTAATTCAAAACCTCTTTTTAATCTAATTTATTTATATGATTAGATTATCGTTTGAATTGGTTTTAAAGTGAAATTAGAATATATTTTTACCATTTAATCCAATATTGGTCGTTGGAATTAATTTCACTTTGAAATCAGACTTAAACTAGTGACAATCTTTTGATACATTTTGTTTCATAAAAAAAGGCTATTTGTTTTGAAAGCGGGAATTAATTATTAAATTAATTCATGAAACATATATGTTTTGAATTTTGTAAAATAGACATCATTTTTTAATTCGGAATATCAAATATAGCTTAGGGTGAATTTTTGGTAATTTTCTAAAAAACTTCAATTTTTGATGAATAGTGAAACCACTAGGTGGTACTTATAAAAACTGATTTTCCATTTAAATGAAATTTTTCCATCTTTGTGTTTTGAATTTCAAAAATCCGACATACATGGTTGTCATTAAGAAGTAAAAAGTGGTTCAATGGGATTAAAATAATTTTTTGGTGAATAGTAACTTATTAAGTTTTTAATCGCGATTAGAGGTAATTAGTGTAGTATAAGGTAAAAATAATGTTTTAATAAATTGAAATGACCTAGACACATGTTCTAACCTCATTGTATTAGTCATGGCTGACCAAGACAATCCATGGGTCATCTTCGGGACCCCATGGAGCCACTTTGGTTGGAAAATGACATAAATACCTTTTTATTTAATGTTAAAATTAAAATGACATAAACATGAGTTGTTTTACTAAAACAATTTTTACATGGGGTTATACAAGTAATATTTTTGACTATAAATATTAATTGGAAAGATAAAAAGATTTACTACATCATAGTATTTGTTTTATAATTTTTATACATTAAATAAATTAAATTAGTTATGACATCATGATGATGAAGCGATGAACTCATTATTTAACGATTTAAATAAAATGGAAAGATAATATAAAATCTAAGACCTACACATGTCCAAAACCTATTGGATGGGAGGATTTAGAACCATTATCACCTTAACCTAGAAAAACATCAATGTGGGACCATTAAAATCCGAAACTCATTCTAAAATAAAGAATCATTACCTTACTTTCCAAGAGTGCCCCTCCTCTCCTCTTATAAAAGGCCCCCACCTCTACCACCTTACACACACCTCTCAAGCCTTTGGCTCGGCAAACCCCTGCACATTTCATCTCTCCACATCCCTATATTCATCATTGAAGCCTCACTTTGGGCATAATCCTTTCCATGGAAGCCTTTGAGCTTAAATCAAAGAGAGTTACCCGTTTTAAAGGTAGTGTTTTCTCTTGTGTTCTTATGTTTTATTTTGCTTCTCCAACCCCCTAAACTCTTTTTATTATCTTATTTTGTAAAAACACCAGTATCTTAAATATACTAGGATGTTGTTATGTTAAGTATTCGAGCTACACTTACACACACCTTGGTCTAATGGCTAAAGAACATACTGTTTCTGTGGTTGGTGATTTTCTGCCTCACGAAACGATTATTGTTCAATATTCTTTTAACACCTTTAAAGGTGGCCATTATGATGTAACTGTATTTTATATATGATATATATGGTATTTATGTTTACTATCAGATTATGTATTTTATATTTAAAACATACCTTTATTCTTTTCATGTTGTGTAAATGCGATAATTTCATATGAGGAAGTGTGGACTACCGCCCCCTCAAGTGATGTGACTCGTACATGCAATACATGGAATGCATAAAGAATGAAATTAATGAACTTATATGACCTATATAACATATATATTATACTGGAATTATAATATATATATATATCATTTATTTTCAATTCCATTAATATGACCCAAAAAAATGAAAGTAGCATTCATGCGTGCGTACGGCCTACCGTCTCCATGAACGGTGCTTTTTGTTTTTTATATCCAAATGATATGGAATAGTAGAAAATGAATATGTACTGTAAATATATGATATTTTAATCATTAATACTATTCTGGAAATTATTTACTTATAACTACATGGACAATCATTTTTCCAACAAGTTCATTTTTTACTCATGTGCCAAACATCAGCAAAAACGTCTGATATGAACTAACAATATTAAACAATTATTATAACATTATAATATGCGATATGAACTGAATAATAATATTTAAAGGAGGTCCTTAGGCAATTATAAATTTACCAAATATTAGTATTCAGGAATATAAAGAAACGAAGAAGACAAGTCGGACTTGAGGTAAAGGATCCTACTCCTCTCTTTCTTTTTAAGAACAATCTTTTATGTCATTCCTTTCAAAGCTCATATTTCTTGTTATTGGGATGTTATTTTATATTAATCTTACTGTAATTTTTATGTTCATATGATGAGAGACCCTATTCTCTCTCATCAATCCATTTTGGAAGTTTTGAGTGGCGTCGTTATGCTGCCGAATTTTCGTAAGAGATCTAACCTCTATCTTTCTTTTTAAGTACTCTCCTTTATGTCCCTTATTTTAAGCTCATATTTGTTATGTTGGGGGATGTTATTTTATATTCCTCTTTCTGTAAACTTTATGTAAATATGATGTGATACCTTATTTGATCTCATCAATCCATTTTTGTATGTTTTAAGTGGCTCTGTTAGGCTGCCGAGTTTTCGTAAGGGATTTTTCATCTCACTTTTATTCCCGTGATATTTATGCAACATTTACCACAATTTCCTTTGAGTGGTGTATGTAATTCATATTATTTTAGTCATTTTGTAATATACTTTCATTTATGAGTATTTACATCAATGTTGTATTGTCCTTCTTTCACGGGGCGTATGTTTCGAAAGATACCCATGTCGGTAAGGGAACCTTTCACCCTCCTCTTTTTAAAAGGCTTCTTTTGGTGATGTCTTTTAATTCTCATTTTATTATGTTGGGATATGTTCTTATATATCGTTATTGATGTAAATTTTATGACCAAGTGATGATATACCCTTTTTATCTCTCATCAACTCTTTTTCTGAATTTTGAAGTGACGCTGTTAGGCAGTCAAATTTTTGCAAGGGAACTTCTTTACCCAATTTTGATTCTTTGGGTTAAACTTGTACTCCTTGAATATGTTGTTCTATGATTATGTTTTAATTTCCTCTGATTTTATTACACTTAATACCCACTTATATTTCGTGTATTCATTTGTGACACATAATTATGTAACTGATTTATCCTTAATCCAAGGATACCGTCTTTGTATGGGACTTCGTCTCAATCTCCATTCATTGAGGCATATTTTGTTTTATACACAACCTTCTTTTATACGGTGTATAAACCCCTTTGAACTTTACGTTTATCCAAAAGTAATCTTTTTTATACGAAGCGTTTTTCTAAACGACAAAAGGGAATGTTTTTGTAGTACGTATGCGACGACAACGACTTCTCCATCTCTGTGACCATTATTTGAGTTTCGGCTTCCTCTATAAGCCATACCTTATTTCTAAAAGAAAAATTAATACCATGTTTTACTTTTCTTTTATTTTGGTATTGAAAATGGTTTTCATAATGTTTTTATATCAATTTTTGTATTGATATCTTGTGATTGAAAGGTGGAAATGTTATGTTTCCTTTATGCATGTTTTATGTGATACGATTATGCTGTGGTTCTTGGGCATTATTATGAAGATGGGTGGTTTCATGATAAACTAAGGGCGGGTGAGCCCGATATAGCTCTCCAATGCATTGGGTGAAGTGATGGAGTGAAACGTTAAGGTTTCTCCGAAGAGATTTAGGGAATATACTGTGGTGGGTATTCCAAATGTAACCAAGAGGGTTATTCCATACGTAAGAATGTTATGAATACCTCAAGTTACCATTATGTCTTATGATTTCTATGATTTATTCATGATTTGATATGCCTATGTTTTATGGGTAAAGTATGAATTCATTATTATGTATATATGAACTCATGTTTCCTTTCCATATTTTTTTTATAACCCTTACTGAGCTTTTTATGCTCATCACAAGTTTTTTTTGAAATGTTTTTCACAAGTCAAGGGAAAGGTACATGATATGATGATAGTGTCTAGGAAGTTTCAAGAAAGAATCCATGTTTTATTTTAAATATGTTTCTATTTATGGGAAAAATGAATACTATCTTTGATGTAACCACTTTTTTTAAATGTGTAATGTAATGCAAGTTTATGATCTAATTCTATAAAAATCTAAACCTGAAAATATCCTCAATGTGTAATCTTGTATTAACTCAAGATTAAGTAAGGTTGAAGGCTGGGGCCTTATAGTTGGTATCAGAGGTCGGTTTAGACAACTTTATGGATTATGAGTTCTTGTTACACACATGATTAGTCCCTATATCTATTATTTCAGTTAAATCCTTGTTTTATAACTTTTTTTCAGGTCAAGTAAAGTCAGTTACGAATGGAAGGAGAAGGATCTCAAACGACATTCCTATCTCTTCCTGATGACATTCTTGCAATAATTATTGCAAAGTCATGTTTGGATGATTGTGAAACTTTTTCTAGCATACAAATCACTTGCAAGCAGTTGTTTGAGATATCAAACACCTCCACTATACCTTGTTATCATCGTGGATCATGGCTTGTTTTTAGACAAATACTATTTTCACAATATTCTCATATTTTCAAGAAAGGTAAATATTATCAAGGTATTTTCAAATATATTACCTTATCACAAGAATTTGAAGCATATTATGATTTTAAAAATGGTGCTGAGGAAGGAGACCCTTGCACAACATATTTATATTTGCTTTTAAAATATAGTCTCTCAGCACATACTTAGGGTATTTTAAAAGGACCAATAATAGAAAGTTTCAACTAAAATTCTGTCCGACTATTTTATAGAAATCATGTTTTATCAGATGTTTTGGAATTATATATCATACATGATTGTTTTCTTAAACTGTTCTTTTGTGAACACCCATATGCCCCATGTTGTAAAAGGTGTCTTTGGATGGAGGAAGCAAATGATTTTGAAAGATCTCTAAATCATTGTTGTAATTCATAGGACTTCAACCTATGTGAGGAAGATGTCAATGAAACTGAGTGGATTCCATGATCAAGGGATGATGTTATTCATTTTGGGAATTGTTTTATTTTATCTTATGGTGGTGAAATAAGACTTCAATAATTAAGATGTGGAGATCATAACTAATTAGGATGAAAATGAGAGGTATAAGGAAACTATTGAGGTTAAAACATGTTAGGGTTATTTTGGAGTTTTATAAAAAGGACAACACACAGACTGTGTGACAACCCGTCACGTCGGACAAAGCTGCGGGAATCAAACCCACAACTAAAGTGCGACTGGTATTTATCGCCTACCGCTGGACTACGTGAAGTCCCTGGTTAGTTTCAATGATTCTTTTTAGTTAGATGATTTTATCAATTAAGAGTAAGTTGATTTTGGGTTATATATTGAAATTTATTAACCTATCATGGAGGATATGTGATTAGGTTAATTACTTTTCAATACGAGACATTAAGAGCAACTGATGTTGTTTGGAGATAAATGTTACGATTTAACTTGGAAGACTATGTGACTAAATCCTTCAAATATTTGGGTTTCAATATTATTTGGGTTTACTTTGAATAATTTTATGGACAAATTGTTTGTCGAATGGTCCTCGTTGAACCTTCGGTTTTGTTGGACAAATTTTGGTGATTAAGAATAAATTTTCTTTTTATAAAGGGTTATCCTTTTCTGGATTATCTGATCTTGTACTAACCTTTTTGGTTTTGGTTTTGGTTAAAGTCTAAAGACATGGGATATATATAGTTCTCTTTTGTGGATTAGGCGATTCTCTAGAATTTGATTATAGTACTCTTAATGTAAACAAGTCTTCCTAAATACTCATCTTTTGGAGAAAATATGAGTTTGTGTAAGGAATCTAATAAAAGTTGAAAGTCAACATGATAAGTGATTATATTTCCTTATGAATAAATTCCCCAATAAAAAGAAACTTAAAACAAAAATTTTGTCTATTAACTTTTCCTACTGGGGAATCGAATACCGTTTAACCCATCACAAGTTTGTGATTTTCTTGTGGTTAACTTTCTGCTAAACATGTTTTCTATCACTCTCCATGAGAACATGACCCTATGTTTTCTCCTCCATGTCCATGTTTTCCTACATTTAATCCTAGTATGGGTTAACTCGAGTTACCTCTTTACTTCTCTTTCTTTATTTTAAAGTGATTGTTTTACCGACTCATTTTCCGAGTTGGGACTTTCAATGGAGTTTCCAAGCACAATTTTGAAATTGCGAGGACACAATTCCCAAAAGGGGGGAAGGATGTAACACCCCAGGTAAATAAGGAATATGACATTTTTATATTTATACATATTTGTGAATAAAATATTAATATTACTTTAAAGGGGACGTTATGCTCGATGGCGTACCCAATACGCAATAACGAGTTTCTTGGGCATCATATGTTGTACTCTAATAAAAAAATAATATTATTTTAAATGGTTGTTAAAGCCTAGCTGTTGTGATGGCGGGAATGAATAGAACTAACTAAAAAAATGATTATATATTTTTGTAAAATATTTTTACTTTTTACAATAAATGTTGGAGGATTAAAAATGCGAATGAATCCAATTTTAAGCGTAAACATTCTAATATTCTTTAAAAGGTTGATTAACAGCCTTTTGATGGCGAACCTCTTTTAAATCAACTTTTTGAAAATTTTATGTGTTATATTTTACAAAATAATGTTCTTCTTTAGAATTGGGACATCAATATTTACTTTGTGTAAATTTTCGGTATTTTTCCAAAAAAGTTAAATTTTTAATGAATAGTGAAAATGTTGTATTTTAATTCAATACCTCTTTTTAATCTAATTTATTTATATGCTTAGATTATCTTTTGAATTGGTTTTAAAGTGAAATTAGAATATATTTTTACCATTTAATCCAATAGTGGTGGTTGGAATTAATTTCACTTTGAAATCGGACTTAAACTAGTGTCAATCTTTTGATACATTTTGTTTCATAAAAACACGCTATTTATTTTGACAGCGGGAATTAATTATTAAATTAATTAATGAAACTTATATGTTTTAAATTTTTTAAAGTAGACATAATTTTTTAATTCGGAATATCAAATATAGCTTAGGGTGAATTTTTGGTAATTTTCTGAAAAACTTCAATTTTTTATGAATAGTGAAACCACTAAGTGGTACTTATAAAAACTGATTTTCCATTTAAATGAAATTTTGCCATATTTGTGTTTTTAATTTAAAAAATCCAACATACATGGTTGTCATTAAGAATTGAAATGTGGTTCAATGGGATTAGAATAATTTTTTGGTGAATAGTAACTTATTAAGTTTTTAATCGCGATTAGAGGTAATTAGTGTAGTTTAAGGTAAAAATAATGTTTTAATAAAATTAAATGACCTAGAAACATGTACTAACCTCATTGGATGAGTCATGTAAGACCAAGACAATCCATGGGTCAACTTGGGGACCCCATGGAGCCACTTGGGTTGTAAAATGACATAAATACCTTTTTATTTAATGTTAAAATTAAAATGACACAAACATGTGTTGTTTTACTAAAACAATTTTTACATGGGGTTATACAAGTAATATTTTTGACTATAAATATTAATTGGAAAGATAAAGATATTTCCTACATCATAGTATTTGTTTTTTTAATTTTTAGACATTAAATAAATTAAATTAGTTATGACATCATGATGATGCAGCGATGACCTCATTATTTAACGATTTAAATAAAATGGAAAAATAATGTAAAATCTAAGACCTAAACATGTAAAAAACCTATTGTATGAAAGGATTTCTAAACCTTATCACCTTAACCTAGAAAAAAATCAATGTGGTACCATTAAAATCCGAAACTAATTCTAAAATAAAGTAACATTACCTTACATTCCAAGAGTTCCCCTCCTCTCCTCTTATAAAAGGCCCCCACCTCTACCACCTTACACACACCTCTCAAGCCTTTGGCTCATACAAACCCTTCCCATTTAATCTCTACACATCCTTCTCTTCCTCATTGAAGCCTCACTTTGGGCATAATCCTTTCCAAGGAAGCCTTTGAGCTTAAATCAAAGAGAGTTACCCGTTTTAAAGGTAGTGTTTTCTCTTGTGATCTTATGTTTTATTTTGCTTCTACAACCCCCTAAAATCATTTTATTATTTAATTTTGTAACAACACCAGTATATTAAATATACTAATATGTTTTTATGTTAAGTATTCGAGCTACACTTACACACACCTTCGTCTAATGGTCAAAGAACATACTGTTTCTGTGGTTGGCGATTTTCTGCCTCACGAAACGATGATTGTTCAATATTCTCTTAACACCATTAAAGGTGGAAATTATGATGTCACTGTATTTTATATATGATATATATGGTATTTATGTTTACTATATGCTTCTGTATTTTATATTTAAAACATACCTTTATTCTTTTCATGTTGTGTAAATGCGATAATTTCATATGAGGAAGTGTGGACTACCGCCCCCTCAAGTGATGGGACTCGTACATGCAGTACATGGAATGTATAAAGAATGAAATTAATTAACTTATGTGACCTATATAACATATATATTATACTGGAATTATAATATATATATATATATCATTTATTTTCAATTTCATTAATATGAAAAAAAAATGAAAGTAGTGTTCATGCGTACGTACGGCCTACCGTCTCCATGAACGGTGCTTTTCGTTTTTTATCTCCAAATGATATGGAATAGTATAAAATGAATATTTACTGGTTATATATGATATTTTAATAATTAATAATATTCTGGAAATTATTTACTTATAACTACATGGACAATCATTTTTCAAACAAGTTCATTTTTGACTCATATACCAAACATTGGAAAAAACGTCTGATATGAACTAACATTATTAAACAATTATTATAACATTATAATATGTGATATGAACTGAATAATAATATTTAAAGGAGGTCCTTAGGAAATTATAAATTTACCAATGTTTATTATTCAGGAATATAAAGAAACGAACAAGACAAGTCGAACTTGAGGTAAGGGATCCTACTCCTCTCTTTCTTTTTAAGTACACTCTTTTATGTCATTCCTATTAAAGCTCATTTTTCTTGTTATTGGGATGTTATTTTATATTAATCTTGCTGTAATTTTTATGTTCATAGGATGAGAGACCCTATTCTCTCTCATAAATACATTTTGGAAGTTTTTAGTGGCGCCGTTAGGCTACAGAATTTTCTTAAGAGATCTAACCTCTCTCTTTCTTTTTAAGTACTCTCCATTATGTAACTTCTTTTAAGATCCTCTTTGTTATGTTGGGGGATGTTATTTTATATTCCTCGTTCTGTAATCTTTATGTTAATATGATGAGAGACCCTATTTGAACTCATCAATCCATTTTTGTAAGTTTTAAGTGGCGCCGTTAGGCTGGCGAGTTTTCAAAAGGGATTTTTCATCTCACTTTTATTCCTGTGAGATTTATGATACATTTGCCACAATTTCCTTTGAGTGGTGTATGTACTGCCCATTATTTTACTCATTGTGTAACATACATTCATTTATGATTATTTACATCAATTTTTTATTGTCCTTCTTTCACGGGGCGTATGTTTCGAAAGATACCCATATCGGTAAGGGAACCTTTCACCCTCCTCTTTTTAAAAGACTTCTTTTGGTGATGTATTTTTAATTCTCATACTATTATGTTTGGATATGTTCTTATATATCCTTATTTATGTAAATTTTATGACCATGTGATGAGATACCCTTTTTATCTCTCATCACCTCTTTTTCTGAATTTTGAAGTGACGCCGTTAGGCTGTCGAATTTTTGCAAGGAAACTTCTTAACCCAATTTTGATTCTTTGGGTTAAACTTGTACTCTATGAATATGTCGTTCTATGATTATTTGTGAATTTCCTCTGATTGTGTTACACTTAATACCCACTTATATTTCATGTATTTGTTTTTCACACATAATTATTTAACTGATTTATCCTTAATCCAAGGATATCATCTTTGTATGGGACTTCATCTCAATCTCCATTCATTGAGGCATATTTTGTTTTATACACAACCTTCTTTTATATGGTGTATAAACCCATTTGACTTTTACGTTTATCCAAAAGGAATCTTTTTTATACGAAGCGTTTTACTAAATGACAAAAGGGAATGTTTTTGTCGTACGTATGCGGCGACAACGAATTCTCCGCCACCGTGACCATTATTTGGGTTTCGGCTTCCTCTACAAGCCATACCTTCTTTTTAAAAGAAAAATAAATACCATGTTTTACTTTTCTTTTATTTTGGTATTTAAAATGGTTTTCATAATGTTTTTATATCAATTTTTTGTATTGATGTCTTGTGATTGAAAGGTGGAAATGTTATGTTTCCTTTATGCATGTTTTATGTGATACGATTATGTTGTGGTTCTTGGGAATTATTATGAATACGGGTGGTTCGGTGATAAAATAAGGGCGGGTGAGCCCAATATAGCTCTCCAATGCATTGGGTTACACGAAGGAGTGAAACGTTAAGGTTTCTCTGAAGAGATTTAGGGAATATATTGTGGTGGGTATTCCAAACATAACCAATCCCCACATAAGAATGTTATGAACGCCTCAAGTTACCATTATGTCTTATGATTTCTATGATTTATTCATGATTTGATATGCCTATGTTTTATGGGTAAAGTATGAATTCATTCTTATGTATATATGAACTCATGTTTCCTTTCGATATTTTTTTTATAACCCTTACTGAGCTTTTTATGCTCATCCCAAGTTTCTTTTTAAATGTTTTTCACAGGTCAAGGGAAAGGTACATGATATGATGATAGTGTTAAGGAAGTGTCAAGAAAGAATAAATGTTTTATTTTAAATATGTTTCCGTTGATGGGAAAAAATGAATACTATATTTTATGTAACCACTTTGTTTAAATGTGGAATGTAATGCAAGTTTATGATCTAATTCTCTAAAACTATAAACCTGAAAAGATCCTCAATGTGTAATCTTGTATTAACTCAAGATTAAGTAAGGTTTAAGGATGGGGCCTTATACCTTAACACTACAATAAGATGTTAAAAAGTGAAATAAGGTTGCAAGTGACCAATAATATTAGTGTCAGGTGGAAGATTTGAGACTTTTTATCAAGTGAGAGATTGTTAAGAACAATGAAGATAATTTTCTAGATTTTGAAACATGAGTCTTGGAATGAGAGATTCTAAAAAAATGTAGGAACTAGATATAGATAGGAGCAATGAAACCTAGTGGAAGTAGAAGAAATAGATTGATTTTTTAGAAATGATGGGGTTCGAATGTTATGTCTAGGGTTTTAAGAATAAATTTTACCAGCAAATGGAACTGCATGTTTAAAATCACCTACTCAAAGGTTTTGGTGGAGGGAAATGATTATATGGTAGTAGAACATGGTGAAGTAGAAGGACTCATTAATAAATAGATGTGTGTGGGTTATTTTTGGTCAATTTGGAATAATATTTTGTTCATATTCTATTTATCTCATTATTATTTTCTTAATAAATAAATTAGTTTTTCCTCCCGTGGATTAATGGGAGTCATGAACCATAGAAATTATTTATTGTTTTTTCAAGTGTGTATGTGAATTTATTATTATTTTGGTTGTTTTGTTCGTAAGGTTGTGATAAGAATATCAATGTGATTTAGTGTGAGGCTTTAGAGTGTAGTTCTATTTTCTAGATATTGACATTTTTCATTGAATAATTTCTAAAATTCTAGACCTATTTTGTATTTGTAGTTTTAGAAGGAGGTTTCATAACTATGGGGTTTCGATGTGACACATCTAAGAGTATGATCATATTTCATGGAAATTTTATTCATCTTATTTATTTTAGATTCCTCCAATAAACAAAATATTCATGGAATTACTAATAATCTATAATTATGTTAACATATGTAATTCACAATTTAAAAAAATCAAATAAACAAATGGATATATATAAAAATAATTAATTCCTTAAAAGATAGATTTTTCCAACACCTAATCAAAACCCTATACTGAGAAAGTGGGAAATCATTTATAAATTATATACCATTAATCAAGATACGAATTATACTTTTCCATCCTATATATAAGTCACACTTATATGCACTCAAGATTTTTATGAACTCCATCAACCATGCAGTCTTGGTAGACTATCGAGTGAGGGAGTTATATCAAAGCTACAATGGGAAATATATTTTTTGAAAAAATGTCACATAGTAATATATTTAAAAAGATAATAAGTATCACTTACCCATATCTCTTCCCATGAATAGTTTTTTTTATTTCCTCTCCAACTTATCTCCATGGTATTCATTGAACATGAACAATGTTACAATGTTTGGAATGTATCCCCATAAAACTATTTAATTCATTGTTTTTCATTCAAATTATATCTATTCTCTCATTATAATAAACATTCATTAGGGTATACCTATTCCAAAATTATGTCATCCTAGTGGGACCTTGTCATCTACTAGAAGATCCAGCTGCTCGTGAAAAAAACAAAATTAGTAAATAAAAAAATATATATAATTCAATAAAATAAATCAATATTGTTTAAACACATACCATAAGCAAGAGTAGTAGAAGTGTACTATATTATAATTGGTGGGATATCAATATCCTGACTACAATTTGTAGTCATTAAATGATACAAGACAGGTGGTGGGTTGAAAACTAAAGGAATATCATATATATAAGATGGTTGATATTGATATTTTATTTTCATAGAGGTGTAGTTCCACGTAAAATAGATGATGGGAATGCATAATAAAGAGGGATATGTGAATGGGGATTATAATCCTATGAGGAAATGGAATAATCATCATTGGATACTGGAAAAAGGTAGTGATGTCACTAGTAGATGCAAAACTAGGTACTAAAGTAATAATATAAAAGGATGAACTATGGATGTGGGAGTATTGAAAGGCATAGAATGATCCAGAAATTTTATCCTATACTCTATTATACCCTCTAGATACTCAGAAAAATAGATTTTTTACCTCTATGAATCACCCTAAGATAATATTAATGATAAAATAAATTTCATATTTATAACAAAAATGGGTAATTTTTTTATCTATATACCTCATCATACTCAAACAGAGTAACCTCTTTGTACAAAAAAGAAGAATTATACATACAATGGTGATCAACATATTCATCCCTAAATCTCACATTTTCTGTCAATTCCTATATTTTTTATCTATGTAACGATTTATATATAGACATGGTAGCATAAAAATTGAAAGGAGTAATCTGTGACAATTTTAAATTGTATAAAATATTAAATAAATCAATTATATGACATAAAAAATAAAATAAATCATAAAGAAACTTATTAATGAAAGGATTAATCAATTTTGAAAACCAAAAAAATATTTATAATTTATTATTTGGTTAATTACATGGATACTCGTCTCTCTATATTTTTTATTTAAATAGTAAATGTGTTTCAAATAAAAAACAAATATGTGCAATAAACATAAAAAAATTAAATATGTACAATGTGTCGATGATATGAATTAAATAATTCTAAATGGGTAAACACTACACATTCTCCATTAAAATTTCTAGGTCACAATTTTTTATAAAAATTTAATTGTATGGTCTATCATATGCAACATTTGATAGAATAATCATGGGTTCATCCAAAACATCACAATCATCCATTCCATCATAAAAAATATGTCTTGAGATAATATAAAAAATAAAAAAAAATATTTTTTGAAATTGTCAATTACATAAAACCCTTGTTTAGATTATGATGAAATGATGTTTGGATCATCACTATAGATTTAATACTTCATATGAATCATCCTAAATCCATAGATATTTATATGCATGCCTTGTCATGCCATTGAATCAAACCATTGTAACATCATTATTAAGACTCAACCATGTGAATATTAATCTAATATGATTATTTTCCTCACATACCTATAATAAGATATGTTTTATGATCAAGTTTTCATGTATGATTAATTAATAAACAAGCCCCATACGAACAAATAAAATTTATCATAATCATAAAACTCAAAACTGAATAATAAAAACCATTATAAAAGGTATAAAAGCATTTCTAAAACCATCCAAAGAAACTTCACATCAATAAATCCATATTAAACCAACCAAACATGTCCTAAACCGATAAATCAATAGATAAAAATTTTATAACTTCAAAGAAATATATTAGTTATCATAATTCAAAACATAACCAACTAATATTTATTCAAAATAATTATAAAAATTATTCATCATTTTTAAAACCCACTTAAATAAAATCCCAACCCTTTACAAAATACATTTTCATTCATTTTGAAATAAAAAATTGGGTTTTACAAATACATTTCAAAGTAAATAAGTGAAAAAAATAAATATCCAAAAAACATACATTAAATCATTTTATTCCCATGGGATAAAATAGCAAAACATTCAAAACATATTTCCTTTTTGAAAAAATAACTAAAACATTTTAAAATTTGATAATAATTTAAATTGATCTATATTTCATTAAATAAAATATCAATTGAATTTTTAACCATTTTGAAGAAAAATTTACAAATTTGAGAAAAGTATAACCTGATCCTCATGGATTGAGTAGTTTTATTTCTCAAGATCATCATGGAAAATTATTCCTTAATATAATAATATACTCATTAATATAAGAACACATAATAAGAAAACATAATGTATTTTTATAGATATTACCTATTTATTTTAATCAAAGTTTGGGTTTAATTATTCTAGAAATATAAATTAATAAAAGTAAATAAAATATCTATTGTATAAAAAATAAATAAATCAACTAGGGTAAAATAGTAATTACACTTATCAATTATGAAATGAAATTAAATTTATATACTAATAAATTACTATAGAATAATACATACACTCCCTAGGTTAAATTTCATCTAAAATATTGTACAAAAATAAATAATTTTGGAACTAGGTAACAATAAACATTATTCAAAATACAAAATTTATAAATTAAAGTGATTTTTCTGCTTAACTATGAATTGAAAATAAGGGGTTGTAGAGGGTCTATTATGACATGCAATAAGGGATATAGAGATGTGTGGTGAGGGGATGTGAGAAACAAGGTGTGAATGCACAAAAATTGAGTATATTATAGACTAAGGAAACTAGGGATATTGGTAGGTGGGGGAGGTGTCTATATGTTGGCATGGAGGAGACATGGTGGGGGTATCCAAACCAACTAATTCATCTGTCATTAAACATAATGAATTATTCTATAGGGGTGACCAAATTAGAAGAAATTAGGGAATAATAAAAAAATAATATTTTTTGATAAAATAAGGGGGAGGTGGAAGGGGACACTCAAAAGAAATTAGGGTACCCTATTTCCATCGTTAATAAAAATCATGGAAACATGCATGCTATAATCATAGGCCATTATGAATGTTCATATTGGACATTATTAAATAACTATGGCCATAATCATAATGTCCTATAGATATATCTTGTCCTTCGAAGGGTTATAACCATGGTCATTTATTAACCTTGTCTTTATACCCCTTTCTATCGATGATCATCTTGGATTGTTTCTATACGATTGTGGTTATAGGGGGTTTTTAATATTATTTTCAAGAAATGTTATAGATTGAATTTTTTTAGTTATGTTTCCCTCAAAGGTGACACTATCCTATCTAATTCAATAACACACCCAATAATATTGATTACATGATTAGATACTAAAGTTCCTTTAGACATATTGAATCTAAAAAATTCCTTTGAAACCTCATACCTCTCATGACTAACTTATTCTTAAATGATCCATTGCATATTATATATCATCCTGAATACATCAATGGAATCATTTTTTTGGGAACTTTCGTTTTATAGACATTGGAATGAGAATGGATGCATCAAATAAATATTTCTTATACATATCACAAGAATATAAATATGTTTGTGGAATAAATTCTTTGGTCACCTACAAAGGAAGGGGGTTCCTTTATTATTATCCTTATATAATATTTATCTCGAAGTCATGTTTAATAAGGATGATACAATTTTATCTATAAAATATTATCATATTAGTATCTTGTTTTACATTCATATTATGTGATATTTTAATAAAAATGTCCCCCCTAATATAATTACACCTTATAAATTCCATCATACCAATCAGGGGTTCAATATCCATGTTTCACTAATAATTGAATCTAATTTAGTGTTCCTCTCATAAAAAAGATATTTATTTAGGATATCATGCCAATTATATCATATAAGACTCTTGGAATGTTTAGTGATCAACTCTTTATCCTAATATATCATATAGAATATCCCAAATATCTTCCATTAAAATCATAACACATAGGGTTTCTTGAATAAGTGTGTCCAAAATATTATAATGGGTTTTTTAACTAACTATTAGTCTTAGTTCGTTACTTTATTCCATACACAAGATGTTACATGGGAACCTGAATTTAGCAAGAACCTACCCAGTTGGGTGATAAAGGTCTTAACATGCATTTTCTTTGGATCGAATATTACACTTAATATTTTTAAGGGGTTTAAACTATCTCATTATCGTATCTCATGTATTTCCTTTACTTGTATGATTGAGTTTAATTATTTTGTTTTTAAATATCTATTACTTTCAACTAATTAATATGTTTAGACCATATTGGTATGTAACTCTTTATATAACTCATATTTTATGTTATTGGCCCAAATTGAACGCCAATTTTATTTACACTTATCCAAATACATCACATGCATACAGTACATGAAACTCATTTATGATAAGGACTATCATTATATAAAATCCAATATCTACATAAGATTAATCATGATGTGGTGGGTAGTTAACCCCCACTTTTATATACAGAGCCTAAGCCCCTAAGTCAGTAATTAGTATGACCAAAATTCCCACTACCCATTGTGTAATACTCAACAAAGACCTCAATTCCAACATGGTTCCCACACCTAAAATTTATAAACCATAATTAACCTCTAAATTTATTGTTATAACCATGAAAAATTAAATTTCAAGTTTGAATTAATCTAAATCAATCATCAAATGAAACAAGTAACTTCTTAAAAGCATATGTGATGATTTAAAGACGTAGCTTAAAAACAATTAAACTAAATAATACATCAAGTCATAATATAAGTAGTTTATATTCATGAATAATGTAGATAATAATACAAAATAAATGAAAACATCATAAATTTACACTTATGATATACATTTATGAATAATCCCTAAATAATGAATTTATAATTGAATAAACATTATATAAATTCCATAAACAATATAAGAATTTTATATTCATTTATGATGTGAACTCCTTCATATTTGTTGGTTTAGTATAAAAATTAATTGTTTTAATAATTCCAAATATTTATTATTATAATTATAATATGTTTTTCATTTTATAAAATGGATCTTAAATTTTTATAAAATATGCTATATGTGGATATTTGTTAACACCAATGCACCTTCTGTGTGAATAAAATTTTTCTTCCATAAGTCCAATGCATTTAACATGTGAATACTACTTCTTATTTGAATAAAAGTTCCATGAAATTGTGATTCGATATGTTCAACGAAGGATTGATAGTGAGGCTAAACATGTATCCTTACATATAAGAATCCATGTAGACCATCTTCTGTGAAGGAAATCTAAAATTTTTCTATGTTTTGGATGGTCTATGAAAAATAAATTTTTTTGACCATACGTTATATTGATTTAAAGGGACTAGAAGAATTCTAATTTCATCAAAGTATGGATAAACCATAAGTTGATGTTTGTCAACCGTGTATACATACACATTGTTATTGTTAAGAAAACATAATTTTTGGAATGTAAATATTTTCCATTCGAAAGAAAGATCTTACTTGAAAAGGGAATATCATTTTTGGGAAGGAATAAAATATTCTGGGCAGAGGATTTCTTATTCCATATAAAAAAATCTAGATGTTCCATACCACTCCTTTAATGCCATAATAAGATCATGTTGCAAGTCTTCTGTGAGATCCCTACTGTCATTCCTGAGTATGATATATCTCATTCCACGTCTATCAGAGAATAATATAAAATATATTCTAATTTCTTGTTTAAAAACATTAAATGAAACTAAATGTACTAAAAAAATTCATAACGGGTTATCATTATGATTAATTAAAAATGATTATTCCTCAATATATAATTGGACAGTAGTTGAGTTTAAATTAGTGGGAATCTCATGTGCACAAATTATATAAAGATATATACTATGAAAACATAGGAGGATGATTTTTTGTATACCAATCGTGATACTAAATTTTTCTTCTCATCACCCTTACATCTATATAAGAGATTAAAGGGATTATTTTATCTAATTTAAGTGATAGATTAAAATAAAATTGATGAACTGAATTTGATCAGATATTGGTCTTCATAAAAACTCTCTATTTAATTCTTATTCCCTCTGTATTCTTCTTCACTTATAAAATTTTGATTGTGTTAATTGTTTATTTACTAAGAACTACTCTTTTACTGTAAATTGTAGCACTATGATACTCTTTCCTATTATTTTTATATATTTTATCCCATGACTAATTATAGAAGAGGATAGTTGTATCTTGGACCCCCTTGTGTGTATTGACTTATTTTAAACCACTATATTGGTTTGGGATAAATTTATTTGGTATAATAAACATTCATTATTGAGGCTTACTATAAATTGAAGAGGACTCGGTTCTATCATGAAACTAAACCTCATATATTGTCTTAATTTTCACTTTGTGTTAAAATATTTTTCTTATACTATCTAAAATAAATTTTCTTTTAAAATTGTTTTATCAGATCTACTTTATAAGTATTATATGTAATTTTTTTTTACCAAATTACATTTATAGTTAAATTTTGTTAGTGATATATATGATGTTTGGTGTGGGTAAATTTATTTCGATATTTAATGTGATTTTAAATTGTTTTAACTAGGTTCTAATAGTACCCTTGAGAAATCTTTTAAAAATACCAAATTATATATACTTACTATATTAGATAGTTGGGGTGTTTTTAAAATTAGGGGATTTTATTTTAAATTTATATTTTTATTGGGTTCTTAATTCACACCCCCTCCCCAAACTTGTGCACCCCATTCCAAAAAAAATTAATATCAAATTAAACTTTTATCTATTCTTCAATTTTTTAATGTTGATCAAGTCTTGAGAATTACATTTACATTTTTTTTATTCATGTCCTCTATTAATATGGATACAACTAGACTTGAAGGAGCTATAACTAATATACCACCTTTTTTTAATGTCTAAAACAATTATTAATGGAAAATAAAAATGAAAATACATATTTAGAGTATGGGTATTGACATTTGGACTGTTATAGAAGATAAATATGAAAAAAAGATTCTAGACATGATTGGAGTGATTCTATTAAAGATTTATATGATTGTACCAATAAAGCAATAAATTCTTTTTATTGTTCTTTGGGAGAGGATGAATTAAAAAAATTGTGATACAACTAATCAGATTTAAGATACTCTTTATGCATCTTATGAAGGAACTTCTAATATTATATAAATGATATTGAATACATATACTATTAAATATGAAATATTCATGATGAAACCTAAATAATCTATCTCTGAAATGTATATCAGGCTTAATGAAATTAAAAATACTCTGCGTGCAATTGGAAACACTATGGAAGATAAATATCGATTATTGAAGATATTGAGATATCTAAATAACTGATTGAGAGGCATTATTGTCTCTATTTGAGATTCATGTGATGTTAATAAGCCACTAGTGAAGGAAATAATTGGAAAATGACGATATATGAGGAGGAACTCAAATTTAATAATGAGGATACTAAAACTATGAAGTATATAACCTTTGAATCATCTTAATCAAAATCATAAGAAGTTATCAAAGTAAACATAACATGTGAATGTTAACCTGACGCATACAACGATGAATAGATGACTTATCTAGCTAGAAGGTTTAATAAAATCTGTAGGAAGGAGATGATATTTAGGTAATATAATTACAAAGGAAAGTATGATTGGAATAGAAAATGGAAAAAGGATGAAAAATTTAGTGAAGTAAAATGTTATGACTTAAGAAGAAAACGAAACATCATGGTAGGTTGTCTTAAGTTTAAATATAATAAGAAATATGATGTTAAAGTAATAAAATTCACAAAACTAATGAATAACACCTAGAGTGCATCCGAATATAGCTCCAGTAAATTATACTTAAGTAGGAATGATTCTTTTGAAAATGTAAATCTATGATTTATGGATTTTTCATCAGAGATAACATCTACTGCTTCTGTCTTCTTTAAATGTGAGTGTCATGATAATTATAATATTTCTAATGAATAATTGTTTTAATATTTGTAAATTATTGAAATCATTTTTAATGAGCTAAATGATAAATTTAAAAATATGAAGAAACTTAAATATTTTTTATGCTAATTTAAATATTGATCATTTTGTTGAAAAATATATGAATGTTCTGTTATTAACAGAAAATAATGGCCTAAAATTACCTAATAATAAACATATGAAGGATATAGAATGTTTTACTAATAGAAAGTAAAATATAAATAAAATTATAGGTGGTAAAATGACACGTAAATAGAAATATATTTTAGGATTTCAAATATTATAGTAAAAGAAGGTTTACAAATACTATTTTCTTCCCAACTCTTAGAATTAAAATAAAATCAATGGTTATGGGATAACTCGGTTTGGAACCAAACAAGGATTATTTTTCTAAATATTTTAAATATATTGATAATATTATTTATAATTCATTTAAAAAATTATATTTTAAAAGAATTATTTTATGTCTTCTCTAGACCCCAGAAGATCAGGACACCATATTCATTTCTTGACTAATTAAATGTGGGTTACATGCTTGAAAGGCTCTAGTAAGGAATTATGGAATTTGGATAATGGATGTTCTAGAAATATTTGTAAATACTTCTCAATATTTTATAACTTCACCATTATATATAGTGGTAATTTAACTCTAAGTGATGAAGATAAAGAAAAAATAATTGTTCTTAGTCAAATCAGTAACTTTGGAACTGTTATAATTTAAAAATATATATTTGTGTTGGTTGAAAATAAAATATTATTATAATTTATCAATTATGTGATGATGGTTTTCATGTCATGTTTGATAATAATTCATATAATATTTATGGTTCTAATTTTAGTTTAATGTTTACCGCTTCTCAAAATTATAATGATTATATTATTGACTTGAATTATTTATTTTCTAAAAATGTCTGTTTTTAAATTCCTTTAATCAAGAATAATGATTATGGAATAGGATACTAGTCCACTATAATGTATTTTCACTTCTTAATCCACTTAAAGAATGTTTTTTCAAGTATTTATCAAAGATATAATTCCCTAAAAATAAATAATTCGATTCTTATCAATAAGGAAAGAAACACCAAATTTATTTGAAATAAAATAGGTTTCTACCTATAAACCCCTAGAGTTGGTTCACATTGATTTATTTGAACCATCTAGAGTTTTCAGTTTTTTATGAAATCATTATTCTTAAGTGATTATTGATGATTATTCAAGATTCACATGGGTATATTTTCTATCTCACAAAATTTAGGCATCTAAATGTTTTGAAAAGTACTTTGAATCTATTAAGAGCCTTAGTGAGTTTACTATTAAAAAAGTGAGTAATGTTCATTTTCATGAGTTTAAAAATCAATATTTTCAGCCATTATTCTCAAAAAATGGTTATAATCACAAATTATCTAGTTCTAAAACTCCTCAACAAAATGGAGTGGTTAAAAGAAGAAATAAGACCCTTAAATAAATTGATTGAATCATGATTAGTGAATATGACCTACTTATCTATTATTTGGATGAAGCTATAAATAAATATTTCTATGTGATTAATAGAGTCTTAAGAGTTCATTTTTTGATGAAAACATCATATGGGTTATGGAATGGAGGAAAACCTATGCTTAATTTCTTCAAATTGTTTGGGTAAAAATTCTTTATTCTTAAAATAAGAAATTATGGAAAATTTTAACCCAAGAGAGATAAAGGAATTTTCAATGGTTATTCAACATCAAGTAAAGCATATTAAGTGTTCTATAAATGAACTAAATTGGGAATAATCTATTCATGTCTCTTTTGATGAAACAAATCCATATGAACCCAAATTTTCCATAGAAAATTCATAGGATAAAATGTATAAATTGTATATCAATAGTGCATCCAAAATAAATGAATGTACTATTGATTTAATTGAAAAATAACCCAAAGAAAAATAGGTTTACCATCCTATACTCAAGTAATACTTATAATAACCAAGTAATGTAATTACAAGAACAGTTAGAACCCGTAAATATAACCATATAGATGTTTTAGAAGGTGACCTAGAAAAAGGGTTTCAAACTCGATCCTTGTTATGAAACAGGGTTGAACATCATGATTTCATGTATTTTTTTGAACCTAAGAATATCAATGAAGTAATTACTGATTAACATTGGGTAATGTCTATGAAATATGAATTGAGTCGATTTGAAACAAATAACTCTTGGGACTAGTTTATAGACCAAAAGTCTAACTTAATATTAAAATTGAATGGGAATACAAAAATAAGGTTGATGAATCTAGTGAAGTAGTTAAAAATAAGGATAGAAAAGTTTCACAAGTTTATATTCAAGAGTAAGGTATTTACTATGAAGAAACGTTTCCACCAAAGTTAGTCATGAAGTTATCCGAATGTCGGAACCTTGTGCAACTCATCTAAATTTCAAAATTTATCAAATGGTTTTAAAACTTGATTCTTAAATGGTCACATTATTTATGATATTTTCATTGAACAACCCCCTATATTTTCAAACCCTCAATTTCCGAATTATTATTTTAAACTATCAAAACAACTTTAAGGTTTAAAATAATCTCAAATATCCTAGTATGATGGGATTATCTATTTTTAATTAAAAATTTATTTTCTAAAGGAATAGTTGATCTTAATTTATTTATCAAAATAATTTCAAAAGATATTTTAGTTACTCAAATATATTTTGATGACATAATTTTCGGTTTATTAGACCATTATATATGTATTTAATTTTTAAATAATATATAAAATGAATTTCAAATGAGTTTTATGAGAGAATTAAAATTCTTTCGTAGTTTTCAAAATTTTCAAAATAGTGATGGAATTATTTTTAATCAATGAAATAATAAAAAATATTGTTAAAATAGTTTTCCATGGATAGCATTAAAAGTAGCGATACTCTAATGAGAACCACCTTTAAACTAGATTAAGATGAAACTGGGAAAATTGTTGACCAAACTACTTATAGAGGTATTCTTGAGCGTTTTATATATTTAACTAATAGAAAACCTAATATAATATTCATTATATGTATGTGTGTTCAGTTTAAATAAAATCCCACAATATCACAGATTAATGCTTTATAATGGATTTTAAAATACCTTAAAGACACAAAAAAAATTAGAATGTTTTTATCTAGAGGGCATGATATTGAATTAGTTAGTTTTTAAGATGCTGACTGTGGTAGTTTAATTTTAGATAGAAAAAAACCTCTGGTACATGTCACCTTTTGGAAAAGTCACTAGTATTATGGTGTAGAAAAAAGTAGAATTGTGTTTCTTTTTCTACTGCTAAAGTTGAATCCATAGTTTTGGGATGTTTTTGTGCATAGATTCTATGGATAAAAGGTACTCTACTTGATTATGGATATCAATTCTAACATGTCCCTATAAAATGCGAGAATAAAAATGCTAATGATATTTCTAAAAATATTATATATCATTATAGGGAAAGGAATATTAATATAAGGCATCAATTTTTTAGGAATCTTTTTTATAAAGTTTATATAACATTTGAATTCATAGGAACATAACATCAACTTGATGATATATTCATAAATCCATTGAATTTTTAGAGATTAAATAATATCATACATGAATTAGGAGTGATAAATCATCCTTAATTACTATTATTATTGAAAATGTGTTGATATTCCTTATGGATTTAATTTACTATTTTAATTCATTCTATAATTCATTAATTGTGTTTATAGACTATACTATAATTATTTTTAAGACCATTGTAGTTAATTAACAAAAGTTTTCAAAATTAGTGTGCTTTAAAAATATTCAAAATTTATCTTTTCTGGACCCTTAGATTTATAAGAAATGATCATTTGTGAATAAACTATTTACCATAGACTTTAGCTTCCATGAATCAATCTTCTTATAACACTTTCTTCTATGAAACATACTTTCATGGAACATTATTCCATTGAACTTTCTTCTATAGACATACATCAGTAAATATTTTCTTTAAGGAAAATAGAAGCTTTCATGAGCTCAAGTTCTTATATGTCTATTTTTATTTTTTTATCTTTTTATTTATTTATCATTCATGGAAGTTTACTTCCATGAATCTGTCTTATTTGAAATCTGTCTTCCATGAAACTTGATTTTATGGCCCACAATGTTGTGGAATGTGATTTTATGGAATTAAATTAATGAAGAATTTGTTCTGTGATATCAAGTATTTCTACATTAGTTTTTATTATTTTATTCATTTTATATTTTTTATCATTATATTTATTTATATACCCAAAATAATTTTAAAAACCTCCTGATTTTGAATATTAATAATAACACCCAAATACAAAATCCTATCATAATTATTAAACCCTATATTTCCTCCATTTTGATTTAATCCTTTACTATAGCCTCCTATAACTTTTTTGAAGTGGTGAGAATGAATAATCCCACGGGGTTTTCTCCTCCAAATGCATCACAACCTCATAAGAATTACAAATCCTCTTCAATTGTTCGTACCAATCATTGAAACCCATATTTATTGACTCTAGAAGTGGTACTTGGTATGAAATGGGATTCCGAATGGTTGATTAAAATTTAGGTATCTGGAGTTTAAATTCATGAATGAATGATCAAGGATCGAGTGGTTCATGAGAAATAATCAACCCTTCTATCTGAGGTTAGTCGGGGAATTTTATGTAAATTCTATGTTTGAAATGGATTAATAGATATATTTTATGACAACTTTTGTAAATTTAGAGGAGTTATTATTATCCTTGAAATAGTGGGTCAGTGTTTAAAAATACCTTATGAAAGAGAATTTTGGTTTTCCAAAGTTACTATCCTATCTAGAATTTTAGTTTTGAGATCGGAAAATCTGTTAAAGATCATGCTGGTGATGGAAACTCGAGGAGGCCAAATGCTAAGGAGAAGGTTGTTGAATATAGTTTTCCACTTATGTTCATACAACTCCTAATTTTCCCCATGAAATGTGATTTTCGAATTATAAGGCATCAATATTCCTTTTTTTATCTTCTAAATATTGGTGTAAAAATTATCTTGGGAAGATTGACCATGATGTATATAAATGAATAAACAAAGAATGTTCCAATGTTTAATTTTTTCATTATATGAAGATCACATCTGACATAATATAATTAAAAAAGTTTATTCTTAAAGGTTGAGAAGTATCTTCCTCACCTGGAGGTGGTTGTTTAATCCAATTCACATGCAGAAAAATGAATGTGAGTTGGAACCATAGGAAGAATATTTGGGATGAAAACAATGAGGGGATTTTTTGGAAAATTCGAAAAAAAAAATTAATCCTTTAAGGTAAATATATAAAACTAACCTTAGTTTGGAACAAGATTGTGTTTTTGAATATTCTTCTAAGGAATTATTAGTTGCTGGTATTGAATATTTTTTGGTTTATCTAGTTAAAGAGCCTATAAGAGCATACAAAAATAAATAAAATAAACCTCTTGAAGAAGCCTTCGGGGCTTGTGAAAATAAAATGAGTCCTTCTCCTGTTTTTGAAAAAATAACCCAATATTATAATGTATCCATTGGATCTAAAAACACTCTATATTCTCTTATACACTTTAAATTAGATCTAGGTTCTTATGTGTTTTTTTACACTAAACTTTATCTTATCGATTTATATGTGGAATCAAACTCCTAGACTAATGGTGGTTCTAATTAAAAAGGAGAATCATCTCAGGGGGGGTAGTCACCAGGATTTAAATTTCTAGTAATTTCATATTTCATATTTAAAAGTGATTTATATGATTTTGGTTTTAATGGAGGCAGCCCACCTTGGCATGGTGGACCTATCATTCATGATATTCTAAGATATCTTAAAGGATCCTTAGTTGAGCAATTTGATTTTGATCAAATACTTGAGGTCCCTACTTCTAGAAATTTTATAGTTATTGAGGATTATATTGGTAATTTTGAACCATAACCTAATATATCATCTCCCTATAAACATGTTGAAAATGTTAATTCAGAATGTTCTATGTGATCTGGGGCTGGCACTTTTAGAACAGAACCTATTTCACATTCACATTAATTTGAAGGTAGGCATTCACTACCTATACAATATATATCAAAAACTCGTCATTATTCCCCATTCATTTTACGGAAATTATTTATTGGATTTAAAAATTATCTATTAGTTTATTTATTGGAAGTTTTCTTGAGATTAAGAGATTATGGTGAGCATGTTTGAGAAGAAGAAATAGATCTAATTATAGCTCATGTTGTCTATCACCTTTAACCAAAATTATTCTACAAAATTGATCTTGTGATCAAGGGAATTAATGTTTTAATTGAAAAAATTGGATTTTTTCATAGATATGTTGATGACATAATATAATAGCTTTATCAAACATTTCTTATCATTTTTTCTCAACCATCCTCTCTTTCCTCCTCATCGAGACATTCTCCCACACTTGTTGTTTTTTCTCCTACTATTTTTTATCCTACTGTTTTTTCTCATATAAAATTTTATGATAATGTTGTTTGATATATTGTGATAGAATAATTAAAAACTATTTTTTATAGTTCTTCCAATTCACATGAGTTGTCTCCTATAGATATAAAAAATCATGACAAACAGATTTTTGATTTAGTAATGGTATGACTGAAGTAGACTAGAATAGAAAAAGAGTTGATCACTAAAGAAGTCAAAGTATACCCTTATAATATTTTCACCAAGTATTATTTGATATATTTTTTCAATAATTTGGATGAGAATATTAAGGTTCCCCCAGTGACTCAAACTTTTAAGGAACAATTAGTAAAACTACAGGTTTTGGCTCTACTATTGTGATTTTTTATGGAAGAAAAGAGTCACTTCTTTCAATTGATTGATCATGGAGTTTGGGTTATCAAGAAGTTTCCCAAGATTATGGAATATCATTTGTATAGTGCTTATAAAACCTTTGTTTCTCCCACAAGAACTCATATACCCTAAACTTCTCCAACATCTTTCCTAATTATCAATGCATATACCCATTCCATTTCAGTACCAATTTTTGGTTCAACTTAGTTTCAAGATATGAAACACCTCCTAGATATTTCTAATCACACCATTATTATAGAAAAATATCCTCTTATACCCACTCATAAAAATACACCTCATCCTTATACGGCTATGTATAAACAATCCATTAATCCTTCAACCCCTAAAAAGAATGATTCCTCATATTCATATTGGAGTAGCTGATAGAGAATCTTATTATTTCTCCCATGTAATATTTTTTATACTATAAATATATTTTAAAATATTTCCTCATCCTTGATCTCAATTGTCTTCTTTTTTAATTTCTAAAATTACAGTCCTCTATATTCCTGTTTTCCCAATTTTTGATAATCCCAAAGGGGGATAAAATTACTGAAAACATTATCCCTTATTTAATTTTCATATTTCAATGTTTGAATTTTTTTTGTTCTAAAATCATATTTCTAATCCAATAAATCTAATGGAAGACAATATTTTGACATACTTAAATTAGTTTATGTCTTATCCTCTTTATTCTATGATTTTTGAGTATCAAAAAGGGGTGTATTTTTTTACTTTTCCAGAAATTATTTATTCTAATGATCTCAAATCATGATTATTGTAATTCTAATAAGAATTTTATTTTATGAAATCAATCTACATTTTTATAACATATTCAATGTAAGGATCTTTCACAGTACCAATTTATCTATCATGTGAAGAAAATTTTTCTTCCATAAGGCTGATACATATAACATGTGAATATTGAATATTCTAAAAAAATATATCCATTGAACTGTGAGTATTGATATTCCATGAAGGATTGACTGTAACTATAAACAAGAATTAATACAGAAAAGAGTCCCTGTCGATCAGCTTCCGTGAATACAAACTAAAATTTTTTAAGTGTTAGATCATTCATGTGAAGTAATTTCATCATCCATTCATTATATTGAAATATGATGAATAGATGAATTCCAATTTTTAAAAAGTATAGATTGACTAAAAGTTTAATTTTATCAACTATGGATATTGATGAATCTTTTTTTCAAAGAAAATATATTATGTGTGAAGGAAATATTTTCCATGAGTAGGAATGATCATTCATGTGAAGGAAATATTTCCTATGAGAAGGAATCGAATCTTTGGTTAATAGGATTTATTCCTCCATATGAATAAGGAACAATCTTCTGTTCCACTCCTTTCATGACTCAATAAAAATCATGCTTTCAAGATTTAGTGTGATCGTTCTAGATCTGTCGATGTATTTACCTTCTCCCATTTTTTCAATATGATATAAAGATATAATTTATTCTAATAAATATTTTCAGAACATTAAATGAATGTTGTAGCACATAATACTTTAAAAAATGATGATCATTGAAAAAAATTAACTATGATTATTATTTCATAGAGATTTTGAGATTAGTTGATTTTAAATATGAGGAATCCTCCATGCACAAAATATATAGTGAGATCTATTGTGAAAACCATATGAGGATACTCCATATCATGTTACTCACATTGATATGTTTTTCTACTCATTGCTACTATATATGATAAGGATATTAGAGAGATTATTTCATTCACATTCAATGAAATAATTAATGATAATTGATAAAATAAAGTTTATATGAGATTAAGCTTCATCAAACATATTTATTTACTTATTAAACACTCTCTGTTCTTATTTACTTTTGAGTTATTCTTATACTGATTGTTTATTTACTGAGAACTTATAAGAACCTAGTTCATCTTTAAGGAACAGATCCTTTAATTTACATAAATTAAATGCTTAATTGTTTAAATATGTCCTAATGTGAGTTACCATGGAGGTCATGGAGGTTTCAAGAGTTTTTTGGGCTGGTTTAGTACCCAGAACCTGAGTTTTGGGGTGGTTTAAGCCTAGTGCATGGGTAGTGAAAACTGTGTGGGGCAGGCTGCATGGTTTTACCAAACCATGCGAGAATGGGGGGAGAGAAGGGATAAGATGCATGGTTTAATAAAACCATATTATTTTAACCACACTTCCAGGCCTCCATATCTATTTATTTGACCTATAAAATTTTCATATTTTCTGCACGGTTAATAAACCATGTGAGGAAAATGTGTGGTGCCCCTTCTTCTACAATAAACAGTACGGTTTCACATACGTTTTATCAAATTGTGAACCTAAACTATGAGACCTAGATATTTTGTGTAAAATAACCAATTTACCGCAAATTAAAAATCTATTACAACCTATTTTCACCCTTTTTCACCCACATAACTTCCATGATCATTTGAGCTTCCTCTGGGTGGTTATTCTAATTATCAAGATAACTTTTTCATTCAAGCTCAGAATCAGGATCCGTCTAAGACATTAGATTTGCATCGGTGAGTTCTGAATTCCTCTTGTGTAATTCCTCTTTTGTTTTGGTATAAAATGCACAATTTAAGTGCATAATAATTTTCCTTATTATTAGGTTCTTTATTAATTCTTCATATTTCTCTCAATCGTAGTCGAATTAGGTGTTGATACTGGAAGAGGTATCCTCTACAGACCTAAGATAGGTGGCCTCATGACTTTTTTATCAATGTTGAACTATTTATATAAGTCATTACGTTGTGCGCCATGTTTCTAGGTTCTTCCTTGAATGAAATTTTACCCTATTCTTACTATGAATTATCTAATTAAATAAAGATGTTTGTTTATGTATGTTATAGGTTTAATACCATTGAAATGGAACCACCCCTTTGGGTGAGATGATTATTTTAAATGGACATTTATGGTGGCGATTGTAATGGGATACCATATGATGTTCCCATTTAACCCTTTCCTTGAGATGTGAATTGTTATGTGAATTGTAAATCAAATTAAAAAATTGGATTATAAATTGAATTGCTAATTGGATTACAATATGAATTGTGAGTTTCATATTGAATTTTTTAATGGGAAGGGGTAGATGACTATGGCCCTTGTCCAATGCAATGTAAATTCTTGTTTAAGAACAAATTACACTTTATTTTATTTTACCATGTGAGTTAAGTAGATCCTATACCTTGTAATTGGTTTTTTGGTCTTTATTAGTCTGTTATCATGTTTTCCCCATGTGAGTAGTTGTAAGGATAGACCTTAATAATTTTCATTTTCCTTAAATCACTTTTGAGGTGGGTTTTGAATTGAATAAGTTAGGTTTATGACCCTTGTTAAATGAAATTTATCAATTGGATCGAATTGCTTAAATTCTTATTAGTTATGGGTGATTCATGGATTAATATTAGAATTCTGTGGAAGGAATCATCTGGCAATTTACTTTTATTTGTGAGTGATACTTGGTTTCGAATGATGGACTCATATGTGCCTAGACGGTTATATGTCAGTGATAATTGGAATACAATGGATTCCCAAGGACTAACTCAAAGGGATTTTGATTATTATTTCATTAGTGATACTTGGGATCCCTTAGTAGACTACCAAGGACAGTCTCAGGTGGATGAGACATTATACCACACCCATTGCAATATTGGGTTCCTAATAGGTCCACCAAGAATGGGATTTTAAGGTGTAGTTTGATACCATACCATGAGTCAAACTTGGCTTCCAATATAGGATTTCCAGGGAGAAACTCTGGTTATAAATTGAATAATGAATGAAATGGACTTTATGATGCATATTCCAAGACAAAGCACAAGGTTGGATTCAGTCTTGACTTATACCTTAGGGATGGCCCGACTAGTCATCCTTGGATACATGTGCCATGGGGGATGTCGAGAAGTGCACTGGGTCTTAAGAAATACATATTAAATGGGTTATAATTGATAAATGAGCATCTTATAAATAAAATATGTATGACTATTAAATCAGATACATAACTTTTAAATGAAGCTGATTAATTAATTTGATTATAAAATTTGAACCTAATCATTAGGGAATATTTACTTTTGAGTACTTCCTTACATTTTATATTTTTCCTACACACCTGTTATATATATTCGCTAACTGATTGGCATAGACCTTGGATGGTTGCCTATTGGGATTATATCTCACACCATATTTGGACACTTTTTGTAATGACCTGAATCTATCGCCACTCAACCGGTGCCCCATACCCGGTTCGCCACATGACCTCAAGCGCATTACCCCAAATTCCAGAGGTTGTCGACTAGCAGCGAGGGCTTTGATGATTCATTGGGGAAACTATGCCCTAATTTTGTAAAGTATAGAAGCGAGAGGAAATAACAGTCAATAGCGGAAGCAGTAAACATCATATAATAATTGAAACTAAACAGTGGAAGTAATGAATATATAGAAATGATGATAATGATGTAGTAGGTACAAGTATCTAAGTAAAGCAGAAAACACAACAATGTTCTAAGATACAACTAGGAAACAAACTACTAAAATTAAACAGCAACTCCAGCGGCATCGCAAACCTACGCTCGGTCCTATGCTCTCCAGCACCAACCAGCAATCATGTACCTGAAGTAGAAGGGCCACAATCCCTATCCACACCTACAACCATATGACCAGTTTGGGCTGAAAAGAAGTATCCAAACAGGGTGTGAGACTAATCCCAGTAGGCAACGAACACATGATCTGTGCCCTACTGTCTGTGAGTAATATAGCAAAAGTAATGGAAATAAATATAGCAGAGAGATAGGAGTACACTAAATTAGAAAATCCTACAATTCTCCATTAACTTTAATTTATTAATTAAATTCAATCATTTAGTTATCAACCAAGAAATCAAGCAAACAAGTCTATATTCCTAAGGCATGGTATGTAACACAACAGTTATCTCAGCAGACTACCTAAACAACAAGCAGTAAAAAACCCACGCTTGTTCTTTTTATTGGTGGACTTATCACAACCAACCAAAAAATATTCACACTGACTCTATGGGTGGCTCAGACTGGCAGACCCCTCTATTCAAGTAAACAAACAAAGGCACAGACACTCTAGGAAGCTCTCACCGTCGATTCCCCTCTGGTCTGGTAACGATAGCTATAGACTCTCCGAGGAAGCACTTACATCTAATTCCCCATTTATTCTCGATACGTAACTAGGGAAACTCTGAGGAAGCACAATGTCTAATTCCCGTAGGTCCTTCGAACAATACTAATTTATAACAGACACTCTAGGGAATCCCTTAATCGCCAATTCCCTCTTTAGTCTACCGCACCAGGTTCACACAGCCCTTAACAGTCCTGTCGTGCGTAATCGACTGTCAGCATCCCTAAGTAAGTTCAACAAACTACATGGATAATAGCTACAATGCATCAAAATCATATAAACAGTAGGCAATAAATGAAATCAATTATAACAAGGCAGGCAATCAATGCAACAAGGTCTGTCTTACCAAAAACCTAATCCAAACAGCGATAAACAGTGAAAACAAGGGAAACAACCATTGGGTGATCCTCAAACATACTAACAAGAAATAATTATTCATCTAATAGCCTCAAGAACACAAGAAATATAAGGTAGATAATAAAGCAGGATCAAAACCTTAACCCAAGGTACCCAATACATGGGTATCTGACACTTTTGCACAAAAACTCTACGAAGTTCTACGCAATGCAACAAACCACCTACCTACATCCTAGGAGATCGATATACTTGAACCTCATCCTGTGAATTGGACTAGAATGGAGTATATCTGCAAAAAATTATTAATCGTTCAACCTACTATAACTCTCATAAGAGAAGGAATCAGGAGACATGGCCAAAGGGGAACCAAGAACTCACCGATTTGATTCTATTGCAACCAATGACATTTGATTCAGATAATCAGTGATGGATCGGTGTATCGAAGATGATCAGCAGTCATACCCTCATTATTGGTCAAATATGGTAGAGAAGAAGATGTTTTTGTGGTTAAGATGAGACCCCAGCCCGTTCAATGAAAAAAAGAAAGTACATGGCATGTAGTTTTAGAGCACACAACATGTACTAGGCTTTTCCGTACTCCTCATTAAGTGGCCTAAACATCACCCATACATGGCCATGTGTCTGTCCATGACACTGCCAACACATGGCCTCGAGCAGCAACAAATTACACGACGTGTTCTTATAAAGTACACGGTATGTACTTAGAAAATTTCCAGATTCTCCTCTTTTTCCCAAAAATGACCAGAAAAAGAAAAACATACCTGAAAAGAATTTCCTAGTTCTTACAAACTTCCCCCCTTAACGAAATTTGTCCTCGAATTTCCCCAGAAAGGTGGCGAAGAAGAATCCTCAGACAACTCTGGCCACTGTGATCGCATATCGGTCTCCCTCTCCCAAGTCTTGTCTTGTACACGGCCGTGCTGCCATAGCACCCGTACCAGAGGAACAGACCGGCCACAGAGTTTCTTTTCACTTCGATCAAAAATCCTGATTGGATGCTCCACGAATGATGCATCCTGCTCCAGCTCAACCTCCTCAGGTTTAAATACATGAGACGGGTCTGAGAATTAGCGTCGAAGCTAAGAGACATGGAAGACGTCGTGCATAGCCTGGTACCTCTGAGGTAAATGCAACCTATAAGCAACCATCCCAACTCTCTCCAGAACCTCAAATGCCTCGATGTACTTCAGTGAAAGCCTACCCTATCTCCTGATCCATTTGTGTCCCAACCTCGGGGTAACACGCATGAAAACCTGAGCCCCGACCTTGAACTCCATAGGTCATCTCTGCTGATCAGCATAAGATTTCTGATGAGACTCTGTAGTATCCATCCTCTTTCGGATCAAATGCACCTGTTCGGTGGTCTCCTAAACAAGACCAGGTCCTAGCATAGCTACCTCTCCTACCTCCAGCCAACACAAGGGTGATCGGCAGAGCCTACCGTACAAAGCCTCATAAGGTGATATCTGAATACCTTCTTGAAAACAATTATTGTAGGAAAACTCCACTAGAAGTATATGTCTTTCCCAAAAAACTCCAAAATCAAGGACACATGCTCATAGAATGTCCTCAAGCACCTGAATCGTGCACTCTGACTGGACATCTGTCTGGGGATGGTAAGTTGTACTCATAAGAACCTATATACCCAAAGCCCTCTATAGCCCTTGCCAGAAATGCGACGTGAAGCAGGCGTCCCTATCTGAAATAATAGTACTCGGAACCCCAAGCAAGCGTAAAATCTCATGGATGTATAACTGTCCAAGCTCATTAACACTATAGGTATCCTTAATTGGAAAGAATTGAGCAACCATCATGAGCCTGTCAATGATAACCCATACCATGTAATTCCCTTGAGGTGATCTCGGTAACTCTGTCACGAATTCCATCGCGACATCATTCCACTTCCACTCGGGAATGGGTAGCTGTTGTAAAAGCCCTGCTGGTCGCTGGTGCTCCACCTTCACCTGCTGATAGGTGGAACACTTCATTAAAAAACCAGAAGCATCTCTCTTCATACTTGGCCACCAATACTGGCATTGTAGATCATGATACATCTTGGTGACACTAGGATGAACTGCCCAAACTAAGGAATGAAATTATCACATCATCTCCTCACGTATATCTACTGGCACCCATACGCGTCCCTAGAAATGCAAGATCTCATCCTCGCCTATGGTCCATCTGGGAAGAGGGTCCTCCCCTGACACGCTTTCCCATAGGACTAGGCCTTCAGAATATGATAGGTACCTCATTATAAATCGATCAAGAAGGGTAGAGGTATCAGCTACAGAAGAAAGAAAAGTCTGACCCTATCTGTCGTGCACCTCCAAATGCATCTTGTAGAACAGAGCCATAAGCTGTCACTCACTACTAGCCTCTTGAAATGCATGTATCTGAGTCCTCCTGCTTAGTGCATCAGCCACTACATTGCCTTTCCCAGGCATATAGGCAAGCTTGAAATCGAAATACTGGAGATACTCAACCTACCTCCGCTATCTCAAATTCAAGTCACGCTGCGTGAATATGTACTTGAGGCACTTGTGGTTAGTATATGCCAAAAAATGATCTCCCATAATATATGTCTCTAACAACGCAAAGCATGAACAACTGCAGCCAACTCCAGGTCGTGCGTAGGATAGTTTCTCTCATGTGGCCTCAACTGCCGAGAACCATATGCAATAGCACGATCCTCCTGCATAAGTCCTGGTCTAATCCTGATGCCAGATGCATCACAGAAAACTTTATAACTCTTTCCCAGCTCCGGCAAAACTAGAATCTATGCTGAATTCAATCTCCCCTTTAGCTTCTGGAAGGCTGAATCGTAGGCTTCTGAAGAAACATACTTCACCCCCTTCTTAGTCAAGACCGTCAATGGAACTAATAAGCATGAGAAGTCCGATATAAACCAACATTAGTAACCACCCATCCCTAAGAAACATCATACCTCGAAGAAATTCTTCGGCTGCTCCCAGGTAACTACTGCTCTCTCCTTCTCTGGGTCTACTGATTCTCCTATCTCTGAGATGAAATGACCCAGGAAGTGAATCTTGTCCATCAAAAAGTGGCACTTTGAGAGCTTAGAATATAACCAATGCTCCCTCAGTGTACTCAAAATGATCTCAAGAAGGGTAGCATGGTTGTGTCGAGTGTGAGAGTACAACAAGATATCGTCCTTGAAAAACACAATAAAAGAATCCAAGTAAGTATGGAAAACTCTATTCATCAGTGCCATGAAAACTGCTAGCATGTTCATGAGACCGAACGGCATAACCAAATACTCATACAGACCATACCTGCTCTGGAAGGCTGTAAGAGGTATATCAGATGGTCTGACACGCAACTGGTGATAGCCATATCTCAAGTCGATCTTCGAGAACACTCTAGCTCCTCGAAGCTGATCAAAGAGATCATCTATCCGTGGAAATGGATACTGGTTCTTGACCATCAACTGGTTCAGCTTCCAATAATCCACACAAAGATGTAAAGTAACATCTACCTTTTTTGCAAATAGAATGGGAAAACCCGGAGGAGAAGTACTGGGTCGGATAAAACACTTTTCATGCAGCTCCTCCAACTGCTTCTTGAGATCCTTCAACTCATGTGTAGCCATCCTATAAGGAGTAATGGACACCGGTGCCGCTCCTGGAACAATCTCAATAGAAAATTTTACCTCACGCTCCGGAGGAAAACCCAAAAAGTCTCCTGGAAAGACATATGGAAAGTGATTAAGCACTGGAGGAAAATATATATGGGGAGTCCCTTGGTCATCCAAATATAAGCTAGCAATCTAGTCTGTAACACCACCCAACCTATGATGCTCTGGTCTAAATCTATTCACCTGGACATCCCATTTTCCCTTGTGAAGAAAATATCTGCCCTCCGGTGATGTGAAACTCACCCTACAGCGATAGCAATCGAAAAATTCCTGGAAGGGAACTAACCGGTCCATCCTGAGAATGACATCATAGCCTGTTATCTCCAAAACATAGAGACTCAACGAAAAGTGACACTCACCAATATCAAGTGGGTAGTCTAAGAACTGACGCATGCTAGCAGTTCTAATTCCCAAGGGAGTGTCTAGTGTCATCATATCCTCAGAAGTACAAACAGTAAGTCTAAGGCTCTCCACAATATGCATAGAAATAAAGCTATGAGAAAATCATGTATCAAAAAGTACAGAGGATAAAACTGAGGCTTCTAAAATTGTACCTCGAACTGTAGAAGGTCCATGATCCTGCTACTGAGGAATCTGCTATACCGCAAAAGTCTAGCATGTATAGCGTCCCTATGTAGCAGCCTGAGATCCCTGAGCTGACCCTCCCTGAGCCTGACCACTGTGTCCATGGCCTCTACCCTGTCCTGAATGACCTGAAGAACTCCATCCCCCAGTTTGCTGGGGAACTGGTAATCCTTCTCCTATATGCAGAGTCGAAACTGACCCCCCTTCACTTGCCGCTAGGAGGAAAACCCAGTAGAAACGCTGCAGATGATGCATCTTGCCCCAATATCGTCACTCCACTAGGTTTCTCAGGAACTGAGGCTTCTTATGCCCACTCCTTCAACACTTATAACACACCACTTGGTTGCTAGAGGAAAGATCCCATCTACCAGAAGGAATACCCCTCTTCCTTGAGTCACCTCATGTAGACTCTCGGTGGTGTTTCCTACTGTCTACCTGAAACGAATCAACCATTGATGTTGAACCGCTGTGGTCCACAGCTTCAGTCTCCCTCATATTTCTCTTCGTGATAAGCTCTTGGTTGACTATCAGAGTAATATAAGTCAACTGTAATACCTTCACCTGTGATCTGATGTCGGATCTGAGGCCTTCCTCAAACCTCATTGCTAAAAACAGGTTGTCATTCCCCAGAATGATAGTGAAATGTCATAGCTCTATGAAGTGAGAGGAATAATCCATAACTGTGAGAGTACCTTGTTGTAGGTTCATGAACTATGTGGCTCTGTCAGCCCTCAGCATCCCCGGGTAGAAGTAATCGTAGAACGTACACTGAAACTCGTCTCAAGCCATAGCCTATAGGCGCCGTGCCTACGAAACCACATCATACCATCTCTTGGTGGAATCTCGTAGCATATATGTCGTGAGCTTCACTCTCCTCTTTGGAGGAGTCTCCAGGTGCTCGAATATGGATAACATGGCTTCCATCCATGACTCTGCAGCCTCTGGTCCACCATCCCATGTGAACATGGGAGGATGCTGCTGCTGAAAAAACTGCATCAACTCTGCCATAGATGGGGCACGATGCTGAGATCCCTGGAAGGTCTGCATGAATCTCATGAAACCCTCTCTGAACTAAGTGTCGGCACCAGTGTATGTAATCACTATAGGTTCCATATCCAGAATGATATGTGGAACTACTAGTAGTCCCTGATATGTTGTATCAGGCGTAAGGTCACTGCCTGGTTCCTGACGTGCAACGAGTGGATGCCTTGGTGCCATAGCTCTGAAAGGTCAAATGAACACCTCGTATTTAGGATTAACAAAGACAGAAAAAACTGAAGGCACAAGAATGAACAGGGAAATAGGGCATTCAAGTAAGAAAAACATGACTACATGATTTTTTCTTTACCTACACGGCGTGTTCCCTTAGGTCGTTCACATGGGCATGTACGTCTACCTCAACTGGTTGTGTAACACCGAAAATACAGGGCATTTTGTCCTAACACACGGCATGTGCTTTAACCCTCTTCCCTGCCTGATTCCTTCTACACGGTCAAGCCACACGGTTCTTCTAAGACAAAACTACACGGCGTGTTCAAGGGAGACACAGCGTGTACTAGACATTCCCTACCTGGCCCGTGGTGTTAGCGACACGGCCTGAAACACAGCGAACACTACACGGTGTGTTCCATACCGATACGGCATGTACGAGGAAGGTAACATCGACTCGTGTTTTTTTCTACATGGCTGGATCCATGGTTAACTATACATGGCATGTTCCAAAGTGAAACAACATGTACTTGATAGAAACCCCCAGCCCGTATTGTTTTTGACACGGCCGGATACCCAAGTTAAACCACATGGCATGTAAAGTAGTACATGTCGTGTTCCTACAAGAACTTTTACAGCCTTGTGTTCCTGTCCACACAGTCAGCGACACGACTAAAAACTACATGGCGTGTATTCATAAAGTACATGCTGTGTATTCTGGGTTTTTCTGGACAGTAGCCTCAGAACTGCACCGGAGCCCAGAAAACATAGAAAAACAAGAGTTAAGGTGCCTAATTCCGATCCGTGGGGGCCCATACTCCCCTCGAATCAAATCTTGTCATCATAACAATTCATGTAACAAGTAAATAGTATAACAGACTCACGACCCACCAAATTATG
The DNA here is from genome assembly GCA_963277665.1 of Viscum album. Lineage (NCBI taxonomy): Eukaryota > Viridiplantae > Streptophyta > Magnoliopsida > Santalales > Viscaceae > Viscum > Viscum album. The sequence continues at coordinate 1,028,238,993 of OY728127.1, forward strand.
ATCCTCGAGGGCCCATAACACCTCTAAGACCAAATTTTGGCATCCATGATAATGAATATCTAAAAAAATGATACCCTGTCAACATAGTAGGTATTCAATCACAGCAGCTATCAAAACAACATGCATTGTCTATCGAAAATTCTATCACAACAGCATGCAATTTCTAATGAAATATATATGGCATGGAAAAATGAATGACATGTGATTTCCTAACAAGTTCCTATATGATGCATGAGATGTCATACCCTCATCTCATCGGGTTGCAAAAAAATAGAAACACAATCATATAAACAGTAATACCACAAAACAAGTGCACCTCCGAATGGGGAATTCAATTAAACTGTAACATTTTCAATCCTCGAAAACTACAATATTTTAGGTAATCTAGATTTTTCCCTGTACATGGGTTCTAGAACTCCCGGGCATAGCTATTAACCATTTACCAATTCCGTCCTATCCCTGTCTAATGTCTCTAAATAGTAAGTCAATATAAAAGGAAAGAATCTCCTTTGATACCACTTTGTAACAACCCGAATCCAGAGCCACTCAACTAGTGCCCCGTACCCGGTTCGTCACATGACCTCAAGTGCATTACCCCAAACACCAAAGGCTGCCGACTAGTAGTGAGGGCATTGATGAGTCATTGGTGAAACTATTCCCTCATTTGGTAAAGTATACAAGGGAGATAAAATAACATTAAATAGAGGAAGTAGTAAATAACATATAATAACTGAAACTAAACAGTGAAAGCAATGAATATATAGAAATAATGATAATGATGCAGCAGGTACAAGTATCTACGTAAAGAAAAAAACACAACAACGTACTGAGATACAACTGGGAAACAAAGTACTAAAAGTAAATATAAACTCCAGCAGCATCGCAAGACAACGCTCGGTCCTATGCTCTCCAGCTCCAACCAGCAATCATGTACCTACAGTAGAAGGGCCACAATCCCTATCCACACCTACAACCATATAACCTATTTGGGTCTAAAAGAAGGATCCAAACAGGGTGTGAGACTAATTCCAGTAGGCAACCACCACAAGATCTGTTCCCTACTGTCAGTGAGTAATATAGCAAAAGTAATGGAAATAAATACAACAGAGAAACAGGAGTACACTAAAGTAAAAAATCCTAAAAATCTCTGTTCACTTTCATTTATTAATTAAATTAAATCATTTATTTGTCAACCATGAAATCAAGAAAACACCTCTATATTCCCAGGTCATGGTAAGTAACACAACATGTATCTCAGTAGACTACCTAAACAACAAGTAGTACAAAACCCAAGCCTGTTCTTTGGCATGGTGGACTCATCACAACCAACCAAACAATATTCACACTGACTCTATGGGTGGCTCAGACTAGCAGACCCCTCTATTCAAGTAATCATACAAAGGCACAGACACTCTGGGAAGCTCTCACCATCAATTCCCATGTGGTCTGGCAATGATAGCTATAGACTCTCTGAGGAAGCACATACCTCTAATTCCCCCTATAGTCTCGATACGTAACTGGGGACACTCTGAGGAAGCACAAAGTAAAATTCCCATAGTTCATGCAAACAATACTAATTTATAACAGACTCTCTAGGGAAGCCCTTAATCGTCAATTTCCTCTTTAGTCTACCGCACCAGGTTCACACAACCCTGAGTAGTGCGGTTGTGTGTAATCGACTTTCAGCAGCCCAAATTAAGTTCAGCAAACTACTTGGATCATAGCTACAATGTATCAAAATAATATAAACAGTAGGAAATATATTCAATCAATTATTACAAGGCATGCAATCGATGCAACAAGGTAGACCTTACCGGCAACCTAAGCCAAACGGCGATAACCAGCCAAAACAAGGGAAACAAATTTTTGGTGATCCTAAAACATACTAACAAGCTATCATTATTCATCTAATAGCCTCAAAAACACAAGAAATCTAATGCAGATAATAAATCAGGATCAAAACCCTAACCAAAGATACCCGATACATGGTTATCCGACAGTTTTGCACAAAAACTCAAGGACGTTCAACGTAAGGCAACAAACGACCTACCTCGATCATAGGAGATCGATATACTTGAACCTCGGCCTATGAATCGGCCTAAAACGGAGTATATCTGCAAAAAATAATTAATCGTTCAACCTACTATAACTCTCATAAGAGAAGGAATTAGGAAACATGGCCACAAGGGAACCAATAACTCACCACTGTGATTTTATTGCAACCGACGGCATTTGATTCGGATAACCGGTGAATGATTGGTGGCTGGGAGATGATCCACATCCGTACCCTCATTCTTGGTCAAAGAAGCTAGAGAAGAAGATGTTTTGGGGTTAAGACGTGACCTCGGACCGTTTAATTGAAAAAAATAAAGTACACGACGTGTACTTTTAGAGTACACGACGTGTACTAGGCTTTTCTGTACTCTGCATTAAGTGGCCTCCACATCACCCCTACATGGCCGTGTGTGTTCCCATGACACGGACAACACACATCCTAGAGAGGAAACAAAGTACATGGCGTGTACTTAGAAAATATCCAGATTATCCTCATTTTCCCAAAAATGATCAGAAAAGGAAAAACATACCTGAAAAGAAGGTCCAGTTTCTTACACTTTTTGAGACCCAATTAGAATATATGATTATGGGTGTTGATAAGGAAAAGTTCCCTACTACAGGTACCTGATTTTTTCTTAAGAGTAGGAGAGAATCGGACCAAGGTGAGGCTTGTGATGCTACTGGGATACAATTGGCTTCTATTTTTACTTTGGTTGTATGTACTATACATCAACCATGTATTCAATTTTTTGTTTCTTTATTAATGAAATATAATATGTATCATCATTTTATATATGAGAATCCATCTAGAATGTTTATCTATTTCTTCTTATTATCTGTTTTCGGCATCATTTACTACATCTTCTAATTTACTATTATTCTATTTCCATTATGTTACACTCTGGGGATGAGGGAATAGTCTCTCCACAAACACACCTAGTCCCTCACTACTAGTTAGAAACCTTTGTAATTTGGGGATATGACATTGAGGCCATGTGAACCACTAGACATGAGACACTATTGAGTGGCATTCAAGTCGATTATGTTATAATGTTGAATCTGATTCGTCTTTTTATGTTTTATTTACTATTTGGTAAAAATATGATGGGATAGGAAGAAAATACAGTTTGGTAATGAGTTTTTCCCAGGAGTAGCTAGGCCGCATACAGGGAAAAACTAAATTACCTTGAGTTCAACTATTGTTCTCTAGATTAGAATATTACACACTACACCAAAATTATTGTTAGTGGTGGGTTTTTGTTGGACGTTTGTTAAAAACCACTGCTAAAACATTCATTTTTTTTCAAAATCCTGACACTTCTCCCCCGAACCCTGAACCCCGAACCCCGCACTCACCCAACCCCCATGCCCCCCGACCCTCCATCTCTATACCTTAGCCAAGCCTCGCTATCATGCCTCATCAAAGGTCTCGAGCATGGCCACCCTTCACCGTGCCTCCCTACCGGTCCCGAGCCTCACTGATTCTTTCCATTGGTCAGGATCCTAATCCCTGCTTTGTTTTAAGAGTTTTGGATTCTTGAAGATGAGTTTTTTGGTTATTTAAATATAGATGTTCATATAATATCTTTTATTATCTTTGTGTGACAGCTGTAGAGATTCAAAAAACAAGAGTTTTGACTGTAATTATGATGACCAAACTATATGATTTAAAGATTATAATTTGGAATAGTGTCAAATATAAAGATCATTTTGTTACTGATTTTCATAGACTTTATAATTTTTAATATTGTAAATTATCAGGAGGTTATTTTGAGATTTAAATAAGAAGAAATTATTTTAAGAATTGTGTTTTATGAAAAACTATGTAAGACAAGAAATTTAAAATTGATTATTAAATATTCAGTACATGAAGATCATAAATCAGGAGGGAGATTGAATTTTTTTGAATATTATGAAGGATAAAATAGAATATCTATATTTTGTGTTGAATGATTCTAGATATAATGATAGTTATTTTCATTTCTAATTTAGAAACCATTGTAAACCAGATGAATCCAGTATCAAGAAAGAGAGGAGACCTTTTTATTAGGGAGTGGATTTAGGTTATGGATGATACATAGCCTATTGTAATCACTTTATTACATTATTGATATATCTTTGTATTATAATTATCTTGTGAATAGTAAGTAAAAACTAACTCAGATCATGGGTTAACCATGTAAAAAACTTGTGTGCCTTGTGTTGATGTTTGTTTTTGGAAAATAGGTAAGTTGTAGTTTCTAATGTCAAGGGGTTCTTGACTTTAACTTGTTAAATATGGTTATTTAGAACAGAAATTATAAAGACTTATTAATATTAATTAAAATCCATTCATAGTATTACAAATCAGATCAAATATAAACATTAGGTAATTAGGATGGAAACCCATGGAGAAAAACGTTAGTTTTATTGTGCTAGCATAAGTGTTTGGGGATAAAATATTATACTCAAATTTATTTTTATTCATTTCATTCTAAATAATTTTTAAAAAAAAATTAAGATGGATGGAGGAAATAGATTCAATAATAGGAATTCCTAATATGGTGGATACAATAGTCAATGTGATGATTATCCATATGTTCAGAAAACATCATGAGTGCTAATATTGAAAACATCATGGTTGTATTAACACGATGACTCATGCTATGAATAATAACCATTAACATATAGGAAGTCCTACTTCATCATGGCATTAACCTGAAGATATGACCTATTTTATTTTGGGGGCCCATGGATCTATTTATAGTTTAATGGTGGGTATCCTCATTAGATAAGATATTTAATATAGGCGAACACAATGAATAATATAATGTTTTTAAAAAAATTTATCATCTAGATGAAAATTTTGATCAATGGTGTGCATTAATAAATTATAGAAATAATGAAGAAGTCATGTAATCTATGTTATTTTGGGATTTTATGATGTGATTCCTTGAGAAATACTTCCCTCAAAATGTAAAAATATGGATGAGATGAAAATTCCTTGAACAAAAGTAGAAGAATAATGTATCTACTATGATATATAAGTTAAATTTACTCTATTAGAAAGATATAATTTTGTATTTTTCATTGATATAGAAAGTAATATTGATAGATTTTATAATGGATTAAATTAAAGTCTTTATAATACATTAGAAATCTAGGAGGTCAATATTTTTAAAGTAATTTTTCATTATACTGGAAAGCTTTAAATATAGTTTTTTAATAGTCAATTATCATGGAGTCATCGATAGTAATTTTAATGTGGAGAACCATACTGGAAGTTCATCTAATAAGTAGGGAGAAAGGAAGAAGTTTTAGTATTCCACATGTAATAAACCAACCCAATATTCCCTTACAAATCCATGATTCATCCCACTACAATGCCTGAAGTGAATTATTGATCACCATGGGATATAAATTATTTCCTGAGAATCAAACATACTCTATTGGGAAATATTTCACCTAAAAAAATATAATACAAGATAAGTGGGTTCCACCCCAAAACTCACAATTGCCTCATATTAAATTACTAGGTCATAAATACATGATATGAAGTTTTGAATAACATATAACCAAACATGGAATAGAAACTCAATAACAAATGTAAACAACTAGTGGAATTAAAATATAAAAAATGTATACATTAATAATTCTAACAGAAAGGAAAAAATGTTATGGTAAGCCTATTATGTTGAATATACATGAGATACCAAAATAAATGGCCAAAAATAATCAAAAAAGAACCATTGTAACTCATTGCTATGTCAATTAGGGGTATCTACCAACTATTCACCTCCTCCAAACCCCCAAAAAAAGATAAATAAATCCCACAACCTCATAGAGAATCATTTCCGTTGATTGAGTAAAATAATAAAAAATCTATATACACCATAAGAGTGGTTATATGGTGTGATTATAACAAGCCTCATAAGATTACACCACATGTTGTAACAAACTATTCACACTTTTATGTGTATAAATTTATTATATTATATATTATGTTAAGTTTAAAGTGTTTCTGGATGAAAAATATAAGAAATTTGATACTTTTTTAGGATATTATGTTTCCACATGGTTTTGTAAACCATGAAAGTAAACCGAGTAGGTAAAAAATGAAACCTACTCAAAAAAGGGAATTGTTTTTATTGTTTTTATTTTTTTTATTTTTTCCCAAATTTCATTCCCCACATTGAATAGGATGTTCAAGAGACCTACCCCTACCAAATCTCTCACTCTCCTACCCTTCTATAGTGTAATCGTAGTGATTTATTAATGGTTTCTCATTCAAATCATAAGGTGAGGGTCTCTTCAGTCTTATCCTTATTATCTTTATTTCTTCCTTGGTTATCATATGTCCTCTAACCCTAGAATCCATGGTGTTTGAACCTCATGTATAGGGATTTATTAAATGGGTGTTTTTATTTTTTAGGTATTGTGAAGTTCCTCCTATGACCTCATATTCGATTATTCATTAAAGGTGATGTGATTTTTTTTTCATTTAGGTAGTTGTCTCCACACCCTTCCTGTTATATTGGAGTTATTATAATGATTGTCTTTTTAAAATAGTTTTTAGTAACTAGAAAACTAATTTATAAGATACTTGTAATGGTTTTATAAAGGAAAACTAGTACTTTCACATGTCTTCCTTATGAAAAAATCAATAGAATTCATAATGACAGGGTATTTTAATTTCAAATTTAATTATATTCATGTTTCATGTTTGATAAAATTCCAACGAGGGTTTTCATTTAAATAAATTAATTATAGATGATGATTTAAAAAAATGATTTATAATGATGGGTACTCCATAGATCACACATTTTCCATTCCTAAAAATGATGTTCTTTGTTTATGGAAATGTCCTTTTAATCTTATTTATTGATTGTGATTTTAATTTTATATTGATGGTATATTATTTGGATTTCACGTTTTTTGGGTTTTAAATGTGTGATGAAGAATTAGGAAACACCCATGTGTATAAGATTCAATGGATTTCTAAATAATTTTATCAATTAGTGTTTTGTCTATAAATTTATGCTAAGGAAATAAGTGGACAAAGTATAATAAAGTCATTTAGAACTTCAGGGATTCATTATACTAATTTTTTGAGTAATTTATAGTTGCCCTATATTTCTTTATTCTGTATCAATTAAAGAAGGGTTGAAGATCACTACTCTACACCGGTTTCTTCTTCAACATATTTTAATAGTCTAAATAGTTTTGTTATTTTTCTTAAGTGTCTATAATTATTATTTCACAGATGGTTATACGTACATTTAAATGATTGTGTATGTTTATTTAACATATTCTTATTTTTTCCAACTAGATTATTTGAATCTCTTTTACAATTTAGTAATAGTTATGTGTTTTTATTTTTTTCATAATGTGTAGTCACATTGTGATATATATGGATAAAAGTTGGATCACATTACGGAGAAACACACCTCAGTATCATAAGGGTTTGGAGGAGTTTTTAGATTTTTCAATGTCCAATCGATCTGTTGATGGGATAATAAGATGTCAATGTTTGAAATGTAAATTTAGAAAATGGTTGATTATAGGTGATGTATATGAACAATTTATATTGAACAAATTCCCTGCTCATTATTTCTGTTAGATTTTGTACAGAGAATCAAACATTACACAAAGGTTGAGCACTGATGTCAATCCACATAATGATCTCCAAACTTCGTTGACAGTGGGAAATGAAATTACAAACCTTATAAATGATGAATTAATCATTTCAAGACACCAACAAAAATATCAAAACATATCAGAACAACTATTTCAGGGTGCTACAAATAGTAATGTGACAGGTGATGTTTTTGAGACTATAGGACAAGCAGGTTGTGATTGTAAAATATCATTGTATCCTCCTCTTGATTCTATGGAGACTAACATAAGAGAAAACCTAACTAAGTAGACAGATGTTTTTCATGGTTTAGTTGACAATGGAAATCAAGAGTTGTATTGGGGATGTTTGAAATATTTAAAACGTTCTTTTCTACTGATGTTGTACCATATCAAATGCTTATGTTAAAATAAAAATAAGGTGATGTCCATGATATTGGAATTGTTGTGTGATGAATTTATTGAAGAAAAGATCCCCGAGTCTTTTTATTATATGAAAAAAGTTGTTAACAAACATGGTCTGAATTACACAAAAAATCTTGCGTGCCCCAATTATTTTATTCTTTATTGGGGAGACGATTCAAGCAGATAGGATTGAAAGAAATGTTTTTCCTCTATATGGTAGTCTATGGGTGATTTTGGAAGTCTGAATCAATATACTACCATGGAGAAGAAGAAAATTAACACACCTAAAAAGGTTTCATGTTACTTTACTTCAAATCTTCAATTTTAAAGATTATTCATGTCATCATAAACTGCAAAACTCATGAAGTGTAATTCTGTAGATAATAACAATTACGGGTTAATGTGACAACCAAGATATTCACAATTGAGGAAGGAATTTAATTCATTACATACATATTTCTCATATAATCCTAGGGATGTTTGATTGGGATTGGCTGCTGATGGATTCAACCCATTTGGGACTTTGAGTTCCAATTACAGCATTTGGCTAGTTGTTTTGATCCCTTACCATCTACCTCTATAGATGTCTAGTAAACAAACATATTTTACCAATTCGACGATTATTAATTGAAAAAATTCCTTCAAATGATTTGATGTATACATAGAGCCTTTAATTGAAGAATTATAGGAGTTATGGAGCAACGGTGTTGAGACATATGATGCATTTTCTAGAACAATGTTCAAAATGAATGCAGCTCTAATGTGGACCATTAGTGACTTCCTTGACATGGGAATTAATCTGGTTGGAACACATACTTGTGTTTGGATTGTCCTATTTTTGAATTTTATTTTGAGACCAAGATTATAAATCACAGTAGAAAATGGCGCTTATTTTTTCATCAAAGATTTCTTGATGCATCTCATAGATTTTGACTGAACAAGTCAAAATTCAATGGGTTCATTGATCGTAGACCACCTCCAAAGTTGTTAATGGGTTATGAAATATTGACACAATTTGGAAATGTCGAAATATAATTAGGATAGGTGCATCATTTTAATGAAAGTGTGAAATGAGTTCCATGTTCATAGTCCAGTGAAATCAGAATGCAACAATGGAAGGAAAAAATACATATTCTTCAAACTTCTTTATTAAGAATTTAATTTATTGCGGAAAAATCTTGATGTGATGCATATTGAGAAGAATTTTTGTGAAAATTTGATCTTCACATTGCTTAATGAGCATGGAATGTCAAAGGATCGTCTGAATGCTCGGAAAGACTTATAGGAAATGAACATAAAGCATGATCTCCGACCAGATGAGAATGGAAAGTATGCCCCAAAAAGTTTTTCAATGAAAAATAGGGATAAATATACATTCCTTCTAATTTTAAAACATGTGAAGGTATCTAACGGGTATTCAAGTAACATATCAAGGTGTGTTTACTTAAACAATCATAGGTTACATGGATTGTAAATCCATGATTCACATATTTTTCTATAGTTGTTACTTCCATTGGCGTTACATACATTTTTACCTGAAAAGGTTACTACTGTTGTACTCTAATTCTATAAATTTTTCAGAAAACTATGTCAGAAAAATATACATCCATTTCATCTTGAAAGACTTTATGAGATATTTTTATTGACACATTCTGCAGTGGAGATGATCTTTCCTCCGTCGTTTTTTACTGTCCTTATGAATTTAACGGTGCATTTAGTTGAGGAAGCTAAATTAGGAGTCCCTATACATTATTGATGGATGTATGGAATTAAGAGGTACCTTATTTATATTTTTTCATTTCAGGAAAACAATCATTAAACTTCATTAAATAAATAATTATTTTCTTATTTTATTTCACAAATATAATGGGTATTTGAAATCAAATGTGAAAAATAAATCTCAAAATAAAGACTCTATTTCTGAAGATTATTTGGCAGAGGAGTGTCTTACCTTTTTTTCTAGATACATGGATGATATTGAGACAATATTAAATTGATTTGGACATGTTTATGACACATCGAATCAATCTGAAATATATGTGAAATCAAAAATTATTCATGCTATTGGCTGATCAGTTGGGAGGAGCTCAAATGTTACACTAATAGAAATGAAATTATTATAGGAACATAGATATGTGTTACTGAATAGTGAAATTGAAGATCCATTTATTAAATAGTTGAGGATAAAAACAAAGAGATGAATGAGATGATGAACATGAAATGAGAAAGATATAACAAAATCTATTAATAAATAGTATGTTGAATGGTTTTCATGATGTATATGTTCAACAATACTGCAATAAATAAAGATATTAGGTTGATACATATATTTTCAAAATATAAAATTGTATATTAATGTTTTCTGATCATGAATACTGATACTCAAGTAGAGTTGTCAAAATATTTTAAGTTTCTTGCATGAGGTCCTCTAAAACAAGCTAGAAATTTTGATGCTTACAAGGTGAATGGCTTTAGAATCTGTACAATTGTTCATAAAGAGGGTTTGAAAACATATAATAGTTGTATATTTATATTTTCTAAAGTGGAATGCTATTGAAAGTTGACTAATATTATCAAATAAAACTACCATAGAAATTATTTAGTTGTTTTATTCAAATTCAATTGGTTGGATATTATCATGGGTGTTAAAATAGATTCCTTTCAGTTTACTTCCATAAACATCTCTCACTTGATGGGTGCTACTGACCGTGAACTACATGATCTGTATATCTTATCATTGCAAAAAAAATTGTATATTATGTGAAATATGTCATGGATGATGGGTGGAGTGTAATTTCTCATGTAAAACAAAGAGGCTTGTATGATATGGGTGATGAAGTGGATGCTTTGTCCTCTGACATATAATCCCATAAATAGCAAGAAGTTGACTTATTTTCCATCATGATATTAAAAATATTATTCTTGAAAAAGTGGATGATGTAGATGATGTAATTAAGGAGAAGTAATCCGAGATGATTGATGGATTAAATGATTGTATGTATAGTTATCCCTTCACTTATGTCATTTGTGTAGTCATTCATTATGATTATTATGTATATTTTATTTGATAGTACGGTGTATCTGTTAATATTTATATTTTTTGTCTACATGAATTTTTCATAATATATGTTCTGAAATTAATTTTATTTGATTAAATGACATGAATACTGAAGAAGTGTTATACTCACACTACGAGGTCAAAGAGTTTTTCTAGAATCTGGTTGACTATGGTAATATTTTCATTAGTTTAAATATTTATTATACAATGTTATCTATTTAATATATTAAATTTTTTATTTATATTTGTGTAGTTTAGTCACTGAGTATAGTCCACCAAGTATCCTGAATAGAAGTGTGGTTGAATGTTAATAAAAAATATGGTGGGATTTTTGTTAAAGAGACTGCCAAATAAGTTGTGGTAAAAATTCATTTTTCATTATAATAACTTATTATGAGTTAACACTACATTAATATATATTGATTTTAATATTACTAATATTTCATTTATAGGTAAAAATTAAATAAATATGGGATGTAAATCCTACACAATCTTACTCAGTCTCCCAAAATGAATCAGTTTGTAAAGTCATTGGGAAAGAGAATCCTGATCTAGTGTGTCGATGGGTTTGGGACTATTACCATCTGATGTCCTTGGCAGACAAATGGGGATTGCAAGTGGTGACTAGTGGTGAGAAGGTAAATCACACAACTTCAAAATCATTTAGTTCACAATGTTTTATTGATTTTAAGATTAAATATAAATATACAATATTATTTAATTTTCAGTATAATTTTCTTACAGGTACTAGTAGTAGGAAGTAGAGATGGAGATGAAGAGGGTGACGAGCACAGTTCATCATTGGGAAATGATTAATAGAGAGTGTTAATCATGTATCTCTACGTCCAATGTGGGAATATTTTTTATCTTTTTATTATATTTTAGATGGAAATGGGAAAATAGGTTCCCTATATATGTGTTGTATAACCATATGAATATATGTTGTGTTTCAACTGGATATGGACATTGAAATTTATATATAATCATATACGATGTTTATTTTCTTGTCTCTCTTTTACATATAAGATGATTCTTTTAATGTGTTGTGTTTTGTTTGACTCTTTAAATCTATTGAGAAATATATTATTTCTTTCAATGTGTTGTTTTTCTTGGTTAATGAATCTATTATTTATGTTTTTATGTGAATAAATGTATGTTGATTTTATAGTTTTAACATGTTGTTTTCCTTGTACATTGAAGATATTTTTGATGATCCGGTAAAATTTTTAATGTCACTATTTTGTTTTTCTGGCTGTATGTTCTGGGGCTACAGAACCTGCAACTTGTTTTTTATAATTCCTAATATAGAGGTGGTTTAAACTACCACTATAGATAGATTTATTTTTATTTTTTGGTTTAAACTGCCACTATATTCTGGTATTTTTAGGGGAAATGGTTAAAACCACAGCTAAATTGGACAAAATTTTTCTTAGTAGCAATTTTGTCCACATTAGTGGCGGTTTTTTCAGTAAAAATCCTAGATATTAGCAGTGTTAAAAACCGCCGCAAAATCCCAGTTATTTTTTAAGAGAAAACCACTAATAAAACAAAGAAAACCACCTCTATATACATATTCTATGACACTTTCCAGAAACCGCCGCTAAATGGGTGAAACCGCCGAATATTGATTGTCGACACCAATTTTAGCATCAGTTTTTTGAAACCATCGTAGAACCATATAGTGAAGGTTTAAACCACCATTATACGATCTTTTTTGTTGTAGAGATAATTGATTTGATTCCACACTTGGGTGATACATTTGTATTGTAATTTTATTATTTACATGATATTGGGTTCTATTGTGTTGTGACCTAATGAGATGAGGTTATTCCCTCTCATGCATAATATTGGAACCTGCTAGATTTCATATTCCATGTATTATTCCATTCCATCTTGGATGCATTTCTTATTTCATGTTTTTGTGATAGGTTATGTGATAGTTATTACTACTATTGTGATTGGACAACTGATATGTGTTATTGTGGGGATTATATGGACACCAAGCTTTGGTACCTTGGGAGTACGGGCCCTTATGGATCAGAATTTGGCAAACCACAAGGTTCATCCTTTTAATTGAAGAGTGATATAAATGTGAAATGGGCATGAATTCAAATGAAAATGGGAATGATTTTGTGAATTCTAGTGAAAATGGAAAGGAAACATGAGTTTATTATGAAAGATAACTTGGCTATACTCGACCAAAGTAGTGGGAATTTGGTAGTGAATCTTGTTTACATCTGATATGTATGGCTCCCATACCTGACTTGTGGAGTTTGTAAATGGGTGTATTCTTATATAGTAAGGATTGTACATATCCTATTTCAATATTTTTACTTTTGAGCTGCAAACCTTGATAATGATCTTGAAATGGGTTGTGTGTTTGGAATTTCAATGGAATTCTACCAAGACGACATCTAGTTATATGTTAGGAGGTTGGCGATGATCATACCCTAGAGGTGGTGGGCCAGGGGTTATTAGTGGATCTTCCCATAATTCTAATTAGAATAAAAAAACTTGAACCAAACACAGGTATTGAGGTATAGTTCCATGAGGGTTTTATGTGATTCATGCAGACCATTACGGGATCACTACGACTTATCTTGACTATGGAAAAGTTGATGCATGAGTTCCAACTATAGAATCTTCCCATGTTTTCTTGGTATAGAGGGCCATGGGTTGTGGTGTCATGGCTTGAGTTTATTCTATCTATCTATGAACATCTAGAGATTCCTCGTGAGAGGAGGTTCAATCTCTCTCTATATATGATTTCTAATAAATTCAATAGAAGGTTGGATGTTATCACTCAGATAGATCATCATTAGTAGATGGACTGAAGGGATTTTCATACACCCTTCTATGAATACTTCTATATCGATATGTGGAGGGTTGATATATTCTGGGATTTTATACATCTGGAGTAGGTGGTGTTGTCAGTTATGGATTTCTCAGATCGTTTTACTGAGCTTCATCATTTCACACCTATTATGATGGGTGATGATTTATGAAAAGTTAGGTGATTTTAAAATGGTCATAGATATGACATTTGATCCCAGGTTAATGTCTTATGGCTAGCTACAATTTTTTTAATATTTAATTAGGTGCTGATCATAGAGCATAATTGAAGATAAAGTGGAGGTGTGAGTCATGGTGGTTCAGCATCTCAATCTAGTACTGCATCGACTCGTAATATGAAGTGTCGTCTGGAGCTTTCATGATATGATATTAGCTATCAGAATACATCTTCAGGTATCTATGTGAGGTTCTACTAGTGTAGTATCTCGGAGTATATGAGGTCATAGTGTATGAGGGTCCCAGTCAAGTGCTGATCTTGCGTCACAATGGTCCATGTACGGAGCTTCTCATGAATATTCCCACCAGTATCCTATAATAGAGTGTATGCACTAAATCCACATTTAGGAGTGGGGTCATCGACTTGTCACCATGTCGGGATATGGAATAAACCTATCTGATTATGATAAGGTGGTGGTCATGGCCATGGTAGTCAGACCCCATACATACAGCGATAGTATGGTGGATATGTTCAGGGTATCCAAATAGTGTTATAGTGTCATGGTTCGGGAAATGAATACACATAGAAATATAACCATCAGTAGTAGGATCCCATACCTTTTACTATCATAGGTACTATTCTAGTACCTCTACATTATCTTTTTCTCTTTTTGATACTTGGTATTAACATATCTTTATATCTATAATCATTGTGGAGATCCTTGGGCTCAGTGTTTATATTTATTATGGCTTCATGACACTTGAAAATCTGTTGGGGATTAGAATGGAGAATTTCGGTTAGTACATGGAGTACCCCTTATGGTTGGTGGGGGTCACTTAGTATAGGACCTCTATATCATCGAGTTGACCATGATTGATTTTCTAATCGGTATGGATGGGATAAAATCATATAAATCTTACATTGACTACTATTGTTGGAAGGTGAATTTCACATCACTAAAGGGTGTAGTTCATACTCACAATGGTGAGTGGGATGTCTAGACGATCTGATATGAACCAAAGCATCATGTCGTAGGAAACATGATAGCCCATATCACAATTCTTTATCTGGATGTTTAGGAAATACATCAGATAGATTTATCTCTAGTTTTCGATCATTTCAAGGATGTGTTCTCAACTGACATCTCATGATGACCTCTAGAGAGAGAGGTGGAGTTATCTATTGAGATGGTGCTAGGAGTTTCACATATACCCATTCCTCTTTATAGGCTGGATACTACTAGGATATAAGATCTCAAGAGGAATCTAGATGGTTTAGAGGAAAAGGGTTTCTTCTAAACAGTTACTTCTCTATGGGGTTCGCTGGTTCTTTTTGAGAAAACAGAATATGGAACCCTCAGGATATGTGTGGATTATCAGATACTGAACCAACTGATGGTTAAGAACCGGAATCCTCTTCCATAGATAGATGCTCTCTTTGATGATCTCTGAGGAGCTCGGGTCGTCTCAATGATTTATTTGAGATTTGATTATCATTAGGTGTGTGCTAGACCATTAAACATTCCTATAACTTCCTTTCATGGAATGTATGGTCTATATTATAATTTTTTATGCCAATCTGTCTCACATACACACCAATGGTCTTCATGGAACTAATAAACCATGTGTCCCATCCTTATCTTGATTCATTTTTTGTGGTTTTCATGGATGATGTCTTAGTGTATTCTCATAATCAACGCGATGATTCCAAACATTTTGATATCATATTGAATATGCAGATAAAGAATTATTTATATGATAATCTCACAATGTGACACTTTTGGATGGATCACATTCACATACTAGGTCACATTATCTTAGAGATAGGACTTTTAGTTAACCTATATAAGGATTAAACTTGAGTCTCATAGGGGAAACCTAATAAATTATTTGAGGTATGGAGTTTCTTAAGGTTGGATTGTTACTATAGGCATTTCATACATGACTTCTCATGCATAGAAGTGTTGTTTATTGGCTATACTAATGAGGTTTTGAAGTTCATATGGTCAGATTCCTATAATATGGCCTCTTAGGAGCTTAAAGGCAGATTTACTTCAGCATCGGTATGGATTTCTCCATAGCCATGCATAATTTACACTATATACTATGATGCATCAGGTATCAGGATAAGAGAAGTGCTAATGTTTGAAGATAGTGTCATGAAATATGGGTCTCAGCAGTTTAGGTCACACGAGAGGTATTACCCAACACTTGATCTTGAGTTAGATATTTTCATCCACGCATTATGTTGTTGGTGAAATTACTTTTTGGGGGATCATTTTTTGGTTTTCAAAAACCAAAAATCCCTAATTACATATATACACAATGTGATCTTAATTTGAGGAAGAAAATGTGGGATAAATACCTATAGTCTTCCAATTTCAATATTTCCTACACAAATGGTAAAGGCACTGTAGTGGCTGATGGACTAAGTAAGAGAACTCCGAGATAGGCAGTTTGATAGGACAGAATTGAGTTGAAATTGAAGGATTTGTACTTTGAGTTCCACTTCGAGGTATAGGTTGGTCAGAGAGACATATATTTCATTTTATATTTTACCTCTACGATTCTCGATATAGTAAGGATGAGGTAGCTATTGGCTTCTTAATTCCTATTCAAATAGGATAGTGTGGTAGGTGAGGACCCACCTCCAAGTTGGACTATAGGTGAGGATGAGATTCTGTGAGTTCATAGTCACAGGTGGGTCTCTTCAAACATGGACGAAGAGATGATGAGATATTTTCATGCATTATATTCAGTATCCCACCTTGGGGTCACCAAGATGTATCAATATTTACATCGCCGGTACAGGTGGCCAGTTATAAAAAGGGATGTGGTTGGTACTTTCATGAGGTGTTCCTCCTATCAGCAGATAAAGGAAGAACACCAGTGACCCACCCAACTTTTATAGAAGGTACCCATTCCTGAGTGGAAGTGGAGTGATGACATGATGGATTTCATGATAATTTTACCAAGGTCTCCTCAAGGAAATGATGCATACTAGGTTGTTTTTGATAGGCTCATGAAGGTTTCTCACTTCCTAACTATCATTAAAACATTCTTTGTTTATTATCATGGGATGTTGTACATCCAAGAGATAGTATGGATTCACGGGGTCCAACATATTATTATTTCAAATAGGGTTGATAATATTACAACATAGTTATATCATGGGATGTAGAGGGATTTGGGAAAAAAGGCGATTTAGATCATGTCATAACACCACCTGATAGATGGCTATTCAGAGAGCATGATTTTGGTGCTTGATGACATATTTGGTGCATGTGTCCTGGATTTTGGGGGTTCAAGGGAGATTCATATACCCTAGGTCGAATTCACCTACAATAATATCTTTTAGGATAAAATTCACAGGGTTCCATATGATGCTTTGTACGATAGTACATTCTAACCACCTTTGTGTTGTTTTTAGGTAGGAGAGACAACTATTTTTGGACATCATATTCTTCAAGAGACCACAGAGCATGTTCAGTTGATTCGAAAAAGGATAGATACTACACAATATCATCAAAAATCATATACTAATCATCACATATGACCTCTATAGTTCGAGTTTGGGGATTAGGTTTTCCTACATGTTTCAACGAGGATGGGAGAATAAATGATTAAAAGACAGGGCAATCTATCACGGAGATACATTGGGTCATTTGAGATTTTGGAGAGATTCAGGCTGGTATCCTATCAATTGCAGTTACCTCAAAAAAATCAGGCCATGCATTACATATTCCTTGTTTTTCAACTACAAAACTATTATTTAGACCCATATCATACCTTTTAGACTAAGGAGGTTGAGCTTTAGGGGGATTCATCCTTTCAGGAAAATCCTATACGTATTCTGGATCATATCACGAAGGTTCTCTATGGTTGGTGAGTCCATTTAGTATGGGTTCTATGGAGTCATGGCCGAGTATAGGATGAGACCTGGGAGAGGATGGTCGATGTAAGATCACATTACGAGGAGTTATTCATATATCATGCTTCTACCCCATTGGAAGGGAAATTTGTGGATGGATTGATTTAATGGGGGATGTTTTTAAGAACTCGGTTCTTCTATGAGGTACAGAACCCTTTATTTCCATCAATTACCATTTTAAATGTTTAAATATAGCCTAATATGAGTTCCCTTAGAGATCATGGAAGTATTGGTAGAGTCAGGGTTTGGGTTGGGTCCTAAAACCAGTGTTTTTGGGTGATTTAATCATAGCTCACGGTTAGTACAAACCATGTGGGGAAGGCCCCATAGTTTGACCAAACCAAGAAAGGTTCAGTCGAGAGGAGGGATATGCCACCATATTTTAGAAAGCCGTGAGATTATGCACACATGGCCATGTGTCCAACTCTTCAATTTTGATAGAGTATATTTCCATGGTTTCTGTATGGTTATTAAACCATGTGGGTGGCCTTTATTACACAGCGGATCGTGTGGTTTGGCACACTGTTTGTCAAAACATTCACCTAAATTGTGCGACCCATATATTTTGGGTGAAATGACCAACTTTCCATTAATTAAAAATTTATTTCATCCTATTTTAACTCATTCTTCTCCAACATATCATCCATGATCATTTTAGCTTCTTGTTGGTGGCTATTCTATGAATCAAGAGAAATCCTTCGTCTGAGATCGGAATCAGGATCCATCAGAGGCATCAGATCTATCTCGGTGAGTCATTCATTTCTGTTGTGCCATTTCTCTTTTGGTTTGGTATTGGTAGTTGTCATTAGATGCAAGATAATTTTCCCTAGTATTAGGTTCTTCATCCATTTTTTATATCTCTCCCAATCAGAGTCAAATTAGGGGCCGAGACTGGATAAGATATACTCTATGGAGCTAAGGTAGGTGGTATCTTGCATTTTTTTCAAGTTGAGGTATTTATATATGTATTTGTGTCGAAAATCCAATTTATGGTTTCACCATGAATAAAATTGAACACTAGACATCCTAATAATGTTCTAGGTAATCAAATAGGGTTTTTGATGTTTTTTATAGGTTTAATACCTTATAAACATAGGCACCCCATTAGGTGAGTTTATTATTTCAAATGGACCTTCATGGTGGCTATTGTAATTGGATACCATATGATATTCCCATATACCCCTTAACTTGGGATGTTAATTGTTAAGTGAAATTTAAATCAAATTGATAAGTTGGTTTATAAATTGAATTGTTAATTGGATTTCAATATAAGTTGTGGATTGAACATTGAACTATTTAATGGGAAGGGATTGTTTACTATGGACATTGACCCATGCTATGGAAATGCTTGTTAAATTATTAATTTAACTTTATTTTATTTTACCAAATGAATTATGTAGATCCTATGACTTGTAATAGGTTTTTATCTTTAGTATCTTTTTATCATGATTTCCCACTATGACTAGTTAGAAGGAAATACCTTAAAGATTGGAATTTTCTTTAAATAACCTTTCAGGTGAGTTTTGAAAGGAATTGGTTAGGGTGATGACCCTTGTTAAATGAAATTAATCACTTGGCTTTAATTGGATAAATTATTATCAGTCGTGGGTGATACATGGATTCATTTTAGAATTATATGGACAAATTAATCTAGAAATTGACTTTTATTCTTGAGTGATACTTGGTTTCCAAGGAAGGACTCATATGGTATTAGACTGTTATATGCTGAGTGATACATGGAATCAATTGGATTTCCAATGAATAACTAAAAGGGAATTTGATTATTATTCCATGGGTGATACTTAGGCACCCTCAGTTGACCGCCAAAAGTGGAATCAGGTGGCTAAGACATTATACCACTCCTAGAGTGATACTAGGTTAATTAGAGTTCCACCATGGATGGGATTGTGATGTGTAAGTTGATATCATACATGGAGTGATTCATAGATTCCAACATAGTATTTCCAGGGATGGACTTGGGTTCTAATTTCAAAAATGAATGAAATGAACTTTAGGATGTGTCTTCTTATCCAATTCACAATTTTGGATTCAATCTTGAATTATACCTTAGGGATGGCTTGGTTAGGAATACGTGGATACATGTGCCATGAGGTTTGTTGGGATTTGTGTCGGGTCTCGATACTTACATATTAAAGGGGTTCTAACTAATAAATGACTATGTTATAAATAAAACATACTTGACTTCTAAATCAGATACAAAACATTAAAATGAAGTTGACAAACTCATTTTATTGTAAAATGTGAACCTGACCATTATTGAATGATTACTTGTGATTATTTCCTTATATTTTATATTTTTCATTCACACCTATTATATATATTCACTGAATTATTTGAACATACCTAGGGTGCATTCATGTTGGGATTATATCTCATACCCTATTGGGGCCAATTTTTGGGACCCAAATAGAATTTATGATTGTAGGTGTTGATAAGGGAAAGCACCCAACTATATGTACTTGATTTCTTCTTTGGATCAAGAGATCATGGGACCAAGATGAGGCTTGCGATGCTACTGGGATGCCTTTGGTGTCATGTTGTACATTGGTTATTTTTAAAATAACTTTCCACGTATTCCAGTTTTGAGTGCTTTATTAAAGACATATGATATGTATCATCATTTTTTATACGAGATTACATCTAGCTTATTTATCTATTCCTATTAGTTATCTATTAAATGCATGATTTACTACATTGTCCAATTTGCTGTTATTCTATATTTTTTGTGTTACACTCTGATTATTAGGGAATAGCATCCCCATGGACACCCCTAAGCCCCCACTACTAGTCAACAACCTCTAGTGTTTGGGATGATGTGCTTGAGGCCATGTGACCCACAAAACTCAAGGCACTGTTGTGTGGAATCTGGGTCTGGGACATTACACCACGATTATTTTACTATAAACATAATTAATATGATACTCCATCCTACTCATTTTATATTTTTAACCCATAATTAACAGTGGAAGAGGCTGGTTATATCCAGGATTTCATTATGTGCAGTTACTACTTGTAAAACCAGATCGAGGTTGTGCATTTGTTTATCTGGTTTAATAAACATTTTTTGGATTGTGTTACTATCAAGTGGCATGGACTAGGTTCAATCTTTGAATCAAACCTCTAGTTATCTTAGTTTATATAATGTTTTAATTTTTTTTCCTTATGTTATCTAAAATTGGTTTCATCTCAAAAATATTTTATCATGTCTACTTTATAATTAGTATGTATAATTGGGTTTAAAAAATTACATTAACTGTTAAATTTTATTAATGATGTATATATGGAATTTAGTGTGGTTAAAAAAATTCAAAACATAAAGTGATTTTAATTTTTTTTGTGAAGAACCTTTGTGAATTTTTTTATCAAAGTTTTTGTATTTGTTGACAACTAACATTTTTTTAAGAATGTTTTTGTTATTCTGGAATCAGACCCAGTCCATCATCATGAAGTTGTTTTCAAGACACTAGGTTTCAGACCTAGGTTTTCATTTTGAGTTTCACCAAGCATAGAAGAATTTAGGTTGATGATGTTATTGATCATACACTTTATCTTATTTAGGTCCATTAGCTTGACAAGTGAAAATAATCGGATTCAAAAAAGAATCAGGGGTAGAATTTATTGTTTTCTCAAAGTCTTTCATTATTGTAATCAGGGATACAATGATTTTGCTAAAGAGTTTTGAACGAAGAATGTGGATTCATGAGTTAGAATTTTTTTCATACATTCTAAAACAAAATCAGACAATGGTTTACTAATCAAGAAGTTCTCAAAAATCACAAAAACACTCCTGATAAAATCTTTTGAATAAATGGTGGAGAGGTATGAATAATTTCAGAGTTTCAAAACTATATTTCCATCATAATGGGATGACATCATAATGAGATGAGAAAGAAAAATATTTTTCTGAGCTTTAGGAAGAATGAAATCATACTAGAAAAATTGTGATGATATTTTCGTACTCATATTTTTATGAACAGATTTTCATACTCTAATTTTCATACTGGGAAAATCATACTGAGAGTTGTGTACTCAAATTTTCATAGTTTGATTTTCACACTTGGATTTTTTTACTATGAAAATTTTATTTGTATTTTCAAACTCATATTTTCATACTGAGATTTTTGTACTGGGATTTTCATATTGGGAAAATCGTACTATGATTTTCATACTCCGATTGTAACACCCCGCGATTTTATGAAAAATATTCTTTTTAATTTCATTAATGTCTTGTGTTATACACTAAACTAGAAGGAGCTTGCACAACACAAATCCCTAACTTTCCTTGCATTACACACAATCACGACCTTCCTCAATATCGTGTGTAGTACGCAATACCGAGTTTCACTAAACAAGATATTATTATAATATTATTATGAACTAGTCGTTATGAATAGTAATACCCACTTTTTGAAATTTTATAAATTTTATCTTTCAAAATGGACTTCATTTTTGGATTCGTAATATCAAAATTATCTTAGGGTTAAATTTTGGTACTTTTCGGATAACGTTCATATTCTGATGAATAGTGAAAATTACTAAATTTTAATTAAAAACAACTTTTTTTATCGAAATAATTAATAGTGAGAAATTATTAATTTCATTGGTTTTAAAGTAAATTTATAATATATTTTTACAATTTAATACAATTATGGTCATTGGATGTAATTTCACATTTAAACCAGACATAAACAAGTGTCAATCTTTTGATAGTTATTATCTCTTAAAAACACGCTATTTGTTTGAATGACGGGAATTAATTTTTAAATTAGTTAATGTAACTGATATGTTTTGAATTTGGTAAAATAGACATCATTTTTTCATTCATAATATCAAATATATCTTAGGCCTAATTTTTGGAATTTTTCTGGAAACATTTATTTTTTGATGAATAGTGAAACCACTAAGTGGTAGTTTGAAAACTGCAATTTTCATAAAATATAATTTTACAGCTTTTGTGAGTGAATTTTTGAAAATCTGAGAGACACGGTTAATATCAAGGACTAAAATTTGGTTCAATGAGATGAAAATAATTTTTGGTGACTAGTAACTTTTTACTTTTATTTACCACGGTTAAAAGTAAATAGGGTCATTAAGGGTAAAAATGATATTATTATTTCCCTAACACATGTTCTAATTATATTTGATAAGTGTAATTCGACCAAAAAGAACCTTAGGAATAAAATATGACCATTTAGGCCCACTTGGATTAGATTAGGACATTTAATATTAATTTATTTAAAGAAGGGTTAAAATAGTTAAAATCAATGTTTAATAAGTAAATAATTTTTAATATAGGGTTATAAAGAATCTAAATTAGACTATAAATATTTATTAGAAAGATAAAAGGATTTCCTAGATAATGGTATTTTATTTATAATTTTTAGACATTAAATAATTTAATTTATGTTTGACACAATGATGATGTAGTAATTATCTTATTAATGAAATATTGACATAATTGATGTTATAAATACCCAAATAAATGTAATTTGAGACTTTTTATGAATTACACTAATTTTCTAGGTTAATATGACATGTTATTATTGATTTAGATAACTTTATTAGAACTAATCATTCTGTTATGATTTTCAAAAAAATCAATTACCAAATAGTGTAAAATTGTCATAAAATTGTTTTTAAAAAATATATTATATTATTAATTGTTATTTTATTCCTAAAAATCTAAGGTTCGGTCAAATGACTTATATAAGGTTATATATATTAATAATAAACAACTTTTGGTTCGTTTTCCTTGTTATTATAAGTTTATTAACCTTATAGTGTAAGAAAACAAGAAGACACGGTAAAAGTAAAATTATTTAACTTAAGGATAAATATAAATGATAAGGTTAAAATAGAAACCTAAACTTGTCTAAATTCTATTGGATGAGATTATTTCGACTCATACCAACCTTATATTCGAAATAAATCAATTTTCAGCAATTAAAAACCGAATATGTCTGTATAATAAAATAATATTTTTTGTTTTTCCAAAGGTGCCCCTCTCCTCCCTTATAAAAGGGCACCTCCTCCCTCTCTTCCTCACACCACTTTGAGCCTTCAAGATCGGCCAACCCCTGCCAAATTCTCTTCTCCACTTCCCTAGAAACATCCTAGAGGTTCTGTTATTTTTCAAAGACCAATTTTAGTGCCCTAAGAGGAGGTCTCAAAGAGGCACTTCAAAGAAGAGGTAATGTCTGTTACTGATTCTTTCAACATTATTTCTTCTTCCACTTCTTATTCTTAGTTTGTTTCATTATGAAGTAATATAATAAGTATCAATAATATACTGATATGTTATTATAAGTATGAAACAACCCTATTTCACCATTTATCCATCCTATGGAAAATGAAATCACCACACGTGCGTACGTACGAAATACTGTCTCCACGTCGTGTTGTAATCTATTTTCTACCACCACCTTACTTGGATGGGTATAATGGTGTAAATAATAACTATATATGATTATTTTAAAGTGATATTGATTTTTTAATAGTATACATACACTCCAATAAAATTCCACGATCATGGGAATGATATCATCGCTCGTGCGTACGTACGGAATACCGTCTCCACGACGCGATGAGATTCATTCTCAATGATTAACCATTCATGAATAATTATAAAGTATATATAATAAGTAATCATGAAATATATGACATAATAATGATACTGGATTTATGTATATATATATGTATGTCATCCAATTAATTCTATTCAATTCAATGAGAAAACGAAAACAACGTTCATGCGTACGTACGGCCTACCGTCTCCATGAACGGTGTATTTCATTCCATTTATCGATCTATTATATATATGTAGATTCTGAATATATAATATATATAAATCATGTTTTATATTCTGGAATTAAGTAATCATGATCTAAGTAATCATATTAATAATTACAAGTCAAAACACGGATGAAAAATGAAACGATTTTACCCAAAACACTCCTTAACATGGAATTTACAAAAGAACGGGTAATATAAAGTCATATGTGAACCATATATGATATCATAAAAATGAATATGATTCTGTAATAAGTCAATGAAATTATTTAAATCATTATACAGGAGGTTCAGATACGTACAAAGCATATCGGACCTAATGTAAGGGATAATTATTCAAATCTCATTCTTATCCGAGATTGTTTATTCATAAGTATTTACTGGGGTTATTGTTCTCATCCATGTCCATGTTTCCTAAAAATGTTTTCATGTATTTTTAATGTCATTTTTACCCATTTTTTGACTTTTACTACATGGTATGTATGGAATCTTTCTTTTATGAGGTACTTTTTGACTTTTTCGGCAAAAGTACGAGAAGAATGTTTTTTTAACTTATACGGCACGAACGGATTTTTACAGTTTTATAAAGCCCTATTTTCATGAAGCTTCCTACAACATATTTCATGACTATTTTAAACAAAATCTCTTTCTTTTAAAATTAGATGACGTTTTGGGAAAATAATTTTATTTTGAAGAAGAAAGGATATTTTCCTCAAGAATTCATTTCAAGTGTTTTATCAAAACCATTTTCCATCTAAGATGACATTATTTCATATGTGTATGTTTCAAGTATAATGTCTCTATGATTTATATGGTTTCACATTCCTAATTATGAAATGATATCCATTTCTTTTATATGGATTATGTGATCATGGGATTATGTTTATGAAACCCATTTTATTCGTTGGGTTATTATGAATGTTGTATGTTTATTTTGTGGCACAAGTAAGAATGATTTAATTATGAGATGGGTGGGACCTATATCTACCTCCAATGCATTGGGTAAAGATTTATATCTCATGATATAGACATGGCTGGAATGGTAAGTTAATCCAGTTCTGTATTACCGGACTGGAATGATGAGTGAACTCGATTCAGAAAGGGACTTTGTCCACTAAGATGGTCTTGGAAGCAATTCCTTGGATACTATGTAAATCATTACATGTGCATAATGGATGCCACAGTTACATGTTTTATTCCCAAAATATGTTATCATGATTTATGTTCCATTATGATCTATGCCTTTTGTACTTCCATGTTTTAAGTCGTTGCTCAAGATTTTTATGTTTAAACATTATGTTCATGTTTTTAAGTTAAAATGTATATGGTATGTTCTATTTTATCCATGATTACCCTTACTGAGAATTTGAGCTCACCCTTTTTATGTTTTATTTTCCCCCATGATTAAAAGAAAGGTTTTAGGTAAGGAAACAAAAAGTGGAAGATCTTTATGGAAGATGTTGAAGATCTTTCACCTTGATTAGAAGATTACGTTCCAAGTTTCCAAAGACACTAAACTATTACGGTCCTTGTGTGTTTGTTTTTGTTATGTATTATGTATTCCACAAAAGAAATGTAATATCCTTGTCTGTCAAGCTTCATGTCTCTACAATTGGTATCAGAGGAATGTTTTAGTCAACCTTTGGAAACTAGGATGCGAAACCTTTAGTGAGATCCCTAGAGATATTTCTAAGGTATGTCTAGGGATGTCCCTAAGGATAAGTATACTTATAGGTTATAGTCCTATAATTGCGGTAACGATATTAGAATTTAATCTAAGATGTTAGATATTGAGGGTACTCCCCCTTTACTAGTTTGTTTTCCCAAGCATGATTTTTACCTCACACACTATTCTTTTTGGGTTTTAGATGATGGATGGAACCCGAAGGAACCGTGTTGATCAATGTAATGGACAATGCAATTATTTTCCTCCGGAACAAACAAATGTTATGGAAGATGGAGTGAAAAATCTTATTACTATACTTGCACAAGCTATGAATCATTTTGGACCTCCAAATGAGCAGAGAAGGGAACAATATTCTATTGAGTCCTTCATGAGGCAACGTCCACCTTCTTTTACTGGGTCTTCTGATCCACTTGTTGCTGAAAAATGGATCAGTACCACTGAAAAGATATTTTTAGTTCTTCAATGTTCTGAACATGATAAATTCATCTTATTAGTATATCATTTGGAAGGTGAAGCTGATCAATGGTGGAATCTTATCAAGAATATGAGGCCAACGGATGAAATTGAGTCCATGGAATGGGAAGATTTCAAGAACTTATTTTTCAATAAGTACTTATCTCGTATTCTTCGAACAAAGATGGAGAAGGAGTTTCTTTAAGTAAAGTAAAAGGATGATGAATCTGTTGGTGTATATGAAGTGAATTTTACAAGGCTTGCAAGGTATGCATCTGGCTTTATCATCCAACCTGAAAGTAAAGTTGATCAATTCTTCAGTGGCTTAAAACCAAATATTCGAAGGGCGTTAGCTATAATAGACTTCAGTAGATATGAATAAATTGTGTGTTGTGCTATGAAGGTAGAAATTGAATTTGGTGTTACTTATCCATCTCATAGTTTTGACAAGAAACAAAAGATGGAGTTCAAGGAGAAATCTCAGAATAATGGTGAAAAGAAGATGAATGTTTCCTTTTTCTCAAAGTGTGGAAAGAAGCATGGTGGAGATTGTCTTAAAGGGACTAGAAAATGTTTTAAGTGTGGAAAAGAAGGTTATCGAGCAGCTGAGTGTCGAAGTAATGGAGAAGGGGTTTCTAATGATGTGAATAAAGAAAAGACTGCAGAGAACGCACCACCAACACTTCAATGCTTCAAGTGCAAGGAAATGGGGAATTATACTAATAAATTCCCAAATCCAAGGGTTAGTGATGATCGACATGAGAAACCACTTAAGGAAAAGGACAAAGGGAAGTCGCATGCGATCACTATTGGCGATGTTGAATATGACAACGATGTGGTGGAATGATTAAGTGTTTATGTAATGGGATTCCAAAATAATGTTGTATATAGTATCGTGGAACATTGGAATATTTATGTATTGGTCTATTGTGGTTTACAAAAATTTTATGGTACTGGTAACCATGGAAAGTGATTGAGATATTTTTGTAAAACAGATGATATGCGCATAATGAAGGGATAAAGAGAAAATGTAATGTTTGACAGTATTTATAAGATCATGACTGATATAAGGAACTAGTTATATCATGGTTTGAGTATATAGAATTTTGGGGTTTTGGTAATGGGTATTCATTTTTTAAGAGAATACATGATTAAGGCCTTTGAATGTTTGGAATGTGACCAACAAGACATATCTCATGATATATGGGGATCAACGATGGTATTGACATGCTTGTTATATGAACTCTTTGGTAATCGTTTTCACGGTAATATGAGATTGGACAGCATTATTTTGGATAAGCCTAAAGATTGGAATGGATTATGTTGGACATAAGTTAGTATTTTTTAAGGATTGAAGTTTTTTTCGATATTATTGATGGGATTTTATAGTAATGTAGTTTTAGAAAAAGGAAAACCTGCAGGATGGGCGACAGCCCAGCGCGTCGGACAAGGCTGTGGGAATCAAACCCACAACCAAAGTGTGACTGGATTTTATCGCCTACCACTGGCCTACAAGAAGTCCCTGTTTAGTAGAAAATAGTTTTATTATATTAAGCAGTATGATATATGAAGTATAAGTCCATTTTAGGAACCATATATGATTAATCTTTCTATAGATGGACTTATGTATTTTTTTGATAACTTTTCTAACCTTTTGTTTGAGACAGATGGAATGATCCATAATTCTATCACATGATCTGCTAACACTTCACAGATGACAAATTCAACTTCATTTCTTTAAGAGATGAAGTGGAAATTTTCCAAAGAATGACCGACGGTGAGACTGTACCAAAATCACGAAAGTATTTCTTCTAATTCCAATTTCATCAACTTTAGGGAAAAGATCTTGAAAACCAAAAATGTTGTTCTAGTGCTCTTATATCCGATGAATCAGATGGTACCTTAGATAGTCACAAATTTATGGCTTTGTGATTGTTGGAATTTTCATAGCCATGTTCTTTACCACTCTCCATCAGAACTTGATGGTTATATTTTTCTTCAATATCCATATTTCCACCTATGTTCTCCTACGTGGAAACCCAGTGATGATTTAATTTGGGTAACTGTTACATTTCATAATTTAGTTTTTAAAGCCAAGTTTTGGTATTCCTTTTTACGATGTGGGTTTCTATTAAAGAAACTTTCTAGTAGTAAACCATTTATAACCCCGATGAATTTCGAGGGTGAAATTCATTTTAAGGGGGGTAGAATGTAACACCTCGAGATTTTATGAAAAATATTCTTTTTAATGTCATTAATTTCTTGTGTTGTACGATACACCAAAAGGATCTTGCACAACACGCATCCCTGGATTTCCTTGTATTACACGCAATCACGACCTTCTTCAATAGCATGTGTAGTATGCAATACCGAGTTTCACTAAATGAGATATTATTATAATATTATTATGAACTAGCCGTTAGGAATAGTAATACCAACTTTTTGAAATTTTATAAATTTTATCTTTCAAAAAGGACTTCATTTTTGGATTTGGAATATCAAAATTATCTTAGGGTGAAATTTCGGTACTTTTCGGATAACTTTAATATTCTGATGAATAGTGAAAATTACTAAATTTTAATTAAACACAACTTTTTTAATCGAAATAATTAATAGTGATAAATTATTAATTTGAGTGGTTTTAAAGTATATTTAGAATATATTTTTACAATTTAATATAATTTTGGTCATTGGATGTAATTTCACATTTAAACCAGACATAAACAAGTGCCAATCTTTTGATAGTTATTATCTCTTAAAAACACGCTATTTGTTTTGACGACGGGAATTAATTTTTAAATTTTTCAATGTAACTGATATGTTTTGAATTTGGTAAAATATACATAATTTTTTAATTCATAATATCAAATATAGCTTTGGCCTAATTTTTGGTATTTTTCTGGAAACTTTCATTTTTTGATGAATAGTGAAACCACTAAGTGGTAGTTAAAAAACTAAATTTTTCATAAAACATAATTTTACCACTTCTGTGAGTTGAATATAGAAAATACAAGAGACACGGTTAATATCAAGGACTAAAATGTGGTTCAATGAGATGAAAATAATTATTGATGAATATTAACTTTTTACTTTTATTTACCACGGTTAAAAGTAAATAGAATAATTAAGGGTAAAAATGATATTATTATTACCCTAAAATATGTCCTAATTCTATTGGATAAGTTTAATTCGACAAAAAACAACCTTATTAATAAAATATGACTATTTAGGCCCACTTGGATTAGATTAGGACATTTAATATTAATTTATTTAAAGAAGGGTTAAAATAGTTAAAATCAAAGTTTAATAATTAAATCATTTTTAATATAGGGTTATACAAAAGATAAATTCTACTATAAATATTCATTAGAAAGATAAAAAATATTTCATACATAAATGTATTTTATTTATAAATTTTAGACATTAAATAATGTAATTTATTTTTGACACAATGATGATGTAGTAATTATCTTATTAATGAAATATTGACATCATTGATGTTATAAATACCCAAATAAATGTAATTTGAGACTTTTAGTGAATTCCAATGATTTTCAAGGTTAATATGACATGTTATTATTGATTTAGTTAACTTTTTTCGAACTAAGAATTCTTTTATAATTTTCACAAAAATCAATTACCAAATAGTGTCAAAATTGACATAAAATTGTTTTTAAAACAAATATTATATTATTAATTGTTATTTTATTCCTAAAAATCTAAGGTTCAGACAAATGACTTATTTAATGGTATATATATATTAATAATAAACAACTTGGGGTTCCTTTGGCTTGTTATAGTAAGTTTATTAACCTTATAGTGTAAACAAACAAGAAGACACGGTAAAAGTAAAATTATTTAAATTAAGGTTAAATCTAAATGATAATGTTAAAATAGAAACTTAAACTTGTCTAAATTATATTAGATGAGAGGATTTCGACCCATACCCACCTTAGCTTATAAATAAATCAATTTTGAGCTATTAAAAACAGAATATGACATTATAATAAAATAATATTTTTAGTTTTTCTGAAGGTTCCCCTCTCCTCCCTTATAAAAGGGTACCTCCTCCCTCTCTTCCTCACACCAATTTGAGCCTTCAATCTCGGCCAAACCCTGAAAAATTCTCTTATCCACTTCTCTAGAAACATCCTAGAGGTCCTGGTATTCTTCAAAGACCAATTTTAGTGCCCTAAGAGGAGGTCTCAAAGAGGCACTTCAAAGAAGAGGTAATGTCCGTTACCGATTCTTTCAACTTTATTTCTTCTTCCACTTCATCTTCTTAGGTTGGTTCATTATGAATTAATAACATAAGTATCACTAATATACTGATATGTTATTATAATTATGAAACAACCCTATTTCACCATCTATCCATCCTATGGAAAACGAAATCACCACGCGTGCGTACGTACGGAATACCGTCTCCACGCCGTGGTGTATTCTATTTTCCACCACCACCTTACTTGGATGGGTATAATGGTGTAAATAATAACTATATATGTTTATTGTAAATTTATATTGATTCTGTAATAGTATACATCCACTCCAATAAAATTCCACGATCATGGGAACGATACCATCGCTCGTGCGTACGTACGGAATACCGTCTCCACGACGCGATGAGATTCATTCTCAATGATTAACCATTCATGAATAATTATAAATTATATATAATAAGTAATCATGAAATATATGACATAATAATGATACTGTATTTATGTATATATATATGTATGTCATCCAATTAATTCCACTCAATTCAATGAGGAAACGAAAACAACGTTCATGCGTACGTACGGCCTACCGTCTCCATGAACGGTGTATTTCTTTCCATTTATCGATCTATTATATATATGTAGATTCTGAATATATAATATATATAAATCATGTTTTATATTCTGGAATTAATTAATCATGATCTAATTAATCATATGAATAATTACAAGTCAAAACACGGACTACAAATGAAACGATTTTAACCAAAACACTCTTTAACATGGAATTTGCAAAAGAACGGGTAATATAAAGTCATAAGTGAACCATATATGATATCCTAACAATGAATATGATTCTGTAATAAGTCAATGACATTATTTAAATAATTATACAGGAGGTTCGGATACGTACGAAGCATATTGGACCTAAGGTAAGGGATAATTATTCCAATCTCATTCTTATCCAAGATTGCTTATTCGTAAGTATTTACTGGGGTTATTGTTCTCATCCATGTACATGTTTCTTAAAAATGGTTTCATGTATGTTTAATTTCATTTTTACCCATTTTTGACTTTTACTACATGGTATGTATGGAATCTTTCCTTTACGAGGTACTTTTTGACTTTTCCGGCAAAAGTACGAGAAAAATGTTTTTTTAACTTATACGGCACGAACGGATTTTTATGGTTTTATAAAGCCTTATTTTCATGAATCATCCTACAAAAGATTTCATGACTATTTTCAACAAAATATCTCTCTTTTAAAATTAGATGACGTTTTGTGAAAATAAATTGATTTTGAATAAGAAAGGATATTTTCCTCAAGAATTCATTCCAAGTGTTTTATCAAAACCATTTTGCATCTAAGATGACATTATTTCATATGTGTATGTTTCAACTATAATGTCTCTATGATTTACATGGTTTCACATTCCTAATTATGAAATGATATCCATTTCTTTTATATAGATTATGTGATGATGGGATTATGTTTATGAAACCCATTTCATTCGTTGGGTTGTTATGAATGATGTATGTTTATTTTGTGGCACAAGTAAGAATGATTTCATTATGAGATGGGTGGGACCTATATCTCCCTCCAATGCATTGGGTAAAGATTTATATCTCATGAGATAGACATGGATGGAATGGTAAGTTAATCTGGTTCAGTATTACAGGACTGGAACGAGGAGTGAACTCGATTCAGAAAGGGACTTTGTCCACTAAGATGGTCTTTGAAGCAATGTCTTGGATACTATGGAAATAATTACATGTGCATAATAGATGCCACAATCACATGTTTTATTCCCATTCTATGTTATCATTATTTATGTTCCATTATGATCTATGCCTTATGTACTTCCATATTTTAAGTCGTTGCTCAAGATTTTTATGTTTAAACATTATGTTCATGTTTTTAAGTTCATATGTATATGGTATGTTTTATTTTGTCCATGATTTCCTCTACTGATCATTTGAGATCCCCCTTTTTATGTTTTATTTTCCCCCAGGATTAAAAAAAAATTTAGGTAAGGAAACAAAAAGTGGAAGATCTTTATGGGAGATGTTGAAGATCTTTCACCACGATTAGAAGATTACGTTCCATGATTCCAAAGACACTAAACTATTATGGTCCTTGTGTGTCTGTTTTTGTTATGTATTATGTATTCCAGAAAAGTAATGTAATATCCATGTATGTCAAGCTTCGGGTCTCTACACCAATATTTGTACTGGTATTTTCATACTAGGTTTTTTGTATTGGGAAAATCATACTGCTAAAGAATCAAATTATAATGAGATGAGAAAAAAAGATCCTAATGAGCTATTAAAGGAAAAATATCATAATGAGATGAGAAAGAAGTAGATAATAATGAGATGAGAAGGAAACTGACCATAATGAGCTGAGATAGATATAAAGAGTTGAATATTTCAAACATGGATTTCATTTTTTTTAAATATCAGGGAAATTTAACGAAGTTTTACGAATTCAAATTTGAAGTTTTAAATGAAAAATATTTTTTCGATATTTTTAGATTTGAGGAAGTGAGGAATTTTTCCATGTAACCAACCTTTCTTCTCTATTTTTCCTATAAATACTTCCACAAATCATTTTTTTCATTAACATTTACATATGTGAAAATGGTAGAGCTCTAGATAATTTGATGTAAAATTTACTATCTGATTGAAGAATAATTGTATTGATCATTCTATTATAATTTGGAGTTTTTAGATTGGGAATTAATTCATTGTATTGAATCATCGCATTGGGAAAATCGAATCTAGGATACAGTATTATCGTACTTAGAAAATCAAATCCCAGGATCCAACATCATTGTATTTAGAAAATCAGATCCAGTATCATCCGAATGAGAAAATTGGATCCAGTGAAATTGGACTAAGGATTCAGACTGAGTAATTGTTGAGAAGATTCAAAAAATTATTCTTTTTCCTTTTGATTGGATCAATTTTTTTGTAATAAAACATTGTAAACTGATGGGAGTTAGTATAATCATTCCTATCTGGAGATAGAAGGTTTCTAATGGGAGGTGGCACAAGTTGTATTTAATTCTTCTTAATAGTTGATTTTTATAGACCTATGAGACTGGATATGGAATGGGTGTAGGTTCCCACTCTAAGGTTAGACCTATAATTCATGAGTATTTACAAGAAGTTAATAAGGATATAAATCTTAATTGGTTGTAGGGGTTATGTTTTTAAAATAATTAAAACTTATAAATGTGGCCAACTGATTCACCCCCCCCCTTCTCAGTTTTTATTCAAACCATTGGAATAACAATTGGTATTAGAGAGATGGTTCCCTTGTTGAATCCATATCATGGATAATATCAATTCAATCAAAAGTAGAGGAATTTCTATATTTGATGGAAAAATTATTATGCATGTAAATTTTGGATGATTCCTTATCTCCTATCTATTGGACTTGATGTTTTTGACACTTATACTATTGGTTTTCCACCTATTGAGAAAGATGCACCTATGAAGTTCGATGATAATAGAAATATATAATTTTATGGAAGGGATAGAAATGAAATACTTATGTACTTATAATATACTATTTAATTGAGGTTGAGGGGTCTCAAAACATAAATAATTATGTGGGACAAGTTTCAATGTGTTTTTGAAGGGAATAGAAAAGTTAAGGAAGCAATGAAACAAATATGGAATAGTAATAATGAAGACATTTGAATGAGAGATGAAGAAACAATTGATGAATGCTTCACTAGTGTAGATGAAATTGTCTGCAACATTATATGATTCAGATATGACTTAGAAGGTAATACAATTGTGAAGAATATTATGAGAAACTTCACGAACAATTTTGATTATAAAATTTCATCTTTATAATATAAAGAGTATTTATCTCATGATTAATTTCATAACATTTTTGTTTCCTATGAAATGAGGAAATATCTAATTCTTAAAAAGAAGATGAAATGGATTTTCAGTCTATGAGAAAGTTAAAAATTCAAGATGTTGAATATGGTTATCCTTGTGACTCGAAGATAAATAGGATTATGAGTTGAATGAAAAATAATGTCTCTTATATACATAAACGATTGAATAGGAAGAGTAAAGTATATAGGTAAAATTACACTAAATTTTTTTGGTTGTGGTGGAGTCAGAAACTTTGCTATGAATTGAACCAAAAAGAAAGATGGAGAATACCAAGATGATTCTGATGGAAAAACACAATGGAAGAAGTGGAACAAAAAATATAATTAAGAAAAGTATTCCAACATATACAAGAAGAATCTTACTGGAAGCAAAAAAATTATGTTGAGTAAGAAACATGAATCGGACTCAACTGAAAATAGTTCTTCTGAAGATGATTGTTTTAAACAATTTAGAACCTTCATTGAAAATGTTGAGAATCTAAAATATTCCATATAGAGTGAAGAAGGTGGTGAAGAATCGTATACAGTGTATCAGCTCAGAACAGAACATGTTTCATGTCTTGGGAAAAAAATCTAAAGAAATAAATTATATAAATGAAGAAAGATTGTGAAGAATTTTCTGATGGAATAAAATATTTCATCAAGCATGGGGATGAATACATTCATGTTATTTTAAATTAAGAACATTGAATTATTTAATAGGGAAAGATGATTGAAGATATTAGTATGAAGCTGGAAGGTAAGGAAGAAGAGGTAAAAAAATTTCAATAAATTCTTATTGAGTCTAAAAATACATTGAGTAATATGAATGAAAAGTTCAACAAAGCTTCAAAAGTAAAATCTGAGATGTCAAAAGTTATGGAGAATCCTCAATATGAGAATTAGGTGAAATATTCAGTTAATAAAAATGATGATCTATCTGATTTATTTAACATTTCCAATTCTGGAAGAATTACATGGAAAGCTTGGCTGGATAAAGGATAGGATAAACCTATAAAATCCACAAATGATGAAAACACACTCAAAATAAAAGATGGTCTACATCCTATGTATGTTAATGATGAATGAACTTACCAACATCAACAAAGTATCAATAAAGAATGAACATATTTCAATATAAAATCAATATTTGATGGTTATTTCTTGTGTTGTGGAATCTATGGGAATATATATTATAATTTTTGGCACAACATATATCTACCTAGAAGAATATTTGAGAAAATTAGAAGAAATAGTGAATGTAGAATGAGAAACATTCCTAACTTACAAAATGCTTAACAGGTGAATTTTAAAGATATTAGAAAATTTCCTATAAAGAATAAATTTGAATGTATGAAATAAGTTTTTGGAATATTTGATCAAGATTTTCATTAGGCCAAAATATTTATGGAACACCTTTCGGAACATATTCCTTATGATAGAAAGGAAAAGGAATCTGAAAAGAAGAAAGTTGAGGAAAGATATTTTGACGTTGAGACATCTTTGAAATAAAGTGAAAGGAAAAAACCATGTATAATTGATAGTGGTTTTTCTCTACATATGATTGTTGATATAAAAATCATGAAACATGTTGAATGTCATGATTGGGGGTAGTTACCTTTGCGAATGATGGTTCTTTAAAAATAAAGGAATTGAAATGAATGAGATTGAAGTGAAAAAGTTGAAATCTATAGAATTTTTATTTTTTAATGGGATAGAACATAACTTACTTAATGTAAGTCAACATTGTGATGATGGAAAATAAGTTTTTTTTTAAATATTTGTGTATCATCAAAAGTGGGAAATATGGAAAATTTATTACTAAAGGAGAAAGAACCAGTGTTAATCTCATTCTAATAGGAGAATTTAATTACTCAAGTTACTTGAGTGCTGAAGATGAAGGAAAACTGTTGAACTGAGGAAAAGGCCAACTTCAGTAGAAAAAAATGAATTAAAATTCTAAATTTGATGCTATCTATAATTTTATAGAATTGAAAATAAGAGACGAAAATTTTTGTATTAATTTCTAGAAAGAAAATATGCCTAAAAAGTCATAAAAGAATTTAGATTCAGTCTAGAATACCACTTAAGCTTATTTATTCCAATTTACATGGGCTATTGGGAAATCATTTAGAAAAAGAAAACTTATATTTTATCACTTTTATTGATGATTTCACTCAAAAGAAAAATAGCATATTTATAAAGTACAAGTCATGGGATATTGAAATGTTCAAATTCTTTAATAAAGGTGTTGAGAATGAAATGTGGTTTTCCATAAATAATTTGAGAACATATAATGGTACCAAATTCATAAAAAATAATTTTTAAACTTATCTGATAAAGCATGGTATCAGACATCAGTATAGTGCTCCCTATACTCCACAAAAAATGGACTAGCATAAAGAAAGAACAGAAGCATGGTGGGAATGGGAAGAAGTATGTTAGCAGAACATAAACATTTAAAGTTCAATTGGAGATAAGCTATTATTACTGTTGTACATGTTCAAAATATATTGTCATTGAGACCAAAAACCAACAGGACTCCTAATGAATTGTGGTATAACAAAAAAACATCACTGAAATACTTCAACGAATTTGGGAATCCATGTTTTCTCAAAATCATAAATCCATGATTGGTAAATATTAATGTGATAAATGAGGAAGAAACTTTTATGTATTATTTACTAAATTGACGACGTTAAAAATGTTGGAAAAACATTTACAAAAGTTGATGTACTCATATGATGTGAAGGTAATTTAAAATCAAAGTTCCTTAACCAAAATTATTTATAATTATTAGGAGGATACACTAGAGAATTAAAAAATTAATTATTATTGTCCAAAACATCCTTATAAAGATTTAGATGAGTCTTGTTTTAAAGAAAGTAAATCTAGGATATAAAATATGATATTTCCTACAATAAAAAAACATTTTTAATATAAAAACATTATTGGGAATTAGAAGACTTCAGTTCAGACCATAAGGAATTTTAGATTAGAAAATAAAACATTAGTTATCTCAAAAGATGAACTAGAATCAGTTTCACAGGCTATTCAACATAAATAATGGATGGATTTTATGAATGAATAGTTGGATCCAATTGAGAAAAAAGAAACATGGGACCTTATTCCAAGGCCAGAAAATAAAAATGTTATCATAACAAAGTGGGTTTATAAAAAAAATTAGTAATCATGGAGAAGATTCAAAAAATAATGAAATACATGTTTGTGAAGGATATGCATCGGTTTATGGTGTATATTTTGGTGAATCCTTTTCCCCCATTTCAAGGCTATAAACAATTTAAATGTTCATTATTACGGCAAAAAATCTGAATTATAATTATTATCAGATGGATGTAAAGTCATATTTCTTAAATGGTGATATTGATGAAGAAGTTTAAATTTAATAAACTTGTGGATTTAAACTTGATTAGGATGAAAACAATATTTCTAAATTGAATAATTCCTTGTATGGGCTAACACAATCTCCACACACATCATATTCTAAGATTGAATTGTTTTTGAGAATGTTGAACTTGTCTAAAGTAAAAGTAGATAAAAACTTTTATATGAAAGATATTGACTCAAGAACTCTAATATTAAATGTTTATGTGTATGATATAATGTTTTTGGGGAAATGGAATATTCTTGTCAAATATTTAATGAGAAAATGAAGAATAATTATGAAATTTCATTTTTTTAGATAATTTACTTTCTTCATTGGGATATAAGTTCAATAAAAAATACATTCTCTTATCCAAATAAAAGTATGTCGGGGAATGTTAAAAAGTATGGGATAGAAGAATCCAAAGATATTTCAACTCCTATTTCACTGATCACAATGTTGAGAAAAGATGAATCCAGAACATGTGTGAATCAGAAATACTTTCAGAAGTCGATATGAATCCTTCTTCACCTTACAGCCTCAAGTTATGATGTTGCTTATGTTTTGACTTTGTGGACTAGGTATCAAAGTAATCCAAAAGAATCTCATATATTTCAAGAAACTAGGATTCTGAGACATGTAAAATGAAAAAACATCGCATGCGTTTTTATACAAAATTAATAGTGATACGATGTTTCATGGTTATTCTGATGTTTATTGGGCTGTAGATTATAAAGATAGAATATACGCCAAAGGAGGAACATTTTTCTTGGTTGAATGTTGTGTTAGTTGGAATACTAAGTAACAATGTTCACTAACTTTGAGCAGAACTAAATATGAATATGTTGTAGCTACTCAAGATTGTACTCAAATTTTGTGGATGAAAGTTCATATGGATGATTTAAATGTAAAAGTTTCTCAACCATTGAAGATACTTTTGGATAATCAAAGATCAGTTCATCTTTCTAAGAATCCTACACAAGATTCAAGATAAAAACACATTAGTATAAAGTTCCACTTCATATAAAAGAATGTTTTTGCGGAAAAGGTTTTTATGGAATACATTTCAACAAAGTATCAAATTGTTGATATCTTTATAAAAGAAATGTTGAAAGAAATTTTTGTGGAATTGAGGATGAAAATTCATGTACAACCTCCTCTCATGTCTTCCTAAATTTCATAAGGAAAGTTCCCCCATTGTGATTTGGATTATGTTGACAAAGGGGGGTAAAAAGTAACAACTTTTTACTTTGTAAGAATTTTTTACATATAATAATTTTTTCTATTTAAAGATGTGGTTATAATATAATGGGGTAGATAAAAAGAAAAGTGAGATAAAATGAATGTGAGGAAAGAAATAATGGGGGAGAGAAAAAGAAAAGTGATGAGAGTTTATCTTTAAATGGACACAAAATTGTCTTTCCACCAAGGGATGGAATTCCTTAAAAAACATTACATTATCAAGTAGTGTGGTATCTTGACACTCTATTTTGAGAAATACTATGTTTTGATAAAATTTAAAAAGTTAAGTTGTGAAAATATTTGAATATTTGAAAAGGTTTTTATCAAGGGTTGTCAACAAATCCAAAGTTGGAGATTGAAGAAATGTTGTGAATTATTTTTAACAATTTATTTTTTATTTTTTTACAACTAACTATTTTTTTTAAATAATGCTTTTGCTATTCAAGAATCAGACCTAGTCCCTCATCATGTGGTTGTTTTTAGGAAAAAATTATATAGACCTAGGTTTTCATATTTAGCTGCACCGGAAACAGAAGAAGTTAGGAAGACGAAGTTGTTGATCATGCACTTCATCTCATTCTGGTCCATCAACATGACAATTGAAAATAATCAAATTAAAAAATAATTGGGGGGTAGAATTTATTGTTTGATGTATGATTATATTTGTTTTAATCAAATAAATAATTAAGTTGTTGAAGAGTTTTGCAAGAATAATATGGAGTCTGGAGTCAGAAAATTTTCATAATTTCCAAAACAAAAACAGATGATGCTTTGTTGATCAAGATGTTCAACAAATAATGAAAACTATCATGATTAATGGTGTTGAGGAAATGGTGGAGAGATTTGAATAATTTCATAGTTAAAAAATGATATTTCTATTATAATAGGAATTATATCATAATGAGATGTGAGGGAGAATGATTTTTCTGAGCCTGAGGATGAAATAAATCATACTGGGTAAATTATAATGATATGTTCATACTCAGTTTTTCATACTTAGATTTTTTACTCATATTTTTGTACTTATATTTTCGAACTAGGATTTTCATATTGGTAAAATATTATTGTGTTTTCCTACCAAGATTTTTGTAGTTGGATTTTTATATACATATTGTTATACTGGGAGAATCCTATTGAGATTTTCAAACTCAGATTTTTGTACAATAATTTTCGTATTGGGATTTTCGTAATGGGAAAATCATATGATGTTTTTTGTACTCATATTTTTGTACAGGGATTTTGGTACTGGAATTGTTGTACTGGAAAATCATTCTTAGAAATAAACATATTTTAATGAGATAAGAAATAAATAGATCATAATGAGATTAGAAAGGAAGAATATCATAATGGGGTGAGAAAGAATCAAACCGTAATGATATGAGAAAAAAATAGATCATAATGAGCTAAGAAAGATATAAAGAGTTGAATAAGTCAAACTTGAATTTCATTTTTGTATAAATCTCAGTGAAAAATAAGGAGGTTTGAATAATTCAAAGTTTAAGTTTTAAATGTGATGTATTTTTTGAGATTTTAATTTTGGGGACGTGGGGAATGTTTCCATGTTTCCCACCATTGTTTTCTAAGATTCCAATAAATAGTTCCTCGGATCATTTTTCATTAACAACATTAACATACGCACAAAAGGAGGAGATCTGGAGAACATGAAGAAAAATTTCCAATATGATTAAAGTAGAAGTTTATTAAGAATTCTAATAGA
Organism: Viscum album; assembly: GCA_963277665.1. Taxonomy (NCBI): domain Eukaryota; kingdom Viridiplantae; phylum Streptophyta; class Magnoliopsida; order Santalales; family Viscaceae; genus Viscum; species Viscum album. The sequence continues at coordinate 1,028,280,471 of OY728127.1, forward strand.
TGTTGAGGTCAAATTGAGATTGAATTCGTTGTATTGAATCATCGTATTGGGAAAATTGGATTTCATATCCAACATTATTGTACTAAAAAATCCGATCGCAGATCCATCATCATTGTATTGATAAAATCAGATCCACTATCATCAGATTGAGAAAATAAGATCCAACCAAATCTAACTGAGTATTCAGATTGATCAATTGTTGAGGAGAATCAAAAAAACCATTATTATTTGGTTTGGATTAATTTTTTTATATGAAAACATTGTAAACTGATAGGAGTTGGTATAATCATTCCTATTGGGATATTGAAGGTGTATAATAGAAGTGTTTCCAATTTATATTCACATATTCTTAATAGTGGATTTCCATAGAACCACAAGAGTGGTTACGGAAAGGATGTAGGTTCTCACACCAAGGACAAACCTTGAAAATCTTGTATGACTGACTTGATTTCCTACAATTTCATGCATGAGTATTTATAAAAACTTGATAAGGATATAAATCTTAACATGCTTCTGGGGTTATGTTTTGAAAATAATTGAAATTTATAAAAGTGAACAACTGATTCAACCCCCTAATTGTTATTTGATCCTTTCAAACATCACTTTTAACTGGGTTCTGATACTACACTTCAGAAACCTTTCAAAAATACCAAATTATATATACCTACAATATCATTTTGGTGATTTGTTTTCTAATGTCGGGGTATATTTTAAATATAAATTCTTATTAGATGATCAATTCACCCTCCTATTGTGCACTCCAATCCAAACAACATCATTTTAAATTTAATTTTTTTATATGTATGATATTTAATTATCTATATCCAATTCTATTGTTTTATTTTAGGAAAATCACTTTTAAGGGTTTAATGAGAACCTGAGTGTTAAAAACTAAATCCACTCAATCCATAAGTTATGTAAAAAATTTATATAATCAAAATATTATATATTTAATATCAATTTAACATTAATCGTTTGCATTATAAAAATACTATTCCTATATGGTTCATGCAATTTCTCAAGTTATACATTTAGTTTAAATCTTACAAATTAATTATTATGGAGAGTTCATAATTTAATATAACTCTTTTTTATATCTCCTTATTTTATAATTTATAAAAACATTATAAATTACCATAAAATTTATAAATAAACACTTTATATAAAAATTATAAGTAATTCTATGTATATTGAAGGTATTTAATATTAATAATTGATATTAAATATATTTATCAATTAAATGTTTAAAAAACATTTTATAATTAATTATAAACATTTCATAATTAATTAATTTATATGAGTATCTCAAAATATATTTTCAATGTTTTGTAAACAATTTATAAATTCTATAAATAAATTCATAATTTGAAAATGAGAGAATAAAAAAAATATTATCTTGTATTTAATAATATACTCTTAATCTTAATCTATAGTATAATGTAAATTGTATATCAGAGTTTATGACATGCCCATAAAAACCTATGATATCATTCCTCGATGATTATAGTCATATTTTATTATGTGCATCAATATTGTAATTATGATACAACTATTGGTGGTTGTAAAGACCCAAAGTTTATAAGTGATATATGTCTGTTGAATAAATTTGTGTTATATTATAAAGTAGTATGAACATACAACACATAGAAACACAAACATAAATTCATTTAATTAATGGAGATTGTTACATTGATTAGAAACTAAACCAATGAAAATACTAAATATTAATATGGAAAAACATTAAATATAAAAATTATAATGTAAAATCTTGGATCATTCCAATCATTAAGAATTATCACCCCTATGAAAAATACTATGTAAAAGAAGCTGGATATTAGTAAACCAATCAAAATCATAGAAATGGAAAATATAGAACCCTGGGATGAATTTTAGTGAATAATATATGAAGTAATGAATAGTATTTTATATATGGTGATTTGTTTTTTGGAATAGTAACATGACCATGGGAATAGTAATGTAATTTTGGAATAGTAACCAAGCCATTAGGAATAGTAACCTGACTGTTAGGAAAAGTAATATGATAATTGGATTCGTAATTTGGCCTCAAAATAATATAATATAATATGAAAAGTATTTATAATTAGTAATTAAGAAAATATTAATATTTTTCTTCCATAAAATAAAAATCCTGATAAAAAGCTCGAAGAAAATGTAAGAACAATTTTAATATACTGTATCTTGATGTATTTCATAAAAATCATAATGTTTTATATTAAAAATTAAAAGAACCTATGTTTGAAAATTATTTTGAGGAAAATAATATCATTTTTAAAATCATCACATTAAAATTTTCTAAGGGTACTTTTTTATTAATTTTATAAAGTACATCAATTTTTATGTGAATAGTAAAAATACAGTTTTTTCGTAACTGACGTATTTTAAATTACATCATTCGTAATATAATAATGACCTAATGAATTTAAAAAATTTAATATCAACCAAAAACATATTTAATTTAAAAATGAGTTATTTAAATATAATAAACATGTTTTCAAAACATAAAAATTATTTTCCAAAGTCTAAACTTTATTGGGTTCCATTAAAATGATTTTTTTTTCATTTTTCCACCTTTCCTTTTAATTAAAATTGTAAATACATAATATAATGTGTTTTAAAGTATTAAAATCATGTTATTTAATTTAAATATATCCCATAATGTCAAAAACATTATTATTGAATGGTTTACCTTGGATATAATAATTTATTCAATATTTTATCCCTAAAATGCCCCTCTCCTCAAATATAACTACCCCACACCCAACCATTGGAGAACGACTTCACTTACCCTTACCAAAAAAAATTATAAGAAAATACCTTCTATTAGTCATTTTAGATTCTTGAGTAATGATTAGGAGTAGCAAAAATCCAAGAATCAGTGGAGTTTATTGTTATTGAAAAAAAAGAAGCGCCAAGAATAGAGTATGTTTTCATCAACTTCTCTTCTCACATTTCACTTCTGTTTCTTTTTTCTTTTCTCAATTAAATTCAAACCCAAATATGATATTTTCAATTTATAATTATGTTAAAAAAATATTAATAATTTTAACCCACTATAATAATTCTATTTATGATGCATTTATATTTCATGCTTCTCTTTCTTCTTTCACATTGTCCTTATAATGGTTGGTTAGTTTCCCACAAGGTTGTCTCCAAATACATTATGATTACCCCCCTTATGGATAGTTATAATAAAATCTTTATCATATATAAAGGTATTAATAAATTTATATTATGGTTCTATAATTATTTATAATAATGAATAAATGACATTGAACAAAAATAGGGAAATCAAACAACACAAGATATTTTTTAAGAAACATATTATATCAAAATATATAACCTTTATAAAAGGGAATTATGGAATAGAATAAAATGACTATAATTGATAAATAGTGATAAAAATTAAAATAATTTACTATTTTTTCCATTTTTTAATAAACCTAATTTCATTATTCAGGTGGCGGGATAGAGAAGCAATAATGAGAGATTTAAGGTAAGGGGATTCTTGAACCTAATTCCTTATTATTGGCTTATCTTCTATTTCACAACATTCATAGTATGTATATTCCCATATTATCCATAAATTTTCCTTTCAAAATTCCTTCTCCTTTCTTCCTGGGTATGTAAATGTTTTTTCATTGTCAAGAGGAATTCTAATCCAATTACAAAGATCTTTCTAAAATGACTTTATTATTTAAAAACATCCCTTTGACTCATATTGAGTTGTTTCTTATTTAAATAAAAATGATATTTTATGAAAAAATATTGTCTCCCTTATTATTTTAGGAACCTTAATTTTATTCCTTAAAGTATGATATATGAAACCCTTATGAAACCCAACCCTTCCCATGGGTTTATTTCATGAATACGATTGGTATGCGCTATCTTTCCATGTGGTATGTATGATTATGATGTGATGGGTGGTCTTGGAATTATATATACCTCCAATGAATTGGGTAATGTGATATATCTCATGATATTATGTGTATTATTAATGAACATGTTTTTTATTTTTTCACAATTGTGAAAATACTATTTATGAACATATGTTTTGCTTGAATGTGATGATAGCTTTGTTCAGAACTATGCATAGTATTTTACTGCAATGTTAGGATGATTTTTTATTTTGAATATACCACATTATATTCCTTTATAAAATGATTACCTCGGGATTAATATTATGATCCTATGCTTATGATATGATGATGTTGATTATTCTCACTCATGTACTGTTGATTCTTGTCCCTTATTCCTCCCAGGGTATTTGTCCCTTTACTTGGATTTTGGATCACCCCATTATTTAATGTATATAATCAGGTGAATACATATACTAAGGAGAAGTTAAGATCTTCTAAGAGTATAAATAATAAGGATTTAAATAATTTATATATTTTATTATGTACAAGTGACGCATAAACGAGATTTTCCTATGATACTAATCCTTTGGATCATGGATTGTATAAATATTATGTTATTTATCCTAAAACATATGTTATGGTCATGTAATAAAAATAAGGGTTTATATAGTTGGTTTTATATCATGGTTTATTTAATTTGTTAATTAGGATTAGAAAACATTAGTGAAAACTATTAGGATAAGTCTTTGTATCAGTAAACATCCTATGTTTTGGTAAAGTATAAGTGTGTGTAATTTTCAAGCAATGAAATCATTGTCTAGATACTATAATTGGATTTGTATTTGGAACAGATGTACATAGGGGTAATAACCCTGAAAGAAATATATTGGGTATTAACTCAATATTCACCTGTTTCGCAATAAAGAGGATCTTCTGCACACCTAGTTTGAAACTCTAAAGGGATATACTTTGGTTAATCACGAACTCTATAAAACCCATTATGAATAATATATGGATAATATAATTATCTACTAACTTAGAAAATTATTAATGTACATGATATTAGTATCATAAATTGAGAAAAATAATAAATATTGATATTCCATAAGATATGAATTTATAAATAATTTTTACATTAGAATAAATTAATTATTTATGCTTTATTGAATTATGTTTGTTTAATCCTTTTTATTTTTCAAAATAATGGGGACTAGGAGAAATGTTATAGACAATGAAATTATTATCCAAACAATATTCCTAATGAAATGGGTGGTGGAGTATAAAGATTCCTGGTGATTCTTACCCAGATATCTCAAGCTATGAATAATAAGACGAACCATATGGAATTACCACCTTTAACCAAGAAGGATAAATTTTACATTGAATCATTTAAATGACAATGACTACCAATGTTTAGAAAATATTTTGATCCACTTTTCATTTTATATTGGGTTAACTCAATGGAGAATATATTTTCAATGATCCTCTATTTTGAAAAGGATAAATTCACCTAATCAATATATTTTTGAGATACAGAAGTTTTTTAATGGAGGTAATTGATAAAGAATGCCCTGTTGGAGGATGAAATGAAATAAATGGGGTGGCATGACTTTAAGACAAAAAATAAACAAGTATTTACCTAATACTAATTCCAAAAAATAGATAGAGAGTTCCTAAATATTACAAAAAAATTGGGGGAATTTATCATGAATTATGAGGAAAAATTCATATGTCCTGTAAGATACACCTTGGGTTTTTTATCAACAGTGATAGAAAAATATATAGGATCTTTAGTGATTCAAAACCAAACCATTAAAATGCTCTATCCATTTAGGACTTTGGGAGGAATAAAGAACTACTTGAATGTTATCTTAAGGTAGAGATAGAGTTTGGAGAATGGTTCGATGGTTATGGTGATAAGAAATTAAAGATTTAGTTTCAAAATAGTGGATCAAATTAAAAAATAGGAAAGAAGTTTAATCTACCCACATGTTATAAATATGGTAATAAGCATCAAGGTAATTGCCAAAACGGGATAAGAAAATGCTTCATGTGTGGGAGATAAATCCAGAAAGATAATAAATTTCAAATATACGTGAATTATTTGACCAATATGATGGAGGAATGGAAGTAACCTCCTAATTCACCACCCATGGTTCAATGCTTCAAATATAGGGAGTAAGGCCATTATGAACGTCAGTGTACTAAACTATAGGTCACTAAGGGTAAGCAACATCAGAAACCAATAAATATTAAGGAGAAAGGGAAATATTTTCCATCACTATTATTGATGTGGAAATTGAAAATGAATTTGTACAAGGTACACATCATATTCACTCAAGAATAGAATGAGTTTTATTTGATTCTAGTTATATGAATTCCTTTATATCATGAATTTTTCTTAGAATTATATAATAAAAAACTTAATATATTGAAGTATATATATCCATAGAAACAGCTAGTTTTTGAATTAATGTAACCTATGTGTTGTAATTTTCTCCTAATAGTGTATTTCAAAAGATTATTCGAGAAAATCTCATAATCCTTCCCTTGGTGGAATTTTATGAAATACTATTTATGGATTGACTCTCTTTATATATATCTCACATAAAATATATGGAAGGGTAAATCTATATCTTTATTATGAACCATACCATGGTCCTATACAAATGTAATGAAGATCATGAATCTCCTTTGGAAAATCCCTTAATAGTGTGGGTGTTGATACACAACAAAAAAGCATATCATTCCTAAATAGTTGATTCGAAGGAAAGTATCAACCTTGAGTAAATGAATATTGTAATAGAATATAATGATGTATTTATTAAAGAGTTTCATATCCTTCCCCTAGATTGTGTGGTAGATTTATCGATATATGTTATACTTGGAACCACTCCTGTCTCTAAATGGCCTTATAGGATTGTGTTGATTGAACTGGAAGAGTTAATAAAGCAGATACAAATACATTTGGACTGTGGATTCATACACCATAGTGTAATGACATAGGGTGTTCTAGTGATCTTTTTTATGAAAAGGGATGGATAAATTTTGTTGTGTAATGATTACTGGGAGATCAACAAGATCGCCATAAAGATAAGGCATACCATTCCAAGTATTGATGACTTACTTGATCAACTATGATGATCTCAATACTTCTAAAAGGAGAATATTCATTCTGGATATCATCAACTAGAGGTATTGAAGTAATATTTTCAAATGAAAACGTTTTGTACAAGGTATGAACAATATGAGTTCACACTTATGCCCAAAGAAATTACTAATTCCCTACAATCATATGGATTTGATTAATAGTCTATTTCAAGACAACCATGACAAGTTTGTGGTTCTCTTTATTAGTGATATTCTAATTTACTCCAATGGAAAGGAATAACATGAAGTGTATCTAAGGATTGTGCTAGTGACATTAAGAAAGGTTAAAATGTGTGATATGTTTACGAAATGTGAATTTTGGATATATCAAGTCACATTATTAGGGCACATGATCACATGTGCAGTAATTTCTATGGACCCCTCAAAGATAAACGCAATGGAAGAATGGAATAGACCCTAAAGTGTCGTGGAAATCAATAGTTTTCTTGGATTAAATGGGTACTACTGATGATTTGTGAGAAAGTTCTCAAGATTTTATAACCCTTTAATTGATTTAACATGGAACAGGGTAAAGTATGTCTGGATGGAAGAATATGAGGAATGATTTAATGAGATCAAGAAAAGGATAATTTTTGTACCTGTAATCACACTTCCCTTAAGTGGAGAAGGTTTTGTGAAATACAATCATGCTTTAATGAAATACTTGTGTTTTTTACTCCGGATGAATGATAAAGTGATAACTTATGTCTCATGGAATTTAATGATTGATGAGCATAACTACCAGATGCATGATCTGGAGTTAGAAACAATAATCTTCACCTTCAAGATTTGTCGGCACTAAGTATATGGTGAGAAGTGTAAAATATATATGGATAAATAGATTCTAATGTATATATTCACATAGGTAGGGTTAAACATGTTTCAATTAATATAGTTACATATGATCAAGTATTATGATCACTCAATTCAACGGCATTTTATAAAGGAGCACAAGGTAGATTATTCTATTAGTATAAAAGAACCTAATACACTATCCATTATGTGTATGGAGAAATAACCTATCATTATGGATATGTAAAGGATGGATCTAGAAATCAAAATGGTATGGAATACATCCTATATTTCTGATATGATCACCCAACCATCTATATGAGAGAAGACCAAGGGCACATAAAGGGATGATCCAGGGCTTCAAAAGAAGGTGGAAGTTGTAAAGGAATGGGTGTTTCATGAATTAATCAATAATGAAGAATGTTTTTGTGATTTCATGATTCAACTTACTATAAAACTAGTAGTTTTACCGGTCACAACATGGACTCAATATCATCTCCCCATATTCCATGGGCTTCCAACTAGCAATGAGGGTGTAATTGTGGTATGATGGGGAAACTATACCCTCATGATCAGAGTAGAACAATGGTATATCATAATAAGACCTAAAAATAGGAAGCAAATATGAAATAAAAGGAAATCGAATAAATATAATTGACTATATAAACATAAATTTGCAACACCAAATATAAATATATGAATGCATGTTTGGATGAGAATACATAACTAAATAGTTAGAAGACAACAGGTTGAAAAATATAGTATATAACTAAAAAAGTATAAAAATACCCAAGGGTTGACTTCATTAGAATCGTGATATCTAGAAAAACCCTATAATCCTAACTCCCAGTTACAAGAATTATATCATAAACACAATCCAAATGACCTACAAATAAGAGGTCTTCTCAGGTACCCCAATACAATGGAGTCCCGATCATTCTTAAGATATACTCAAAAGGCCACAACCAAAGGTGTCTAAAGAAAAAACTAGTTCCTGAATATAAAGTATATTAGTGTGTAGTTATGGCTGATAAAGTAGTAAATAAAGTAAACAAGTCGACTTAGGTTCCTAAATGACACCTGGACAACCATACCTACTTTGGCATAACAAAAAATTCCTATGAATGCACTTGAACTTGTGAAAATATGACATGGGTTATCATGATGTAATTAGAAAGAAGAGTATTGATCCAATTCATGTAATTTGACATAGGGGACACATCCCCTGATAATAGATATTCATTCTTTTATTTAACATTTACGTCATCGTTTGAATTTATTATGGGGAACCTTGATGTCATTCGAGGTGATACATAAATGGAATCCAAAAGTATTTCTCCAAGGGAACTATAAATACCCATCATTATCAAAGTTCGTCCAAGGTGATCCATAAATGCAATCCAAAGTATCACTCTCAGTATGGTGTGATTTAAACAACCACATAGTCAGTCTCTGGTTTCTCACACAGGGGTATGAGTATCATTCATGGAATGTTGTATCCATCTTGGCACCGATCCCGTCCACGGTTTCTCCCCTATGGAATTGGTATCACTCAAGGATTTAATAATCCACATGGATATTTCATCCTTGACTTACCAAGTGTTAGTCCCAGATTATATAAAATTAGGTAACCTATGATCTCATCCATAGAATCCCAAAAATGGAGAGCCATGTATCACCCAAGGTACATACAATATCTAATAACTTATTTTCCCATCCAAGGAATTCGATAAAAAGAAACCCAATTATCACTCAAGGTGAAATTCATTTAATTTAATCATTTAAACATTTAAGTTTTATAATGAGGGACAAACGACTTAATCATTCCAATTATAAATTAAAGGGGACCATTTACTTAAGCATGTCAAAACCCATTACAAGGATACTAAAGAGGGACATTCCCTTAAACATGCAATTTAATTCTTTAAGTGGTCCTCTTCATCACTAAGTATTTGAAATCATTGTTTTAATACAGTAAGGTCGGGTGGTCTACCCTTGGAAGAAAACACCATGCATGAAAAAGGATTTAAACAGGTCGTGCTAATAGGAATACGACTAATGAATCATCAATAATATTTAATTAGAGAAGATTCAATCCATTAAAGAAGTGATTCATTCATTGTGAGTTAATACAGTGGAGGGATACACCATTCCACATTCCAATTAGTCAACCTGTTGCATTTCTAAAGACATTTCACCACATGAATTATTAAGAAAAATTGATTAAGTAAAGGAATTCAAGGGACCCTCCCCATATGTTTGGTTATAAATTGAGTTCCATGACCATAAAAATGGATATTAAATATATATAGGCTACTAAATTTAGTGCATTGTGTTCTATAAAATTAATTTCACATTTAAGAGTCATCATAAGAAAATACCAACACACATCATAATAGCACTATTTTTAAATGGTGATACATTATGGGGAAAATACATATAACACCTACCTTATGATTAGGATTACCCACACAAAAAATATCGGGGCTTGATTTGGTTCGGTTCTAGATAAATCATCAAAATAGTTGGATTCACTAAAAATATGGAGAATTAGTTCACACCAAGATAGAATTTTATATGGAAAATGATAATGATATTAGAGGGAATATTAGTTGTAGATTCATAGAGGGATAACTAACTCACTTGATTGTGCTTGAAATGGAGGTCATATGTTGGATATATACCCATACCTATAGGAGGAGAAGGAGATCTCCATAGGAGTTGTTGTGTGTTGGAGGTAGGGAGATAAGAGGGGGAGAAAAAAATAAAGTGGTAGGGGAATTTTGGTGATTTACATCCCATTTAATGAGGTAAATGGTTTGAGTATAGGGTTGGCCAAAACATGCACCAAATCTGCTCAAGCTACTTCCTAAAGAGGGGACTCGAATGGTTCATTCTCATGGTTTGGAAAAAGATGCACAAACCATGTGTTTTCCCTCTATTAAGAACCAATAGCTAGGCACATTTCCATGAGGCCTGGAGTGCACGGTTAGGCCAAACCATGTGACACCCTCATCCATTATGTAATAGCTACATGGTTTCCACTAGTGGTCCGGATGGTTTCATGAAAACCATGCACCCTTTCATGCTTTTCCTATTTTTGTGGTTTTGGAGCCCAACACTCCCAAAACAAGAAGGAGAACTTAAGGAACATATCGAGAATTATAAAACATCTAAAAACAAAATATTTAAGAGTTTTAAATATCATATTTACATTATAAATCATGGTTTAAATGATGGTCCATCCACCAAACTGAAAATTCAATTTCCCTCGAAAATTTTATCTGGTCCAAAAACATAGGATGCTGAAATATCCCAAACATAGAAATTATCATTGTTGAGAAGCATTGAGGAAACAATAAAGACAATACCCAACATAATTGGGTTATGAAGTCTCATTCAAATGGTCACATTGCATTTTGAAATTCCTAACGCACCTCCAAGCATCACCTTAGACTTATGGTACATAAGCTGTAGAATCTCGATCCAATTCTCATTACCTGAACTGAAATATTAATAAATATATTATCTGAGCCTATATAACAAGATACACAATATCCACATCATCTCATTAACCATATGACCTATGGTGATCCCCATTGTAGTTTTTACTATGTAACAGCCAATTCTGAGTCACAATACCTATACCATAAAAATATTACATTTAAGTGTTCCCATAGCATTCTAACGATGCCTATGGCATGATTATCAACTTAAATAGATAGTCTAATCCCAATCAACCTCATTTATCTAGGTCGAGCTGGATTTTTCTGAAGAACCCCAACTAACCCACACATCACTTGCCTCATCCTGAGGACATTCCCAGAAAAGTTTCTCACCAACTACATATGAAACAAGGGGAAACATGTTGAACTACCCCCAGCCAAATATTTTCAAAAATGATCAACTTAAATGGATGGTGTGACATAACCTGAAACATAATTCTTTCTCAAAATAATATTTTCATTTACTTCAAGAACATCCACTAAATCCCATGACTCACTTCTAGTGATTTTCCATGCCAAGCAATAATTTAAGATATCATGCCTCAGCATGAACATGGCATATACTTGATCCATCACACTTAGATATTCACCCTTAAAATATCCGATATAATCACAAATAAAGTTTGGGGTAACCTTAGAATCATCACTGGAGTCCAGGGAGCTTATCCAATGTAGTCCATACTCCAATGTTGACAAGTGAGATGTCAGTACATAATCAAGCACCCACATATCAAGGACTCTAACTAAGCCTAACAGTAGTCAAGACAAGAACGGGTTGGTAATCATGAGTCTGTCTAAGGAGTTCCTACTCAGAAAATTATGTATCACTATGAAAAATCATTCCTAGATAATAATCATGCTTCTAGTGTTAAACTATAATGTATTATAATTATCAATACCAATGGCTTTTAAAATTTAGCACGATGTCTAACTGATGGTCTCTCAATGTACCTAGATGATGTTAGGATATGGTACATGATCATCATTAAAATACGAGTGCAAAAAAAGGATTTGAGAATTACCAATAATACTGAAGACACATCTGCTATGTATCAGATGAAGTACTCGGTATGGTTTCCAACCAAATGTACCTGACTACTAGAAGTAAGAGCATTCATACCATTACTGGTTGACTTGTTCTAGAAGAAGATCATATTCACCTACTGAAAGGTCATCATAACTCAAATATGATTCCCTTACCGTCATAGGAATCCCATAATTTCTCAATCATAACCACCAAAGTCCATCCATAGATAATAGTGTCTTTCATGGTTCGTACACAACCAACAATTTAATCTTCATGCTACCTTCCAATAATAGACTCGTTACAAGACTTACCAGCCTCAAGGCATTCAAAAATAGCACACACCATATCCAAAATGTTATTTCATTGATTGTTTTCCTTATACTAGTAATGGAATAATTTTTCTATGTTCTACATGATGATCCCCAGCATAGTAGTGTACTTATCATTAGATTTACTAAAAATAGAAGGTCATCCTAGGACCCACACTCCATAAACCATTTACTAGAGGTCATATAGGTGGCTAAATAACTTTTAGAAAGAGTTAACATAAAAATATATAGAAAACCAGCCACTTAATAAAGCGCTTGAAAGTATGTACTCTAGGAGTACATGTGACACTCTTCTTGAGTTACATCTACACATGACAAAACAAACTAAAATACATGTTAATACACCTAATCTTTCTTGTAATATCATCCAAATCATTGGGATAAGTCTTGTTTTTCTTTATTGTTCAAGTCACTCTACTCCAAATATGACCTGATAATGTAGCATAATAGCTCAACACATTAACGATTACCATCAAACTCAAATTGTTCATTGTGTATTTTTAGAAACTCAATGGCTACCATGTGTATCAATTCATACTACCCTAAGATTCATTTTTACGATGTCACGTTATTTGACACTATCCATATGTTTATCGGTCTTTTGAATATAGTATCTAATGTCCTATAAAAAGATTCAACACAAATTTATATTTTCCCACATGACTTTAGAACAGGATGATGGCCTCCCATGTCATTCAACACCAAAGAGATAGACGAAGAATGATCACATGACCAACTACGTGATTGACCATGACCTAGGTGTGTCCATCCTTTTGAAACTGAGCATTACATGATTCCCATTCCCATGAAAAAGCTTAAAATACTACAAGAAAACCATCATAGACAAATTCTTCATTTTAGAAACTAAGATTCATACTCATAAAACTGGCACCTGAATAGTACAACCTTCTAGAAAGCTCATAAAGGAAATAAGAAATGATTATAGTTCTAAGGGTGCTGCCTACAACAGGTTATCCCCTCAATGAAACATAATGTGTTGACCCTATAGGGGATCATTCCTAAAGATTTACTAGGGTTAAGGGCCTATCATTGAAGTTAATTGAATCCTATGGGCAATTTTCACATTCTTGTTCTAATACATAAATCCAGAAATGTTCTAAACTACCCTTATATTAGGGTTGAAACTAAAGACACCACTTAAGGTTCCATTTTAATTCTTACATTACTTTATATTTAGTTATTTAAAAAATTTAAGATTTTGTTTTTTTAATGAAAATATAATACTAGACATAAGGAAAAATTACTTGGTATGTTATTTAGATATTTCTAAAAGGCACATCAGAAAGTTACATTAAACATCCATTTAAGAATTATTTATTTAAGTTCCATCCTTCAATAATTAGATAGTTTATCGCAATATTTTTTTATCCATTTTATTTATAAAAATGGTACTCACATTTGTGTGTAGTTAAATAAAATTAAAACTATAATATATAATGGAAAACACCATTTAGGTTGTAATTGGAACATTAATTAACATAAGCCTCATAAATAATAAATCTAAAAATAGATAACATTTCTTTTATTAATTAAGGAGGGGACTGGTCAAGTAATATGCCACCATAATTCTATATGTGAAACTATATAGGTGACTACAGACTCTTCAAATAATCACACCAATACCTTATATACATACCCCATGGGTTTAATTACTAAGGAAAACATAACAAGGTAGCCTATGAGTGTCTCATCAAAACATCATGGGTTCATCAAAATTTATCCCAAATCATATTAGACATTTAGATTTAAACACCACTAGTGGGTTTACATAACTATAAATTTTCACCATGACCAACCTACTTGGGTTGATTCAGACCTATCTCATATTTATTACAGCTTAAGACAAACTTACTTCAGCCCATCCATGTGATAGGGTCCATAAGAAACCAATTTATATAGGGTAAAAAATAAAGAAATTTAACATTTATAAAATATTAATTAAGTGCATTACATTATTAATCCCTAGTTTCATTACATGGTTCATGACTTACAAATTTATAAATTGACCATACACTTTATAAATTGAAAATTCGCCCCCATTTATTTACTAAACGTATGATTCAGTTGATGAAACCAATGGTCCATGGCTAAAACACCTCATAATTGGTTATTTAATGTGTCTCCATAAATATATGCAAGAAAACACCATTTAGTTTGATTATAGAACTTTAATAACCAATTTTTTATCAAATTTATAACTAGACAAGCTAATAAACACACATGGCACATCAATAAATCTTAAATAACCTAGAAAATGTAACCTTCATGTCATGGAATATGCATGGCGTGTGAATATCTATTGACTAGAATGATGGATATAATTCTTATTCATTTCCATACAAATCTAAGGGTAAATACTATAATATCATTAATTAGTAATTAGTGGAAATTAAACCAATCACCTGAGGTGAAATCAAAATAAACTATAACATCGAACAACATGAACAATAATCCCATCCTAGGACACTTGGTTATTTCCCAATGTATGGGTTGATCACTCCCAAACATCATTATTTACAAAGTGCCAACACATTCTTAATCTATTGTCTACCTTCAAAAAATACTAATACAGAGGAAAATATGCTCTGATACCACTTTGTAATGTACCGATCCGATTGACTATGAAAAAAGTAGTCGGATTGGTCACCACATGGCCTCAAGCGCACCTCCCCATATGTCAGAGGCTTTTGACTAGAAGAAATGGTGTAGTGGTGGTATAGTGGGGATACTATACCCTCATGATCAGAGTAATGTAGCAGTATATCACAATAATACATATGCAGAAGAAATATAAATAAATGAGAAATAAATTGATGAAAAATAATAGACTGAATAAATATAAATGGCCAATGAAAAATATACATCTATGCATGAATATTTAGATGAGGATAATTATCTAAATAGTAATAATAAAGTAGGTGGTACATTACAATACATAATTAAGAAAATTTATGAATGTCCTGAAGGGATAAATCCATGATCATCCTAATCTTTGACCTAGTCTTATGCTTCTAATTCCCAGGTATAAGAATAAAAGAACAAGAACAATCTAAAGAATCTATGAACAAGAGGTCTGATAAGGTACCCTAGTGCAATGGAGGCCTAGGAAGGGTGTGATTAGGCCACCAACATTGGTGTCTAAATTATAATCTAATTTGTGAATATAATGTAGATTAGTGTGTGGGAATAATAAATAAATATTTAAATAATGATAGTAAATAAGGCGGCTTGAATTCCTAAAGGACACCTGACCAACCATACCTTCTTTGAGCTAAGACACAATTCCTCTAAACATAAGTGAACATGTAAAAATATGAAAAGGTTCACCAAGAAATGGGCCATCATGAAATGATTAGTAAGAATATGACTGAGCCTAGACATGTGATTTTTCCTGGAGGATGAATCATTGGATAATAGCTATGCATTCTTAGTCATTAACATTTTGGTCATCATTAGAATTTAATATGAGTCACCCTAATCCCATATGATGAGATATATAAATGGAATCCCCATTATCTCTTCAGGGGAACTATAAATACCCATCACTATCATAGTTTTTCTAAGTAGATCCATAAAAAGAATCCCAAGTATCACTCTTAGTATGGTATGAATTCAACAACCTCTAAGTATATCGTAGTTATCTCATATAGGGGTTACATAATCACTCATGGAATGGTGTAACAATATCACCATTGATTGGATACATGGGTTCTTCCATAGGGAACCAGTATCACTCAAGGAGGTAAGAATCTGCATGGTGATCTCATCCTTAGAATACCAAGCATCGCTCTCGACAAATATATAATCAGGTTACCCATGATCCCATCCTTGGAATCCGATAAATGGAGACCCAAGTATCTCCCAAGGTATAGATAATCTCTAATATCCTATGATCCTTTAAAAACCTTTCTTTAAAAAGGAACTTAAGAATCACACAAGTCACAATGCATTTCATTTAATCATTTGAACGTTAAATTTTTATAAGGAGGGACAAACCCAAAAACCATTCTAATTATTAATCAAAGGAGTAAAGTTTCTTAAGAATTCCATAAACCATTAAAAGGATAGTAAATAAAGACACTATTTTATAAATTTCATTTAATTCATTAATTGGTCCTCTCGGCTAAAAATTAATTCCAAGAATTGTTTTAATATAGTAAGGTCGGATGGTCTACCCATGGAAGAGACCACCATAAATGCAGTAGGTATCAAAAAGTTCATTTAAAATAGGCATACGAAACAATAATCGTCATATTAATTTAATAGGATAAGGTTCTAACCCTTAAGGTGGTAGTTCAGTTACTAGATGTTAATATAGTGGAAGGATACACCCATCCACATTTCAATTAATCATCAAGTTAAATTTTTTTAAGACAGGGCACCTCATCCAGGGGTTTCATAAGAAAAAAATTGATTAATTAAAGGAATTTAATGGACACACCCCTTAATGGAGTTTATAAATTTATTTCTATGATGATAATCAATATAAATTATATATATATATATATATATATATGCTACTATGATTAGGGAATTAGGTTCCACAAAATGAATATCCCATTTATGAGGAATTTCATGGAAATATTGGTGTATGACACAATAGGGAAATTGATAATAGGTGATACACGATGATAAAAATATATTTACCACCTAACTCAATCTTAGGATGACCCACATGTCTAATATCGAGGCTTGATTCAGTCTGGTTTGAGATAAATTGAAGAAACACATGAACACCCTTAAAATTGGTCAAATTATCTCACACCATGATAGCATTTTAGATGGAAAAGGAGAATGATATTAGAGGGAATAATAGTCATAGAATAATATAGGGATATCCAACACAATTGCTGATGCTCAAAATAGAGGTAGTATGAGGGATATCTCCTCATACCTAGTGGATGAGAAGGAGAGATCCATGGGAGAGATTTTGCGTGGGAGGTAGGAAGAAAAGTGGGGTAGAAATAAATAAGGTGATAGGGTAATTTTGGTAATTTCCATATCATTTAATGGGGTAAAATTTTGGTTGCATGGTATTCCAAACCATGTGACAACCATCCTCAATCTACTGCATAACTAGGGGACTCGCATGGATAATGTGCACGATTTTGAAAACTACGAAAAAACCGTGCATTTTTTGACTATCAAAAACCTATAGCTAGGTGCATGATTGTGAATCCTGGTGCGCTTGCTTAGTCCAGACCTTGTGAAACCATCAACCCATCTGGACTGGAAATTTAGATTCCTCTCATGGGCTGCAAGGATTCATAAAAGCTATGTTCCCTTTCCATATTCTCCTATTTTCATAGTTTTGAAACTCGATGCTCCTGAAACTCAACAGAACACCTAAGGAACATCTTGGAACTTAAAACACATAAAAACACATATATGTGTTTCAAATCTTGTTTTTACATTTTGACGCTAGTTTTAAAGAATGTAATTTCTAACAAATTGAAAATTCAAGTTCACTCATAAATTTCATCTGATCCAAAAACATGGGATGCTATAGTGTCATTTGGTTTTGAACTATACATTATGTGCCAACATCACCTGATATAAAGAAAGAGATATTTTAGAATGCACATAAGTTATATTTCTTTATCTATAATGGAATTACCAAAATGTATCATTATATTTAAGGTAACATCTAGTTGGATAGCATGAAGAAGGATATCATTGAGTATAACTCAAATTTCTTGGTATTTCATTATGTTAATGTAGAGTAATAAATGTCTATGCTAATGATGAAACCACTTCCAGTATCCACATATAAATATGAGACATATCTAGGTAATTTTTACGGGTCTCCTAAAGACATTCAAAGGAAGTAATGTGATATAGGTTTTAGTGGATCGACGTCCCATAAATTTCCACATTACCATTATTTGGGAAGAATTTTCACTTGAACAACTTGTTGGTATATTTAAAGGAAGTGGTGAGGCTTCATGGGGAACCACATTTTATCTTCTCTGATCATGATCTATAGTTCTCTTCTAAATTCAAGAGAAGTATTCAACATTACTTAATTAATAAATTGAATTTTTTTATGACCTATCAGCCCCAAATTGATGGAGAATTTGAAAGGAAAATTCAGACACTCATGGACATACTAAGAGCTTGATCAATAGAATTTAAATGTGTATAGGATCAACATATCCCATTAGTTTAGTTCTTTTGAAATAATATATTCAACTAAAGTATTCAAATGGATCCTTAATATGTTTTATATGGGAAGTGTTGAACTCCTACTTATTAGGATAACGTTTTTAAATGAAAGCTACTTGGGTATGATCATGTCTATGATATGACAGAGAAGGTTTAATCCATTAAAAACATATAAAATTTACTCATAGGTAACATTAAGTTTATGTTGATAACTATAAAAGGGACATGGAATTTGAAGTTTGAGAAAAACCTTCCTTCAAATATCACCACAGGAAAGATTCATGTGGTTTGGAAAGAAAGGGAACCCCATCTCTAGGTACATTGGCCCCTTTAAGATCCTTGATCACATTGGAGTAGTGTCTTATCGACTAACAATTCTACCAAACATGGATCATGTTTATGATGTGTTCCATGTGTCTCTCCTAAGAATGTACATACTCAATCCCTAAAATGTGATGAATATGGAGGTATTATAATTCTAGAATGACATATATTATGAGAAGAACCTGATGAAGATCTTGGACCATATAGATAAATTTATACACAATAATAAAAATCATCTTGTTAAAGTGTTATGGAGAAACCATAAGTATGAAGAGGTGACATGGGAACCAGAGGTAATGATGAAATAGAAGTACCCTCATCTATTATCAACTGAGGATGCGAGTTGGAATTTTGGGGATGAGATTTATAAGGGGGATTGTAACAACATAGAGTTTATAATTGATATTTTTTCCTGAATAAATTTCTATTGTATTATATAGTATTATACACATACAACACATAGAAACATAAACAACAATTTTGTTCACTAATGGAGACCGTTATATTAATCAATACCTAAACCCATGAAAATGTCAAATATTACAATGGGGAAAATATAAAAAGAAAAATCAAAATGAGAAATATTGTATCATTTCAATATTCTAGAATTATCACCCCCACGAACAATACTATGGAAAATAAATAAAATATTAGTAAACCAATCAATATCGTTGAAAAGGAGAATATAGAACCTTGAGGGGAATTTTAGCGAATAATGTATGAATAAATTAAGAGCTATTTATAGGATTTAATTTGATTATTGGAATAGTAATGTGGATATTTTAATTGTAATGTTGTCTTTGTAATAGTAATGTGACCACTAGGAATAGTGATCTGGCCATTGGGAATAGTAACGTGACTTCTGGAATTGTAATTTGACCTCAAAATAATAAAAAATAATATAAAAAATATTTATAATGTGTAATTTAAGAAAATATAAATATTATAATACCATAAAATATAATCAAGATCAGAAATGAAAATAAAACATAAGAACATTTTTAGAAAATTGTATTTTAATGTATTTCATAAAAAAATTTATATTAATAATTAAAATTACATATGATAGAACATTATTTTGTTAAAAATAATATCACTTTCAAAATCAACATGTAGAAATTGTATAAGGGATATTCTTTTGAAATTCTGTAAAATTCTTCAATTTTTTTGGTGAATAGTAAAAATATAGTTTTTTCATTACTAGTTTATTTTAAATTACATCATTCATAGTGTAATAATGTTCTAATCAATAATAGAAATATTTTCGTGATCAAGAACATATATAATTTTATAAATGAGTTCTCTGAATAAAATAAAAGTGTTTTCCAATCCTAAATATTATTTCCTAAAATATAAAGTATAAAGTATTCCATTAAAATAATATTTTTTCATTTTTCCACCATTCATTTTGATTAAACTAATAAATTCGGATTATTATTAATTTTAAAGTCTTAAAATAATTTTATTTAATTAAAATATATTTTATAATATAAAAAAATTACTGTTTAAAGGTTTACCTCGGATATAATAATTTATGAAATATTTTAACCTTAAAATGCCCCTCTCCTCAAGTATCAATAACTTCTCACCCATCCATTGGAAAACCACATGACCTATACTTACAAAATCCAAATTTATACCAAAATTCCTTCTCTTAATCCCCTTAGAATCCTTAAGGACATTTTGGAGTAAACCAAGTCCATACATCAAAGGAGTTTAATGCCTTAGAAGAGAGGCAACACCGAGAAAAGGGTATGTTTTTATGATCTTATCTCCTCACTTTACTCTTCACATTCTTTCATTTTTCTATATTCTATTAAAACATAAATATTTTAATATTAATTGACCATTATGTTATGATTATAGTAATAATTTTAACATATTGCAATAATTGTATTTATGATGTATTTATATTTCATGTAAAGACCCAAAAAATCCGTATTTTTTTAAATTATATGGAATTGTTATGAGAGTGAAAAATTTGACGGCACGTGATTGTGAGGCCCGAAGATCCTTGAAAGGAATTTTCATCTTTTTTTAAAATATATTCAGTAAATGTGCGAGTGGGTTTTTCTATCTTTTGAACTGGTGATCAGATTGAAAATTTGAGGGCACCGTTGAATTCGCAGTGCCGAGATTCTCTTAGGAAAAGCATAACATCGAACGGAAAGGGTCAGAAAAAAAAAATAATTTTTGGAATTTTTGGAAAAAATAATAAAATAACTCAATGAGTTATTTTATTCCTTCTTCAACTATTGAGAAACAGTTGGTGAAACTATAGTGTAACGACGATCATTAAATGAGATTCATTTAATGACATGTTAATTTTGTTGTGAAACCGCAACACTCACTTAATTAATGGATCGTTAATAAATGGTTCATTAATAAACAATATTAATGAACACCATGTAGGGTTTGATTATTTTTATTAATAAAACCATTGGCAAGCGATTTCACAACCCGCAGGGGAAACGTCTTATGGGAAGCCGACGAATTTCATCTCCAAATAAGAATGGTGAACAAAGGACGACTATTGGAGGAACCAAACCGGAGATCGATGATCAGTGACAAACTTTGAACAACAACGAACACAGAATTCTTTCCTTCATCGACAGCAGATTCTACCGAATTCAGGTAGGGGATTTATGTGTCTAAATGATTCATATTATGCATTCTTGAAAAATGAAATGAACATGGATCAACAGAATAACAAGTTGATCCATGAATCATTATTTATTTGGGTGGTTGATGTGGGGTCTTGATTTGGGGTCTTCCTTAATCTTTCTGATGATTTTTAACACCCCTTGATAAAACGCTAACGCAGAGGGCGCGTGCCAAACCGAACAAGGCTGGGACCCTCCTCCAATATTGGATGTGATGAATTATTCATTGGAAACTGATAAATGTAGCGAAAAGGCATATCCAAGGGTCTCGTAGTGAAGTTGGTGACCCGAGAGGCCAGTAGGCGCAGACAGAGAGGAAAACGGACCAACGAAGCAACTTCGGTGGCCCACGGAAGCAGCAGCCAACGCTGCACCACTGGTGCGGCGGCGCCGACAACCGGCAGCGGTGGAGATTAGTGGTGGCGGTGGCTAGAATGTTCCATCCATGTGGGAAAGGCGATACCTGCAAGTTCTGCGGTGGGTGGAAGACGCGGTTCTAGTGCATCGCGTGGGATAGGAGCGGCCCACTCCGGCCCCTCGGCTGGACGCGCAACGACCAGTAGAGCCGGCCATTTTGAGAGGTGGGATCGAACCCGCTAGTTATGCCAACTGGGAGAACTGAACCCACTGTGTCCAGTCCAGTTCAACCATCACTCACATGGTCTGGGTTTTCTAGGTGGTCCAGACCCCTACCAAACCTGGACCCGACCCGCCCTGTTTCACTAATTTTGACGTAACTCGCAAATGGGGCGTCTGATGGTTGTGCTGTCTGCGGCATGATGACCTTTCAAATGAGGTGGTCCTTTTGAGATAATACACATGATTTTTGGAAAATTTTGTGTGTGGAAAGGTTGGTTCAGACTTGAATCCAACCAGGGCCTATTTACTATTTTTCCTATATCTTACAGACCGGTCGTCCGATTGACACGTTGTCTATCATGTTGAATCCCTTAGGCCAAGATGATCCTTCAAGTAAATTATTCATGGGGATTCATGGTAGTTGAGGTACTACCAATGGTTTGAGGAGTATAATATCTATAACTCAAGTGCACCATGTGCGGGAATCCTATGTCTAGGTGTCAAGTGAAGAGAGACCCATTGTGAATTCGAATGAGAGAAACCCTCTGTGGATCAGTAGCAGTGCGAACCTCCATGGATCAGAAGTGGTATGACCCTACATGGATTTTCATGAGAGAGACCCTATGTGTAATGAAATCATTGTGACCCTCTGTGGATTAGCATTAGTACGACCCTCTGTGGATCAGTAGTAGCACGACCCGACATGGGATGACTGTAGAGAGACTCGTCGATGATCAGTGGCAATGAGACCCTTTGTGGATCAATAGCAGAACAACCCTTCTCAGATTATTAGCTAAGTGACTTAACAGAATAAAATGATCTATCTTAGGACTAATCATATTTATTCCTTTTCTATAAGTTTTATACCCAGTGTGAGCTGTCTTTTACTTTGTGCTTTGTGATTGAGATCATGCTTTGTGGTTTTTCCTATTTTGAATTATGAGAAACTTTAGGGAATCTCAGGGTCCTTAATGTGTATTTTTATACTCAACCCGGCATGGGCTTCATCCACACCTTGTTGTGTCTTGTGTATATGGTAGGCTGCTTGACTGAGACTTTAGAGATCCCGGGCTAGATGGTACACGGAGGTGACTGATAGACGTGATGAGCCGCTGTGATGAGATGTACCTACCCTTCATGTAGGATCCTTGGTGGACAATCTTTGGATCTTTTTTCCCTTTTTTATGTACTAATCTTTCAGTTGAGATTGTATACTAGCCCCTTTACTTTCCTTACTTAAATTTACTCCCAATGGTGGTTTTTATAAGTGGTTGTTCAATTTATTTTCTCTCGTGTTTTAATTGCACACAGTGTGTCCTATCTGTATGTGTAACGATTTAAAGGCAATGCCTTCTCTTTTTGGGTTTCACCTTTTTGGTGCTAGTCACTAGTCCCTGGCCAATGGATTTCAGGCTTAGGGTAGGCACGGCATGGGCCCCGAGGGATGGGTCGTGGAAAAGTGGTATCAAGGGTAGTTGGTTCTACCAGAAGAACTAAGAGTCCGTAATTTACATGGAGCAGTGGTGTTGAGTATCTTGAGTTCGGATTATAGTACATAGAGTTTAGTGTTGGTGTAGAAACCAACATATCGATACACCAGGACCCATAATTTAGTTTTCTGACTCCGTACATAAAAACATTGGTTTCATGTGTTTCAGAAATGTTTTTCTGATCACTTATGAGTTAGATCGCGAGGTATAACTTATTTAATGTGGCACATCTGTTTCCATACAGGATGCCTCCAAAACGACATGCATATAATAATCTATAGAGATATCACTATGATGGTCCAACAAGTGATTAGGCATCAATACAAGGGCCTCTTACGGTGATAGAACATTTGGGTTATGTACCAACAGTACCACCACATGTAGGGTAGCCGTTTCAACCAGCCCCCAGAAGACAGTGCACGCTGACTGAGCACATTTCACAAGTTCCAGTGACTTAGGCCTTTGAGGTTTCTAGGAGAGATAGATCTGTAGGCAGATGAGGACTAGTTGGAGGCTATGTAAAGAGTTTTTCGGTTGGTCAAGACACCAGCAGACCAGGTGGTGATCCTAGATGCTAGTCTCTTTTTGTGAACATCAAGGAAATTGTGGATCTTGATGCTACAGACACATGAGGAGATGACTCCTTCCTTGTCAGATTTCGAGATCCTCTTCAGGGAGGAGTTCATACAAGTGACACTACACTCTGTATGTATTTTGGAGCATCTGCACTTACAGTAGGGAAGCCTGAAGGTGGCCCAGTACTCGGTGAGATTTAATGACCTCTCCCATTACTCCACTGACTTGGTATGAGACCCTTTCTTTAGGGCCCAGAACTTTGATTAGGGACTTTGGTGGGATCTCAGAGCGTCGATGCTATTTCTCAACATACTAACGCAAGCTAAAGTGCTAGAGTGAGCACTATTGGTGGAGATCTTCCTTGCTGAATAGGAACCGATGGTCAGCTTCGACACCAGATGAAAGTCAGCTGAGTCATATGCAGTGGGATGTAGGTAGATGATGCAGAGGAAAAATGGGGTCATACCTTCTGGAGGATGACCCTAGGATGTAGGTTCAGAGGTGCGGTGCTGACAAGGTAGAGGAGGTTAGAAGAGGAGTAGACTGTGCAACTCATGCAGCTGGCAGGGTCACATGCCTCGCGAGTGCCTGACCTTCCACACTAATGATTAAAAGATGGTCGAGGGACCATGGAGATAGATGCATAGGTTCAAGTGGGTAAGTACATAGTGTGGCGAACCTTCCAGAGGAGCAGGTCATGCAATAGGCGGTGGGAGACAATTTGAGGTACTACAACCACCACCTCTAGGTGGTCCACCCCGACCTCAGAGACCAGGTGGATAGGAACAAGCACAACTTCAGGTAGTAGAGGCCTAAAACTATGGTGAATAAGAAATGATTCGATGTAAAATACGTTTCTACTCTACCCTTGTTGCAGTTCTTATAGGCATAATTGTTATTCCCTCTTTCATTTCCATGGATCTCATTGTGATCTCAGAGATTCTAGTAGAGCCATTGGATCAATTTTTATTATTAGAGACTCTTATAGGAGAGGATTCGATGCTTATAAATTGGTTCCGGTAGTGTGATCTTACTCTAAAAGGTGATGGATTCTGTTGGGATCTCCTAGTATCAGTGCTGAGGCCTTACGACGTCATCTTGGGTATGGAATAGTTATCCACGGTCCATATTCATATCCACTTTTTTAGGTGCAAAGTGCATTGTTTTTATAAATATGGGACAACTTTTTCCTTCTCTGGTGAGAAGGGAACTTTTAAAATGTATGATGGAATTTCTCATAGGAGGGTGCAGCTGATCACTCAACTTTTGGCTAGCCTTACCCTCGGTGTAGTGGACAAGAGGAGTCTGAGATATCTTGTACTGGTGAACTAGTATGATGATGTCATTCCGGAGGATATTCTAGGATTACCTCCCTGTAGGGAGTTAGACATATTCATCGACTTGTACCTTAGGATGACACCCATATCTACAGCAGAATACCGGATGGCTCCTATAAAACATCGTGAGTTGGGGGTACAGTTGGAGTACTTGTAGAGGAAGGGGTTCGTAGGACCCAGTGTATCTCCATGGGTAGCTCCAATTTTATTGTCCAAGAAGGAAGCTATGATATTGAGGCTTTATGTGGACTATCAGGGCTTGAACCAGGTGACCTTAGAGAAAAGGTATCCTCTTATTATGATTAATTATCTCTTCGATCATCTTAAGGGAGCACAATGGTTTTTGAAGATAGATTTCAGATCAGGCTATCATCAACTCAGGGTACAGGATGAGGACGTATCGAAAATAGCCTTCAGATGCCATTATAAACACAATGAGTTCTTGGTGATTCCTTTTTGTGTGACCAACACCCCAGTAGTGATCATGGGATTCATGAATAGGATATTCCATCCTTGCCTCGATCGGTTCATGGTGGTCCTCATTGAAGAAATCTTTGTCTACTCGGAGGAGTAGGAGGAGCACGCCACACATCTACAGATAGTCCTTGATACCCTCCGAGAGAACTAGCATTATGGAAAGCTCTCTAAGTAGAAGTTCTGGATATGGGAAGTCTACTATCTAGGACATGTTATCTCAGATTCTGGATTTGTAGTGGATCTAGAAATGATATTGGAAGATCTTTCTTTGGGGCCACATTAGATCATAACAGAAGTGAAGAGTTTCATGAGGATGGTTGGGTACTAACGGGGATTTGTACTGGCATTTTCCAGAGTAGTGGAACCCTTGTCATCATTGACAAAGAAGTGGCAGCCCCTCATATAGATGGAGAGATTCCAGCAGAGTTTCCAGGAGCTGAGGTGAAGAATGATGAGTGCCCCCATCTTGAGGCTACGAGAAGAGGGAATTGGGTGTGTAGTCCACTAGGACACATTAGGGACTATACATGGATGTGTCCTGATGCAAGAGAAAGTGGTGATCAGCTATGACTCACAAAAGTTGAGGAAACATGGGAAGAACTATACAACCCATGAACTGGAGTTATCAGTAGTGGTATTTTCAATGAATATGTAACATCACTACTTGATGGGTGAATGGTTTATTGTCTTCTCTGATCATAAGAGTCTCAGGTATAACTTCTCACAAAAGGACCTGAACCTGAGACCTCTGTGATGGGTGTAGTTCCTCTAGGACTGTGACTTTGATATATTCTACACTCCTACGAAGCGAAACCTAGTATAAGATACACTCAACATGAGTTTGGGGCCACAAATACTGAGTGAGGAAATAGAGTAGCTAGCCACGTTTTAGATATCCTTCATGGATAGTGATGGAGAAGCTTACCTCTAGTATATGATTGTCACTACCCCACTACTTTAGCGAGTTCAGGAGACACAACTTCGGGATGCTGACTGTGAGGCCCGATGTTCTCAGATATCCTCAGGTTATGTTCCTGATGAATTTTCGATAGTTTGGGAGCAAGTCATCCTTTTTAGAGGAAGAATTATGGTGCCAATGACGTTTTGGGAAGAGGTGTTGGGGGAGTTCCATACATCCCCTTTGGTGGTACATCATGGAGTGGTGAAGATGTACCAAGTCCTATGACCTTAGTTTTGGTGGCCAATGATATGATCCCTCACTTGTCAGCAAGTTAAGGTCGAGCATCAGGTTCCATAATTCTTAAAACAACCACAAGAGGTATAGGAATGGGAGTGGTATGGTATCTCCATGGACTTCGTGACAAGGTTACCATGCATGTCCATGGGCCATGACTCTATCTGGGTGATCGTTGACTAACTCACCAAGTCTGGCCAATTTTTACCCATTAGACAGCAGGGATCAGTAGAGGTCCTGGGACGCCTCTACATCCTAGAGATAGTATGGCTTCCTGGGGTACCAATGATGATCCTTTCAGATTGTTTCGCTCATTTTACATTCCGGTTATTGAAGGGATTACAGGAGGCATTTGGGACTCAGCTACACTTGAGCACCACCTTTCACCCTCAAATAGATGGCCAGACGGAGCGAACCATTGATGCACTTGAGGACATGCTTTGTGCTTGTATAATTGATTTTGGTTGCAGTTTTTTGGACCACCTTCCTCTAGTAGAGTTATCATACAACAACAGCTACTACTCCACCCTCAGCATGTCATCGTTTGAGGCTTTTATGGGTGGCCTTATAGATCACCTATATTCTAGAAAGACCTAGGGGTGTGAGCACTTTTGGGTCCATAGTTGGTGTGGGATATCACTGAGAAGGCGTAGATCATCCGAGAATGAATGAAGACTACAAAGAGCATGAAGAAGTCTTATGATGATGTGAGATAGAGACACTTAGAGTTCAAGGATGGAGTCATGTATTCCTACGGGTCTCACCACGATGAGGATTGTGGATATTTGGCTGGGGAGGAAAGATATCTACGAGGTCCATCAGAACATTCTAGATTATCAGTAGAGTTGGGGAGGTGTAATACCACATATCTCTTCCCCCAAATATGTATCATGTGCATAATTTTTTCCAAATTTTGTAGATGAGGTGATACGTGCAAGATCCATCACATGTAATCAACTAGGGTGAGCTAGACATTGATGATGGGGTGACTTTTATAGAGTTCTTGGTGTAGATAGGGGATCGATAGGAGCAAGTCCTTCATGGATGGTCGATCCCTCTAGTGGGAGTTCGTTTGCATCACAGAAACATTCAAGAGAGAACATGGAAGGAGGAGGATCAGATTCATGCTCAGTACGCCCCATTTGTTTTCTTAGCATTTGTTGTGGCTTTTAGGGATGTAAATCCCTAAGGTGGAAAAAATATAAAGACCGAAAAATTTTGTGAAATTTTTTTAAAAAATTATATGGAATTATTAGGAGATTTCAAATTGTGACGACATGTGATTTTGAGGCCCTTGAGAACCCAGAATAGAATTTTGAATTTTTTAAGGTACATTCAGTAAATGTGAGTGGGGGTTTTCCTATCTTTTGAACCAATGCTTAGATTGAAAGAACAAGGGGACTATGAAATTCGTAGTGCCATAATTCACTTAGGCGAAGCATAACATTTTCCAAAAAGGTTCATATGAAATGTACAATATTTTGAATTTTCCAAAAAAAAATAAAATAAATCATTGAGTTATTTTATTCTTTATTCAACTGTGGAACAACGGTTGGTGAAACTGCAGTGTAATGACGACCATTAAATGAGAGTCATTTAATGACCAGTTACTTTTGTTGTGAAACTACAACACTTTATTAATTAACAGTTCATTAATAAATGGTTAATTAATAAACCATATTAATGAAAACAACATGGGATTTAATTAATTTTATTAATCAACCTATTGGAAAGCAATTTCACAACCCACAGGGGAAACCTATGATGAGATGATCACAAAATTCATCTCTAATGAAGAATGATGAATGAATGATAACCGTTGGATGAACCAAACCGAAGATTGATGAGTGGCAATGAACATCGAACGACAACAAACATGGAATTCTTTCCTTCATCTGCAGTGGATTCCACCAAATCTAGGCAGAGGATTTATGTGTTTAAATGATTATTCTTCTCCATTATTGAAAAATGAAACGGACGAGGATCAACCAACTAACGGGATGATATGTGACTCATTTTTTCTTGTGGTCGGTTGATGCAGAGTCTTGATTTGGGGTCTTCCTTAATCTTAATGATGATCGTTAATACCCCCTTGATAAAATGCTAACGCAAAGGGTGCAGGCCAAACCGAACAAGACCCAGATCCTCCATTGATCATAGATGTTGTGTGTTCTTCATGGGCGATCGAGCAACATGGAAGAAAGGCGAATCCAAGGGTATTTCAGGGAAGGTGGTGACCCGAGAGCCCCGTAGGCATAGAAAGGGAGGAAAACTGAGCACCATAGTATCACTGGTGGCCTACAGAAGCATCCGTCGGTGCGGTACCACCGGCTACGGTGGCTGGCCCGTACCGGATGCATGGAGATGGTGGAGCTCTAAAGTTTCACGGGGGGTAGGATTTTGTGTCTAGATGACCGTAGTAGGTGGAAGATGAGGTGTAGGCATGCCGCACGGAAGAGGAGTGGCCTGCTCGGTTGGGGCGTAACGACCAGCAAAGCTGGCCTTTTCGGGAGGTGGGGAAACACCCCACTGGCGCTTCCAGCAGGGAGAATTGGATGCACTCCACCCCGCCTAGCACAACTAGCCCACATGTGTGTTGGGTTTTCTAGGTCGGCCAGACCCGCCAGCCGGGCTGTACCCGACCGGCCCCGTTTCACTAATTTTAACATAACTCGAAAACTGGGCATCTACGGCGTGGGGACCCTTTCGTTGAGAAGGTCTTTTTGAGAAACTCCACTTGATTTTTGGAAGAAGTTGGAGTGTGGAATGATTGGATCATACTCAAATCCAACAAGGCCCTATTTAGCTTTTTTCCTATAACTTACATATAGGGCATCCAATTGACGCGACTCCAGTCACGTTGGAACCCTTAAGAAAAGATGGTCCTTCAGGTTACTTCTTCGTGGGACATTTGTGGTAGTTGATGTACACCCAGTAGTTTGAGGAGAAAAAATATCATGAATTGAAGCGCACCAAGTGTGGGAATCATGTGATTGGTGAAGAGAGACCCTCATTGGATCGACATGAGAGCGACCCTCTATGGATCAACAGCAGTACGAACCTATGTGGATCAGCAATGGTGTGACCCTCCATGGATCAGTATGAGAGTGAACCTCTATGAATTAGCGGTAGTGTGACCCTCTGTGGATAGGTAGTAGTGCGACCCTCTGTGGATCCACAATAGCGCGGCCTGATGCGGGCCTGCTATAGAGTCACTCGTTAAGGATTAGTGGAAGAGTGACCCTTTGTGTATAGGTAGCATAGAAACCCTTCTTGGATCAGTAACATAGACACTTAATAGAATAAAACTATCTAGCTTAAGACTAGTCATCTTTATTTCTGTTCTTTATGTTGTATACCAGGTGTGATTTGTTTTTTACTTTGTGTTATGTGATTGAGATCATGCTTTGTGGTTTTTCATTTTTGGAATTTTGAGAGTCCTTCTAGGGTCTCGGGGTCCCTACTAAGTATTGTTATACTGACCCCTGAACAGGATTCTCCAGCAGCTTATTGTGTCTAGTACAGACGATGGGAATCTTGACTGAGACTTTAGAGAGCCAGGGCTAGACGGTATATGGAGGTGACCAATTGACCTTGTGATCCGCAGTGACGAGATATACCTACCCTTATGGTAGGATCCTTGGTGGATGTTCTCTAGAGCTTGTATTTCCTTTTTTTGTACTACTCATTCAGTTGGGTTTGTATACTAACCCCTTTACTTTCAATACTTACTTTTACACCCTATGGTGGTTTGTAGTGGGTGTTGTTATACTTCTTTCCATCGTGTTTTACTTGTATTTAGTGTGCCCGGTCTATCTATGTACAGGTTTAAAGGTAATGCCTTCCCTTTTTAGATTTCACCATTCCAATGCTAGTCACCAGCCCATGGCTAATGGAAGGTGGGCTTGGGGTAGTCATAGCATGGGCCCTGGGGGATGGGTCATGACATATCACACGTCTCTTTCTTCTTCATTGACAATGTCATTTAAATAGTCAGTTAACCACCAACAAGAATGTTTCTAACTCCTTTATTATCATCACCCTTATGGATGGTCATAATAAATTATTTATGATATATAAATTCATTAATATATTCATTTTAAGCTTTTAGAATTAATTACACTTATGTATAAATAACCATGAATAAAAATAGATAATTTGAAACAAAACATGATATTTTAAAGTAAAATATGATATCAAAACGTTTTACCTTCAAGAAATGAAAATAGTAAAATCCAATTATTATAATAGATCAAGAGTGGTAAAAATGAACATAATGACTTAAAGTTCCAGGTTATTATAAAACTAATTCCATTATTCAAGATTAGGAAAAATGATGAAATAAAGTGGGATTTAAGGTGAGGGGATTATCAAACCCAATTCCATCTTTGTGGGTTACATTCTCTTTCACATCATTCAGAGTATGGATATTCCTCTATTATCCTTAAAGTGTCCTTTAAATATTATATCGCTTTTATTTATCAGTATGTGCATATTTTTACATTTTCAAAAGAACTTTTAAACTAATTAAATTTATTTTTTTAAAGGGAAATTATTTGTGAAAACATCTATTTGATTCCTACTGAATTATTTCTTCATCAAAAAAAATAATCTTTTACACCAAAATATGATCTCCCTTATTTTTTTTGGAACCCCAATGGTTGTTCCTTAAATTATGATTTATGACACCCTTATGAAACACATTCCTTATCATGGGTTAATTTGATGACTACGATTGTTTTATGTTCTATTTTCATGTGTCATGCATGATTATGGGAATTTGATGATGTGAAAAGTGGACACACGATTATATAGTCCTCCAATGAATTGGGTAATGTAATATATCTCATGAGATTATGTGATTTATTAGTGAACATGATCCAATCATTTTTCACAACTATGTTGCTATGATTTATGTACATATTTTGTTCATTAAAGTGATGCTAGATTTGTTTATATATATGTGAAGTATTTTACCACTATGTCACTATAAAAAATTTTAAATTCACGGTGGTTTTTAGCGGTGGTTTTGAAAATCAAAACTAAATATTTCATCAACATTTTTAGCAGTATTTTTAAAAAAACCACCACTCAATATGTTTTTTAATATTTTAATTTAATTTTAAGAGTGGTTTTTAAAAACTACCATGATTTAGAGGTAGTTTTCTAAGAAAATGTGGTTATAAATTAATTAAAAATTAAAAATTTTAAAAAATAGATTTCTGCAGCCAATGACCATAACATTTGGTTTGGGAGCCCATTTTAGCTCCACAACCAGTAAAACAAAACCATATGTAATGAACCAAAATTAAATTGGATAATAATTTTGTAATAATTAGTATAATAAAATTTATTATTGATTTAAGAGAGGTTGAAAATAAAATTCCTACTTCAAACGACCAAATCTTTTTACCCGGATGTTAATTTGGGTTTTACCATATATCAAATCAAATCCCATGAAGAGACCTATGACATATTTACCAAGGGGAACCAAATAACTATTTTTCCAATGTCAAAAAGGCCCAAAAGGCCTCCAAAACTGACTTTTTTATTCGGATACCATGGATTTTTAACATTAGACGTGATTTCAACTTCATTCAAGTGTGTCTTCATATGCTTGTAGGGATGTCTATGATTTTATTCCATGGATTTTCATTCATATTTATTTGATGGTTTCGTAATTATTTTGGTTTTTCCTTTTTGGTGATTTATTATCTATTATATATATATATATATATATTTGTATCTATTTACATACATTTTCTATATATATTTATAATTTAGATATGTTTATCAATATTTATTTAAAAAAGATATATAATTGCATCAATGCATAGATATTTATTTGTATTTGTGCATATTAGTCACAATTTATATATATTTATATACATTTTTGTACATTTATATACATTTATGTATATTTATATACATTTATGTATATTTATATAAATTTTTGAATATTTATATATAAGATGTTGGTATATGTATTTATATGTATTCTATCAGTTGGTTTGTGTGTCTTTGTGCTTGTATTTTTATACATTTATGTATATTTATATTTTTTATATGATATATATAATTATATTTAAGTAAATTTATAAGTAATTCTATATATTTATTTAATATGTACTATTTACTATTTACTACATATTATTAATTATTTATTCAATTATTATTCATTATTTATTCGTTACTTATTTATCATTAATTGATTTATTATTTATTTATTTATTTATTTGTTATTATTTATTATTTATTATTTATTATTTATTATTTATTATTTATTATATATTATTTAAAAAAATTTATTTTTTATTTAATGATTATTTATTATATATTGATTTGTTATATAATATAATATTATTTATTTTCATATTATTTATTATTTATTACCTATTATTTATTTATTTATTTATTTTTATATGTTGTTTACTTATTTATTATTATTATTTATTATTTAGGGTTTATTATGTGATGTTTAATATTTTTTATTTTTTATTTTTTATTTTTTATTTTTTACTATTATTTATTCTTTATTCTTTAATATTTTTTCTTTATGTATAAAAATTTTCTGTATTTTTTTATATATAAGTATATTATATTCTTTTAACTCTACATGTGAAGACACTACAAGAAAATAAGTTTTTAACAGTGCGGAAAAAGGTTCCCTTTATCAGTGCTAAAACAAATGCTGATGAAGGGTATGTTTTATTATTAGTTCTTTTAATAGTGATAGAATATAATGTTTATTAGCATTTTTTTAGCATTGATAATATGTACACATTATGAGTGCTTTATTTTTAGTGCTGATAAAGGGGGCCCTTTATCAGTGCCTTATTTTTAGAGCTGATAAATGGTATCTTATACTAGCATTTTTATCTATGATAAAGGTCCCAAATAAAATGACAAAATTAAACAAATAAAAATTAAAAATGAGTAAATTAAAAAAAATAAAAATAATTATAAATTAAATAGTAATTGATAAAAATGAATAAATTTAAAATACATAAATATAAATTATAAATATTAATAAATAATATATATTAAATATATATATGTGTAAAATGATTAAAATGAAATAATTAAACAAATAAAAATAAAAAAGTGAGGAAATTAAGAAAACTATTAAACATTTTATTAATTGCATAATCATTGATTAAAATCAATATATTTAATATAAATATCTATTGATTATTTATATTAATAAATAATATATTTTAAATATAGATATATAAAATGAATACAATTTTAATAATTATTAAAATAAAAATCATAAATTGTAATAATTAAACCAAAAATTAAAAATGAAGAAATCACAAAATTATTAAAAAATATTATTAATGAAAAAATTATTAATGAAAATAAATAAGTTTAAAATATATGTGGATATATTAGTTATAAACGGTAAAAAATAATATATATTAAATATAAATATAGAAAATTAATAAAATATAATAATTAAAAAGATATTAATGTATTATTCATTTTTAATGGTTTCTATACATGATTATTCATTAATACATTTAATATAGGAATATATTCATATATATATATATTCTATATATATGTATATATTTATATAATATTTCCTAAAATATGATTTGTATTATTCAAAGTATTTATTCTTAAATTAAATAAGTCATATATTATTTTATGAACCAAACTGAGATGTCATCCAACCCGATTCCCAACACATCCCATGATAAGGCCCGAAGGGAACCCCCGATCCCCACAGGCTGGAATCTAGTGTCAAGGCATCAACATAGTAACTAAGGGAATGATTTTTCCTAATCAAATTAAGGAAAACAACGTAAGTAAACAGTGCATCCCAATATAAATTCAATTGCCAAAATGGACATCATTTATACATAAACTGAAAATATAGAAAATTGGACAACAAAACTATACAGAAAAACCCAAGATGGACCACACAACCATAACTTCTCCATTTGACATTGAGGGTTACTCCCCAATAAATAACTAACCATCTCCCAAGGTGATTAAACCAAAGATGGAACCTTCAACCAAAGCTGAAAACAAGAGAGAACTATAGGTTTTAATATTTGAACTTAGAAGGTGTGACCGAATAATCTATTCCCAATGCACTTCCTTCAAATAAAAGAAACATCTACTTCTAGTTTGAAATACAATATAAAATTCTACATTTTTCACACACATTTTCCACCTTAAAAACTATCATGATCCATTTCCCTTTTCACTATTTTAAACGACACTCTTTTACATAGAGGAACCATATAAATTTTAAAAGATAATGGTTACAATTAATTTATAAGGGAGAGAAACACTGTAAAACAATCCCAAAACCTTTTTCACAAAAACACATGAAAACATTTCGTTTCTTTTATCAAGAATTATAACTACTTAAGAAATATGCACAATTATCATTAAAGTAGGGAAATTGAAAATAACACACAATGGTATCTAACAAAAAATGAATCACAGTTATTCGATGTATACAACTAAGTGATAAAAGACATAGGTGAACCTAGGAACTCATCAATAATCTAGAACCTACTATACATTATGACTCATACCAAAAAGCATGCCTCACTCAATGACATCAATAACGCCTAATATTTTCATCTATTCCCCACATGGTACAGACCGAGGGGCACAATCCCATAGTAATAATAACAAAATGTATCCCCCTACAATGGGCCACTATCTAGTGTGTAATCTAACTAGTGTAGAAATCATTCTCAGAAAATTAATTCATTATTCCAGGTTCCCAAGTCAATATGTAAATAAGAGGGGTGACCCAACCAATGCTAACTGAGTATCCAATTACATTCTCATTTATCATATATAATAATTTACATAACTCGCATCACCCCAAATCACAACAAGGATCAATCTATTTTCCTTACAACACATAAATCCCAAAGGAGTCCACCTTGAGGATCTCCCATTTTGACACTATGTAAATGGGTCTCAATGATACCATAGTGAAGACATCGAACCTATTCATATAAATTTTTAAAGAGAATTACCAAGGAGAGTTTTCTTAACAATCATTTTCACCACTTTTATAAAAGTGTCGAACGGGCCATAAGTTCTTCTGAAAAAAACTATCACTTATCAAAGAACCAAATTAAATTTTTAAAAAGGTTTGAACACAACATTTTCTATTCCAAAATATTTTTAAAAATATCATTCAACTACTCACACCACATATGCAAGCTAAAAACATTTTCATTAGAGTTTCAATCAGGCCACACATCGTTATCACATTCTATTATATTTTTGATATCCAAACCCAATTATAAAACCATTTATTAGACTCAAAGCCACCATTTAATTTTCATAAATACATTTTTAAATCCAACCCATTATTTAAATGTCACAAAATATAAACAAAATCCAACATATTATTTCATCAAACACATGGTGTGCAATATATCACAAAAGAATGGCATTTATCACAATAAAAGGGATAAATCATCACTTTTCACACAAAAACAATTATCCAAATATCACACATCAATATTTAAAATATAAGTAAGGTTTGAAAAGCATGAAACCAAATAAATGTGAATTATAAAGGCATGTGAAAAGGTAAACCTTCCTCAAATCTCATCTGTTTCAATGACGACCAACTGAAATGACTCCACAAAGGTTCTAAGAAGAAAGAACAACCACAAGGAACCCTAATAGTGAAAAAAACACCAATTTTACACAACCCTTTTTACCCAAATTAGTGAAACATGGCCACTAGGTTTAGAGGAAAAAGTTAAAATGTATGAAAACCAAAGGAGAAAGAGATAAGATCTATAACCTTTTGATCGAAGTAAAGAATCCCCAAAAAACCACATTGAATCCCTCTTAAAGGGGATTGGAGGAGGTAAAAACCATCATGGGAGGCATTTTGGTTGTAGGGTTTGGATAGGGGAGTCCAATGGAAGAAACAACACTTAAAAAAATATAATCCAAAAATACCCTTCCTGAGTGGGTTGCATGGTTAGCTCGCATGGTTTAACAAACTGTTTGAAAATCGTCTGATTTCCCACTGTCTAGTGCTTTAGGGGCTGCACACTTTGGATCCATGGTTAGTTAAATTGTGTGACCAAAACGTGTGACCCTTACACACATATGGTGTATGGTTAAACTAACGATTCACCTTAACCATGCAACCTAGATAAAATCCCCCCAAACATCACCCTTTTCACCACAAAACTCTTTTAAATCAAGGGGATAAACCATCCATCAAACACGGCCCATAAATAACTGACACTAGGGGTTTCAAAAACTATCCACCAATAAATTTACTCCCCATACATTCCCACTAACAATGAAAATGGAAAAATATTTCCCATATCTTACCTAACTCAAAATGTAAATCACGAACACTCAAAACCCAAAATTTAAATCCAAAACACCCAAAATTTTAAAGAAAAACCAAGAACTAAAAGATAATCTAAATCAATAGTAAAAAGTAAAAATTTCGTTGAGATAAATATCCCCACCATTATGCTTTATTCCCCCAAAAATCCACAAAAGATCCTTTTGGTTTATCCAAGAAAAACCATCATGACCTTTCAAGATCTGATTCCCAAAACTGAAAAGAGATTTAACTATCACAAAGGAAAAACAAGCACTTCTACCTGAAACAAAACAACAACTAATACCATTTGTGATAAAATAAAGAAACCTTGAGCCACAAAATATCGTACTACATTTGAAATTAAATCACATTCATAACACGGGTGGCTGGAACGGGCTCCCCACCATTATAAAATGACTATAAGTCATAAATTACATAATAAATCTCACTGAGACCCAAAGGGTCTCCCTACCATTAGGAACTGACTAGCTTGAACTAATGACACATGCCATCATGTAAAACATAACAGGAGACAACATGGAATCTTTCCCCACAACAATCATCAAACCCCCACCGTAAGGGGGGGGGGGGAACAAGAGCTGCAATAGGGAACCTTAAACTGTCCGTTACAACAATAAAGAAAAAATCTAGAACAATGTCTCTTACACCCCTAGGATTCCTGATTATGCACCAAATACACATCGAGGCCTATGGGTGGAGCCTTTATATTTGAAGAATCTACTGCCTCACAGTCAGGAGCTTCAAATCCCTGACCAGAACTCCATCATTCCCCCGGAACAATGTTTTTAGATGATACCCACTCTACTTTTTTCCTCTACTGAAAAAAAAACGATTGAAACAAGACACACAAAAGAACACACCTACACACAGGAGAGAACTAATTCAGAGCGTTCAAAATATGAACACACATCCATTATAAAATAATCTCTTTGGAAATTTAAAACATCCAATTTTACACTTTAATGAAAACACGACACTACAAAACACCACTAGAAAGAACCATTAAAAAAAGAGAATTAAAAATAAAAAGAGACTTTAAACATTTCCCAAAGAATTACCCTACTTCAAAAAAATTGGTAGGGGTTATTTTGAAGTTGTGGACTTGGATCCACACCGTTTCCTAGAAACAACCTTACAAAACCATTTCAAATGACCTCAGATTCCACAGGCATTGTAGATCCGGGGAGTAATCGAACAAGATTACTTCTTGTGACAATGCTTACCACACTAATGACACATTAGGAAATTGCACTCAAATGAGGCCGATGAACGTTCTAAAAACATCTTAGTTCCCCTACCAACACCACCAGATTCAAGATGCTCTCCATTCATCTAACTATAATTCCTGTCACCACATCAAGAGACCGGAGGATGGTCATCC
Source organism: Viscum album (assembly GCA_963277665.1). Classification (NCBI taxonomy): domain Eukaryota; kingdom Viridiplantae; phylum Streptophyta; class Magnoliopsida; order Santalales; family Viscaceae; genus Viscum; species Viscum album. The sequence continues at coordinate 1,028,319,724 of OY728127.1, forward strand.
ATATCAAACACTCATTCTTGAACATCTTCATCAGGTATACGTTTCTTCACCACATCATCAAAAGTATTTATGTCAAACTCTAACACATTCAACCACAGATCAGGGTGAATCCCATACTCATAATGTAGAGCCTTCAAATATTCATATGCAACATACATCGGATCATATGTAACTATATCTATAAAGTAATGATAGAACTTTAACACCAAACCATCACCCTACTGCAGACAGCACATCTCCATCCCCTTCCTTAGCTTCGCCATCTCATAAAGGTATTCCAGGATGAATGATTCCTTGAAGAAGTCCCATGTAAGATATTCCTATGGTTTGTTTAAAGAGTCTGACTTCCACCATTTCTAGGTCAGGCCTTCAAGCATAAATGTAAAAACATTACCTTTAATGACTCAAGGAAACTGATATTCTCTCAATCTTCCACATCCACTCTTCCTCTTGAAGAGGATCTGCTTGGCCATAAAATAGAGGATGATTCAACTTCCTAAATGGAAGAAGTTAGTCTATGGGTTGATCAATTGTAATGTTAGATAATGGTGAACCACTCGTATCTGGACATTGAATATCTATAAAATAATTATCAGGGTAGACATAAAGAAACAATAAAGCCAAGAATTCAATCAAAACCAATACATAAAAAATAATTTTCAATCTCAAAAACACCACATAAGAAACATCATTCACAAAACACAAGAAAAAAACTACAACACCACTAATCACCAAAACATAAAAGTTTCATTTTCTCTTAAAAACACTTCTAAAAAGACAAGAAAATTTTGAAATGTTTCACAATCACCAATGTTATTACTTTGAGCCTCACACAAGCACAGTCCCATTCCAATCTAGGCACCCATCCACTCATTCCATAAACCATCCACCTTTTAATACACATCCTTACATGTCTGTTCTCAAAATAATTACAAAGGAAAACCAATAATTATTTTCTACTTTTGAAATATAACCTTCCACCCATGTTTTCACATTTTTGAGGACACCTAAGAGTTTAGAATGGTTAGGCTACATGGTATACCAAATCGTGCACCAACCGTGCACCCCTCACCGGATAACTTGTTCACTCTCACAGTTTGATTTAATGGTTTGGGAAATCATGCCCCAACCATGCGTCATGGTTTTGTCTGGAATTATAGAACCTTTCCCAACTCTTCTACATAGTTTTCCTAACTATACTTAGTCCATGTTCCCTTGAATAGAAGCACCCAAGGGTCACACACTATTATCATGGGAACCGCACAGTTTGGATCAAACCATGTGCCACCCATAAAACTCAAATAATTCAAGATGTAAAATAACTAAAAATATAATCATCCTTAATAGGTTGAACAATTACCCTTATCTATGCATCTAAACCAGGCATCTCAAGAAAAAAACCGATACTCAAAATTTAAATCTGAATCACTTGAAACTCAAAAGAGAAACCGAGAACAAAATAATAAATCACAATGAAACCAATATATTTCATTCAAAAAAATTACTTCAATTCCACCAATATCATCTCATAAAGATTCATTTTATTAAATACTCATTTCATCTAAAATATTATGATTAAGATTCATTTTATAACAAAAAATTATTCTTAATTAAAGAAAATTTCCAAAACCCTTTCTAAAATGAATTTAAAAATTCATTTTCAATCATCCCAAAATAAAAACCATGACCACAAAAAATATAATTTTTCACTAATAAAAACCATGGGTTTTTTCAAATAATTTTAAAATCAAGAGGTACCCAAAAAAATCATAATGGGAAACTAGTATCGATGGATGACATTGTTATATGGTTGGCAGCCATATTCCAATCACACCACTATCACAGAGAGTCTTTTAGGACTATGTCCTCACCTCAATATGGCTTATCAGTCCTTATGAGCACACTAAGACCACTTGACCAACTCCAATTTCATATACCAAACATCAAACAAACATCAAGAACTAGATAAACCAAATAAAACTCATCTTCCCAAGGTAACCCAAGGTTTAGCACAGAAATTCTTGTCCAGAAACTCCCTCATACCTCACCCCATATTTTGATAGTCCTACTTCACCTACCTTCACATATCAAATAACAAATTCATATCTCAACGAAAGGCCTTCTATATAACCTAACATTATATGATATAATTTGTTCATGAATCAAGCCAATATTCTATCCAACCAGACACCCTACACATCCTAAGACAATGCCCAAAGGGCATTACTAATCCCCATAGGCCGAAAACTAGGGCCAGGGAATCAACAGAGTAACCAAAGAATGGTTTCTCTAAATAAAATAAACTAGAATGGTGAAAGTAAACATATAATCCCAATATAAATACTATTACAAAACTGAACATCACTTATATATAAACTGAAAATAAAACAAACTAGATAATAAAAATATATATAAAACCCCAAACTAAACCTGACAACCCTAATATCACCATGGGACCCTGAGGGTAACTCTCCAATCCATAACCAAACCTTTCCCAAGGAGATCAAACCCAAGCTTGAAACTGCAAAAAAACCTAAAAATAAGAGATAACTACAGGAGTGAGTACTAAAACATGGTAGGTGTGTAGGAATAATCTATTCCCAAAACACTTCCTTTATAAAAAAGAAAAATCAACTTCAAGTATGAAATACATTATGCAAATCTAGGTTTTTCACACACTTTTTTCACTTAAAAAACCATCACTTTCCAATTCAATTTTCACCATTTTAAACCACACACTTTTTCAAGGATTAACCATATACATTTTAAAATAAAAATTTGATAATTTATTTATAAGGGAGATAAATAGTGTAAAACATTTCCAAATCCTTTTTCACCAAAATAACTTAAAAATATTTCATCACTTTTATCCAGAAGTCACACTACTCAAGAAATAATCACAACATTCATACAAAAAGGGAAATGGAAAATGACACACAAGGGTATCTAACCAACAATGCATCATATCCATTCACCACATATAACTAAGTGATAATAAACATGGGTGAACCTAGGATTTCCCGAATAATCCAGAACATACTATACTTCTTATCTCATCCAGGAAAACATGACTCACCCAATGACATCAATAACACCCTATAAGCTCAACCATCCCCTACATGGGATAGACCGAGGGGAAAATCCCATAGAAATAATAACAAAAAGTATCCACCTTCTATGGGAAACTAGCTAGTGTGTCATCTAACTTGAACACTAATTGTTCTCAGAACATTCACTCACTATGTCAGGTTCCCATGTCAGATGTAAAGAAAAGGGGGGATAAAACCAATGCTAAATTAGTATCCAATCACATTCACATATATCATATATAATAAATTACACAATAGGAATCACCCCGAATCACTGCAAGGATCAATATCTTTGCATTACAACACATAAAACAAAAAAGAGTCCACAAAAAGGATCTCCAATTTCTTAACTATGTAAATTTTTCTCAAGGAATCCATAGTGAGAAAATCCCACCCAGTCATAAAAACTCATTAAGAGAATTATTCAATGAAATTTTTCATAATAAATATTTTCACAACTTTTATAAAAGTTTCAAACAGGCCTCAAGTTCTTCACAAAATACTATCACTTATCAAAGAACAAAATAATCCTCTAAAAACATGAAAACTCACCATTTTCTATTACAAAATAATTTTAGAAATCTCATTCAAGTACTCACCCCACATATTCAAGATAAAACCATTTTCATCAAAGTGCCAATCAGGCCACACACCTTTTTCACATGCCACTCTATTTTCAAGATACAAAACCATTTATAAATAAATTTGAGAGACTCAAAATCACCATTTAAATGTCAAAAAAAATAATTTCAAAGCCAAAAAATGCTTTAAATGTCAAAAAATATAAACAGAATCTTACCAATCATTTCATCGAAAACTATGTGTGCAATATTGAACAAAAAAATGGAATTTATCACAAAATAAGGGAGAAATCGCCACATTGCAAAACAAAAAATTTATTCAAAGATCACACATCAATATTTAACTTATAAGGAAGGTTATAAAAGCCTAAAACCAAAAAATTATGAATTATAAATTCATTTTAAAATGGAACCCTATCTGAAATTTCATGTGCTTCAACAAATCCCAACAAAAATGACTCTACGAAGGTTCCAAGAAGCAATAAAATCCACAAGGAACCCTAAAAAAGAAAACCCTACAATTTTGCACCACCCTAGTTACCCAAATCTTCCAAACAATGCCACTAGGGTTATATTAGAAACGGAAAATGGAAGAAACCCAAAGGATAAATAGAGAGGAGCCCTGACCTTTTGATCTGGGTGAAAATCATCATGAAACAACCTTAAATAGCAATTAGACGGGCTTATATGATCCAAAAACCAACATGGGAGGTGTTTTGGTCATAGGGTTCAGATGGGGAGTCCATGGAAAGAATCCCCACTTAATTATTTGGAGAAAACCCCAAAATACCATTTCCTAAGTGGGTTGTATGGTAAGTTCACACGGTTTAAAAAACCGTGTGAAAACCGTGCTATTTCTCAAAATCTAGTGTTGCATGGGCTACATACATTTTATGGATGGCTAGTTAAACTGTGTGACCAAACTATGGGACCCTTGCACAATTAGGATGCATGGTTAAACTAACCATGCACCATAATTGTATGACCCGCAGAAAATCCTCCAAATATCACCATTTTCACTCAAAAACTCTTATAACTCAAGGGGATAAACCATCCATCAAACACACCCTAATGAGTACTCACACTAGGGGTTTCAAAAACTCTCCAACCATATATTTCCTCCTTATACCTTCACACAAAAAATGAAAAAGGCCAAATTCTACCCAAAACTTCCCTAAATAAAAATTTAAATCTTGAACACCCAAAACACCAAATTTAAATCTGAAACACCTGGAATTCGAAAGAAAATCCAATAACCAAAAGATAATATGATACAAAGGTTTAAAATAAAAAATTATGGAGTGACATATTTAGTGATTTATAATTAAAAATTATTATTAATTAAAAATAGTAAGTAATTTCATTGAGTAATAGACACAATTGAATTTCATTTTATTTTTCAATTTAATATATATCAAACGTGTTTTCATTGAATTCACATACTTATAGGTAATTAATTCATTCTTGTATACAACGCATAGAAAATAATATTTATGCAATTATGTAATCTTATATAGAAACACATACCCCTTATATTTATGTAATTTATTAAAAATTTATTATTAATTTTAGAATTTAATTATGACATGATACATTTAATATATATTTTTTAATCGGTAAATTTTATCTAATTGTTTTTAATATTATTACAGTTAATTATTATTTATTATTATTTAATTTTTTTTCGAATCATTTTTCTATTATTTATGGATATGTATTTATTTACTATATTTTAATATTTGAAACGTCTATTCATATTTATTTTAATATATATCCATATGTTTTTAATAAATTATATTTAATTAATAAAACATATCCATTTTTTTCAAAATTTTTAAAGTGTTCTGATTTTTTATTATTCAAATTTTCTCATTCTTAAAATACAAGCATTTAAGATTATATATTCATAAATACTGTAAAAATTTATCTGAAAATAAATATTTATAAATATGAAATATGGGTTTGAGAGTAGTGTTTATGGGTGGTTTAATGGTGTCTATTGTTGATCCCTTTTGGTTTGCCTTTAATATATCCCTCAATCTTCAATTGGGATGTTGTTGTTGGTGACTAGGTTGGGGATTGATTGGATGTTGCTTCTATGAACCCTAATTCCATAGATCAGGCCTCTATTGATCGGGATGGGGTTCCTTGCATGGTTTCTCAACACTTAAGTCCGCATATTGTTGTTCTATAGATCATGGTATCCTCTGAAGACCAAGATGCTTCCCTAAACCCTAATTCCACAAATGGGGGTTGTTGTGTGGATCCACCCCTAATTTTGTAAATCAGAGTTCGAAAGATTAGGGTCTCCTCTATAGATCAGGATGATTCTTCTCTGAATTGGGTCCATAGAATGGTTGTTCTACAAATTAGTGTCTCCTCTACAGATCGCGCTAGGGAGAGACCTAAAATGGATTGTGCGGTCTCTCTACACCCACAGTCTTCCGATCAGGTGGATGTCGTGGTCTCCTCTGATGATCGGAATTGGTTGAATCCTAAGACAATAGATCAGGTTGCAGTCACTATTAGGGATTGGGTTGTTCCATGCATTGACATCTAATATGTCACTTTTTTTATTCTATATATTGTGATTAGGTGCCTTTTGATTCTTTGTGTGAGTCTATCCATAAAAAGGGTGTCTCTTTTTCTTAGATTTTATCTAGGAGGGTAGGTGATTCCTCATACCAGTTTGTATATGAGCAGTGAATTTCTATAAATGAGAATAGTTGATTTATCATCTCTATTTATCGAGATGTTCTGCAGGAAAGGATTGAATTGTGTGAATCTTCAATCATTGGACAATTTATCCTTCTCAAAGGGGACAATCCAATTAATTTGGATGATTTAAAAAGATTCTTGATTGAATATGTGGTTTCAATGATTGGAAAATAATTCTCATATGAAAGGTATATTTTCATCTTATCATTAAATCTGAATTGCATTATTCTATTGATAAGAAATTCAGTTTCTATAATCTCAATCTAGGTGCCTTTAATCTTTCAACATGGGAGCTTTATTTAAATACTTTTATTCAAAAGCACACTAATGCATAGATTTGGGTTCACATCCATGGGATCATCTAGGATCTTTGGCATCTGATAATATTAAATGACTTTTCTTATTGTTTAGGTTCACCTTTGAATCTTAAAGATAATACGATTTTTGGTAAATTTTTGTATTATTCAAGGATTATGGTTTATGTTGATATGTTGTATCCAAGGCCAAGTAATGATACTCTACTATTTAATGGATTGAAGATTAATTTTGAGTTTGAAAATGAATTTGTTCCCTCTTTTGGGATTTTTTAAAACTGGTGGGACATCATGTTTCAAGATGTAGATGTGTCCTCAGGATCCAAAAAAACAATGTTTTCTCTATCAATAATAAGGAAGATGGGAATTTATAAAAGTAGAAGATGGGATCTATGACATATTTTATGATTAAAGAAGATAACATAACCAAAGAGGCGCCTGCTTCATTGGTTGGGGATTCCTTCAAAAGGCCTTCTAATTTCCTTGTAAGGGATGATAACATGGATGGTAAGGAATGAAACTCCCTGGTAGAGGAGGAAAATGCTTAAGGTGACAAGGATGATAAGGGTAATTCCATGAAAGTTAGATTTCGATCTTATGGAAGCTATAAGGAATCTAGTGATGGTCGTGGATCTTCTAGTAAATCTTTGGATGTTATGGTTGGGAGCTCAGTTAATGATGAGAAGTAACTTGTGGTGCTGGGTAGCGGCAAGGCTGAAGTGCAGAAAGAAGTGGATGAGGAACTGGAGCAATCATTATCCAGCAACGGAAATAGCAAGATGGCTATAGATATCTCCCCAACTTCCCTTAGGGTATCTTCTCACTCTATGGGGTAGCCTCTCTAGGAGAATGTTTATTAATTTGATGGGGAAAATTTGGATGGGGCTTATCAACATACAAAGATATGGAAAGAGGGGTGTCATCCAAAAAAATTGGGGTTGAGGATGTGGTGATGATTGGTGTGGACGTCAGTCTACCATGTACCCTCCAAAGGAGCTCACTTTGGAGTAGGTTAAACATAGGGAAAAGTATGTTGTACTCTGTAATCATAAGAATTCGCAGTCAGAATGGGAATCCGTTGATGATATCTCAAATCATGATTACAGGGAAAATCAAGTTTGTCCTCAGTTTTAGTGTTCTTGTTTGGTTGAGGTCATGACATTTTTTTGAACCCATTCATTATCTTTTTGGTGTCTTGTCATTCATATTTCAAGAAATTTTGGTTAGAGTATGTTCACCCTAATCTTGGAACTTTTTGGTAAATATTTATAAATAAATATACTTATAAATATATATTAACTATATTTACAATTATATATTTATAATTATGAAAAAATATTTATAATTATTTAAAATTTTATTAATATACTTAAAAATAAATAATTATATATATTTAAATAATTATGAAATTTTAATAAATTTATTTAAATAATGAATATTTTTAATATACTTATATTTATATTTATATTTATATTTATATTTATATTTATATTTATATTTATTTATTAAAGATATATGTAACTATATAAATATATATAATAATAATAATATATAAATATTTTTTACAAAAGTATACATATAATTGTAACTAAATTATTATATATTTAAATAATTTTAAAATTATAATAAATTTATTTAAATAATTAATATATTTACAATTTTTATATATATATTTATATATATTTATTAAATATATATATATAATGATATAAATATATATATAATTATAAAATTATAATATATATATATATTTAAATAATGAATATATTTTCATTAATTATATTTATATTAACATATATTTATCAAATATATATATAATTATATAAATATATATAATTATATAAATATATTTATAATTATAAAATTATAACAAATATATTTAAATAATGAATATATTTACTATATTTATATTTATATATATTTATTAAATATATATATAATTACATAAATATTTATAATTATATAAATATATTTATAATTTAAAATAAATTATTTTAAATAAATTTACATATATATTTATTTATAAATATATTTATAAATATATATTTTCTATGTCTATGAAATTATATATTTATAATTATAAATGAAAAGATATAATTTTTTTACAAAAGTAATATATTTATAAACAAATAATCATATATTTATATAATTATAAAATCATAATAAATATATATATAATTATATATATATATATATATATATTATTTTTAATTATAAATATAAATCCTCCAGCATCACTAATTTTTTAGCACGGATAAATATGCCTTTTATCAGTTCTTGTTTAGTACTGATAAAGATAGAGTTTTATCAATTCTAAAAAACTGATAAAGATAACTTTTATCAATGCTTGTAAATTTAGCATTGTTAAAATTTATCTTTATCGGTGATTTTTTGGGAATGATGATAAAAGTCTCCTTGGTCTATTTTAAAAATCATAATAGTGGCTATTTCAGTCACGATGTATCAAGCTTTCCGTAGGAACCACTTTTCATCGGCACTCCTTCTCCTCAAATCCACGATTCAAATCAAGGCTCGAACAAATCCAAGATTTTGCAATATCTCTACTTTCTCTTGGACAAATCAAATATCTAATCCATGTTATGTTAATTTCACCTCTCTTGAATTCAATGTGTGCATGATTTCCCTCCTTCAAGCCTTCCACTCGCTATTGTTGAAGGTTTTGCATCATCTAGAATATCCCTAGGATAATGTATATATTCTTTCTTCATTCCCTAATTTGTTTCATGTTCTTTGGTGTTTGAAATTGTTTTACCTAAAATTAACATTTTTTTTAGGTTTAATTGGTTTTAAATATTTTTGATACACGAGTTTTTTAAAGGATTATAATTGATTTCCTATCGGGTTCTTATGGATTTGGCCTTTTTTATCTTCATTCAAAGGATAAATTATATTTTTCACTAATAAAATATTTATGATGGCTTTCATAAAGTTATTTGGTGGTTTAAAATTATTTGAGGTTGTTTATGAAATCTATTTGGGTAATGCATGAGTTCCAGAAATTAATTAATTGGGGTTTCCTTATTTGAGAATTTTTCTTATGTTTTATTTTGTTCTTATGTTATTTATTTATGTCTATTGTTATGGAATCCTATTTTCACATTTTACGCTTATACACATATGTATTTGTGTATATATGTATATATATATTAGACACATGCATGTATTCACGTGAACAGATGGGAGTTTTTTTATTTAGAGCTATTTAGGTATTTATGTGTATAGTTTCATATGTTGATAACATTTAACGAGAAGATATCAAATTTAAATATGTTGATTTAATTTGGTTTTATTATATAGGTTTTTAAATAGGGGTTTTAAATTATTTTTTTAATTTAAAATCAATTTTGATCTAACAAAAATATAAAATTGGCCTCAAGATAAATGATTTCTTTATTAGTGATCTTTCAAATGGTTTTTTGAAAGAATGAATGGTTTCAATTGTATTCTTAATTATGGGTTTTCATTATTAATGAAATGGATGATTTATATGTGGATTATTTTTTTCTTTTTACATGGGAGACCATATATAGTATTGTAAACATATGGGTGCTGCTCTGGCTTAATTGATGTATTAGCTTGGGGTCATTTTATATTTTCTTGAGAGGCCTAGGCTGCATTACATTTTTGGTCACATAGCCAGAAATTATTCTTTGAGCGAGCCAGTTACCTTTATAACCTATAGGTTAGAGCTCTTCCCCATGTTTTGTGGCTTATACATGTGCTATAATATTATTTTTTGGTACCCACATTCACTTTTATGGAAGTTTGGTGTCATCACCCTTAGTTATTTTTATTACATACCACTTCTACACTTTATTTTCTCATATTATTGTGTTTTATTTATTTTTTTCATTTTAATTGCATTTTTTTATAATTTATTTTCATTCTTAGTTTCATTTTATTAAAAACAAATCCAAAATAGATGTCTAAATGTATGTTTTTAATAAATAAGTACTAAGCCAAGGAAAATTATTTTCAATTGATTATTTTTATTTAAATGGGTGAAATAAATAGTTTAATAAAGAATTTAAAATTCATAGTTAAAATATTATTCATTTTTAAATATCAATGTCAGGAAAAGATCATGGTTTAATTTTCTTAAAATAATAAAAATATATTCCCCATATAAATTTTAAACTAGCTTTCGTGGTAATTGATAAATGGTATCACTAGTTTATAACAAGGATGGCTTTGTAACAAGATTTTCGTCCATCTAGTTATTTAATGCCTTTTTCACTTTATAAAATAAAGTTTCATTAAGATTTATCACCCTTATGAGGAATCCCATATCTTATTGTTTTCTATAGGCTGTTTCCCTTTTATGGGATGTGTATTGATTATAATTATGTGATTCGTGTATGATTTGATATGTAGATATTTGGTGAAATTTTACTAGTCTTGTTTAACTCCCACCCTACATACACAGCCATATGGGGATATATAGATTTTATGATTTCATATATGTTCATAGGTTATGATATCAATTTATAAAAGGGAATACTTAACTAAGTATATTCAAACCATTTTAACATATGATTTAAAACTAAATTCAGGTTTACTAAAAGTACTCAATATATCATAACATAAATATATAATCAATAGTAATTTAAATTCTTGTACAATGGTATGAGACATTGAATATTTAGGTTACTTTATCAAAAAAAGTGAGGTACCATAACCCAAACATTTGATAGAAGAATTCCATTATATATCTTTAAATTATTTGGAGCTTATAGGATTTCTATGCACGAACTTATATAAATGAAAGGATGTAAATAATTAAAGAACACAAGTCCAAACATTAATATCACAAAATAAATAATTTTAAAAAATTGAACATGTTTAACATACTTTACACAATATTACAAGAAAAAATAAATAATGTGAAAAACATGCACGATGTGATTTCCACCTCATCACACCCAATATCATGAAAAAACATTATTTAGTCCTCCTCTTGCTAAATTTTCACTAAAAATGCTCATTTGAACCCATCAATGCTCTATCTCATCACTCTGTCACAATACCTAAATAACTGAAATCATCCCCTGATCTTCTAAACACCAACAACAATGTACAAGTTCAAAACATGGTGTAACTTCATGGTTATTTACTTGAAAAGAAAAATAAAATCTGTTATCATTCTCTCACCTCAGGTACTAGATCACCTCCAATTTGACTCACGCTCAGATAAATTCAAATCAAATGTTATCCCAATATCACAAATGGACTCCTTCTAACACCTCATGATATTTTGGAATATATTTTTCAATGTATGAATATTTGTAAAACCTTTTTGATATTGATTCTTGAATAAATTGTATAGCATGTGAAAATAGGATTTGTGGCTTCTTGCGTGATGTTAGATGAAACTAGTTTTTGATAAATGAATAGTCCCTTGAATGAATTTTGAAATAATCCCATGGAAACCTAGGTATTTAGGCAGGTATTCTAGGAGAATCATGTTAGGATTTAAATTTTTAATTTACTAATGTCTTCTAAAAAATATTTTATTCATGTCAAAATCATAAAATCTTTATGAAATGTTTAATAATAATTCTTTTCATTAGATTGGGTCGTTGCCTATTTAGAAGTTTTATAGTCATTCCAATTTTAAATTTTATTTTTGGAAATGTAAACATGTTTTTAAATGTTAAAGTGGGTTTTGAAATGAAAAAAAAATTCCCTTATAATGAACAAAATTGATACAGTGTTTCGATTCTCATAATGTAATTTCAAATTGAAATAATAATGTTTTAATCATTTCAATGTGTACATATTTACATGGAAAAACGTTTTAAACATTTAATTTATTATTAATTATTTTTTAATATGATTTTATATTTTTTTACTTGATGCTAACAGTTTGTATAGAAAAGGGGGTTCGTTTCCCATTTAGTGTTTTTCAAAAAATTGGTCGATATACATGTGGAACTTTAAAAAAAGATTTCAAGCAGGGTTTTAAAAATGATGAATGAATGATTTTAAATTTTGAAAGAGGTTTTGAGATGAGATTTGAAATTTTAAATCAATATATGGTAATTATAATGGTTTTAAGGAGACACATATCGTCCTCATATGCTTTATCTCCAAGATAGTTTTTGTTACATTTTATTGTTTGAGACTTATCCCCCATCTCTTATAGACATGAACATATGTTGCATGAAATAATTTGACCAGTATTCATCCTATACCAAGTATCAGTGATCATTTTGGATGTATTCAGAGGATAACACTTATCATAGTGCAATAATTATTTTCATAAATTCAGTTACCCATTTTTTGTAAAATATGCTGAAATTATTTGAAACAATCAAATATTGGGTTCTATTTATTAGAATTATCTATAACTTTCACCTTTAATAATGAATATCTTGTGTATATTTATTTTTTTTTACAAAATTATTTTTTATAAACCTATTAGGATAGATATGAATGAATAATGGATACACGTTAATCATATGAAATAATATCATGAAGATGGAGATAAAGAGTTCATTAAGTTTGTAATAGAGCATACATAAGACCCTTTTAAAATATTTTTTCCATGTTTTTGTAGTTTTTATTCATGAAAAATTAGTCCGGAAAAGTTGTAATAGAATTTTATTGGTCATGAAATAGGTCATACCTATAAATGTTGGACTAATCATGGGAAAAAATGGAATGTGCACACCAATTGGGATGATATGTGCACACTGATCCCAGTATATGGAAATTGAAGATGAATTTCGTGATTGTTCAAAGTTGTTTGTGAAGTTAGATATTTGTTCTAAGATACCATTTTATAACACTTGTACTAAATACACAATTTTTTAGTTGTATTAAGGTTATATAAATTGTAAGCTGGTGGATATAGAGACACGAGCTTTACATAACAACTTGATCTCCTGAATGATATACTACCAGAAGAAAATAAAATTCTATGTCAAACATATGATTATAAACGAATTATACATTCAGTGGTAATGATCTATAAAAAATTCAGGATTGTACAAATTATTACATATTGTTTCTCAAGGACCATGAATCACTCATAATATTTCCTATGTGTGGCTTGGATCGATACAAAATAGTGAACCAAGTCCTTCGAATGTTGTATGATACTTTTTTATCAGTCCAGAGCCTAAAAGACTATATATATGTCAAGAAACCATGAGAAAATTGAAATGGAATGCATATTCAAGAATTAAATATGGGAACCTACGTCATCTAGTTGATTCTCTTCAGTGGAAGAAAATTTATAATGTGTATCCTAAATTTGTAAAATGTCAAAGAAAATTTTATCTTTCATTATCTATAGATGGAATAAATCCTTTTGGTGTACAGATTAATACTCATAGTATATTTCCATTCATATTCATAAATTATAACTTTTCACCATGGTTATACATTAAGCGCATATACATTATGTTCTCTCTTCTTATATCCGAGCGAAAACAACTCGGTAATGATATAGATGTCTATTTGGATCTATTGATTGAAGATCAAAAAATGATGTTGGAAAATTTTTTATAATGTATGATCCTTATATTTATGAATAATTCACATTGAGGTCCATGTTGGATAGGATGATAAATGACTTTACTACTTATATAAATTTGTTTTGATATAGCATCAAAGGAATGTTGGGTTGTCCCAATTGTGAAAAAATAAAAACACTCAATTCATTTGAAACATTCCTAAAAGACTTTGTTTTTAGGATATTGTAAATTTTTACGTCAAAAACACAAATATAGATCTTGGATGAAAACATTTTATGGGAATACCGAATGAGGTACAAAACCATCTTTACTAATGGTTGATCAACTATTCAAAAATGTAAAAGGTATTGTCACTGTTTTTGGTAAACCATTTTTGAAAAACCTTATGAAATTAGTTTGGAAAATGATATCAATATTATTTGAAATGTCTTATTGGAATTTTTTTATGTTAAACATTTTTTTATGTCATGCATATAGAAAAATGTATTTTATAGTTTTATTATGACATTAAAAAATGTTCCTAACAAATAAAATTATGGCATCAAGGCTAGGTTGGACAAGATTAACATCGGGATAAGAGAAAAGATGGCACAGGTGAAGGGTAAAGGGAAGAATTTTTTTCCTCTAGTATGTTACACTCTATCTAGATAGGAAAAAAATTTATTTTTCATTTTCCATAATTTTGTAACTTTTCTATAGGGGTATTCATCAAATATCAAGAATGTTGTGTAATTGACTAATTTGAAGTCATAGGGACTAAAATCATACGATTATCATAATTTGATGCAATATTTGATGCTTTTTTCTTTAGGTTTTATTCAACCTAAAAATTTAAGATATACATTAACTAAACTCTTATTCCTTTTCAAATCCATATATAGTATAGTTATCGACCCGGTGACATTTCCGATCATGAATAAGGATGTTACAGACATCTTATGTGAATTAGAGATGTTCTTTAGACCATGATTCATATATATAATGGTACACTTGATGGTTCACTTTGTTAGAGAAGTTCAACTATGTGGTCCTATTCATTAGAGATGGATGTAACCCCATTGAACGAAATATGAAAATTTTGAAAAGGTATGTCAAGAATCAAAGTCAGTCCAAATTTTGTATTGTAGAATGATATATTGTTGAAGAAGATATTTAATTATGTACTAATTAACTAACATATGTTGACATCATCAGTCTCCAAAATTCTCATCACAGTGGATGCTTTATCAGAAAATGAATTTTTGGAAGATACGTCGTTATAATTACCACCCCAGAGTAGGTGCAAGCACACCTTTACTTTTTACATAATAGTGATGATTTTGATCAATATTTTGAAGCCCAAAAAGAAATTATTTGAGATTTTAATACATAAAGGGATGAAGGATGCATATCAAATACACATATTACATAGTTTGTAGGATGGTTTTCAGATCAAATTTATAAGGAGTTATCTGAAAATCAAAATTCAATTGTTGAACAACTTCGATGGCTATCTAGGGGACCAAAGGAAAATTTTATATCTTACACTGGTTTTGTAATAAATAATTACACATTCTATACAAAAGAACATGATCACTTTAGTACGATACAAAACTGTAGAGTTACACTTGTGGTGGAAGCAATGCACATATCTAGTTCTAAGTATATAAATACAATTTATGTGAATATGTCATATTTTTTCATTAACAAATAGATCTATGCTTGATATTATAAAACATTTCAAGTGTTAATTTTCCATTTCAAATGGGTTTCCAATAAGAGTGTGGTGAAATTTGATGAAACAGGCTTCATGAAGGTGAATTTTAGTGTGGAAAGGTAAAATGATGATTCGTTCATAATGGTATCATAAGTAGTGAAAGTATTTTATATCTCATATCTGACAAATAATAATTGGTTGGTAGTCCTTATGTAGACTAAAAAAACTGTAGGTTCAGATTAAAATTCAGTCAAGGATGACTCTTTAATTAGGATATCACATTTAGTTCATGTTGTCCCAATGTATAAAATGTCTTGTACATTAATGGGGCCCACAAAGAGGGGATTTGGATTCTTGATAGAGGGTCAAAACCCCTTAAAATTTTAAAAAAATAAAAATATTTCAATGATAAGGTTAAAGTTTATTTTAATATGCTATGATTTTCATCATAATATTATTTTTTCTCTACTGTATTAACATAATCTAAGTTAAATGTTAGAAAACTAATATAGAAAATGTCTTCTGCACATGATTATGTTACTAGTTTCAGGGAAGAACAGACTGTTGATGTTGAAACTATAAAACTGTTATGGGATTAATAGCATGTGGGTGAAAAAAAGAACAACATAGTTTCATAGTGTATAATAAAATTATCATGGAAATAATTAAGGGTATAAAATTTGAGTTTGGCAAGAATCAACATGGAAAACCTATTGACTCCAACAAGTCAACGTCCAATAGTTGTGTTGGGGTCATAGTGAGGATGAATGTACCAATTAATATAGATTCATGGTGCCACATCCAGCCTGTAATGATAGAAATCCTTTGTAAATTTATAAAGGTAATGTTACAACATATTTTCTCAATTTTACCAAATAATTATATAATGAAACAATGATTTAATTTTTCATTATTTCCTATAGAGTTCATTAATTTTAGACTATTTTTGTAATCAATATTCCTCAATGGATACTGGAAAATACTATAGAGGCTTCTAGACTCTCCTTACCACGTTACTTCTTATTGATGCTTAGGATAAGTTAAATCCCCACCCACCAGTTAGTTATAAACACATTATAAAGTTGGAAATGTGGAATGATTTCATAAATAATCAGGATAATAAATAATTTCATGTTCATTATAGTCGATAATATATTATCTAAATTTATTTATTTTATTCTTTTGTATTCAAAATTATTAATTTATGAAACATCAAAAGAGTACTGAAAATAAATAATGTGCATCAAAACTAATGTACCCCTATTGAATATCAAGGATGGGGTATGATTTTTTAGAGAATAAATTGGTTTGTATTTTTAATCAAAAAGAAAATTTTTATATGATATGAAACACCATATGTTCCTTTGTTTATATGCAGATTGATGATTCAAAATCCGAAGGAGCTTCCATCCCATGTCATGTGTTATGGAAGGAGGCTCACATAAATATGGAGGGTAAACTAGTTGATTAAAGGAAAAAATTGGTATAGGATACTTGTGTGACTATGAAATAATATTAATTCATTTTGATTTATAACGGTACTATATAAAAATAGCTATTTATTCTCATATTTTTTTATTTGGTTTAGACACAATAATCAGAAGGGACTATACCAGAAGAAAAACTACATTTAGTAGATTTGAAGTGGCTGAAAAAATATGGTCTCTTAGATAAGTAGGTATTGGAATGTCACGTAGAACATATTTCGAGAAGGTAAAACCACAAGAAGATACATATAATATGATGAAAGGATTGTAGGCACAAATATATGGTTTTCAATATATTATATTCTAGTCTAGTCTGGTAGACCAGTATATGAAAAACAATCTAAGCAAACCAGGGGTGGAACAAAGATACGCTCATGAAGAACCAAATAAACCCACATTCTTTGAGGATAGTCATTCCCATAAACCACATACTTCACCCGAGGTAATTAATTTTTTCAGTAGAATTTATCCTAAATGTGAATAGAATAAATTCCAATAACATTATGTTAATAAAAGCTTTCAGGGTAAAGTTGTATGTGATTTCTCTCTATCAACACCCACACACCGCCTTATTGTGAGGGGCTTGGTGTATAATATCATGGGAGACAGGCAACATAATAAAGAACTCCTAAAATATCACATGAGAGTAGGGATCAAGGTAGATCAATATCTAACTGCTGATTTTCTTCTTCCACTTGATGATCATGATATTACAATGGTCAATGATGTTATTAGAACTTTCATAGCATGGTATTATAATTTTATAAATATACATGAGGCTGGTATTTAACAAATTTTTTCTTATGAAAAAACATTTAAGGGTTTATGAAAAAGGTCTAAATTGAGTTATGGTATTACAGATAGATAATGTTATGGTGAAAAGAAAGTTCAGATCAAGACAATCTAGTAAAATGACCAAGAAATCAAAAGGACCTTCCAGGTGTACCTTCTCCCCACTAGTTCCATAGAAACATTTATTAACATTACAACTTAATGAAGAGACTACATTAAAGATGAAAATATGACTGAAATTCCATATAACCGATTTTATTTTGGAACTTTCATTACAGACATTACTGGTCTTGAGAGTATAAATTAGATTCTAATGTTTGAATAGTTGGGAGTCTTAGTTGTGAATATATATATACAATACATTTTCTTAATACATCTATCTGTATAGTAATCTATTGTGTTCATTAAATTTAATAACTATTCATATATTCTATAGGAGTTTATATCACTACTATATAATGGTAAAATATTTTGAATCACGATTTAGATTCATTAATCCCTATATCATTTCTACACAAAAACAATCTTTGGATAAGAAAGAAATTTAGGAGAAAGATGATATATACAATGCATTTGAAAAAAAAATAGCTGAAAGACTCATTTTGATACATATAATATATTGGAAAAACTCTTCAATCTAATCACATAAGATAAATTTTTATTTTTTCATTCATTTTTTAAATTTTTTTGGAAGCATTGGATGATGGTCACAGTCAATCTGGATACCCCTAATATTTTTTTATATGTACTATCTCAAATATTATGTGTATTACTTTTTGATATTATATGGATTATTTTTGAGACTAGGCGCTGAGACAACATGCTTTTCTGAGACCTAGTGTGCAAAGAATAAATTTATCAAATATATTATATATATAAATTATCACGTGCATGTTATTTTATAAAAAAATTGGTATAACTTTTAAACAGGTTCTTGGATCAGAAATAAGAGGGAATCCATGGATTTTATATCACGTAGCCACTATATGCATGACTTAACATTATTCGACACATGTAATTTTTGGAAAATTAATCTCAGCCGTAGAAATGAAAAAAATTAAATAAATTATTTTATTACATTTTGATAATGAAACACTTTAATAATATTTACACAGATTATTATTTCAGAATTATAGGGTTAGCCAAATAACCCTATAACCTCTATAGAATCATCGAAGAGTGCTTCAAAGAATTTTCTCAGGCGAAAAATGGCAGATCTTGGATCGATAATCGACAAACATTTATTATAAAGAATCTTTCCAACTAACACAATGCATATTTTTTATTCATCAGAAGTCAATCCAAATCGAGTTAGGGAGATAGTTTTATTTTTTTTATTCCATGTTCTTGGATTTTGTTATGAATGTGAATCAATCAACAAAAAAATTGATTCTTGGTTCAATCATCTTGTAGGATATGATTTTTTTCACAGTTTTGATGGGAGTTTTATCTTTGTGATTTGATTATTTTGATTATTTTTCTAGTGGATATGGATCTATATTAGTAAAAATATCAATCGAGTATTTTTCTTAAAAAAAATCTTTTTCTTTTCCCCTTGCATTCGTCGTTCGTCACATGCATTCTTCGTTTGGCTCGTAGCTCGACTTATCCTGACTGATCGATCATTGCGGACCCGTTTCTTACTGCAGCAATCAAATATCATAGATCGGGGATTGAAATGGTATGAAGGAGGTGTGACGACGGATATGGAATGATTTAGATGATATTGTAAACCCTATTTCGTGTTCTTTAATATTCTTTGACACATAATTAAGAACGTCTATTTGATCCATTTTTTAAGACGATCTGGCGATGAAACACATTGTTCGACGAAAACAGGGCTTGGATGATCTTGGATCTCCAATTTTTTGGTGAAATGAGAACTGTATTGATGTTCAGAAATGGAGGAGGAGTACAAGTAACTTCCTGTGATTCTGGAAAATAAGGTAACACACTGCGCACAATCCTAGATTACATGGTGTGTGGGGCCCTAGTGGATATGTCTAGGGTTTCGTGAAGGAGGTAATCATAACATGGTGTGTGGAACCTATCACACAGAATGTGGTCCTTCCCTAGATACTCGGAATGTAACTTTGGAACTACATAGACAGTGGGTGGAGTTCACAGGTAGACTACACACCGTGTACTCCCCTACACAGACAAAAGTTGATCCAAGTACACGGCCAGAGTCGTGTACTGGAACTTGGGTAAAGTACAGAAGATACCAAAATGGCATGTACTACTACATGGAAACTATTTGATGACACTATCCATTTACACGAGTATGACATGGGGTCAAGGGAAATGGCTTTTTTCCCTACAACACGATGTGTACTCTTTTATACATGGCTTCAATCTCTTGTCCTCTGTATCTTGTACAAGAATAATTATGTTTTGTTCCCCATATCTTTTCAGTAAAGGTTGGTATGAACCATTTTCTACTCCTAGATTTTATGATCCCTTTAGGAAGACATCCTAGATAGAGTTGTTAGAATCCCTCCTAGAGGCATGAATTGAGATCCTCTATTCATCTTCAGACCCTAGGTGGGGTTCTTTGTATATTCATGACTAACAGTGTTTGGGAGTCAATAATATACTTAATGGGTTGGCCCAGATTGAGTTGTTTTTATCACCCCATGGCCCTGAAGGTGATTCTCATCTCTATATCATATCTTCTTTAGATTATTTGTGTGCTTATTCTCATGATGAGACCCGACCAGTAGTACCTCTGGGAAGAACATCATCACTTTTATCAAACCCAGGAGGGTTCCCTCTTAGATAAGGGATTTGTGGAATCTTTGAGCCAGAATCCTAGGTTGGTATACTATGGTTGTGACATAACTCTAGACTGACTGACTTTATTGAGTATATCAGGATATTCCTGTAATATTTGTTATATACATAATAGTGTAGAGATGACCGTATTTTCCTTGTTGTATGCTTTAGGGTTTAGGGGTGTCTAACTGAGTATTGTTATGCTCACTCCTGCATGATATTTTCTTGCACGTGTTGTGTCTTATATAGAATATCGACCTTTTGATAGAGTCCTTGGTGGACTAGGACCATATGGGGCTTAGTGATACAAGATAGACCGCGGTGTGTTCCTGCGGTTTTCATACATATGTATCATTACCTTTACTTTGAGGTTGGACTTGTGTTACATACTCTTTTTGGTTGTCTTGGGTTTGGCCTAGTTTACTTTTCTTTACTTCTTATCATACTCTGGTTACGTGATCTATATGTATTCATGAATAGTTGATTTTTTTACATTTTATTGTTTTTATGGGCTTGGAGATGTGTTTTTGTGTACCTGTACTTAGGTTAAGGCCTCCCATGTTAGTGATATGCCTACTCAGTGCTAGTCACCAACCCCTAGAATATTAGAGGAGGTAATGGGGTGTCATAGCATGTGATCCACTAGGTTGGGTCATAAAAGTGTGATATCATAATGGTTGGTTAAAATTTAAGAAAAGGATTCTATGAGATTATTTTGGGGAAATGGTGTAAAGTGTTTTGAATTTGTATTTCAGACCAGGTACTCTAGTATTGGTGCAGAAGACAATGTATTCATACACTAGGACTCTGATCACCAGATTTTTGACTCAATATACGAGTACACTATTTTATGGTAAAAATACTGGAACATGTATCATATAGGAATAGGTTATGGTTTCCATGTCCTTATTGAGTCATCTCTCTAGATATACTCATTGACCGTGGTATATATTATTTGATTCAGGATTCCTTTATGATGCATACTAGCTAAGTTTCGGTAGCATGATCATGTAGATGATACCCTCAATGATGAGGTGTCAATATAGGGACTAGTTCTCGAGATGTAACCTCTAGGTGGTGAACCCTACATACCACCACCTATAAATCATTACGTGGTACCCAAAGTACCAATAGACGAGGAGTGCAGGCCAAGCATGCGTTATGAGTTTCTATGATGAATACCCCTCAGGTTATGAGGAAATATTGAGCCACAGGTGTCTTAAACACTAGATTGAGTTAATTGACTAGGTAATCTATCTAGTCAGGACACCAGTTGATATGATGGTGGTCCTAGCAGTGATCCATCTTCATGGATCAGTAGGGTGATGGTGGGGTTTAGTTACCCAATCTTATGACGAGGTAACTCTTTTATGAATAGAGTTTGAGTGCCTTTTTAGGGAGGATTTCTCACCAACTACATTATGCCCAGTTCCAATTCAGGAGCTTCTATAGATCAAGTAGGGAAGAATGATTGTATTTGAGTATTCATTGAGGTTTACCAACCTTTATATGTACTTGATGTTTATGGTTTGAGATCAGTTCTTCAAGGATCAAACCTTTGATATAGGTCTTCATTGAGACTTCTGATCCAATTTTATCCCTTTGTGTATTCCTACCTATTATGGGGTGATAAAGAAATATTTTTTTGTTGAGAGTTTCTTTTATGAGCATATACATCTAGTGGTTGTTAGCAATGGGAATGTAAGAGTAGATACCTCAGTAGCTAGGAGATGACATCTGTTGTAGGGACATAGGCATTCAGTACATTTCAGGAGGAGGTCCTAGAATATATGATATATAGTTCAGGGCTTATAGGGTAGGTATAGTCATCCTAGAGAGAGGTGGTTCTACTCATGTGAGAGTAGGTGGCATCACGCCAAAGATTTTATAACCCATCATACAGCTGACAGGGAGATCAAGGATGGGCCACTAAGGCAGACATTGGTAGGATCAGGTAGTTTAATGAGATAGCATATGTGTAAGACGATTTGGAAGAGTAGAAGGAGGTGGTATGAGTTTTAACTAATTACCACCACCACCCCCAGGTGGTCTAGGCCAGGCTCAGGGAATTGGAGGAAAGGGGAGGGTACAACTGTAGGAACTCAACTTTTATGACCCAGAGGCTCTAGGGTTGATTCGACATATGATTTGTGTCTTTTATAACCTAGCTATAATAATGATAGACATAAGTGATAGTCATTCCTTTCTTACCACATACCTTGTATGAGACTTATAGATTCTGATTGAACCTTTGACCCAAGAAGTACACTTGGATACTCCTACAAGAGAAGACTCGGTGATCACGTACATATGTTGGAAGTGTGACCTTACTATTTGAGGTAAGAGTTTCTGATAGATTATCTTGGTAATAGTTTTGAGGCCTTACAACATCATTCTTGTTATGGATTGGCTATCTATAGTACATTCCCAAATTGACTGTCTTAGGAAAAAGGTATGGTTTTCATGTAGTGATGGAAGTAGGTTCTCCATTGTTGGTAAAATGGAAACCCTGGTAGTTTAGCATATAATCATGTTTAGGTGGGTGCAGCCGATTACTCATCAGTTGGCTAGCCTAGCCCTTGGTGTAGTGGATGTTATTAGTTCCCAATTTTCTATAGTGGTGGAGTATGAGGATATCTTCCCTGATGATTTTCAAGGTTAAAATATCATTCCTGCATTGATATTCACCCCAACACAGCACTGATATCTATTCTAGAATATCGGATGGCTCTCACAGATCTTCGCAAGCTGAAGGTGTAGTTGGAGGAATTATAGGGTAATGGCTTCATGAGACCTATAGGTTCACCATGGGAATCCCCAGTTTTTTTCCAAAAAAAATTATATGGGATCATTATATTGTTTTTGGACTACTGGTTCTTGAAATAGGTGACTATGAAGAATGTGTATCCACTACGGAGGATCAATGACCTCTTTGATTTGTTGAGAGGGGTGTGATATTTCTCGAAGGATGACCTCATATTAGGCTATCACTAGTTGTGAGTACAATATGAAGATATACTGAATATGGAATTCAGATGTCTCTACAGTCACTATGAGTACTTGGTTATGCCCTTTGGTTTAATGAATTCCCCAATAGTATTCAAAAGACTCATGGTCTAATTAATTCATCTTTACATAGATTGTTTCAAGTTATTATCCATCAACAATATCATTTTGTAATTGATGTATAAGGAGGAGCACGTGAGACACTAAAGGAAAGTTATGGCCATACTTAAATAGCACTAACTTTATAGAAATATCTCAAACTTCTAGTTCTTGATTCAATCAGTACACTTTATAGGACACATTATCTCTATGGATGGAGTGGTAGTGGACCCATCCAGGGTCGAGGCGCTGTAAGATTGGGATCCACCAAAGAAATTGGTGGAGGTGTGGAGCTTCCTTGGGTTGGTAGGCTATTATCAGAGATTAATACCACATTCTCAAGAATATAAGCACCCATGAAAGCCTCTACTCTAAAGGGAAAGAACTTCATGTGGAAATAGAAGTGACAACTAGATTTTTAGTAGTTTAATTATAGTTTAATGAGAGCTCACATATTCATATTTTTAGAGGAAGATGTTGAGTATGTAGTGTTCTACGATGTATTCAGATTCAGTCTTGGTTGTGTTATGATGTAAAGGTGAGTGGTGATTGACTATGGTTTACACCTGTTGAGACCACATGAGAAGATATACATGACAAGTGATCTTTATTTAGAAGTTATATTCTTCATTTTGAAGATGTTGCAACAATACCTAATGGGTGAGTAGTTTATCATCTACTATAATCACAAAAGTCTCAAGTATATCTTCCCTCATAAGGATCTAAACTTGAGACAAAGGCAATGGTTAGAGTTACTCGATGATTATGACTTTGAAATTTTCTATAATCTAAGGAAGGGAAACCTAGGAGTATATTATCTCAATAGAATATCATGTTTGTAGTTTCTGAACAAGGCATCAGAGAAGTTGGCTTCATTGTAGTTACCCTTTGTGGATGGAGATGGACCAGCTTACCTCTAGTCGATGGTTGTCACCCCTCCACTATTACAACAATTTAGGGAGGAATATATTGTGGGTACTAACAACGAGACTCTACATGCTCAGATATATACTGGTTATGCTCATGATGGATATTCGAAATGGGGGGGGGATCACATCATTCTTTTTAGAGGATGCATGTTGGTACTTGTGACTTTACAGGATGAGGTTCTGATAGATTTTAACACATCCTTTTTATAGGTACATCCAGGCATGGAAAAGATGTAGTGGGACTCTGACGTCAGTTTTGGTGGCCAAGGATGAATAAAAGAGTTGTAGAGTTTGTTTCTCAATGCCTTGTCTGCATGTGAAGGTTGAACACCATGTTCCAGCAGGTTTGGCTCAACCCCTTGAGGTGCCAGAATTGAATTGGGATGGGATATTTATGGGATTCATGGTGGGATTACCATGTACATATAGGGAACATGATTCAATATGGGTTATCCTAGACCAACTAACCATGTTGTCCCACTACATATCAATATAATATCAAATTTAATTATAGAGCTTGGGACACCTTTACATTCAATAGATTGTCTAAATACAAAGAGTTCCATCAATGATTTTTTATGGTTGTGATGCTTTCTTTACATCCTAGTTATGAAATAGATTACAAGAGGCCTTTCAGACTCAGTTACTATTGATTATTGTGTTTCTCCCCCAAACCAATGTCTAGACTAAATGAACCATTCAGGTTCTGGAGGACATCTTGTGATCTTGCATATTGGGTTTTGGTCTTTGTTGGGAGGATCACCTACCACTGGTGGAGTTTGAGTAAAAAAATTGCAACCACTACACCATCGGTATGGAACCATTTGAGACTTTTTATGGGTTAACCTAAAGGTCTCCACTTTGTTGGAATATCTCGAGAGAGTTTTCACTCATGGGCATGGTGTTCGTGTGTGAAATGATAGAGAAGGTGCATCTCATCCAGGAACATGTGAAGACTGCATAGAGTCATCAAAAGTCTTATGTTGACAGGTGAATGAGGCCTTTGGAGTTCAAGTAAAGAGACCACGTGTTCCTAATGGTTTCACCTCAAAGTGGATTATGTAGATTTTGTCGGAGAATAAGGTTCTATATGACTTTCATCAAGTCTTTCCAAATACTTCATAGAGTTTTCAAGGTGAAATACAACATAGCTATACCTCTGTAGTTCTATTGGGTACACGACATCTTCCATATGACGTAGGTGAGGAGGTACATGCATGATACATCACATGTTATAGACTAGAGAGAACTATAAAATGAGGATAGAGTGTCCTTTGATAAGTACCTAGTACAGATTGAGTATTAGTAGGAAAAGATCCTTTGGGGGTGATTGATTCCTTTGGTGCGTGTCTGGTGGCAGCACGGGAATCTCCAGGAGAGCACATGGGGGGATTAGCTTCATATTCATGCTCAGTACTGACATATTTATGACTATCCCTTGTTTTGATTTTTCTAGGATGTAAATCCCCAAAGTTGGGAGAATTTAATATATCAGATTTTCCAAGTTTTATTTTGGAATAGTATATGGATTATTTTCAAGACTAGGTGATGAGACGGCATTCATTTCTGAGGATTAGTGTTCCCAGAATAAATGATTCAAATATATTAAATATATTAATTTGAACGTGCACATGGACTTCTTGAAAAAGTGGAATAACATATGAATGGATGTCTGGGTCAGAAATCTGAGGGAACGATTGTGTTCAGAGCATGAGTTTTACACAAGGTGCGACAAAACATTAGTCGGTGTGGGTTAGTTGTGGTAAAGTCATCATGGGTGCAGAAATGAATAAAATGATTGAATATATTATATTATTATATTTTTTTAACACATCAATTTAATAATCATTAAATATATTTTTTTCTCAAAATGATAGGGTCAGTATCATAACCCTAGAACCTCTGGAGAATCGTTCGGCAGAGCATCATAGAATTATCTCAGGCGAACAATGGCGGATTGTTGATCAACGATCGATGCACATAGATTTTGAAGGATCTATCCAATGAATAAAATTAAGCTTCATTCTTCATCAGCAGTTGATTCAAAAAGTGGTATGGAATTTTTTTGATATAATTATTACCCATTCTTGAATTCGATGATAAAAAAAAATCAATCAACAAACAGATTGATCCACAGTTCGATCGTCTTCCGGGATGGTATTATTTTGGGCGGTTTGATTGGAGTTTTATCTTTGTGATTTGATTATTTCTATTTTAAATATAATGGTGATGTATATAGATCTACATTAAAATTGATCAAGGTTTGTTCCTAAAATTTTTCTTGTGCTTTTCTCCCCCTGTTCACCATTCTTCATAGACGATATTCATTTGGCCTATATCTTGACTTATCTTGATTGATCGATCATCGCACACCCATTTCTTGGTGAAACGATGTGATATCATAGATCATGGATTAGAACAGAATGATAGATTTGTGATGATGGAGATGGAATGATTAAGGATACTATGGATACATGTATTCACATTATTTGATGCATAATGAATAATGATGATTTAATCAATATTTCAAGTAGACCTAGTGACAGAACACATTTTTAAACGATGGAATGGATTAGATGATCTTAGATATCTGGTTTCATGGATAAATGGTCATAGTATCGAAGGTTGGAAATAGAGAAGGCACATGGTATAATTTCCTATGATTCCTGAAAATCATGAAGCAAATGGGTTGTAATCCGTGATTACATGGTGTGTGGGGCTCTTGGGCAGCGGCTAGGGTTTTGGGAAGGATTTAAACATCACATGGAATGTGAACCCTATCACATGGAGTGTGGTGCTTCCCCATATACTCATCATGTACCTTGGGAAGTACACAAACATGGGGTGGAGTACACAGGTTAACTACACATTGTGTACTCCCCTACAAAGACTTGGGTTGATCCAAGTACATGGGATGAACCAAGTACTGGGACATGAGTAGAGTACATGGGATGCCTACACTGAGTGTACCACTACAAAAACATGGATTGATGACAAATTTTGTTTATATAGGAAGGAAACGGGGTCAAGGGACATAGTGTGTGGCCCCTACTACACGTCATTTACTCTTTTATACATGGCTTGAATCTCTTGTCCTCCATATCTTAGACAAGCTTTGTTAGGGTTTGTTCCCCTTATCATTTCCATGAAGGTTGGTATAAATCATTTACTAATATTAGGACTATGATCCATTTAGTAGGACTTCCTAGATAGATTTTTTGGAATCCCTTTGAGAGGCCCAATGTGAGATCCTATATTTATCTTTGTTCCTGAGGTGGAGTTCTTGTTATCTTCTTGACCAATACTACACGGGCGTCGATCCTCTACTTAGCGGGTTAATCCATACTGAGTTGTTGTTATCACCCCATGGCCCTGTCAGTGATCCTCATCTATGTATCGTAATCTGTTTAGATTATTAATGTGTTATTTCTCATGATGAGACCCGATGAGCAGTACCTCTCGGACAAATGTCATCAGTGTTATCTGACTCAGGAGTTTGTTCTCCAAGGCGAGTGCATTTTAAAATATTTGAGTTAGAATCCCATGCTGGTATACTATGGTTTTTACCTATCTTTAGACTGTGTGTCCTTGTTTAGTATATCTATATAATCTTCTTATTTGTGATGTAGACATATACCTGTGTAGAGATGGCATTAATTTTTTTTATGATTTGTGGGTTTTAGGTTTCCTACTAAATATTCTTATACTCACACCTATATAGGATTTTCTTGCACATGTCTTGTCTTGCATATATGATCAACCATGTGATGGATTCCTAATAATAATAGGACCATATGATCCTTAGTGTGACTGGAAAGATGAATGTGTTTTCCTATTGTGTTTAGATAGTAGTCCAAACACCTTTACTTTCATGTTGGACTCGTGTTATAGACACTTTTTGGTGGAATTGTGGTTGTACCTTTTTTACTTTTATTTACTTCATTTTGTACTCTGGTTACATGGTCTTGATGTATTCATGTATGGTTTCTCAACTGTTTTTACATTTTATCATTTTTTTATGAGATCAAGGATGTGTGTGTGTGCAGACACTTAGCCTAAGGCCTCCCATGATAGTGATTAGCCAACCTAATGTTAGTCTTTATCCCCTTGCCTATTGGAAGTGGGATTAGGAAGTCATGAAATATTCCCCCTAGTTCAGGTCATTAAATTTGATCTTATGCCTAGATTTCAAAAAAACCAACCACACATAATGTGTATTCTGAATTTGGTATACATTACAATCAACATCTTATAGATAAACATTGACTTATTTGATTCATTATGTTTTCTAACAAGAACTTTTTTATGATAGTGTGGTTTCTTAATGTAGGAAAAATCATAGAATGAAGTTGATGACTGAACATAAAAGACTATGGATTACTTAAAATGGGAAGAGACTAAGATGTATATAGAAATATTTAACTATAAAAAAATTCAAAAAAAATTCTTATTTTGTTCAATGTTTCTATAGTGTCCAAAGAAATTTAATGAAAATGATTTTGGATATTATATTTGAAAATTTATGAGAGAGATCACAAATCATGAAAAAGACCAGTATCCTCGAACAAGTAATTTCCAAAGGTAATTAAAATTTCATTAATAATATTTCTTAATCATATGTTTGTCTATATTTTTTTAATACTTCCAAGATTTATAACAACATTAATAATCAAAATAATAAGTAAATTTGTTTAGAGATGAGTGGGAAACATACGTAGTGTCAGAATGTTTTCCAAAAAACAAATTTAGGAGATTACCTTATATGTTTGTGATATAGTACGGGATATGAACATCAAAATATATTTGGGATGTAAAGAATTAGTATCATAATTATTATATAATATTTTTTATCTATTTATTAATGATAAGTATAATGGATGATGTCATTTTGTTAATAAATGACTAGAAAACATGGCACTTGGATATATATAGGCATCATGAAGGGGTGACTTCCTACTTCATATTTAGTTAATTTTCTCATCATTTTATCTACTTTTTTTAGATAATTCCCTTATCATTTTTATATTAAATTATACTTATTCCCTCTATAGGGTTCTATCATGGGTGGTGGTAAATGATATAAGAAAAGAACAATACATCAGTTTCACTTTGGTTGCTAGGAGAATTATTTGGGAAATTCGATCATCAATTAGACACATGATATAGTATCACAAATTCTTGTGAAATCTACACAAGTAACAAATCAAGTTTACATTTGAGAAATGGATTGACTAAAATAGATTCTTTTGAATGCACATGAAGTGAAATTAAATCACCGCAACATTATATCACATAGAATCACCCAATAATTAAATGAGTTGAGGTGTTTAACTTATCCTTATTATGCATATAGATACTTGTTCATTGGATCACCATCAGAAAATTTTTCAAATGGTGCTTCACTAATATGTATGTGAACATTCATTATGTAAATTAATCTATGATCACAATCTCATTAATAAAAAACTCATCATCACTCTCAATAAAAAATACATGATAATAGGGAAGTTCCTATTTTTCTGAACAAATAATTATGATGTTTTGTTAGATTTTATCGTCACCTAAAATATTGAAAAGGATATACTAAGTTATAGACGAATTATGGAATTCGTAATGAATGTGCTAAATTTTAGTCTCATTTTGATGCTATAAAGGGTTATAATAATGTTTAAAACTATCAAAAGGTGTAACAATTTATAATGGAGTTTAGTGCCTTTTTAAAATAAATAATGGGTCATACTGATGTTTTTTCCATCAAAGAAGTTAAATGGTTTATCATGGAGTCTATACTCTATATAATGGTGAAAGAGAAAGGCAGATTCTTTTATGTTCCATAAAAACCCAAATGTAAATAATTATTTTAGTTCAATCAATGAAATATAATAGGTTTACACTAATGGTTGATCTTTTCTATGAATAAATAAAGGGATGCACTAATTTTTAGTATAATCCAAAAATATAAAACGTGTTATTCTAGTTTTTTTATCAAATAAGAAGTAAAATGTTTATATATGAGTTTTATACCAACCCAAATGGATAAAAAAAATTATGGGAATTTATTGAAATTTGTGAATGTTATGTTATTTTAAAGTGGTTAAATATATCATGTTTTTGCAATTGAGCATCTAAAATATCTTATATGTATCCACAGTGGGTGAATCGAAAATGTTATAGTTTGGAATCATAGTTTTAAACTATGGGACCAGGAATTCATTTTTTCATATTTATGTTCAATTTATTTCATTATATTATTAATAACATAAGAATTGGTTTCATATATAGGTTGATTATTTTTCTCAAGTTAGGGTGGTTTTTTCTAGATATCGTTCGCGTGTTACAAAACAACCCCTTGGGCCTTGAAGGATTTACATAGGAGCATTGGAAAGGCCATGTATCATGACAATGATATTTCCTCTTCCATCAGAATGGAACAAGTCATACATTTTTGATATTTTTTTATACATTTGAAATCAAAACACATATCAAATACATAATCAACCGCACCTCAATCTGATACAAATTGTTCTTGGTATGAATCCGACTATATTTTTTAAGTTTATAATTAACATTTTAGTTCGAATAACACCCCACATACTCAAACCTAATAAAACACATTAATATTTTTTTGATAATTTTGGAAAACCATCCATAAGTCCTTTTAATGTGTAATAATTATCCTCACCTCAATCTGACAAAAAATGTACCCGGTATGACTCCAAGTGTGTGTTTTTATTTTAAATTGACTTTAATTTTACTAAAAAAGTAAACTAACATACTCAAAACCAATAAAATTCGTTTGTATTATTTTTATAATTTATGTAAATTATCCTTAAGTCATTTTTTGATATGTAGGAATTATCCTCACCTTAATCCCATACAAGATGTATCCAGTATGACTCAAAGTGTCCATTATCAGTTGAAAATTCACATTTTAGTTTGAAATGTGTGTCTATCATTGAAAACTGAGAAAATGTTCTCATATTTTATTTCTAATTTTCTAAAATGATTCATAATTTATTTTTTATATTTAGTAATCAGTATCATTTCATGCTGACAAACGATGTGACTAGTATCACTCAAAGAGCTTATTTCTAGTTTAAAATGAAATATTAGTAAAGAAATGGCATTCTAAAAACTAATAAAACACATTCATATTGTTTTTATAATATATTAAAATGATACGGAAATCATTTCTGACATGTATGAATAATCCTCACCTCAATCCGACTTACGGTGTGATTGGTATGACTCCAAGTATGTTTTTTTACATATAATTGACATTAATTTTAGTAAAAAATAAAAATGAAAAAATCAAAACCAATAAAAACACATTCATATTATTTTAACACATTTGTAAAATGATCCATAAGTCATTTTTCATGTGTATGAATTAGCCTCACCACAATTGAACATAAAGTGTGAACCTTATAACTCCTAGTGCGTGTTTTTTTCTTTAAATTGACATTAATTTTATTAAAAAATAAATGTTACATACTAAAAATTGATGAAACATATTATTATTGTTTTTATACATTCGTAAAATTATCCATAAATCATTTTTGAGATGTAGGATTTAGTAACATCTCAATCTGATACACATTGTGATCGGTATGACTCCAACTGTGTCTTTTTATTTCAAATTGATATTAATTTAAAAAAAGAAAATTGAAATAATAAAAATGGATCAAAAGAATTTATATTGTCTTGATAATATAGTAAAATTATCCATAATTAATTTTTTACATGTAGTAATAAGCCTCACTATATTCAATACTTGATGTTCCTGGTATGACTCAAAGTGCTCGTTATCTGTTTAAAATTAATATTTTAGTTCAAAAATTGAAACTCATTGAAAACTAATAAAACACACCTATATTATATTAATAATTTAGTAAAAA
Organism: Viscum album; assembly: GCA_963277665.1. Classification (NCBI taxonomy): domain Eukaryota; kingdom Viridiplantae; phylum Streptophyta; class Magnoliopsida; order Santalales; family Viscaceae; genus Viscum; species Viscum album. Next base: position 1,028,352,610 of record OY728127.1, read on the forward strand.
TATTTTTAAATTAATTTTTTGTTTTTATAAATCAATCTCACATCAAACTATCACACGATTTGATTGGTATGACTCAAAGTATGTGTCTCCAGTTTAAAAATACATTTGAGTAAAAAACAAAATTGACATACTCAAAACCTATCAAAAGCATTATTATTGTTTTTATACTTTATTAAAATGATCCATAAATAATTTGGGACATTTAGTAATCAACCAAACCTCAATCTGTTTCATGGTGTGACCTATATGACTCCAGGTGTGACTTTTTATTCAAAATTGACATTAATTTTAGTAAAAAAGACAACTGTCATATTCAAACTGAGTATACACATTTGGGTTGCTTTGATAATTTAGAAAAATGATGAATAAGTCATTTTATATGTGTAGGAATCAATTTAACCCTAATCTGATACAGGATGTGCACAGTATGAATCAAAGTGTTTGATATCAGTTTAAAATTGACATTTTTGTTCAAAAATTATCACTCACTTAAAATAGATCAAACACACATAGATTCCATCGATATTTATTAAAAATTATTCATAAGTCATTTTTTATGTGTAGTAATTAGTCACACATCAAACTGTCACATGATGTGACTGGTATGACTCAAAGAGTGTGATTTTAGTTAAAATTGACATTTTATAACAAAAACACAAGTGACATACTCAAAACTGAGAAAAATCATTCTTATTATTTTGATACATTATGAAAATGGTCCATAGATTATTTGGGAGGTGTATGAAATAGATGAACATTTTTATGATTCACGGTGTGTCCGGTATGACTCTAAGTGTGTCTTTTTATTTTTAATTGACATTAATATTAGTAAAAAATACAACTGACATAAAAAAACATAGTAAACACATCTGGTTTGTTTTGATAAATTTGGGAAATGATCCAAAATTAATTTTTGACATTTAATAATTAAAAACATATCAATCTGATACACGATATTCCCAATATGACTCAAAGTGTCCCTTATTAGTTTAAAGTTGGCATTTTAATTCGAAAAGTATCACTCACTAAAAACTAATAAAACATTATTGGACTAAATTTACAATTTATGAAAACAATTAATAAGTCATTTGGCTCCTTTTGGAATTATTATCACATCAAACATACACACGATGTGACCATTATGACTAAAAGTGCATATTTCTGGTTTAAAATGACATTTTAATATAAAAACACAAGTGGCATACTGAAAATCAAGAAAACATATTCATATTATTTTTATAATTTATTAAAATTTTCCATATTCCATTTGAGACATGTATAAATTATTTACTCCACAATTTGATGCATAGTGTGACCGATACGACTATATGTGTATCTTTTTATTTAAAATTTACATTAATTTTATGGAAAAAGACAACTGACATATTCAAAACCAAGAAAATGTATGTGGTTTATTTTGATAGATTACGAAAATTAACCACAACTCGTTTTTGACATGTTGGAATTGGCATCACCTTAATCTTATACATGATGTTCCTGATGCGACTCAATGTGTCTGATATCTCTTTAAAATTGATATTTTCGTTTACAAAGTGTCACTCACTAAAAACTAAGAAAAATAATATGTATTTTATTAATAATTTATAACAATGATTCATATTTCATTGGTGATATTTAGGAATCAGTCTCATATAAAGCTAGAACACGATGTGACTGGTATTACTCAAAGTGTGTGTTTCTAGTTTAAAATGATATTTTGGTAAAAAACAAAATTGACATACCCAAAACTGAGAAAACACATATGGATTATTTTTTTACTTTAGAAAAAAAATCCATATATCGTTTGGGATGTCTCATAATCAACTGATCCTAAATCTAATGCACGGTGTGATCAGTTTGACTCCAAGTGCATGTTTTCAATATAAAAGTGCCATTTTAGTCTAAAACACATATCACATTACCAAAACTAAGAAAATGATCTCATACTGTTTTCTAATCAATTTATCTTCTATTTCTTAATTAATTTTCTTATCATTTTTATCATATACTTATTTATTTAATTTTCATAGATATAATGCTTGAAGACGAACAAAGAATGGGGTAACATGCAAGAATCAACTGCAACTCAATTGGATACACAATATTCCTGGTATGTCTTAAAGTTTCATTTAAAAGAATAGTTTAAAATTAAAACTATCTATTTAATTTATTTCTATATAGTATTAATAGAATAATATTTTTTTCTTATCCAGCTGCAGTCATTTTCTCAAGATGGGATGGTTAGTTTGGAAATAACATGAATGGGGGTCAGGGGCCGAAGACAAATGAACATTGATGTTTTTGAATGTCTATGATAATTTATAATTACTCATGTAATTGTATAAAACAATGTTTTAATTGTCTATAAAATAGTGTTTTCCTTGTATTTTTGTTTTAAATTTTATTTCATTTATAATTTGTATTGTACATGTCTGTGGTTTCTGGTGCTTTATGTATTGTACCTATGTTGTCTGTGGTGTTGTATTGTGCTATAAATTTAGCAGTGCATTGTATTATTCCCCATTATTCATACTTTTTGAAGTGATGATAAAGAGAAACTTCATCAACACTTCTAAAAGCATTGAAATAGACACGCTTTTTGAGTGCTTATTTAGGGAGGATAAAGTAACTGTTTACCAGTGCTTTTTTAGCACCCCTAGTTTCAAGTAAGTAACCCTTTAATTATGGTTTTTTTAGAATGTACAGTTTTTGGGTGATGTTTCTATGCATTTATAAGAATTTTGGAATTTTTTTACACTTTTCTAAAGGTTCTTGGTTGGTGCATGGTTAGTGAAAAGTGTGCAACTCCTACAGGAAACCGTGCAAGATGAAACAAGGAATTTTTGGTAGGCGCACGGTTAGGTTCATCGTTTTTATAAATAATGTTTCCACCCAAGAGAACATGTGAAAAGTGAAATAGTGGGACATTACACAGTTGGCACACCATTTTTCTAACCATTCAATCCAACCATTTGATGGGCTCCATGAGTCATAGGTTTCCACACAGTTAGCATATGCTTTTCCTAACCACAAGACTAACCCTTCCCAGTTTAAATTATGATCCTAAAAAAGTGGATCTCACATGTTTTTACCTATAGGACTTTTTATTCCTCTATTTTATCCTTAACATGATATTTCTTCCTCCCAAAGGATGTGGAATCTTTTTCAATTGATTCATAAGTGATATGAATACTTTTATTGGTGTGTCGAAGCCCGATTCCCTTGGTTAGTCTCCGTTTATGGTAGTTTTTCATTGATTTCTTATATATACTTTCATTCCCTCCCATACAATCCTAGATCAGGTACATTAGGAATAGATCTATGATTTTTTATACCAATCATGGTGAAGTATGGTGGTTTTGATGGTAGGGGAAGATATCTAAGGTAGGTTTTTTGAGTTTAAACATAATTTCATTGGTTTTTTAGTGTGGTTCTTCATTTTGGCCATAAGTCTCAAGGTAGGTGGCTTCTCTCTTGAATCCTCTTCTTATAATATTATGTATTGATTTGAAATTGTTTTTTTTAAATTGATGGTGATATTTTTGAGAAAATATTGATGGAAACCTTATTTGGTGATGGTTTACTGGAATTGTGAAAATTGGGTGTTTTTGTAAAAAAGTGTATTTGCTAACATGATTTTAAAATGATGATTTTAAATTGGTTGGCTGGTTTTGATGGATAGAAAATGTTTTTTAAATAAAAATATGGTTTTATTGAACTTATTTTTAACCTTTGGGTTTGGCATGGTTGTTGGCTTAAATGGTTAAGCGTGAGTTTAATGGGATGGATAATGGTTGTGAAGTACCACCATTAAAGGGATAGGTTATGTATGTGAAGTTCCACAATCAATGGTAAACACCAAGATTTTGTGGTTGAGAGTGTGAAAGTGCGGTTATGAGACATCGAATTTGTTATTTCAACATGGAAATTGAGGGATTTTCAAATTATTTGTTTGGTTTCTTTCCTTGGAAACTGTTTTAGTATGGAAAACAATTTTGTTTGAAAATGATTGGATTTGATATAAAATATTTTAAATTGTTTTATAAATGTTCTCACATGTTATATCCTAGTGGTGTGAATAAGGAAATCATTTGGGGAAAGCCTACTTAGTTTCATTACTCACCCCTTATTTGTAACATTGGTGATTTTGCAGATATTTTCTATTAGGATACAGGTAAAGAGAAGTTATCAAATTTATTTAGTGGTCATTCATGATACTGGATCATGGATTTGGATTTCGAACCTAGATTTATGTCTTTGTAGTCTTTGAGTTTTTTTTTGATTTGTTGGTTTTTTCTCCTGCTATGCACATTGATATTAGTAGTCTTTTGTTATGGTAATTTGATGTATTTTGGTTTTGATATCAATGGTATTACATGGAGTTGTTTTACATTATTATCGTGCATCATGTATTGGTATTTTTTTATTGAATGTTTGGTTGGGTTGTTTTATTTCTCAAAGGTGAAATCATCCCCCAATTTTATTGAATTCCATGGAATTTATTTCTAGCCATTAGAATATTTTGGATGTTTCCTAAGGCCAAGTAGCAATTTCACCTCAAAATAAGATAATGTGGAGATTAGGGATTTTACTAGTGGTATCAACTTGTTCGGTCCTTGACTTAATGGTGGAATCATTGTGGTTCAGTACTATTATATTTTAGGAAAATGGAATTAGTCTTTTGATCCTGTAGTTGATATTTATTATGGTTTAATCCTTGAGTATTGATGGTATAAAGGAGTGGGATTATCGGTACATGAAATGTAGAGTGTAGAAAGATGTATCTAACCTTTTTGTGTTAAACTTCAAGTTACCAGGTATTTGGGTACATAAGTGTTTTGGGGACACTTATAGAAATTGGATTCTCAATATCATGGGTTTATCCAATGAGATGAACATGACATGAATTTTAGAAATGAATTCCCAATAGGACTGGATATTTCATTTTCGATAATGATTTATGACTTGGTGAAAAAATTTAAATTTTTGAAAAGTGTTGAAATTGGTTTCAAATGTGATATTTTGAAAAGGGCATGGTTGTGTTATTTTGAAAATGGGTCGATTTTCAAAATCATGGTGGAAGTTTCCAAAACAGGTTGAAACAGAAAGTGTTGAATTTTGGAAAGTAATGTTGTTATAGTTATGATTTTGTAGACATTGAAATTTTTAAACCTTTAGTTTCTAGAGAGTGAGACTTATGTAATTTTTTGACTTTATAGAAAATGGCACCCATTAGGTGTAAACAAAACCAATAGGAGAAAGTTTCTGAAAATTTATTTTCACCTGAGCCATAGTTAAACCAAAATCTAGTTTATATTATAGTCCATGCCTTTCAGGCTACAGATATAGGGAATCTAAGGGATGGACCAAGGAAAGAGGATCATTCCTTTTAGTTCTTGAAGCAGAGTCCAACCATCTTTTGGGGTGATTTGAAATAAGAGAAGGCATAGGGATGGATGAATAGGATGAATCAAATCTTTTATATCCATAGCACACCAACGGAGATAAAAGTTATGGTGGAAATGTATATGTTGGAGGATCTTGCATGCCAGTTGTAGGATTTAGTAGTTTGGATAAATTAGACCATGGACATACTTAGGAGTATTTTGAATAAATTTTCAACAAAAAATTCAATACTCATTCCTTCAGGATTGATATAATGATTGACCTTTTCATATTGAAATAGGAGATCCTCACGGTAATAGAGTATGCTACTAAATTCCTAAATTTAGTCTAGTTTTCACCCAAAGTCGCTGCTAGTGCATTCTTGAATGCATGTATTTTTGAATTGAGGTTTAGGTAACAAATTCGCTCCAATATTATTGTTCACTGTATAATAGATTACAAAAATAGAGAAAATAGAGTGATGATGGAAGAAAAAGACATCTCAGGATCTACGAGAGGATAAAGCATGTTGATTCCATAGAAAAATGGTGGGAACTCTAATTTTGGTTGCAAGAAAAATAATGACAGTTATTTCCAAGGTATGGGAATGACTTAGAATCAGACAAATAGATCAGTAAATCTCCCTCCAATATCTAAGATAATGATATAATGTTTCCAATGTGTTTCATTACGGAACATGAAGCAAGATTGTATCGAACTACCTAGAGGTTGCTGCAATTTCAACTAGATGGGGAATCTTCAGTGCTATTATCATAGTTCTCTATGGTTAGGTGTTCAAGAAAATTATCATGTGTCGCAGATGTCATATGATTCTATGGGATGATGGTAAAATAATAATTATTGTAAGAATAATATATCTAGTCTATGGGATTATAAAATTTCTATGACCTCTCAAGAAGGTCAATCTCAATAGGGAAATAAGAAAAAAAGTGCAGAAAATAAGAAATTATATGATGTTGAGAAAAATATTGTGGATGATAAATCTGGACCATATATAGTGTGAGATATGATTATTTTTATTTCTACTATAATACAATATTTTTTATATGGGTTGATACAATTCCTTTACTAAAATCTCATGATGTTGATATTCTGGGTTTAAATGTTGAGATAATGCCTTCTGTTTTGAATATTCAAACCCCTCTTAGTCAAAGTGAATGTCATACCTTTATGTGTATAAAATGTTCTATAATAGATGATTGAGATAATTTGATATGGGATTTCCTAGTTATTGAGATGTATGTACATTAAATAATCCTTTTTATGGATTGGTTGACTATGTTCAAGGATCAAATCAAATGTTATACCTGAAGGGTCAGTTTTACAACTAATGATGACATCAAAAATCTCTTTAGAAGAGACTAGAATGTGATGGATGGTTCAATGGGATTTTTGGCACCAACATTTGGAATGATCTCATAATATTATGTATCATTTACCTTAGCATTGATGAAAGAGATTGAGAATAGTAGTTTTCTAGTGATTGTTAATCAATTTCTAGATTTTTTCCTGGAAATTTATCATATTTACACACTTGAGAGAAGTGGAGTTTATGAATGATCAACTCATGGGAAAAAATAATATTTCTATTATGTCTTATCATATGGAACAAATAGAATTAAGGGAGCTAAAACAGAAGTCAGAAGAGCTGGAAAGTAAAGGGTTCATTCAGCCTAGCACGCCTCTATGGGTAGCACCAGTCATGTTTGTCTAAAAGGCAGATGGAACTCTTCAGTTGTGTGTGGATTATCATAATATTAACCATGTTATGATAAAGAATCTGTATCCAGTAACATGCATTGATTATCTATTCAATCAAATTTAGGGTAGACTAGTGGTTCTCAAAGATTGAATTGCGATTATGATATCACCAATTGCGGGTTTGAAAGGAGGATATTCCAAATATAGATTTCAGAAGTAGATATGTCCATTACAAGTACGTGGTAATGCCTTTTGGTCATACGAATTCACCAATATTTTTTCAGAGTTGATGAATCATATATTTTAAAGATATATTTATTATTTTTTGGTCATGTTTATGGAGGACAAGTTGGTGAATTAAAGGATAAGGGATGAGCATGAGAAACACTTGGCAATAGTGTTGGGAATATTGAGGCATCATCATCTATGTGACAAATTATCAGAGTGTGATTTCTTGATATAATAGTTACATTTCATGGCCATTTAATCTCTAAAATAGGTTATTTTATGGATCCAAAAAATATAGAAGTTGTTATGTGTTTGGAACCTCCAAAGAATTATTTTGAGATACATAGTTCCCTTGGCCGATATGGTTATTACTGACAGTTTTCCCTGATTTACCATGAGTATCTTCACCTATGAACACCTTGAAAAGAAATAATGATTCATTCTAGTGGAATGATGTATTTCATAAGTCTTTTCAAGATCTTAAATTTCACCTTACGTCATCACCAATCTTGAATTTTCCCGAATCAGGACAGGGGTACGTGGTGTATTATGATGCTTCAGGATATGGTTTGGGATGTATTATTATGATAGGAGACCAATTTATTTCTTATGGATCCATATAGTTATGGATTCATGAGATGAACTACCCAACACATGATTTGGAGTTAGATGTTGTAGTCCATTCTTTTAAGACTTGGAATCATTACCTGTTTGGTGAAAAATCTACAGTGTTTACGGATCATAAGATCTTGAAGTAAATTTTCCCACAAATGTATTTAAATATATGACAATTAATATAGATGTTTCATCTCCAATGTTTGACTTTGACTTGATGTATACACTGAGTAAAGAAAATTCAGTGAAAAATGCAATAATCAGAAAGTCATATGATCTCTTGGAAAAAGAAGTTTCAGATGTGTAGTATTTAATGTTGGTCACATTAAACATGAACATGGAATATGAAGAACGAGGTGAAGTTTTGGTTTTATTTCTAGTTTATTTTGTTACGAATTTGGTTATTCGAGGTAAATAGGTATAGAATTCTGATTCAAAATCTGTTCATATGTGGTCAAAACTCAATTTTGGGGATTCCGTTGAGGGATGGAAGCTAGATAAGGGTTCGGTGTTGTGGTTAAAAATTAGATGGACATACCTTTATCTTATCAGGAACAACTTCTTCTTTCATTACACTATTAGATATGGGTTGTTCATCCTAGAATACGAGAGATTTATAAGGTGTTTATATCATTGTCTTGGTGGGTCGGTATGAATTGGAGAGTGGTTGAGTTTGTTTTGAGTTTCTTGAATTGTCAACTTGTCAAAATAGAGCATCAAAAACCCACAAGTTTATTGAAGTATTTACCTATTCTTATTTTGAAATGGGAACATATATCCATATATTTTCCAATAGGTCTCACAAAAAAGGTTTATAAAAACAATGACATATGGGTGATAGTGGATTGGCTCTCAAATTTAGCCCATTTCATCCTAATTCATGTATCTCATACCGTGGAGGACTTTTCAAAAATATATATATGAGAAGTGTCAATTAGGAATGGCATACAATTTTCAATAGGTATAAATAGAGATGTGAGGTTAACATCTTTTTTCTTGAAATCCTTACAGAAATCCCATGGGACTCAGCTGACCATGAGTACGGTGTATCATCCTTGGATGAATGAACAATCCGAACGGATAATAAAAATGTTGGAATACATGATATTGTCTTCTGTAATGGATTCTGTGGCTCATGGGAAGATCATGTACTATTAGTGGAGTTATCATATAAGAACAAATGTTTGGCCTCAATACATAAGGAATATTTTGAAGTATTGTATTAGTTTCCTTATCTCTCTCCACGTTTTTGAGTAGAAATAGGTGAAACGTCACTGGTTGGGTCAAACCATGACCATGAAATAATGGAGAAGATTCACTTGATTCGAAAATGGATGGAGATAGATTAGAGTAATCATAAATCATATGTGAATCAATATATATAGTTGTTGTCATTCGAGGTGAGTGATCATGTTTTTTCTAGGATCTCTCCAAATCTTGGAAATCATTGTTTCGGGAAGTATGGAAATTTATATCCTTGATACGTAGCCCCTTTTGAGATTCATGAATATGTTGGTGAGGTGGAATATCAGTTGGAATTTCAACCACAGTTCAGTGTTGTGGATAATGTCTTTCATGCATCTCAGGTGAATACATATCAGCCTAATCTTGTCCATGTGATTTGATGGGATCACATTAAATTATATCAGGATGCTTCGTTGGTTCATATCCTGGTACAGATTATGGATAGGTAAGATAAATTCTTGCATGGTAAAAGCATTGGTCTATTGTGGGTTTTGTTGAAATATGGTTGGATTTGGTAAGAGACTTAGGAATGGAAGAAGGAAATGATTGATTAATGGGTATAACACTTTCAAAGAAATGATGGTTTTAGAATTTCCAATGATGAAAATGAAAATGGTGGGGAGAATTTAGAACCTTCAGTTTCATGTAATTAATCCTTTCATAATTCCTTTTTTGTATGTAAAGTGTTTGGGTGAATTTTGGGAGGGTTTAGTGCATGTTTAGTGAAAAATATGAAACCCCTATAGGAAACCATGCCTCGTGAAACAGGGGATTCTGGGTAGGTGCACAGATAGGCGTACCATTTTTCCAAAAAATGTGGTCACCCAAGAGAAACTGTGAAAAGTGGGACAAAGGGATTTTTCACTTTGGCACGTAGTTTGTCTAAACATGCGGTCAAACTATGCAAGGTACTCCTTGAGGCGGATGTTGGTGCATGGTTAGAGCATGGTTTGCATAACCGTGTGACTAACTATTCATGGTTTAAAAGTGAGATCCTAAAAAAGTGGATCTCACACGTTTTTACCCCTAAGACTCTCATTTTTCCTCAATTTCGGCCCTAACTCTTTACTTACTCCTCCCAAAGGCTATATAATCTTTCCCCATCAATATGTAAGCTATCTGAAGGCTTTTCATTGTGCGTTGAATCTGGATTCCCGTGGTAAGTCTTCATTTATGGTAGTTTTTTGTAGGATTCTTAGATCTACCTTCTTTAACTCTCTCAAAATCCAAGATCTAGTCCATTGGGAATAGATCTATTATGGTTTGTGATAATAATGATGAATTATGGTAGTGTTGTTATTAGGGGAAGAGATCTAATTCTGGTTTTTAGAGTTTCAACCTGGTTTCATCGGTGTTTTAGTGTCGTTCTTCATTTTTTCCATATATCTCAATGTAGGTGGATTCACTATCGAATAATCTTATTAAAACATGAAGGATTTATTTCAAATTGATTATTTTTGTTGAAATTTATTGTGGGATTTATGTTTAATGGTTGATGGAAACCTTCTTTTTTGACGGTTTATGGAATTGTGAATATTGGGTGTTTTGGTAAAAAAAAGTGAAACTTGTAACATGATTTTAAAATGATAATTTTAAAATGGTTGTTTGGTTTTGATGCATGGAAAATCGTATTTCAATAAAAATATGTTTGTGTTTAGATGATTTCGATCCTTTTGATTTGGAATGGTTGTTGGATTAAATGGTTAAGAGTGAGTTGAATGGGATGGATAATGGTCATGAAGTATCACCGTCAACGTTACAGGTTGTGGATGTGAAGTTACACCATCAATGGTTAACACCAAGCTTGTATGGTTAAAAGTGTGTGTGTGTGTGTGTGTGTGTGTGTGTTTGTGTGGTTATGAAACATTTAATGGGTTATACCAACATGTAAATTGAGTAACATTTAAATGACTTAATTGGTTTCATTCATTGGTAAATGATCTTGTATGTAAAACTATTTTTCTGTAAAATAGCTTGGCTTTGATATAAAATATTTTAAATTGTATTATATTAACTATTTTATATAAATTAGATAACATGTTCTAAGCTAGTGAAATTAGTATAGATGTGATTTGGGGAAAGCCTGTAGAGTTTCTTTACACACCCATACTTTGGCATGTTGGTGATTTTGTAGATATTATAAATAGGGATAATAGTAAAAAACAATGTATCAAATTTCTTTGGTGGTTATTTGTGATACTTGAGTATGGATTTTGAGTTGAATATTAGATTTATGTCTTTTGAGTCTTTGATTTTTCTTGGATTTGTATCCTGTTGAGTACTTCAATATAAGTATTCCTCCACTATGGTACTATGTTGTTGTTTTGTTTTGATATCAATGGCATTACTTTTAGTTGGTTTAAATTTTTATCATACATCTTGTAGTGGTATTTTTTTATGGAATGTTTTGTTGGGTTATTTTATTTCTCAAAGGTAAAATCATCCCACAATTTTATTAAATCCCTTGTAATTTATTGTCAACATTTGGCGTCTTGGGGATGTCAACTAAGGCCCAGTATAAATTCTTCCTCGACTCAAGCCAATGAAGAGGGGTGCAATGTTAAAAGTGGTATCAGCTTGTTCAGTACTTTAATTACAAGTGTAATCAGTCTTGGTCAGTCCTATTGTATTTTAGGAAAATGGTATGAGTCTTTCAGTCTCGAAGTAAAAATTTATTCCGGTTTATCCCTTGAGTTTTGATGGTAGAAAGGAGTGGGATTCTGGTCACTTGAAATGTAGAGTTTAAAAATATGTATCTAACTTTTTATGTTGAAATCCAAGTTACCAATGAATTTGGAACATAAGTGTTTTGGAGGAACGTATAATAATTGGAATCTCATTATCATGGGTTTATCCAATGAGAATAACATGACATGATTTTTATAAATGGCTTCCCAATAGTAGTGCATATTTCATCTTGACTAATGATTTATGATTTGGTGAAAAATGTTGTTTTTTGAAATATGTTGATTTATTTTAAAATGTGAGATGTTTAAAAGGGCATGGTTGTGGTATTTTAAAAATAAGTATATTTTCAAAATCATGGTCTAATTTTCAAAAATGGGTTGAAATAGAAAGTGTTGAATTTTGGAAAGTAATGTTGTGATAGATATGATGTGGTGGAATTTTAAATTATTTACCCTTAAGTTTCTATAGAATGATACTTGTATAATTTGTTGCATTTATTGAAAATGGATCCTTATAGGAATAGAAGAAACCAACTGGAGAAGCTACCGAGAATTTGGTTACACCTAAGACATAGGTGAACCAACGGCTAGTTCAGAGTATATTCCATGAAATTCAGGATGTAGATAGAGGGAGATAAAGGGATGAACCATGTAAAGTGGTTCATTCCATTCAGTTCAAGAAGCACAATCCACCCATCTTTCATGTTGATTCAGAACTAGAGAAGGCGGATGGGTGGATGAAAAGAAAGAATCAAATTTTTTATTTCAATGGAACACCAGTAGATTTGAAATTCATGCTATTAATGTATTAGTTGGAGGATATTTCATACCAATGGTGGGATTTAGAAGTTTCAGTTAAATTAGACCAAGACTTTTCCTGGGAGGATTTTGAATAATTTTTCAATAAACAATTCTATCCTCTATGTTTAGGTTTTCAATAATGACCAAAATTTTCAGCTTATAACAAGGGACTCTCACAGTGATATAGTACACAACTAAATTCATGAGTTTATTCAACTTTATGCTAGAAGTATCTTCTAGTGCATCCTTGAAGGTGCACAATTTGGAATCTGGGATGAGGTACGAAATTCACTCAAATATTGTTGTGTTTTGATTAACATATTATATGAAGATGGTAAATAGAGAGAATGTGGTATAAAGGAACATATAATGAGCTATGGGAGGAGGAATTATGTTTATACATGTAGGGAATGGTGGGAAATCTAATTATGGGAGAAATTCAAAGAGGGACACCTACTTCCAAGGTAGGGGAATGACATAGAATTAGATGGTTGGATCAATAAATCTTCATCTAAGACTCAAGAGAAAGAAAAAAGGTTTCCAATGTAGTTAATTTAACCCCATGAAATGAGATTGTATAACACCACCTAGATAATTCCATAATTGTAACCAGATGGGGAATATTAAGAATTAATTTTGTAGTGCTCCAATTTCTATTGTTCGAGACACTTCTCATGTGTCATAGGGGTCGTATGATTCGATGGGATGAAGGAAGATAAATAATTACTATCATTGGAATAATTCTATTCATGGGGATTCTAGGTATACTATGACTCCTCAGGCCAGACAATCTCAATAGGGAACTAAAAAAACAAATTGCATCATGTAAGCAATTATAAGATGATGAGAAAGTTATTTTGGATGATCAATCTTGACCATCGACAATGTGAGGTGTGATTATTTTGAGATCTAAACTTATACAATTTTTTTTGATATAGGTGAATCCCATTCCATTATTTATTCTCGTGCTATTGATCTAATGGGTCAAAATGTTAAGATGATGCCTTCTGTTTTGAAACATCAAACTCATCTTGGTCAAATAGAGTGTCAAACATCTATAATGGTTGGGGGAGTTGAGTTGATATGTGATTTCACAGTGCTTCAAAGGGATGTCTATAAAAAAACCTTGGTATGGATTGGTTGACTGTGTTCAAGGATCACATCAACTATTATACTCGAAGGCTCAATTTTACGGCTAATGATTATGTCAAGCATCTAAATAGAGGAGTGAGGAATGTGATGGCGGGTGTAATAGGATTTGTGGCACCAGCAGTTTGAACGATTTTATGTTTTTCTTGGAAATTTCATAGGGTTTAAATCCTAGTGTGAAATGTATTTTATGGTTGATCACCTCATGGAGACCAATCCTATTTTCACTCCATCTTATCAGATGGAACCAACCGAATTAATGGGGTTGAAAGTAGAGTTGGAAGAGCTGAAAAGTAAAGGGTTCATTCTGTCTAGCATGTATCTATGGGACACCGGTCTTGTTTATTAAAAAGGAAGATGGAAATATTTGTGTATGTTTGGATTATCATAAGCTTAACCATTTTAGGATAAATAATCTGTATCCACTTCATTGCATTGATGATCTTATATATCAATGTAGGGGATCTCAGTGGTTCTCTAAAATTGACATGTAATCAGGATATCACCAATTAAAATTTCTAAAGGATGATATTCCAATGACAACTTTCAAAAGTAGATATGGATAATAAGAGTATGTGGTAAGGCCTTTTGATCTTAAGAATATACTAGAAGTATCCATGGAATTCATGAATCATATATTTTAGAGATATCTGCATTCCATTGTGGTCGTGTTTATGGATGACATATTGGTGTATCTGAGGACAAGGGATGAGCATGAAAAACACTTAGATATAGTGTTGGGAATATTGAGGGATCATCATATGTATGAAAACTTATAAAAGTGTGATTTATGGATACAAGACATACATTTCCTTAGACATGTAATCTCGAAAAGAGGTGTTTATGTAGACTTAGAAAATATAGAAGTAGTTATGTCTTGGAAATCACCAAAGAATGTTTTCGAGATATGTAGTTTCCTTAGTCAATCTGGTTATTACTGACATTTTTTCATGATTTTTTAGGACTATATTCTCCTATGAAATCCTTGAAAATGAAGATTTTTCCATTCTAGTGGAATGATGAAAATTAGAAGTCTTTTCTTCTGATTAATGTTCACCTTACATCAACACAAATCATGATTTTTTGAAAATCATGACAATGGTACTTGGTGTATTTTGATGCTTCTAGATATGGGTTGGGATGTATTCTCATTCAAGGATACCATGTTGTTGATTATGGATTAATATAGTTGTGGTTACATTATAATAACTATCCAAAAAATTATTTGGAGTTAGTTGTCATAGTACATGCTTTGAAGACTTGGCTTTTTTTCCTATCTGGTGAGAAATTTACTATGTTTATGGATCATAAGTTCTTGAAACATATTTTCCCACAAAAGGATATGAACATAAGACAATGATGATGGATGAAGTATCCCTAAATATTTGAATTTCACTTCATGTATACATCAGGTAATGAAAATTCCATGGAAGATGCATTATGAATAATGTCATGTGTTCAGATGAAAAAATGAAGCTTCAGATGAGTGGAAATTGATGTCAGTCCTAGCTGACATGAACATGTAATGTGAAGACTGAGGTGAAGATTAAATTTTCATTCCAATTTCTTTTATTCATAATTTTGTTGTTCAAGTTAATGAGGCACATATATCTGAATCAGAATGAATTTTTATGAGGTAAAAACTCAATGGTGTGGAGCCATTGAGGGATGGAAGTCCGATGAGGGTTCAATGTTATAGTTCAAAAATGGGATAGTTTTACCTTTGTATTGTTATGAAAACGTTATTCATGATTACCACTGTTTGAGATAGGGTTTTCATCCTAGAATACAGAATATTTATAATGAATTTAAAGTACCATTTTGGTGGGTCAGTATGAAAAGGAAGCTGGATGAATTTTTTGAGATTCTTAACATGTCAAAAGGTCAAGTCAAAGCATCAATGGCCAGTAGGTATGTTGTAGTCTTTACCTATTCCTGATTGAAAATTAGAATATATATCCATGTATTTTATAACAGTTCTCCCAAAAAAATCAGAAATAAGATTCCATATGGGTGATAGTGGATCGACTCAGAATGTTGGACTATTTCATTCCTATTCGCGAATCTCATACGGTGGATGACTTGTAAGCAATATATATTCGAGAATTGGTCAAGAGGCAAGGAATACGAGTTTCGATAGTGTCAAAGAGAGATCCAAGGTTTAAGTCTCATTTCTATAAATCCATACAAAAATATGTTTGGACTCATTTGAACATGAGTATGGTGTATCATCCTTATATGGATGGACAATCTGAACAAATGATACAAAAATTAGAATACATGTTATGGGATTATGTATAATATTTTGGTGGCTCATAGGAAGAGTACATACTGTTAGTAGAGTTATCAGATATGAAAAACTATCAATCCTCAATACATATGGATACTTTTGAAGTATTGTATGGGTTTCCTTATCATTCTCCACTTTGTTAAGTGGAAATAGGTGAAACTTCACTGGTTGGACCAAGCCTTATCCAAGAAACAATGGAGAAGATTAAGTTCATTAAGGAAGGGATGGAGACATCCCAGAGTCATCCGAAATTATATGTAGATCTTCATCAGCAGCCTTTGTCATTAACGGTTGGTGATCATGTGTTTTTTAGGATCTCTTAAATTCTTGTGCACAGTTGTTTCATAAACCATGTCGAGTTATCTCCTTGATACATATTCCCTTTTGGTAAACTTGAATATGTTAGTGAGGTGTCATATTAGTTGAAATCTCCACCACATTTTAGTGTTATGGATAATGTGTTTCATGAATCTCAGTTGAAAAGGTTTCAACCTAATCCTAACCATGTGATTCAATGGGATCAATTGTCCTAGAGATGGATGATTTATTGGTTGATATCCTAGGATGGACTGTGTATAAGAAAAAGAATGTTGGGCTAGAAAAAATCACCATTGTAGTGTGGTTTTTATGGAAACATGGTCAAATTCAAGAAGAAACTTTGGAATAAGAGAATTAAATGATCAGGAAATGTCTATAACTCTTTCATACCAATGATCGTTTTCTACCTTTTGAGGATATAAAGTCCAATGGTGGGTAGAATGTAGCACCCTCTGTTTAAAGTAACCCTTTCTTTTTTCAATTTTAGTATGTAAAGTGTTTAGGTGAAGTTTGGGAGGGTTTGGAAGATTTTTGTAATGTTTTTAGGACATTTAAAAATGTACATGGTTGGTACAAGGTTGGTGAAAATGATGAAACTACTACAAGAAACCATGCAAGGTGAATCAGGGGATTATGGGTGGTTCACGATTAGGTGCATGGTTTTTCCAAACTATGCGACCACCCAAGAGAATTTGTACAATGTGGGATAGAGGTATTTTTCACGTTTGATGCATGGTATATCTAACCATGTGGGGAAATCATCCAAGGTGTTCCTTGAGGTAGTGGATGATGCACATTTAGCACATGGTTTTCCAAACATTGCAAATAACTGTGTACAGTTTAAAAGTGATATCCTAAAAAAGTGTATCCTACTCGTTTTTACCTCTAAACCCCTAGTTTTTCCTCCATTTCATTCCTAACTCAATATTTATTCCTCCTAAAGGCTCTAAAAGCTTTACCCCATCATCCTAGAAGTGATCTGAAGGCTTTTCTTGGTTCATTGAAGCCCCATTCCCTTGGTAAGTCTTCTTTAATGGTAGTTTTTCAAAGTTCTCTTAGATCTAATTTCTTTCCCTCTCACAAAATCCCACATATATTCCATTAGTAATAGATATTTAATTGTTTATTACATTAATTATAAATTATGGATGTGTTTATATTATTTGAAGATACCTGTGTAATTTTTTTGGATTTTTAACCTGGTTTCATTGGTGTATTAGTGTCGTTCTTTATTTACACCATAATTTTCAAGGTGGGGGGAATCACTCTCGACTCCACATATTAGAACATGAAGTAATAATTTCAAATTCATTGTTTTTATTGAAATTTATTATTAAAGTTTTGTGCAATGATTCATAAAAACCTTCTTTGGTAAAGTATTATGGAATTGTGAAAACTGGTTGTTTTGTTAAAAAAGTGAAATTGATTACATGATTTTAAAATGATGATTTTTAAATCTTTTTATGGTTTTGATGCATGGAAATGGTATTTTAAATAAAAATGTGGTTATATTGAATTTTTTTGGCACCTTTTTGTTTAGAATGGTTGTTGGAATAAATGGTTAAGCGCGAGTTGAATGAGTTTGATAATGGTCATCAAAAACCACCATAAAGGGGTCGAGTTATGGATGTGAAGATCCACCATTAATGGTAAAAACAAAAAATATATGGTTGAGAGTTTTCATGTGTGGTTATGTGACATGAATAGGTTATGCCAACATGTAAATTGAGGAATTCTTAAATGACTTGTTTGGTTTCTTTCCTTGGAAAATGTTTTAGTATAGAAAACTGTTTCGGTGTGAAAATACTTGGTTTTGATATTAACTATTTTAAATTAGTTTATATAAATGGGATAAAATTTTCTATCCTAGTGGTGTAAATAGGGAAATAATTTTGGGAAAGCCTATTTAGTTTCATTGCTCACCCCTTCTTTGGCATGTTGGAGCTTTTGTAGATATTTTTTATCCTGATACAGGTAAAGGGAAGGTATCACATTTCTTTAGTGTGACTTCCTGATACTAGAGTATACCGTTAGAGTTAGATCTTGGATATTTTTCTTTGGAGCCATTGAGTTTTTCTTGTTTTGTCTCCCATTGTGTACTTTTATATTAGTAGTCTTATGTTGTGGTACTCTATTGTAGTTTGGTTTTGATATCAATGGTATTATATTGAGTCGTTTTACATTGTTATTATGAATATTATAGTTTTCTTTTGTTATGGAATGTTTGGTTTGGTTTTTTATTTTTTAAAGGAAAATTAATCCCCCAATTGTATTAAATCCCTTGGCATTTATTTCCATCCTTTTTCATCTTGGTGGTGTCACCTAAGGCCAAGTTTTAATTCTGCCTCAACTGAAGCCAATGAGGAGGGGCGGGATGTTGCAGCTTTTCTATCACTGATAAAAGCTTGGATCTTTTAATCATGCTATTGTAGTCATTATTTTTTAGTGATGATAAAGGAATGTTTTATTTTTATTAAAGTACTATTTTGTTTTAGTGAGAATTTTCTAAAATTTTAAAGCATTTGTAGGATAATCAAGAGATCAGGGGTTCAAATCTCACCAAAAACATTTATATACTGAATTTATATATGGAATATTCGAGCATGGTAAAATAAATATATATGTAAATAACTAAATAATAAATCGCTAAATAATGAATAAATAATTAAATAAATTAATAATAATATGAAAATATTAAAAAAAAAAGACAGAAAATGTTTCGTGACTATGTTTTTCACAATGGTTTTGAAAAACCACAGCTAAACCCAACAAACTGCCAATAAATACTATTTTTCCAGTTGTGTGATATTATGATTCATTGTTATACATATTACACATTTCATGACTTCATAAAATTTTTCTCTCATGATTATGATGATGATCATATACTTATGATAGGATGATATTTATTATGTTCACCTATGTACTATTGATTCATATATATTATTCCTCTCATGATATTTCTGCCCTTATTGACTTTTGCCTCATCCCATTCATCGATGTATATTGATCACATGATTTTCATGGGTCATAGTCAAATATAATTTTTATATTTTATTAAAATTGAAGTGCAACATAGGGAAGACCAATATTGTTTCTCGATAAGCTTTTGTGGGTTGAATTATCAATATTCTAACCACTTATAAATATTTCCTTTTTGTTTTCTTCATTTTTAAAATATCACGTTTTTATTTATTTTTTTTAAATAATAGATTTATGATTTTAATAAAAATTAAAAGAGTACACACAACAAATAAAATGTGAAATACAGGAGGTCCGATAAGGAATTATGGTGGGTCAGATCATCATTAACATTTTTTCTAAATCTTATAACTCAATGAAAACACTCAAAATCATTTTTTCATAAACCCTCCACTATTTTACTTAAGTATGAAAATACTAATTGGATCAAAGTAACCCATAAATAGACTAAAAATATCATGTGTTCTCCTTGGTGAATGAGTAAGTACACTCCTCAGTCGAGTGAATGGACTTATTCACTCACCAGGAAGAAATCACGTACCATTATCTCATTCAAATCACACGACTCCACTGGTATGAAGTGTGATCCAAATAAAGGTATACATTGATGAGTAATGAGTAGAGGAGTGAAATAAGATTAATGAAATTTTGAGTGATGAAAGCCTCTTCTGCACTCCACTTCCACTATCTCACTATGTAGCATCCCGTGTTTTGAACGAGATGAAAATGTGAAGGAATATGAACTTTTCACGTTTAATGAATGGGTTGTTTTTGAAACTGATATTTGGAACTTAATTCTGATAGTCATAACACTCCTAAGTGTTGTTTTTTGGACTTGTGTAAAGACTTAATGGGTCTCCCATGTGTCTCGTTCAGTTTCAGAAGTGCCAGGTGTAGGAATTTCATGTTTTGGAATTCTATAGAGGGTGCATGGTTTGTCGAAAACCATGCATCCCTCAACAGAAAATTGTGAGAGCTCATATAGGTGGGTAGATGTGGTGCGTACGGGCTACCCATGGTTTTCAAAATTGTCCTCCAATCCTGCATGGTTAGTTTTATGGGGTAGTACCTAGATTTTATTCACCAAACAGTTTCCGCTTGTTTTGGAAAACAAAGAGAGGTAAACCGTGAGGATTATTCTACCTTAATAAATTTAATTAAACTCATTAAAATTAAAATAATAATAAATTAAATGATATTTAAAATGGAAAATAAAAATTAAAAAAATGTTTTGATAATAATAATAATTGTATTATTATTATTTATTTATTTATTATTTTTTTAGGTTTGTGTTTTGAGAATCCCAAAAGGTGGTTCTTCCTCCTTAGGTGTGCGACAGGGGCTCCCCCACCCTCTTTTAGGTGTTCGACAAACACCCCTCCATGGACTCCTTCAGTGTGGCTTCTTCCATTAGATTTCCTTTTGGTTCTTGGTCCGATTATTTAAGGGTGTTCAGTGCCTCTCCCTTATTATGTTCAGGAATATTCCGGTATCTTCCTCCAAAGGCGAAGCGGTTTGAGTCATTTCAATCTGCCGCCACCATCTGAGTGTGATTTGAATGTATTTGAAGGCACACACACAAATACATAGGTGTGTGTGTGTGTGTGTGTGTATGTCTATATATATATATATCTTCCCCATACATATTCCCTCATGGAAAGTAGAATAAATTATTTGGAATAAAGGACATATATATATATATATATGAGTGTGTGTGTGTGAATGTTTAGGGCAGTTTTGAGTGGTCGCTGAAAAATATATTAAGTGTCGAGTTTAGGTTAGGTATAATGCTTGATTTAGGATCCCTTTCCTTTCCCTTTTAATTTAAAAAAGTATTAATTGATTAATTTCACGTTCTTTTCACTCTTATTAATGCTTTTCCATGTACAACAGTTTTTATAAAATGATTTTATTTTGTGAAATGGAAGTAATGATTAAATGAGATAAATGATTTGTTTGTTAAACAAAGTCAGTATTTTATAATAAAACCCCTCCAAGATAGGTGTGATGCCTTCAAGCTAAAAAATAGGGATAGTTATTTGTAACATGCCTAATTTTACTTTTAGTTTTCCTTCGCCTGCATGTTAATTACTGTTAGGGGCATGCTTGTACATGACCATTATCTATTTTTCTTGAAGGAAGTTTCCACCTTTATTAGAAATGTTTACCTAAACTCAAGATCTTACTAAGGGTTTTTTCCAACAAATAAATGGCATTAACCATGTAATTAATTTCTTAAATGAAACGATCACCTTCTAAGTTACCCTTTGAACCTTGAGAAGTGAACTACTATGTTTGCCTTTGTAAATGATGTTGTATTAATTTGAAAAGATAGATCATGATGGATTGTTTAAATTGAATTGTACTAAATGTAATTTAACATGTATTTTGAAATGAATAAGATTATTTCATTATACATTGTATTGTAAATGTAATGATGGTATTCCCTTGGCCATAATGGGATACATATATGTAAATGCAATCAATAAGAGGTACTACCTCATGGATTGCATCATAAACATGATTATATTGTATAATGAACTATATAAATGAGTATGGTTGGGGGGTAATGCTTGATTCTAGTTATACATATGATATTCCTTTATAGAGGCTGTGAATGATGGTAAGGGAGGTTCGATGAGCATGTCGACTCAATGCTCCTTTACATCGGTGTTGGGAATGGAGACCCTCACCACTGATACCTAAGAATGATGGTAAGGTAGTGGGAGATCATGGTGACTCACCCTCCCTTACGTTGATATCAGGCTAACTACCCCATCAGTAGAACTTATTAGCTCATAGAATTGTTGTTGTATTCTTTCGTGTTATATCCCGGTCCACCAAATACATAAATAAATATATATATATATATATAGTGACTTTTCCAAACTCATTATGCCTATGAGCCAAAGCAGGTATCATAGTTAGGTGTCCCTTAGGAACCTGGATGGGTGTTTATTTATTCCCTAAGTTATTTCATTACTTCACTATTATTGCATAATGCTTAATTAATATTTCTCTGTTTGGATTGGGCTAGACAACGGTGGTGATATCCTACTAATATTTATATCACACATCCTACTCAGGCCGCCATTACAGTAGGGTACTTGATTAGACTATCTTATTTATAGGGATTTGGACCTTTCATGTTTTTTTAAGCTTGTACATGTGAGTCAAGTGAAAAGGACTGAGCTAGATATCAGGATCATTGTGGAGCTTGCCTTTGGTATTTTTAGTCATTTTTTTTATTTAGTCTTGTATTTTTACAATTTTTAATAGCATGTTGTATGTTTATTATTTTATCTTTAGTATCATTGTTGTACATGCATGCATTGTTAGACTGGAATTGGCCCCTTTTGTTCAATATAATATTATTATTCTTCCACTACACTTTTATCTATTTATTGACTAATTTCTTTCTACTATTTGGTTTCTATTTCACTGATGTGCTACTCTGATATGAGGGTATTCTCTCCCCATTATCTCATCCGAAGACCTTCGCTACTAGTCAACAACATTTGGAATATGGGGAGACGTTCTTGAAGCCATGTGACCCACTGTACGGGCTACCAGTTTGATTGTATGCTAGGTTGGGATGTCACACACTAGAGTCAGAAAATTTAGAGTGAATAATTATATCATAAAAATTCACACACACTACTAATGTAACACCCCAGGTAAATAAAGAATATGAAATTTTCACATTTATCCATATTTGTGAATAAAAAATTAATATTACTTCAAAGGGGACACTATTCTATATGGCGTACCCAATATGCAACAACGAGTTTCTTGGGAATCTTACATTGCACTCTAATAATAAAATAATATTATTTTAAATGGTAGTTAACGCCTAGCCATTTTAATGGAGGGAATGAACATAACTAACTAAAAAATGATTGTATATGTTTGTCAAATATTTTTACTTTTTACAATAAATGTTAGAGGATTAAAAATGCAAATGAATCCAATTTTAAGGGTAAACATTCTAATATTCTTTAAAAGGTCGATTAACTGCCTTTTGATAGAGAACCTATTTTAAATCCACTTTTTGACAATTTTATGTGTTATAATAAAATTCTTCTTTAGAATCGGGACATAAAAATTTACTTTGTGTAAATTTTTGGTATTTTTCCGATAAAGTTCATTTTTTTAATGAATAGTGAAAAATGTTGTATTTTAATTCAAAACCTCTTTTTAATCTAATTTATTTATATTATTAGATTACATTTTGAATTTTTTTTAAAGTGAAAATATAATATATTTTTACCATTTAATTCAATAGTGGTCATTGGAATTAATTTCACTTTGAAATTGGACTTAAACTAGTGTCAATCTTTTAATAGATATTGTTTCTTAAAAACACGTTATTTGTTTTGTCATCGGGAATTAATTATTAAATTAATTAATGCAACTTATATTTTTTTAATTTCTTAAAATATACATCATTTCTGAATTCGGAATATCAAATATAGCATAGGGTGATTATTTGGTATTTTTTTGAAAAACTTTAAATTTTGATGAATAGTGAAACCACTAAGTGGTAGTTTAAGAAACAGTTTTTTCATTTAAATGAACTTTACCACTTCTATGGTTTTAATTTAAAAAATAAAACATACATGGTTGTCATTAATATGTAAAATGTGGTTCAATGGGATTAAAATAATTTTTGGTGAATAGTAACTCTTAAGTTTTTAGTCGCGATTAGAGGTAATTAGTGTAATTTAAGGTAAAGATAATGTTATAATAATATGAAATGACCTTGACACATGTTATACCATTATTGGATGAGTCATGGCCATCCAAGAAAATCCATGGGTCAACTTGGGGACCCCATGGAGCCTCTTTGGTTTGAAAATGACATTAATAACCTTTTATTTAAAGTAAAAATTAAAATGTCACAAACATGTGTTGTTTTACTAAATCAATTTTTACCTGGGGTTATATAAGCCATATTTTTTACTATAAATATTAATTATAAATATAAAAATATTTCCTACATCATGATATTTTTTTTATAATTTTTAGACATTAAATAAATTAATTTATTTATGACACCGTGATGATGCAGTGATTACCTCATAAATGAACGATTTAAATAAAATGAGATGATAGGGTGAAATATAAGTCTTAAAATTGTCACGAACCTATTGGATGGGTGGATTTAGAAACCTTATCACCTTATCCTCGAAATATATCCTTTTTGGACCTTTAAAATCCTAAAATCATTTTATAATTAAGTAATATTTTATAACTATCCAAGAGTGCCCCTCCTCTCCTCTTATACAAGGCCCCCACCTCTACCACCTTACACACACCTCTAAAGCCTTTGGCTCGGCCAAAACCTGCCCATTTCATCTCTCCACATCCCTATCTTCATCATGGAAGCCTCAATTTGGGCATAATCCTTTCCAAGGAAGCCTTTGAGCTCAAAATAAAGAGAGTTACCCGATTTAAAGGTAATGTCTTCCCTTGTGTTCTTTTGTTTTATTTTGCTTCTCCAAACCCCTAAACTCTTTTTATTACTTTTTCTGTAAAAAACAGCATATTAAATATACTAGGATTTTTTTATAAGAATTATTCGAGCTACACTTTCACACACCTCTGTCTAATGGTTAAAGAACATACTGTTTCTGTGGATGGCGAATTACTACCTCACGAAACGATGATTGTTCAATATTCTTTTAACACCTTCAAAGGTGGCCATTAAGATGTCACTATATTTATATATGATATATTATATTATATTTTTTCCTTAATATTCTATATTTTTCATTTATTTCATACCTTTATGGTTTCCATTATGGGTAAACGCGATATCTTCATTTTAGGAAGTGCGGACTACCGCCCCCTCAAAGTGATTTGATTCGTTAATGCCATATTTGGGACGTATAAAGGATGGAATTAATTGTATTACATATGATATCCTACTGTAATTATAATATACCTTTATATCATTATTATTTCATTCCATTGAATACAAAAAAAAAAAGAAATGAAAGTAGCGTTCATGCGTACGTACGGCTTATCGTCTCCATGAACGGTACATTTCATTTCTTATCTCCAAATGCTATGTCCTATTATAAGTACATATATTTAATGGATATATATGTAATATATTAAATCTAAATTATTTATATCATTCTGGAATTATAATATATATATCTATCATTTTGTTTTAATTCCATTAATATGACAAAAAATGAAAGTAGCGTTCATGCGTACGTACAGCCTACCGTCTCCATGAAAGGTGCTTTTAATTTTTTATCTCCAAATGCTATATAATTGTATAAAATTAATATATACTGGATATATATGATATTTAAAACTTAAATACTATTATTTATATGATGTACCTATAACTACATGGAAAATGTTTTTCCAACAAGTTCAATTTTTACTCATGTACCGAACATCGACAAAAACGTTTGATATGAACTCATATAATTAACTAATTATTATAAAATTATAATATGTTATATGAATTGAATAATAAACTTTAAAGGATTTCCTTAAGAAATTATAAATTGTAAAAAGTTTATTATTCAGGAATATAAAGAAACGAACAAGACAAGTCGGACTTGAGGTAAGGGATCCAACCTCTCTCTTTCTTTTTAAGTACTCTCTTTTATTTTATTTCTTTTGATATCATCTTTATTATGTTTGGGGATGTTATTTTATATTATTCATACTGTAATTTTTATTTTCATATTATGAGAGACCCTATTTGATCTCATAAATCCATTTTTTTGAAGTTTTAAGTGGCGTTGTTCGACTGTTGAGTTTTTGTACGGGATTTTTCATCTCACTTTTATTCCCGTGACATTTATTCTATGTTTTCCACTATTTCATTTTAGTGGTGTATGCAATGCCCATTATTATAAACTTTTTTTATTATAATTTTATTTATGGGTATTTACATATTCATTGTGTGACCCTTCTTCCATGGGGTGTACGTTTTGAATGTTACCCAACTCGGTAAGGGGACCTTTCACCCCCCCTCTTTTTAAAAGACTTATTTTGTTATGTCTTTTAGTTAACATAATATTATGTTTGGATATGTTCTTATATATCCTTATTTATTTAAATTTTATGTCCAAGTGTTGAGATACCATTTTCTCTCTCATTAACTCATTTTCTGAATTTTAATGTGACGTCGTTAGGATGTCGGATTTCTGTAAGGGAACTTCTTAACCCACTTTCAATTCTTTGGGTTAAACCTCTACTTCTTGATTTTATTATTCCAAGATTATGTGTGTAATCTATATTTTTTAATTTCCACAAACCTTTGTGTGGATATACTATATCTACACATAATCATCTCATTGATAAATTCTTACGAACTTGTATGGGAAATCATAACTCAATATCATTTCATTGAGTTAAATATCTATGTCATTGGTTTTGTTTTTCCAAGATTATGTGTGAATGTCCTATGATAGTTTCACACTTAATATCCACTTATATTGGGTGTATTTATATTTGTCACACATAATTATGATATTGATTTATCCGTAATTTAAGGATACCTTCTCTATAAGGGATTTCATCTCATTTTACAATTCTATTAAGACTTCATAGTTGTTATGCAAAAATTCACTCTTATATGTTGTATATACTGTCCTTTGGAATAATATATCATGAATCACTTTATTCTCATGATATGATACATTTTTGATTAAATGTTATTCCTCAATTATTGTATTCAAGGGTCTCTAATTTTGGTAAAAACCCTTTAACTAAAATATCGCTTTAAATGTTTTAATGATTTGTTATTATTAATATCCATGTTTTCAAAATGGATTTAAGTATTTATTTATATGGATATTAATGGTTTAAAATGTTAAAATCTTCAAGGTGGTATGGGACACTTTGATTCAAAAATCACTTTATAAAAAATTTTAAATGGATTTGAAAATAGTTTTTTTAATGGATTCATTTTTTCAGTATCTTAAAATGTTATATTGTTATTACAATATGGGAATGTTATATTTCCTTTGTGCTTAAGTTATGTTATATGATTATGTTATGGTTCTTGGGAATTTTTTATGAATACGGGTGGTTCCGTGATAAACTAAGGGCGGGTGAGCCCGATATAGCTCTCCAATGCATTGGGTAATGTGAAGGGGTTAAACGTTAAGGTTTCTCTGAAGAGATTTAGGGAATATACTGTGATGGGTATTCCAAACGTAACAATGAGGGTTACTACCTACGTAAAAATTTTATGAATGCCTCAAGTTACCTTTATGTCTTATGATTTCTATGAGTTATTCACAAATCTTATGATTTCATGAGGTATGTTAAATTGCTTATGCTTTATGAGTAAAGTATGATTTCATTGATTCTTATGTATACATGGACTAATGTTTTCTTTCCATATTTTTATAACCCTTATTGAGATTTTTATGCTCATCCCATGTTTTTTTAAAATGTGTTTCACATGAAATAAAGTTGAATAGGGTCAAGGATTGGATCAGGGAAATGTCAGGCTGTCTAAAAGAAGGAATTGGACATGACTCTTTTGTTCAAGAGTTTTTATTTTTGTGAAAAAAATGGAAGCTGAGTAGATGTGTCTACTTCGTAACCTTTGAGATGTAATAGTTATGTCCTAATTCTCTAAAACTCTAAACATGAAAAGATACTCAATGTGAATTATTAATTTAATTAAATAATAAGTAATGTTTAACGTCGGGTCCTTATAGTTGGTATCAGAGGTCGGTTTAGATAACATTAGAGGTAAGGGTATTCTCTAAGTATAAGTGACATTACCATAATGGTTAGGATTTCAGAAAGAGTCCTAGTTTTAGATAAAGTGAATGAGTAAGTATATCGTAGTGTTTATATTCCTCATTAGTGCATGATGGTTTTGTTGATATACTCCCACTGACATTTCTATTTTTAGTGAATGGATGGATTTAGCAGGCACCAAAGTGACAATGGGTTTGAAGGAAACTGTGGTGGTTCTTTGATTAAGAGACTGGATGAAATGGGGGATTCAATGACGAAAATTGTGGTTGTTCTAAACCGACTATCAAGGAGTCATGATCAACCACTTGAACCTTGGTATGTTCTGTAATGAATCATGTACGAGATGGCCAATCGATGTGGAAGTTCAGGTAATAATTATAAAGGTAACCATTAGGGTTTATATGATCCTTACTTTTGAGGTAATTATGGGTTATTATATGTTATGATGGAAAATGAAAGGCATGAGATAAACTTGAGGTTAAAATATGTTATGATTATTTTTGAATACTTTATCTCATTTTGGGGAATGTTTTAAGAATTATATAGTTTTGGAAAAAGGACAACACGCAGACCGTGTGACAACCCGTCGCGTCGGACAAAGATGCGGGAATCGAACCCACAACCAAAGTGCGACTGGTATTTATCACCTACCACTGGACTACGTGAAGTCCCTGGTTATTTTGACTAATTATTTTTAGTTAGATGATTTTAGAAATCAATAGTAATTTTATTTTGGGTTATCTATGGAAATTATTAACGTATCATGGAGGATATGTGATTAGGTTAATTACTTTTCAATATGATAATTTAAGAGCAACTGATGTTATTTAGATATAAAAGTTAATTTGTACCTTGGAAGACTATGTGATTAAATCCTTAAAATATTTGGGGTTCAATCTTAGTTTGGTTTACATTGAAGAATGTTTTTGGACAATTTTTTATCGAATGGTCTTCGTTGAATTTTGGGGTTTTTTGGAAAAATTTTGGAGATTAAGAATAGATTTTCTTTTTATAAAGGATTATACTTTTGTGGATTATCTGATCTCATACTAAAAATTTTTGTTTTGTTTTTTGTCTAAAGACATGGGAAATATATTGTTCTATTTTGTGGAATAGGTGATTCTTTAGAAGTTGATTATACCGCTCTTAATGTGAACAAGTCATCTTAAACACTCATCTTTTGGAGAAAATATGAGTTTGTGTAAGAAAGCTAGTAGGAGATGAGAGTCTACATGACAAATAAGTATGTTTCCTTCTGATTTTGTTAAGCTCATAAATAAATTCCTCAATGAAAAATAACTTAAAAACAAAAATTTTGTCTGTTAAATTTTCCTACTGGGGAATCGAATACCATTTAACCCATCAGAAGTTTGTGATTTTCTTATGGTTAACTTTCTCCTAGACATGTTTACTATCACTCTCCATCAGAACATGACCCTTTGTTTTTTACTCCATATCCATGTATTCCTATATGGAATCCTAGTATGGGTTAACTCGGGTGACCTTTGTACTTCTCTTTATTTATTTTAAAGTGATTGTTTTACTGACTCTTGTTTCGATGTGGGATTTTCAATGAAGTTTCCAAGCCCAATTTTAAAATTGCGAGGACGCAATTCGCAAAAGGGGGGAAGAATGTAACACCCTAAGTAAATAAAGAATATGAAATTTTCACATTTATCCATATTTTTGAATAAAATATTAATATTACTTTAAAGGGGACTCTATGCTCGATGGCGTACCCAATACGAAACAAAGAGTTTCTTGGGAATCTTACGTTGCACTCTAATAATAAAATAATATTATTTTAAATGGTAGTTAACGCCTAGCCGTTTTATTGGCAGGAATGAACAGAACTAACTACAAAATGATTATATATGTTTGTCAAATATTTTTACTTTTTACAATAAATGTTAGAGGATTAAAAATGCGAATGAATCCAATTTTAAGCGTAAACATTCTAATATTCTTTAAAGGGACGATTAATCGCCTTTTGATTGTGAACCTATTTTAAATCCACTTTTTGAAAATTTTAAGTGTTATAATAAAATTATTTTTTAGAATCATGACATCAAAATTTACTTTGTGTAAATTTTTGGTATTTTTCTGATAAAGTTCATTTTTTAATGAATAGTGAAAATGTTGTATTTTAATTCAAACACCCTTTTTAATCTAATTTATTTATATTATTAGACTATCTTCTGAATTTTTTTTAAAGTGAAAATAGAATATATTTTTACCATTTAATCCAATAGTGGTCATTGTAATTAATTTCACTTTGAAATTGGACTTAAACTAGTGTCAATCTTTTAATAGATATTGTTTCTTAAAAACACGCTATTTGTTTTGACATCAGGAATTAATTATTAAATTAATTAATGAAACTTATATGTTTCAAATTTTTTAAAATAGAAATCATTTTTGATTTAGGAATATCAAATATAGCATAGGGTGAATTTTTTGTATTTTTTTGAAAAACATCAATTTTTGATGAATAGTGAAACCACTAAGTGGTAGATTAAGAAACGAGTTTTTCGTATAAATGAAACTTTACCACTTAGGTGGTTTTAATTTCAAAAATACGACATAAATGGTTTTCATTAAGATGTAAAATTTGGTTCAATGGGATTTAAATATTTTTTGTGAATAGTAACTCTTATGTTTTTAATCCCGATTAGAGGTAATTACTGTAATTTAAGGTAAAGATAATGTTATAATAATATGAAATGACCTTGAAACATGTTATACCCTTATTTTATGAGTCATTTCCGACCAAAAAAATCTATGGGTCAACTTGGGGACACCATGGAGCCACTTTGGTTGGAAAATGACATTAATAACTTTTTATTTAAAGTAAAAATTAAAATGTCGCAAACATGTGTTATTTTACTAAAACAATTTTTACATGGGGTTATATAAGTCATATTTTTTACTATAAATATTAATTAAAAAGATAAAAATATTTCCTACATCATGATATTTTTTTTAATTTTTAGACATTAAATATATTAATTTATTTATGACACCGTGATGATGTAGTGATTACCTCATAAATGAACGATTTAAATAAAATGAGACGATATGGGGAAAAATAAGTCTTACACTTTTCAAAAACATATTGGATGGGTGTATTTCGAAACCTTATTACCTTATCCTAGAAATATATCCATTTGGGACCTTTAAAATCCGAAAATCATTTTATAATAAAGTAATATTTTATAACTTTCCAAGAGTGCCCCTTCTCTCCTCTTATAAAAGCCCCCCACCTCTACCACCTTACACACACCTCTCAAGCCTTTGGCTCGGCCAACCCCTGCCCATTTCATCTCTCCACATCCCTCTATTCATCATGGAAGCCTCACTTTGGGAAGAATCCTTTCCAAGGAAGCCTTTGAGCTCAAAACAAAGAGAGTTACCCGATTTAAAGGTAATGTCTTCCCTTGTGTTCTTTTGTTTTATTTTGCTTTTCCAAACCCCTAAACTCTATTTATTACTTTTTTTTTGTCAAACAAAAAGTATCTTAAATATACTTGTATTTTTTTATAAGAAGTTTTTGAGCTACACTTTCACACACCTCCGTCTAATGGTTAAAGAACATATTGTTTCTGTGGATGGAGAATTATTGCCTCACGAAACGATGATTTTTCAATATTCTTTTAACACCCTAAAAGTTGGCCATTAAGATGTCACTATATTTATATATGATATATTATATGTTTATGTTTTCCTTAAGCTTCTATATTTGGTATTTATTGCATACCTTTATGGTTTCCATTATGGGTAAACGTGATATCTTTACTTTAGGAAGTGCGGACTACCGCCCCCTCAAAGTGATTTGATTCGTTAATGACATATATGGGATGTATAAAGGATGGAATTAATGGTATTACATATGATATCCTACTAGAATTATAATATACCTTTATATCATTATTATTTCATTCCATTTAATAATAAAAAAATGAAAGTAGTGTTCATGCATACGTAAGGCTTACCGTCTCCATGAGCGGTACATTTCATTTCTTATCTCCAAATGCTATGTACTATTAAAAGTACATATATATAATGGATATATATGTAATATATTACATCTAAATTATGGATATAATTCTGGAATTATAATATATATATCTCTCATTTTGTTTTAATTCCATTAATATGACAAAAAATGAAAGTAGCGTTCATGTGAACGTACGACCTACCGTCTCCATGAACGGTGCTATTAATTTTTTATCTCCAAATGATATGGAATTGTATAAAATGAATATATACTGGATATATATGATATTTAAAACATAAATAATATTCTGGATATGATGTACCTATAACTACATGGAAAATTCTTTTCCAACAAGTTCAATTTTTCTCATGTACCGAACATCGACAAAAACATTTGATATGAACTCACATAATTAACTAATTATTATAAAATTATAATATTTGTTATGAATTGAATAATAAAATTTATAGGAGTTCTTTAAGAAATTATAAATTGACAAAAGTTTATTATTCTGGAATATGAATAAACGAACAAGACAAGTCAGACTAGAGGTAAGGGATCCAACCTCTCTCTTTCTTTTTAAGTACTCTCTTTTATGTCATTTCTTTTAAGCTCATCTTTATTATGATTGGGGATGTTATTTTATATTATAAATACTTTACTTTTTAGGTTCATATTATTAGAGACTCCATTTGATCTCATAAATCCATTTGGGAAATTTTTAGTGGCACTGTTAGGCTGCTAAGTTTTTGTAAGGGATTTGTCATCTCATTTTTATTCCTGTGACATTTATGCTATGTTTTCCACTATTTACTTTTAGTGGTGTATGTACTGCCCATTATTATACACTTTTTATAGTATAATTTCATTCATGGGTATTTTCATCTTCATTGTATGACCCTTCTTCCATGGGGTGTACGTTTTGATAGTTACCCAACTCGGTAAGGGGACCTTTCACCCCCCCTCCTTTTAAAAGACTTCTTTTGTTATGTATTTTAATTCACATACTATTATGTTGGTATATGTTATTATATATCCTTTTTTATGTAAATTTTATGTCCAAGTGATGAGATACCATTTTCTCTCTCATCAACTCATTTTCTGAATTTTAAAGTGACGTCGTTAGGCTGTCGGATTTCTGTAAGGGAACTTCTTAACCCACTTTCAATTCTTTGGGTTAAACCTATACTTCTTGATTTTATTATGCCAAGATTATGTGTGGAATCTCTATGTTGTAATTTCCAAAAACCTTTGTGTGGATAAACTATTTCTACAAATAATCATCTCATTGGTAAATTCTTACGAACTTGTATGGGAAATCATAACTCAATCTCATTTCATTGAGTTAAATATCTATGTCATTGGTTTTGTTTTTCCAATATTATGTGTGAATGTCCTTTGATAGTTTCAAACATAATATCCACTTATATTGGGTGTAATTATATTTGTCACACATAATTATGAGATTGGTTTATCCTTAATTTAAGGATACCTTCTTTGTAAGGGATTTCATCTCATTTTACAATTCTATTGAGACTTCATTGTTGTTATGCACCAATTCACTCTTATATGTTGTATATACTGTCCTTTGAAATAATATATCATGAATCCCTTTATTCTCATGATATTATAATGTTCTGATTAAATTTTATTCCTCAGTTATTGTATTCAAGTGTCTCTAATTTTGGTAAAAACCCTTTAACTAAAATATCGCTTTAAATGTTTTAATGATTTTTTTTATTAATATCCATGTTTTCAAAATGGTTTTAAGGATTTATTAATATGGATATTAATGGTTTAAAATGATAAAAGCTTCAAGGTGGTATGGGACACTTTGATTCAAAAATATCTTTTTTAAATGTTTTAAATGGTTTTGAAAATGGTTTTTTTAATGGATTCATTATTTCACTATCTTAAAATGTTATATTGTTATTACAATATGGGAATATTATCTTTCCTTTGTGCTTAAGTTATGTTCTATGATTATGTTATGGTTCTTGGGCATTGTTTATGAATATGGGTGGTTCCGTGATAAACTAAGGGCAGGTGATCCCGATATAGCTCTCCAATGCATTGGGTAACGCGAAGGGGTTAAACGTTAAGGTTTCTCTGAAGAGATTTAGGGAATATACTGTGATGAGTATTCCAAACTTAACCATGAGGGTTACTCCCAACGTAAGAATGTTATGAATGCCTCAATTTACCTTTATGTATTATTATTTCTATGATTTATTCTCAAATCTTATGATTTCATGAGGTATGTTAAATTGCTTATGCTTTATGAGAAAAGCATGATTTCATTGATTCTTATGTATACATGGACTAATGTTTTCTTTCCGTATTGTTATAACCCTTACTGAGCTTTTTATGCTCATCCCACGTTTTTTTGAAATGTTTTTTACAGGACATAATGTTGAATAGGGTCAAGGATGGGATAAATGAAATGTCAGGCTGTCTAAAACAAGGAACTAGACAGGACTCTTTTGTTCAAGAGTTTTTATTTTTGTGAAAAAATGGAAGCTGAGTAGATGTGTCTACATTGTAACCTTTGAGATGTAATAGTTATGTCCTAATTCTCTAAAACTCTAAACCTTAAAATATCCCCAATGTGAATTATTCATTTAATTCAATAATAAGTAATGTTTAATGTCGGGTCCTTATAACTAAGATTACCCTTGGACCACCCATGAATATGTTAGTTCTCCCTGATCATGGAGATCGAAACCACTAGGAAATCACATAGGTGAGAAATATGAAGAAAAAATGGTGAGGAGAACAACACGATGAATATACAAAGTAAAAAATTAGACTTGGATTCAAATGAATAAATGAAAATGAAGAAATAAATTAGAGAACATATTGGTAGATTTTTAATCCCTAAATGTGGCCATTAGAAGATGAATACCTCAACTATGTGAGGGGGAAAATTATTTATACCAGCCGGCTTCTTCCCCCTCACATTTAGTGTAGTAAGCTCTGAGATCATCTTTTCTTGGATGGATCCCATGTTTCATGGTCGACAATCTAGATGGATTCAATTGAGATCATCTCCTTCCCAAAATCACATATGTGACTTTGATATTATTCCTCAGGTGTTTCATACTTCTTGTGGGTGTAGTTGAAGTTAGGTTTCTAAACAACATACTCATTTAATGAATAGAACGTTATAGCAGTTAGGCTAGACAATTTG
This sequence comes from Viscum album, assembly GCA_963277665.1. Classification (NCBI taxonomy): domain Eukaryota; kingdom Viridiplantae; phylum Streptophyta; class Magnoliopsida; order Santalales; family Viscaceae; genus Viscum; species Viscum album. The sequence continues at coordinate 1,028,387,967 of OY728127.1, forward strand.
AGACTTAATAGTGGGCTCAGGCCTCAACATCATTTCTTTAAAAATGAACGGGAATGTGTGAATTCGTATAATCCTCCTAATAATACCTTTATATGAAAAAAAAACATGAAACCATTAATTCATAAACACGGTTGCGAGCATCCATTTATTTTCTCTTTTTTATTTTATCATTATATATATATATGTACATGTAATGATTTTTTATTTTTATTTTATTTCATTTGTTTCTTTTTATTATTTTTTCACTTTTTAATTTTTATTTGATTCGGTTTTTCATCAGAGGGGCACAACTAGGTAGGTTTGACCCACACAATGACAAGAATCACTTACAAATGGCTTTAGGTTTCTTTCGGCATAGCGAGTACGGGGCTTCTTCAAGATCCAGTCATGAAGGATTCGATGGAGAAGAGTTAAAGAGGTATTCATCAGGAGAGAATTAGATTCTATGTGGTAGCATGCTCTTCAACATGCATCCACAAACCCCATATTCTCTAGATTGCTATTGAGGTTTAGTGCAGAAAAACAGTGAGGGTTCATCCAACACCGAAGTACCCAAGGAGGTGCAACTTCATCTAGATCTGGTGGTAGATCTCATTCATCACGTAGTAGGTGGTTGAAATTCCTTCGACAACATGCGATGAGTTTAGACAGGAACACATCTTGGTCGTGCTGGCATCATTACTCGACATAAATTTGTTTCAAAAATGGGATTATTGGTTCTTGATCTAGTGGTGTGTCAAGGATTCATGGTGGTGCATCCTCTGACAGCACATGGGAAAAAAATTATCTTCTCCAATCATTTATGATTATTGGAGACTCTTTTTAGCACTTAGTTTGGATGAAAGGGCATCAAAGGTGTCTGTATGTGCATCCTTGTCTTCCTCACAGGGGATTTGAATGGGGATTGACATCGAGGAAAGGAATATTTGAAGTGGTTTAGTTCTGATTTGGTTTCTCATTATATGTATGCTATGGAAAGGGGTTCAAGAACGTTTTTGTGATTATAGAATACTGTAGGTTGGTGAAAAAGTTATTGTGGAGATATGGGTGCACGGTAGGTTATTGAGGTTTCCATGAGGGATGTGACCATGAGCTGCTCATGGTAGGTTGATTATAGATGAGATTGATTACATTTTATGTTCTAAACATATTGTGAATGTGTGGAATATTGTAGTGTGAACCAGTGATAACTTCATTTTTTTTCAATTTCATAGTCCCATGGGTAGCGACGATGAATCTACGGAAACTTCATATTGTACTTGCGGTAAATTTTAATTATTTCAGGCATTGTTACTTAATATTTCAACACAAATGGTCAGTGTAGTGAACATGCAAAGGTAGTGAAGTAACTTGGACATTTTGTAACATTTCAACCTATGAATCAACAAAAAACCATTTTAGTGAAAAACTTTTTTCATGAAAACCTCAATAAAATACTAAATAAATTATTATCAGTACTCCCACAATCAAAGAATTAATTTGAAAAATTAAAATCACTTCAAATTCAAATCAATCGAAATTCCACTTGGACAAATTTTTAATATTTTTTTTAAAATCACATTCATTTGTAGATTGAAATTTCAACATTAAAATCACAGTTCAAAATCAAAAATCAATTCCAGGGCTAAAAAATGTATGGCTTCTGAGAAATTTCAAAAACAATAAAAAATACTAATTTTAAACCATTTATCAATTAAATACAAAATTATTAAAGTCATCAAAAGAAATTTTTTTACTAAGGTAATGGATTAAATTTGGGTTACTCAGAACTATAGAAAAAAAATGTTGAAAAATTCCTCTCAATCACTCCCCCACAGTTGAACTATTACTCTATAAGGAAATATTACCATTAAATTAAATTTATTCAAAAAGTAAAAACAAAAAAGGAATCCTGCATAAAATTAAATTTACAAGTTATAGAAGAAATAAACATATATTCATCTAGTGTTTGAACTACCCTACATCTTATATTAACCAAATCATTATCTCACTTCAATACAATCAAAGTTCCAATCGTGGAGTGAATTGAATGAGATTTAAGGGGGATCAAAATTTAAACAAAAAGATCTTACATTATTACACTTTCCTATGTATCTTAAAAAAATTCGATTTTCCACTTTATTGATACTACTAGAATGAAATTATTATAATTCAATGGTCCCCTTCAAGAGTTAAATATTCACCTCACCTAAATGAACTCTTTTTTGACTTAGGAACTTTTTATTTTTTTATCTTTTTACGGCCATGTATGTGAAGAGTACAGTGAAAAAGAACTTATTAAAATGTACCAATGGCTACTCAAAAACACTATGTTATTTTCTTAGATATTCATTATGGGTTCCCAATTGAACATTTTAATCCAGGGTTAAAGGAATTATATCACATTCATTTTAGTTCAATCCCTAAGGTGTTCTTTCTCACATCGGTTTAGTTATGTCAGATTAGGTTCCAAATTATAGGGAATTTATCTAAAAAAATTAGTTCCACAAAAAAATTCATTCACAATACCTTTTCCTAGTTCTGAGATAGACCTTATGTGAATTCACTTATCAATTCCACTCAGCAATCATAAAATTGTCACACCTTCATAATAGTTTAATTAATAGCACTAGCATGGAATTTTTAAACAAGGAAGGCCAGTGTTTGAGTTCAATAAATGTTCAGAAAATCATGATAAGAAACTATTCAAAATATATGTACATTATTTAAAAATAGAAAAAAATTGTTTATATATATATTTATGGTTTTTTATTTTTATATTTATTTATAGATTAACTAAAAACTTACTAAAAACAATGAGAATTTTTTTATTAATATATTTTAAGACATTAATTAAAAACCACATAGAAATAATCTAAACAAGATTTAATCCCCTACCGCACACTTTTTCAAAAATGTCATTTAAATTCAAGTAATCATGCACAAAAAAATCAATGTTTAATGGGTGTAAAAGGATAGATAAAACCAAGTGTTTATTTGTTCAGAAGACTCAAGGTAAGCTTACCCCTAGGTTTTGTGGACATTATTCAGCATGTCTCTAATGTGGTGTCCACTTAGGAAAAAATGATAGGAAAAAATTAAATATTTGAATTTTTTATTAAAATGAAAATGGAAAAATCAAAAATAGGGTGTGAATAATCATGGGTTGTTCCAACCAAATATGGGTTTTAGTTATACTATCAATGATTGGATATTCTAGAGGTCATCCCCAATCTATTGGAGGGTTGAGCATCTATGGAAAGAACCACCACATTATCATTCTTTTAAATTTTTTTAGTTCTTCTTCATCTTGGAAGACCTATTTAATAGATTATTGTATGTCCACCACCTCAGTATTGTGATGTATTTGGTAAGGTGGGGTGGCATATTGATGTATGGGGTTACCTCGGGTTTAGCTAAAATGGTTGTGGCTCCACATCTTCCAGTGACATCTCTTATTGTTATTATTTGACAGATTCATATAAGGGGGAATAAGTAGGTAATTAAAATTGAAATAATTCATAACATGGTGATTTTTGGTTAAATTATCCCCCTTTATAGACAATATATTTTACTTCTATTTCTTCATAAGGTAACACTATAGATTCTTTTTATGTTTTTTTTTCTCCCTCCAGATAATGTTTGGTGTGAGGTTTAAGGATTAGTTGGTTCACCACAAGTCCTAGAGCATCTTCATCTTGAGTAGCCACTTCCCCTGTGGATTCTTTAAATTATTCAAGTGTATATTCAAGTAGTCGATCAAATTGATCTTCATCTAGCTCCTATGGTTCATCTTGTAAAGTCTCATAATTAATTTTCAGAAACTATAGTTTCTATTATAATTTTTAAGATTCTCTATTTTATTCAAAGTAATATACTATAGGATCTTCATCTTCTATATCCAGGGCCATCAAAAATTATGTGGGTTCTAGAATCAGAAAATTAGGGAGGTCATGTTGTAGAACAGATTCTGAAAAATTAAAAGAGCTTAAAGATTAATTCACTCACCCATATGACCTATATTGAAACTCATGTTTCTCAGGAAACATCCTAGAAGGTCATTTGAAATGCCCAAAATTTATGGTTCTTCAATTCTATCCTCAATGTAGTATCTATCGCATCCTTCTTCTTCATCTTCTAGGATAGAAATCATTTGGGCAAAGTCTATAAAATTATAACTAGGGAGATCAAAAGATAATTTAATTTTTAAAAAGTTAAAATGAAATAAATCCATTGATGTTTTATCTCCATCATTATTTTTAGCATGTAGGTCCTTTTCCATGTGAAATGCATTCTGAATTTCTCCTATATGGATGGAGGCAGTGGTGGGCATTTCAACTTTTCATTAAATGTGAGATTATATGCTTCATAATCATCCTCCAGAGCCTACAACAATTAATTTGATTCAATTATTTCTTTTAAAACATTATGTATATTAAAATACAACTGGTTTCCAAAAAAATCATAGAAATTTATTTTTAAAGAATGTCTCCCTCACGTGTTTCAACTTTGTGTTTATTTTCACAATACAATATCTATTAGAAGATGTGTTCAAGGGTGAACATGGGAAGTTATTATGATTCTATAAAATGTCCCTACTCATTGTGAATATCTTCTTGTGGAAATTATAGTAGCTCTAACTCCTTAGTTTCTTGTTATTTCCTTCTCTCCATAATTCTATCTAAAGGAAGTGGCTATTAAAACTGATGTTATTCTTAACTCCTTCACCAATTCTCTATATACCTCTAATTTTTTTTCTCTTAAACTTGATATTCCTTCATCATAGTTTAGTATATCTAAATTTCATATGGTGTGAGTTATTATTTAGTTTGATAGTGTGGGGGAATGTTTTTTTTATGGTAGTTTGGTCCATTCATGTTGTATCTTTCATCCAGCCACCTGTTGGTGGATGCTAATGGGTATTATTGGTGTTTCGATTAAAATTTATTATGGGGTTCTTGTAGGAATGTGTACCTGTAATATGGGTGAGGATACATTAAATAATGGTATCATAGGGTTGTTCATCCAAGATTGGAGAGAAAAAAATGAAGAAGAAAAAAAATCAATGAAAAAAGAAACAGAAAAATTGAAAACACTTAATTACAATTGTGTTAAGGATAGTGGTAACTCGACCTTTACTCAACAAAAATAGTGACAAGTTAATCACATGATTGTCATGGTCCATATTCAAACATAATTTTTATATTCCATTAAACTTGGAATTCCACATAAGTTTGACCGAGTTCATTTCGTAAGGAGCGTGTGTGGGTTGAATTATCACTATTCTAATCACTTATTAATAATTTTTTGTTTTCTTAATTTTTAAATTATCAGGAGTTTAATGTTTTTTTTTTATTTTGGATTTATGATTTAAAAAAAAATTAAAATAAAAAACCCAAAAAATATAGTGTTAATTGTAAGAGGTCCTAGAGTTAATTTCAGCATGACGGATCATCATTTAAATTTTTTCTAAATATTCTAACTCAATGAACAGACTCGATATCATTTTTCCATGCACCCTCCATTAAATTCCTTGAGTATGAAACTACTAATATTCTTAAGATATCCCTTAAAAATAACATAAATCTCATGTGTTCTCCATAATGAATGCTTCAGTACACTCTTTAATCTATTGAATGGACCTATTCACTCACCTGACAGCAATCACATATCATTATAACAATCAAATCACAAGACTCCACTAGTTAGAAGTGTGATCCTAGTAGAGGGAGACATTGACGCATAATGAGTAGGAAAGTTAAACAGTATTAATGTAATTTAGAGTGTCGATCACCTACTCACATTCCACTTCCAATGTCACACAAGAATCTGAAGGATTAGAGTGAATAATTGAAGCATAAAAATTCATGTGTTCCACTATAATTCCACTTGGACCACCCACAATGGGTTAGTTTTCCATGATCATGGAGATTGAAACCGTTAGGACAACACAAATGTGATAAACATGAAACAAAGAGGGAGAGAGGAATATCATGATGAATATATAGAGAACAAAATTTTAATTGGATTAAAATAAGGAAATGAAAATATAGAAATAAATTACAAAAAAGATCAACATATGTTGGATTCCTAAATGTGGACAACATGAGCTGAATACCTTTACTGGGTCAGGAGAAAAAATTATTCATATCAATGGATATATTATCCCTCACTTTCATCACAGCGAGCTATTATTTTCTCAGATGGATGCCAAGTGTTGTGGTCGATGCCTATGATTGAATCAATTGAGGGTGTCTCATTCCCACATTTGTGCACGGGTCATAAAGATTATTACCCATGTGTTTCACGCTACATATAGGTGTAATGGAAGTTCGGTTATTGCCCATTGTGCTTATTTAAAGAATCACATGTGCTAGCAGTGGGGTCAGATAATTTGAGTATTGATAGTAGACTCAAGCCTATACATCGCTTCATTAAAAATGCACTAGAATGCATAAATTGGCCTTGTCCTCTTCAGAATACATACACAAGAGAAAAACATGAAACATTTGATTCAAAAACTTGATCATGATATATATTTTCTTTTCCATTTTCCATTTTCTCATTATATAAATATATATTACTTTTTTATTTTATTTTTTCCTTTCTTTTTATTAATTGTTATCTTTTTCCTTTTTCTTTATTTCATATTTTCTTCAATGGTGCCTAATTAGGTTGGTTTAGCTAGGGCAGTGGCATGCGTCATTTTTGGGAGGCTTTGGGTTTCATTGGTCATGGTGAGGAAGGAGATTCTTTAGGATCCAGGCGTGGGGCTTCGATGGAGAAGAGAAGTGGTCGTCTTCATAGATTTTTATATGTATTTATACATAATAGTCAAAATTTATATATATTTAAATCCATTTTTGTATTTTTATTTACATTGATTTATATATATATATATGATGTTGGTATATATATTTATAGGTATTCTATTGGTTTGTGTGTGTCATTGTTCTTGTATTTGATTGTGTTTATGTAAATTTATTTATATTTTTTTATTTTAATAAGATGTGTATGATTCTATTTAAATAAATTTATATGTAATTATATATATTTATTTGACATTTACTATTTATTATTTACTATATTTTACTAATTATTAATTATTTATAATTTATATATTTATTATTAATTAATTATTAAATTATTATTAAATTAATATTAATTTAATACTTATTTATCATATATTGATTTATTATTTATTAATAATTTATTTATTTATTTATTATTTATTATTTATTAATTTTTTACTGATTATTTATAATCAATAGATTTATTATTTATTATTATTCATTTAATTATTTAATATTTATTAATTTTAATATTTATTTATTTACTATTATTTAATTATTATTTAATTATTATTATTAGTTATTATTTTGGGTTTTCTATTTATTGATTATTATTTTTTATTTTTTATTTTTTATTTTTTATTATTATTTTTTATTTATTCTTTAATCGTTATTATTTATTATTTATTAATGATTTTATTATTATTTATTTTATTATTATTTATTTATTTCATATTTATTTATTGTGTATTACACGTTTCTTAATATTTAATATTTGTTATTATTATTCTTTAATATTGTTACTTATGTATACATATTATTATGTATTTAAATATATATATATATATATATATATAAGTATATTAAATTCTGTTTACTCACCACATGAAGAGTTTGGTGAAATGATGAAGTATTTGTTGGATAACCAAGACGTAAGAGGTTCAAATCCTACCCAACACATATATATGTTTAATTTATACATGCAATATGCATGCATGGTAGGGAAAATAAATAAATAATAAGTAATTAATTAATTAATAAGTAAATAAATAAATAATAATATGAAAATATATTAAAAAATTAAATAAATAAAAAATCACTGCTAAGTATTTCTCAACGTCATTTTTCATGACAATTTTGGAAAACCACCACTAAACCCAATGATACTTCAAGTAAATACCATTTTTGCGGTGTGTTATAATGATTCACTATTATGTATATTCCATATTTCATGATTTTATCAAATGTTTCACTCATGATTGTGATGATGATCCTATGCTTTTGATATGATGATGTTGATTGTGTTCACCAATGTAACATTTATTCATATCTTTTATTCTACTCATTATATTTCTCCCATAACTGGGATTTTAGCCCACCCCGTTCTTTGATGTACACTTATCACACAGTTGTCACAGGAAGCAGTCAAACATAATTTTTATATTTTATTAAACATGGAATGCAGAAAAGGGATGACCAAGACCATTTCCCAAGGAGGGTGTGTAGGTCAAATTACAACTATTCAAATCACTTAATGATATTTCATTTTTGTTTTCTTAATTTTTAAAACATCTTGAGTTTAATTTTATTTTTTTATTTCATATTTATTATTTTAAAACTAATTAAAACAAAAAACACAACAAAGATAGTGTGAAATGCAATAGGTCCTATAGTGAATTCCAGTGGGTTGGATACTCATTTAAATTTTTTCTAAATATTTTTACTCAATACAAAGACTCAATATCATTTTTCATGCACTCGATGTTGTTTTCCTCAAGTATGAAATTACTAATCTACTCAAGGGATCCAGTAAAAAGACCAGAAATATCATTTATCCTCCTTACTAAATGGGTATGTACACTCCTCAATCGAGTGAATGTACTTATTCAATCACTTGGTAGTAATTGTGTGTCATTCTATCATTCAAATCACATGACTCCATTGGTATTAAGTATGATCCTAATAGAGGGATTCATTAAAGCGTAATGAGTAGAGGAGTACAGTAGTGTTAATGGAATGTACAGTGATGATCACCTCCTCCACAATATACATTCACTATCGCTCCAGAATCAAAATAATTATATACAAGGAACAAAATTATAATTGGATTAAAATTCATAAATGAAAATTTAGAAATAAGATACATCATAGGTCAACAGATGTTGAATCCCTATATGTGGTCTTTAGGAGATGAATACCTCCACTGGGTGATGGAAAAATTATTTTTATCAGTGGGATTCTTCTCCCTCACATTTAGAACAATGAGTAGTGAGCTCTTCTTTTTTGGGATAGATCTCATTTGTTGTGGTTGATAGTCAAGATTGATTCAATTAATATCACCTCCTTCCCATGATCATGCAGGGGTCTTCGAGATTATGACACATGTGTTTCATGATACTTGTGGGTGTAGTGGAAGTTAGTTTGCTTCCCAATATACTCATTTAAAGAATAGAACATGTTGGCAGTTGTGCGGGATAATTTGAGTCTTGGCATAGGGCTTGAACATGGATATCATTTCTTTAAAAATTTATGGGCACATTCGAATTGGACCAATCCTCTTCAAAATAAATTCATAAGAGAAGTGATAAATTTCACCTAGCGGTCATATATTTCTCACACTTTTGGAATAAGTGAATTCCTAGCTCCATCATCGTATATTCAACTGAGGAAGGGTTTTGTTTAATTTCCATAAAAGTTTAAAAAAATCATAATAAAAAACTATACATAAGATATGTACAACATTCACAAATAGAAAAAACATGTCATCTATATTTATATATTTATTTATTTATGTTTTTTTGTGTGGTTTTTTATAAGTTTTATTTATTTATTTACATATTTACTACAACAAACTAAAAATAATGAGCAATTTTTTAGTTTATAGATTTTAATACATTAACTAAAAATAACATAAAACTAATCTAAATAGGATTTAACCCCCTCCCCCACACATGTTCAAAACTATCATTTAAATTCCAGCAATCAATGAAAAAAAATTCCGTGTTTAAATAGTGTAAATTGGTAGATACAACCTAGTGTTTATTTATTTAATATCCTCAAGGTAATCTCTCCCCAGGGTGCTATTTATAGTCTTGATCTAGTCTCTTATGTGGTGTACACTTAGGGAAATCCTATAGAAACAAATTAAATTGTAGAAATTTTTTATTAAAATGAAATAAGAAAAAAGAGAAAAGATGGGTGAATAATCTTGTGTAGTTACCTCCCAAGAGGGGATATAATAAGATTGTCCATAACATGGTAGTTTGGAGGTCATCCCCAATATGTAGGAGGGTTTAGATTCTATGGTAAGAACCATCAAATTCTCATTCTTCCAAAACTATTTATCTATTTTTCATTCTAGAGGTCCCCTTGAAAAGAGTATTATATGTCCACCACTTAGTATTTTTATGTATTTGGTAAGGTGGGGGTGGCATGATGATGTATTGGGGATCCTCAGGTTTTGTCAAAACGATTGTTTCTTCATCATATTCTAGTGACAACTTCATTTATTCTGCTTTGATAGATTCAAAAAAAGGGAAAATACGTAGTTAATTCAAATTGAAAAAAATTTATAACATGGTTGGTTAAGGTCAAGATATCACCTTCATATAAAAATTATTTTACTTATATTTCTTCATGATGGACCACTAAGAATTCTTATTATGCTTTTGTTCCTCCCTATGGATAATGTTCAGTATGATTTTGAGGGATTGGTTGGTTCCACAAAGGTCCCATAGCATCTTCATCTTGAGTATCCAATTCCAATGTAGCTTCTTTAAATTTCTTAAGAGTGAATTCAAGTAGTTTGTCAAATTAATCTTTATCCAGATCCTCTTATTTATCTTGGGCATCCTCATTCTCAATTATCATCAACTATAGTTTCTCTTATACTATTTACAATTCTAACTATTTGTCAAGGGAATCTTCCATGGGTTCTTTATCTTCTGCATTGAGGGTTAGAAAAAATAATGTGGGTTCTAGAATATGAAAATTATGGAGGTCAAGCTATAGAACAGAATAAGAAAAATCAAAAGAGTTTAAGGATTAATTCACTCCATTATATAACCTGGGTTGAAAACCCTTTTTCTCATGAAACACCCTTGGAAGGGCATTTTTAATGCTCCATGTTTGTGGTTCTTCAATTCTATTCTCATATTAGTATCTCTTGCACACTTCTTATTTATCTTCCCTGATATACATTAGTTGGGTTGAGTCTATAAAATTGAAACTAACGAGATTAAAAGATAATTCAAGTTAAAAAATATAAAAGTAAATGAATCCAGTACAGTGGTATCTCTCTCATTAATTTATCCATATAGGTCCTTTTCCATGTGCAATTCCTCTTTGAATTTATCTTGTATGGATGGAGAAAACAATGGTCATTTCATTTTTTCTTCAAATTTGGGTTTATATGCTTCATCATCATCCTCTTGGGACCATAAAAATTCTTTTCATTCTATGATTTCATTTACATCATATGGGATATTATAAGAAAATTGGTTTACTATAAAATCAGAGAAAGAAAAGGTCGAATGAAATTATCACTCGATCATTTAAACATTGTGTTTCTTTTCATGATACACCAGATCATGGAATATGTGTTCAAGGGTGAACATGTGAAGGTATTCTTATTCTAAAAAATCTATCTCCTCCTCTTGAATATCTTCTTGGAAAAACCAATGGATCTAACTCCTCAGATTATCGTTGTTTCCTTTTTCTACAATCTCTTGAAAGGAAATATCTATTGTGGTTATATTCTACTTAACTCCATCACCATTTCCCTATGTTCCTCTAATTTTTTTGTTCTCTTTCACTTAAAAGGTTTTCATCATATATGTGTAGCTTAAAATTTGATTTGGTGTAAGTTATTCTTCAGTTTGATGGTGTGGGGAATTTTTTTTTGATGGTAGTCAGGTCTATTCATGTAGTATCTTTCATCCTCCCACATGTTGGTGTATGCCAAAGGGTGTTGTTGGTGTTTCCATTGAATGTTTTTTTGGGGTTACTGTGGAATGTTTATTGAGGATATGGGTGAGGATCCATTAAAGAATGGTCTCACAGTGATGTTCACCCCATATTATATAGAAAAAGAATGAAAGAAGAAAACAGAAATCAAAGACAAAATGAAAAACTGAAAAAACATAATTTAATTGTGTTAAGGATAGTGGTAACTCGACCGTTACTCCTGATAATTACAGTAATTTAATCATACGATTGTTGCGGGCCATGGTCAAACAAAAATTTTCTGTTTTATTAAACTTGGAATGCACTATACGATTGACCAAGATTGGTTCTTAATAAGCATGTGGGGGTCAAATTATCACCATTCTAATCACTTATTAATATTTTTTATTTTCATACTTTTTTAAAAAATCAGAGTTTAATGTTGTTTGTTAGATTTGGAATTTATGATTTAAAAAAAATTAAAATATAAAACACAACAAATACAATGTGAAATGTAGGAGGTCCTATAGTGAATTACAGTGAGTTGAATCAACATTTACATTTTTTCAAAATATAATAATTCAATGTAGATACTCAATATAATTTTTCCATGTGCCCTCCATTGATTTTATTAAGTATTAATCTACTAATCTTCTCAAGGGTTCCCCTAAATATACAAGAAATATCATGTGTTCTCTTTAGTGAAAGGGTAAGCACAATCTTTAATCAAGTGAATGGACTTATTCACCAACCTGAATGTAATCACATATAATTATCTCAATCAAATGACACGACTCCACAAGTTTTAAGTGTGATCTGAATAGAGGGAGACATTGAAGAATAATGAGTAGATAAGTTCAAAAATGTTAATGGAATTCAGAGTGTCGATCTCTTCATCCACGCTCCAATTTAATTTTCACATCGGAATCTAAAAAAATAGAGTGAATAAATGAAGCATAAAAAATAATTCTTTCCGCTGTAATTAACCTTAGACCACTCGCAATGGGTTAGTTCTCCATGATCAGGGAGATTGAAATAATTGGTACATCATAGATGTCTGAAAAACAAAGTAAAGACGGATAGGGGAACAACATGATGAAAACATTAATAATAGAATTATAATTAGATTAAAATATAGATATGAACAAGAAAAAAATAAATTATGTAGAAAATTGAAAGATGCTGAATCCCTAAATGTTTTTGGTAGGATCCGAATACCTCCAATGGGTGAGGGGAAAATTATTTATATCTGCATGATTCTTCTATCTTGTATTCAGTGCAACAAGAAATGAGATATTATTTTCTTGGATTGATTCCAAGTACCGTAGTTGATGGTAGAAATTGATTCAATTGACAGTGTCTTCTTCCCACACTCGTACATTGGTCTTCAAGATTATTCCTTGTGTGTTTGAAACTTATTGTGGGTGGAATGGAAGTTTGGTTACTGCCCAACATGCTCGTTTGATGAATCACATGTGATGGATTATGGGTTAGAAAACATGAGTATTGGCAGTGGACTTAGTCATGGACATTGTGTCATGAACCAACCTAGGATGACCATGAACCAGACACCTAAGTTGATATTTGGTGAGGCTCGAGAGTCAATACCAATCATCCTGGGATAACAACTAGTGTTTTGAATCGACATAATTAACAAGGGAACTATTTCTCCCAATAAAAATAAATAAATAATAATAATAACATTTTCTTCCAAATATAAATAAATATCCAAAATGAACATCATTTTGCAATAGTGAAGTCATAAAACTGAATGAAGAAACCCAATTGAACCTAACAACCACAACATCTCCATGTGACCCCAGAAGGTCATTCACCAATACCAAAATCAACTATTTCCAACAGGGATTGAATCCAAGATGAAACATAAACTAAAAGATAAAAACCAGAAAAGAACTCTAGGAATGAGTATTAAAACTCAGTAGGCATGCCTGAACAATACTATCCCCAATGCACATCCATTAAACAAAATCATCAACTTCATGTTTGAAATACAATATGTATATATATATATATATATATATTTAATATTTTAGACACATCTCCACTTCAAAACAAAACATTATCCATTTTTCATTCCTCATTTAAATTGAGGTTCCTTTCCATGATGCGACCATTAGAATTTTAAAGGATGAATATAATGTTTTCATTAAAAAATTAAATAAGGAGTTCAAAACATTTTCCATAAACCTTTGAAAAACCAACACATCACTTTTATCAAATAAGTACACCACACAATAGTGTGACATCAATGATAAAAAATTAAGGGCAGTGGAAATAAGCACACAAGAGTTGCCAACCAACAAGAATCCAAATCATCTGACGTAGAAAACTAAGTTCCAATAGACATGGGAGAACCTTGGATCTCAGGGAAATAATCTAGAACATACTATACATCTTGACACATCCAGAAGGCATGCCTCGCCTGATGACATCAAAATATTCCCACATGTTGGATCACACCATATAAAGTCTAACCAAGGGGCATTATCCCATAACAATAAATACAAAACAAACCAACACTATAGTATGAGCTACTAGCCAGAGTGTAATCCTAAGGTACTGCAACAATAATTATCTAAAAATCTATTAGTTATTCGTGAATCCCATGTTAAGATTAAATTAATGTGGGAGTGAGTCAACAATGACAACCGATCATCTTTTCACATGTGCATACATCATACATAAGAAAGTCACACAAAAAATCCCCCATGAGACTCCCCAAGGAACAATATGTTTCCTTTTAACCATTAAATCACAAGGGAGCATCTAATCATGGGTCTCCCACAACAATCAACATAATCAAGGAAAGAGAATTATCCAAGGAGAGTTTTCTAGACCACACATTCCAAAAAGTGACAAATGGGCCTCAATCACCATTTTAAATCCACATTTTCAAAAATGGTGAAAAAAAAATTATCTTCCACAATCATTTATAAAAAAACCCATTAAACACCCACACCAAATTTATAAGAAAAATCCACTTTCATCAAAATAAAAAATGGGACAAACACCATCATCACATGCCATACCATTTTTAGAAGGCAAATGCACACCACTTTCAAGTCCAAAACCATTTTTAAATCCATTTGATAAATCCAAACCATCATTTTGGATATCATAAAAACATTTACAAGGCCATTTCATACATTAAGAACCACAAATCGCTTAAAAATTCCAACCTTGAATTTTATCAAACACTTTGTGTGCGTCACATAATAACACAATGCCATATGCTTCCAAACAATCATGAAAACCACTTCATTTCACATCAAACAATTATTCCAATGATCACACATCACTATTTAACATATAAGGAAGGTGTGTAAAGTAAGAATCCAATGATTATTAAATTTAAAGGGCTTGTTCAATGGGAAACCTACCTCAAATCACATACGCTTCAACAATTACAACTCAAAACAACTCCACGAAGGTACTAAGAGAAACCCTAAAAGGAAAAAAACCTCAACATAAACCAAGGTAAACCTAAACCCTTGATTCATAAGATAATAGAAGAAGAATAACTAAAAATAAAATGGATGAATAATGAAGAGAATTAATAGATGAGAGGATTACATTGATAAATCACCCTCAAAACATGAAGAAACCACTAGATCCCCACCATGGGATATGAGGAGTGACTTTGAGAACAAGGAAAAGTATCCCTTTGGGTTGAACGAACTTAGATAATAAGGTAATATGAATTTTGGGGTTAAAATGATCAGAGTTTAGAAAGGAAAATTCATTTTTATAAAGACCTGGGCACTGTATATAGGTAGTAAAAATGGTATACCGAACCGTGTGCCAATTTTGGGCCCCTTACTGGACACATTGGGAACTCACCTGGTTTGGTAAACCATGCACCAACTGGGTGACATGGATCTTTCAGAAATGCTAAAATCATGTGCAAACCTTCCACATGGTTTCCCTAAACATGCATGGGTTATGTGCCCCTAACCAGAGACAACCCAAGGCTCACATAGTTTTCTGGAGAATGCCACATGGTTTCCTCTAAACATGTGCAAACCATGTGCATCATTCTCTAAAGCCCAAAATCTCAACTTTATCACCAAAACTCTTGGAGAAACTAAGGAATACACATGGGGCCAAAAACAGAAAAGGGGTAACTTAAAAATTTTAAAATAGTCATACCTAGAATAGGAGAGAAAAACAAAGACCCAAAAGATTAACTATAATAAAGGATGTGAATAAAAATCCAGGTGTGAAAATTATCCCTATCATTTAGTCTACCTTCCCCCAGAAAGATACAACATTTTCCAATTTATCAATAAAATAAAAGATTTCCACAACTGCATGATCCAACCTATCAAATCAATAACACCCCCAACCACCACCAATTAAACTCATACATCCTACCTAAAATGAACCATCAAACCCAAACCACTTCTCAATAAACAACCTATAACTCAACTACAACTCGCAAAACCAAGCTATAGAAAAAACTGTTGTGTGTGCTCCAAAATCCCAACATTTCCCCTAAATAGAGAGGAACTCGAAATTCAAAAAATTCATAAAGGAATGATATCCTACTGAAACAACACCATAAACTAGATTGAATTACCAACACGGGAGGCCATAATTAACTCCCCACCATTTAAAATCAACTATCACCAACCAATTCTAAATGAAATCATAATAAGATCCATATTGGTCTCCCAGCCATTTCAAAATTTCATCCAGTTTCCCAAACAACAAAACCGCCAAACACCAACACTCTAGATTGGGATGACCACACACCAACTATAAAAACCCTCATATAGACCAACAATACTGACCATAAGTGGGGGAATCGATGAAAGAAAATCCAAACGAAATGAAAAACCAAACCATGATTCATCATCTCAAATAAGAACAAACAAAAACAAAAATGGAATCACAATGGGCTAACCACACAGCACCAACCAATCAGATATTTTCATCTATAAAGGAACTTCCATAGTAATTTCCAATAAAACGAGACCACCATGTCTCCTTAAAACCAATGAATAACTTTCAAACAATGAGGACCATAATGAGAAAATGAGTCCTCTATGAATTTTTTCACAAAACATGACCTTCTAAGATAAATAATCTACAATAGAATGACATAAACTTCCCTCATTTCATCACTAAAGAGAAAACGAAGCTGAGGTCCTCCACACCCCTGGGATTTATTACTATATAAAATCTTCTCTCAATGTCTTGTGGATAGAAACTTGATGTCTTGAAGTATCCACTTCCTTGCAGTTAGAAGATGATACTTCATTTTCATAACTCCTTATTTCCCCCAAAAAATAGATTAAAATTTTACACACTCATCACCGCATTTCACCTAAAATGATAAACAAGACACTCAACGAGACACACCTCTACATAGAACAAAATTATTTAATAGTTTCTAGAAGAAAAATATGCTTCAATTATAACAGATGTTCTGAGGAGAACCACAATATCCATTTTTACAACTTAAAGGGAATACAACACTTCAAAACACCACTGGGCACAACCATTACAACAAAAGAAGCATACATATTAAGATACATTAAACCAATCCCTGAACAACACCCTACTCCTTCAAAATGGCTCCACATCAGTTCATGGAAACCCCATATAGAACCGTTGAAGGTGTCCTAGGCATCCACATGCACGATAGGTATTTGGCACACTTGGGAACAAAAACTTCTTAGGATTTTTCTTTCCACACTGATGATAAACCATAATCGTGAACTTAAATGAAGTTGATGAAAGATCAGGAGTCCTTTTAGTACCGTTTATTACACCAAAAAATTCAAGAAAATTTCCCATCACATTATATAAATTCCATCCACCCCTTCCACAGAATAGATAAAGGTTTTCTACCTCAATCACTCCTGCTAACACAACCTCAACATGAAGAATTTTCCTCACCATGTTGGAAAAATATGTTAAACTGAACTCTGAAACCTTTCACTATAATTGAGGATGAATCCTACTCTCAAAATGTTTATCCATCAAGGAATCATCTGTAGCCAACTCTGGAAGGTAAGGAAATAGGTCCAAAAAATGAATAAAGAACTTCAACACTGATCTATCACCTTACTACAGACAATACATCTACATCTCCATTCTCACTTTCAATACATTAGAGAAATGTTTAGGTATGAAAAAATCATTGAGGGACTCCCATGTGAGATCTTCCAGATACATGGTTTCAGAAACCAACTACCACCACTATCAAGTCAGACCTCCAAGAATAAAGGTATCAAACATTAACTTTAACGATATAAGAAACTCAAGGCATCTGAAATCTATTTTATTTTCTGCATCCATTATTTAACTTCGAGAGGATCCGAAAAAACAAAAAAAAAGAGAGAGGAGGTTTTAACTTTTGAAACTCAAGAAGGAAGTCCTGAGGTTAATCAATCGTAAGGTCTACTAACATTAAACCACCTGTAGTCACACCCCTATTGTCCATAAAATATTTGTGGGGGAATACACTAAGAAATAGGAAAAACAATATCTCAATAAAAACCAACATAGAAAAAAAAAATTAATTCCTAAACGACTCATAAACAACATACCCAACTCACATAAAGATTCACTACACAACATCGATTTCAAAACACAATTATTTTACTATTAAAAACACTTTTGAAAGAAAATAAACTTGCTAGGTTTTACACTCACCCATGGTATTCCATGGAGTATCACACATGAAAATTCTCATGCCACCCCAAGCACTCATAAAATCATGCCAATCTAGGCACTCACCAACCCACATCATCTTTTGTACACTTTTCCCCGCACTTCCATGCATGTGAGAACTAATGATAATACAGAAGGTAAAAATAAAACGTTCCCAGTTTTTGAACAAATGATCAACCCACTTTTCACATTCACAATCCACTTTCCATTTCAACATTCACCAAACTCTTCAAAAGATCACTCACCGTTAAATCAAAATCCATTTTCAAACATTGCACTTCAATCCATTTTATTCCATTCAAAACATTTTTAGAAGCTCAAAAAATATCATTCCATCAAAAATCATTTTATTAAAAACACATTCTTTTTTATTAAAAACATATTTCTAAAACCCTCTAAAAAATAAAGTTTTTCTTCCCAAACAAACAATTCCAATAAACTTGTGGTTTTGATTATAAAAATTCTTAACTCACTAAACTATTCATGTGTTACCCCAAATATCATTTTATAAAAAACCATTTTCAAAAGATTTCATGAAAATTAATCTGAAAATCATTTTCCATCTTCCCAAAACAAATTCATTTCCAATTTAAATCTTGTTTTTACAATTACAAAACATGAGTTTTGAAAAAAATTAAGAATCAGGGAAGACCCCAAAAAACTCACAATTGGAAACTAGTGGCTATAGGTGACATGGCCATATGGTTGGAAGCTATATTCCAATCACACCACCATCACAGAGAGTCTACTAGGACCATTTCCTTGGCTCCACATGGCATTCCAGGCCCTAAAAGTTCACTGAGACCATTGTTCCAACTCCATTTTCGTTTCCCAAACACAAAAAAAATCAAAAGATCTAAAGAAACTAAAAAACCTGACAACCCATGGAAACTCAAGGATCTATCCCAAAATTGTTGACAAGACACTCCCCAGGGCCTACACCCGAAGCTCTGACATTCCTACTTCATCTACCTTGAAATAACAAATAGAATAGGGTTCTCTGAAAGCTAGGTCCTCTAAGGAACCAACCTACTATGATACTATTTTTTCACAAACCGACCCGATTCGAACTCGAAACAGGCACCTGAGTCGATCTACGGCATAGACCGATGTAGGTTCCAGTTGTAGCGGAATCATGGTGTGGTCAGTGACCAACATTGATTTTTGTCATATTCAACTAACAATCTAGGATCTAGGAAAAAATAAATGCAATGATCCAAAAAATTGAATCAAATAAATAAGAAAAAGGAATAGAAACCTGGAACAAAGATAGAGGACCAACATATATTATTTATAATTAATTTAAATAAATAATAATTACCTCCAAGGTTTATTCTTTCTTCATTGATATGTTCATCCACAGATATGCAGTGCATCGTCATTGTGTTGTGGAGATCAAGGGTAGATATCCTCTAGAGTTTATCCACATGTGTTCCATGGATCTTTGGATGTTGCCTAAGGAGTCTCTGGGTTATAGCATGGAAAATCCTTATGCTTTCATTTTCCACTTTTGATCACCTTGATAACCTCTTCTATAGAGTTCTCCTTGATCCAATGGAGGATTATCACTCTCATTCTTGAGAGCGTTCAAGGATAAGAAAGAACTCACAAGGTTTGAGACGCTTTCTCCAAAATGTTGTGCACAACTAAATTAACGTCACTTGGTTTTCCCTTGGCTAATGAGAGAATAATATAACCGGTAATTTATTTCCCTAGGGTAATAATAAAATAATTTTCACAAGGGTCTTTAATTATTTCATTACTCATAGCGAATCCCCCATGTCAAATAATGACATCAATATTATTATTTCCTCACATGAACTTAACTTATGAGTAATAATTAAATATTATTTAATCAAATAATATTCAATATTATTATTTCTAACTAGATCCTTAAACTCGATCTACCAATCCTCCTCAATATTAATCATACCCTAAATAATTATTATTTATTTATTAAATAAATGTCACTACATTATTCGATGATAAATAAATAAATATTATATTCACCAAAATAAAAAATAAATATTTATTAATTATTCCTCCCAAAATATATTCTCTTGAATTACTAGTTAAATAATAAATGCGATCAGGAATACATGAATAATTATTAAACATTGAAAGGGAATAATATTTATTCAACTTGATAAATAATAAATTATTTAATTGAGATTCTGGATACACTTAGTGTGTAACCCTCTAGGCCTCATTCTAAGTGGAATTAGGCGGACCTGGCTAAATTCCACGATTAGCCTCTAGAAACACACCAAGGAACCCATAAATAATGAAGTTAATTTCAAAATGACACGACACCTCATAAAAATACATGATGTGTAATATAATCCCTTTATCATAATACCACTAATCGAGTTGGTTGCATGTCAGTCCCATCATCCTATATGGTTGATATCTCTTTCTTTGACTTTCTTTAAATATAACTTTTCTGGAGATCACCATCTCCATGGATTTATTTAGTTTATATCATTTCCATAAAAGGTCCTAATATATTAACATCCATTAATGAACATAAGGGATAAATCATTTCTCTCATTATTCATTAATGCAATATTACTCGTGACTCACCCAATATATCCTACCTCACCACAACAATATGTCATAACAGTTTTCGGCAATACATCAATGTATGTGACTAATAATATCCCTTAATAAAAATATTAAAGTATAAGGACCAAAACACACATCCACAGATACGAGAATCCAATGACAATTAAAAATGTGGATTTCCTACTATCGACTCTTGGTTCTCATAATATCCTACTGGACATTACCAAATGCGTGCACCATGATAATGTGTCTGGAAGTCCTATGTGTCTCCACCCCTAATATCCTATATCAATTTTCTCCATTAAAATGATATCATCTGGATATAGAACCTATATTAATGAATAGTGTCATAGAACATATGGGTTCTCATCAGATTGGAGAACTTCTAATAACTTTTAGTGCAACAAAAACACTTGGGACATTATCACATACTATGTCACACAGAATAATAAACATGATGTGATAATTGTTTAATTAATATTCAAAATAATGAATAAATTTCTATCATAATGTACATAGTAGTAGGGTCTATGTAACCAACTCCAACAGACTCCCACTTGCACTAGAGCCAGTAGCTAACAACCTTCAGTTCTCTAGCTCTCACATGATACTCATTCTTATGATGAGATAGTTTTTTAGTTAATTGGTCTTCCAAAATATCCTCTATGGATACTCTACTCATAGTAAATTCACCCCAAAAATTAAAATCCATCAATAGGTGGTACCTTCATAGTATGTGCTTCATCCGTTAATGTGACCTTGACTCTTTTTCAAAATCCACTGATGTAGTATGGTCACAATACTATGTGATGGGGTCTTTACTACTAGGTACCACCTCAAGATCCTGGAAAATGTTATAAATTAAAATGGATTCCATGGATTCATCAAAAGCTTCTATATACTTGGAATCCACTATAGAATCAGTGACTACTGGCTACTTTGAAATCTTATAGCTCAGAAATCCTCTGCTAAGATACAAAACATATCCTAGTTATGACTTCAGATCATTCTAATATATCTAAAATTCAGGATCATCATACCCTATGATGTTAAGCTCCTCCTCTCCTACACACACCAAGAAAATATCCTTAGTTCTTCTCTAATACTTAAGTATAGCCTTAAAAGTATCCCAATGTTGTTCTCTGGGATCTGCTTTATATCTACCAATCATGCTCAGTTCATAGGCAACATGAACTCCAGTACATAATATGTCATACATGATTGATCTTATCGTCAATGCATATGGGATATTACTCATTATATCTTTATCCTATAGTGTATGGGGACACATTTTCCTAGAAAGATGTAATCCATGTGACACTGGAACTAACCCACTCTTGGATTGTTTCGTACTAAATCACTTTTGTATCTGGTCAATATAGGTAATTTGAATTAGTCCAAGCAGCCTCTAGGATCTATCATTAATGAACTTGATCCCTATAATGTAATATGCTTTGCATAAGTCCTTAATGGAGAAGCACTTGTTCATCCATTACTTAACTGAATTTAAGTTTGGTAAGTCATTTTCAATTAGTAATACATCATCAACAAATACTACTAGGATAATGACCACATTCCTACTAAACCTTTTGTAAACACATGGATAACATTCATTTTTAATGAAACCAAATTATCTTATGGATTCATTGAATAGAATTTTCCATTACCTGGATGCTTGCTTCAATCCATAAATATATTTCTACAATTTCAAAACCATTTTGGCATCACCTCATGTCACAAAAAATTCTAGTTGTTTCATATAAACATATTCCAAAAGGTTAGAATTAAGGAATTAATTTTTGACATCAATCATCCAATTCTCATAGTCATGGTAAGATATTGTGAAAATCAGGATTCTGATGGATTTAAACATGGAAACTGGAGAAAAGTTTTCATCGTATTCAATGCCTTGACGCCGTTTGAACCCTTTAGCAACTATCATTTCTTTATAGGTACTAACTTTACCTTCCATGTCCATTTTCCTTTTGAATACCAATTTTCATCCAATAGGATTTACATCAAATAGAGCATCTACTAGAACCCATACTTAGTTATAATACATGGAATCCATATCCGAATTCATAGCTTCCAGCCATCTTACAGCTTCTGAGCTCTCTACTGCCTCCTTGTAGGAGAGAGGTTCATCATTGTCCAACAATAATGATTCATAATCCTCAGTAACTAGAAAACCATATATCTTTGGTCCTCTTAACTCTCTTATACTCATACATAGTACTTGTGTTTTAGGAACTACTTCTTACATAGGGACCTGTGGAACTTTTTCCTGTACCAACTCATGTGTCTCTTGAGCATCAACTTCAATAAAGTCAATCTTTCCCCCATTATCATTTTTGAGGATGTTCTCCCTCTCAAGAAAGATGGATTTTCTGGAAACAATCACTTTCTTATCTGAGGGTTTGTATTGGCAGTATCACTTTGTTTCCTGGGGATTCCCTACAAAGATACACGTCGTGCCCTGGGGTGCTAGTTTGTTGTCTAAGAAAGCCTCAAAAAATTTCTCACATCCCTATACACATGTATACAATAAAACAGGTACCTTTACACTCCATAGATCTAAGGGAATTATTTTTTATGCTTTAGTTGGTACCCAGTTTAATGTGTATACCACAGTTTATAATGCATATCCCCAAAAGGAAAATGGAAGACCAGCATGACTCATCATCTACCTTACCATGTCCAACAATGTATGGTTCCCCCAATCAATAACAACGTTCCACTATGATGTATAATGTTCAGTGAGTTGAGATAGAATCCCAAACTCCTGTATAAATTAAATGAACCCTTGGTTAAGATATCCCCCCACCTCAATCTGATTGAAGATTCTTTATCTTCTTACCAAGCTGATTCTCTACATCATTCTTGAATTCCTTGAATTTTTCAAAGTACTATGATTTATACCTCATCATGTAAATATATCCATATCTACTAAATTCATCATTAAAATTTATGATGTATGAATATCCACCTCTATCTTCTACTATAAATGGTACACACACATCTATGTTTACCAGTCCTAGATGCTCTATGGTCCATTCACCATGTCAATCGAATGGTGGTTTATTTATTTTCCCTTATAAATAAGAAGGACCTAAATCAAGTGGTTTTAGCTCATAAGTGTCTAAATAACCATCTTGACAGAGCTTTTTTAGATTCTTCTTGTTTATATGCCCAAGATGGTTATGTCACAACTTGGTGTTATATGAGTCATTTGAACTTGATTCATTATCAATTTTCAAAACATGGATTTTGTAATTTAATACATGAAGACCGTTATTTAAATGTTCCATACCATAACATGTGTTGTCCTTATAAAAGAAACATCTTTTATTTTTGAACATGATAATAAACCCATATGTATCTAAACATGATTCAGAAATTATTATTTGGAAACAGTAGGTACATAATAAAAATCATGCAAAACCAAAATAATTCCCATCGGTAATGAAAGAAGGTAGTCACTAATGACATGAGCAGCTAGACACACACCATTGGAAGTTCATAGATCCACCTCTCTTATGGAAATTTTCTAAAATCTACTTGGTTTCTTCATTTTAATACATATGTGAGAACCACAAAAGGTATCTAATACCCAATGTGTAGAAATTGAAGTATTACACTCAATAATGAATTCTCATTTGGCTTCCCCTTTACTGCAGGAGTAGTTTCTCATCCAGTGGCCTCACTTCCCTCATGAACATTATTTCCCTTATTATAATTCACAATAAAACTAGAAAAGGTATTGGGAAGTGGTGAAATTATGAGATCTGTACACAACTCCTATGGGAATTTAATACCTAAATGACCCGGAGTTCAATGTAGACAATAATCTTGACTACATCAGGCCCAACTAGCATAGACTCCCCAAGTATAGTCGTGAATAAAGAGTTGGAGATCTCATAACTCTCTTGTCTCACCTACTCTTGATAGAGATACCAAAGGTGAGACATCATACTATAAGAATTCATTTCCCCATACTGCTATAAGATATCTTTGGACATGGATGATAGTATGAATCACCGAACATCTATAGAATCATTCAAATGTTTCTCATATAGATAGATCTCTTCACCCCATCCTCATTTGCATGCACAATTTGTAAAGGTAGTTCCATCACATACAATTTCATTTCATGGAGAAGGATGACCCGAAGGAGCCTTTGCCACTCCTAGAAATTAGTTCTGGTGAGAAGGTTTTCCTTCTCGAGTATGGATCACAACAATATGTTAGATGTCATTTTGATGATGTTTCTACAAATAAAATGAGCATAATTTTAGTACTTTATCTGATAAAATTTAGAAAAATAAATATTATATTTATTAGTCTCTAACTATTTTATCGTAATCCAATAGCCCTCACCTTGGCTTCGGAATATCCTGTTGCTTGGACATTCAAGCAGCAAGAATCTATATTTCCCTTCTCATTTCCCCAACATTGTTTAGTCAATAAACATGAATGGTTTTACAGATGAATTCCTAATTCCAATTACACTAACTCGCAATTCTTTGATTCGTTGAGTAGACTCCCTAATACGGACATCCTTTAATTGTATTTCCTCAACTTTTTCCTCTCAGTTACATCAATAACTTCATTATTAGCCAACCCTTGATGTCATCAATGTCATGCCATCCCAAAACCTCATGTTAGAATTCAATAATAATTTAAAGCACCCCAACTTTGGTTGGTCAAGAACGTTGAACTATGGTTTGATTCTTACCAAAGTAATGAAAGGATTTACCAACATAATATTTTATTGAGGGATTTTATCCTTTACGGGTAAATTGAAAATTATTAACTTTTCACATTTTTATTAATATTATGTGTGAAATTATTACGTAATTAACCATGTCTTAGATAATATTTATACATAAGCTAGTTTATTTAGGTTCCATCTTGCATGCTTGTTAATTCATTAATTACGTGATTGCAAAAAGACATAAATAATGAATAACCATAAAAATGATAGAAATTAAATAAAGGGTATGATCAATAGTTTGTTATAATGGTTAGTTTATTTAGTGGCTGATAAACTAACCAATAACCTAGTGGAGAAACATCATGAACCATTTGAGGTTACTTTTACATATTTGAACCCATCCACCTTTGTATCTCCTTGGATTGCTTTATTCATGGCTCCTAACTTGAACTGCCTCATCTAGTTAGGGAGATACATCCATTAGATATTCTATTAATGATATGTAGGTGATGGTTAAAAGGGGGGTTTACATAAAAGAAACCATGGGAACACATGACCTACATATTAATGAGGAGATAAGGAACATAGGCCACCAATTTAATTTAATAATAAACTAAAAGTAAACCAATCGCATACAAATGTCTGATCGATCTCATGATCACCCACATCCATAAAATGAATTACACATTTAATATAACTAGCATTAAATTCTTTAATCATTCTTATTTGAGATAAATCACGCTTGAATCGATTAATTATTATCATTAATTAATCAATCCTTTTATCGTAATCCATTTTATAATTCCTTGAGATTCTCATTCATTATAATTTAAGACAAATTAAATTTTATTTAAAATTAGCCTTGTACAAATAAATGTAACTTGAAGGTATCTTGGTGAATGCCTATACAAGTCTAATCAACATGTATTATACGTGTATACAATTTATTCTTTGTGACATATAGCATGCACATCTTATCATGTACTTTCATGACGTGTACTTAACAGATGATTACTTGAATTACACAACTTTTTGGTAATGTTTCATGCTTTAATTCTTTCAGAATATAACTGTAAAAAAAATTATACATGATATGTAGATCTAAACCTTATAGAGATATTAAAGATTTAATTATATGTAATTTCGTAATAGTACATGGCATGTAGATCTGATCTACATGGCGTGTACTATCTTCACTATCTATCTGAAGTATGCTCCTAGGGAGTCAGTGTGTGAGGATTAATTCATAATTCATGGAGTATACTGTGTGTCCAGTGGACCACATGTCATGTTGACTCCTTGTTACATGGTCACTAGTCAGTTAAGCCGTGTATAGGATACACGGCCCGACCGTAACCCAAAAGGGACTAGACGCCATGTCCAGTGGGCCACACTACATGTAGTCTAGCTGACCGTGTTCCCATTTTTCCTGGTCGACACATGGTGTGAGAATTAATTTAGCAGTGAGTATTTAATTCACATGGGTTGATTAATTTCCAAATTAACTCTTGTGGATTTAATTATAACTACATAGTGTGTAACTCGAGTTACACTTCTAGTACAACTATGTTATCTATGTTGAATCCTTGGTACATCCAAACAAGTTTCTTGAATTTATTTTAATCCCAAAATTGACCATATCTATTAAATATATGAGAAATGATGGTGGAAGAAACATATCTCTAAATTTAGATTAAAATAAAGATTAAATTTGAATTGAGAAACTAAATTATTAATGCATAAATAACCAATCAATTTAAATAATTATAATCTATAATATACCAACTTTGAAACCACTTGTAGGTTCGAGGTGCAGTGCAAGCGTGGTATGGTCGGTGATCATCTTTTATTTTTTACATATTCAATGAAAAACAAGAGATCTATGTGACTATAGAAATCATGATCCACAGAATTGAATCAAAGAAATAAGACAAAGGAATATAATCTCAAAGCCAAGAGAGAGGATCATCATATATTGTTGATAATTAATTTAATTTAATATTAATTATCTTCAAGGTTTATTAATTATTCGTTGATGTGCCTGACCACATATCTACAGTGCACCATTATTTCATTGTAGATATAAAGGGTATATCTCCTCTAGTGGTGATCCACATGTGTTCCCCGAATCTTCGTACATCACCGAAGGAGACTCCGGGTGCCAGTATGGAAGATCATTGTGCTTGCATCATTGGCTTTAAATTTCCTTGAGAACCACTTCTAAAACATTATCTTACATCATCTGTAAGAGGATCTCCCTCATTCTTGATAGCGTTCTTGGAGAATAAAGATCTCTCTAGGCTTGAGAGGTGTTCTCCAAAAAGTTGTGCACAATAGAATTTATGTCGCCTGGTTTTACCATGGATAATGATGGAATAACATAACTAGGAATTTATCTCACTAGGATCATAATAAAATAATTTTAAAAAGTGCCTTTAATTATTTCATTAATCCTAGTGAAACACCCATATCAAATAATAATAGAAATATTATTATTTCTTGACATGTTCTTAACTTGTGAGTTATAATAAAATATTATATAACAAAAAAATATTAAATATTATTACTTATCACTGGACCCTTAAACTCAGTCTACCAATCCTGCTCAATAATTATCATTCCTTGAATAATGAGTATTTATTTATTAAATAAATATCACTGCATTATTCGCTGATAAATAAATAAATATTATATTCACCAGAATAAAAAATAAATATTTATTAATTATTCCACCCATATTATATTCTCTCAAATAACTACTGATGGTATAAATTAAATCATACATACACGAATAATTATTAAACCATGACAAGTAATAATATTTATTTAACCTGTTAAATTATAAATTATCTAACTGAAATTCAGGATACACTTAGTGTGTGACCCTCTTGGCCTCTTTCTCAGTGGTACTAGGTGAGCCTACCTAAATTCCATGGTTAGAATATAGAAACATGCCAATGAACCCATCAATATAGAATTTAATGTCACAACAACATGCCACCTCATATGAACACTTACTGTGTAATATAATACCTTTATCACAATATCTCTATTCTAGCAGGTTGCATGCTTGTTCCATCACCCAATATGCTCAATATCTCTTTATTTTACATTATAGAAATATAACATGACTTAAGAACACCATGAACAAAGATTTATTTTGGCTATATCATTTCCAAAAAATGGCTTGAGATGTTAACATTCTTTAATGAATATAAGGGATAAATCCTTTCTCTCATTATTCATTAATGTAATATTACTCGTGACGCACGCAATGTATCCTACCTCACTGTGAACATTTGTTGTCATATTATTCATCAATACATCAAAATAAAAGATTTATAATTTCTGTTAATAGTAATATTAATGTCTATGGATCAAAACACACAGCTGTAGATAGGAACTTCCAATGAGTAAGATAATCAAAAAACATTCCTCTCCTCCAATATAAATACCACCCTCACCACCCATTTTACTCACACGTAAAAAGTTATGAAGCTTGTAAAAATTATACCCAATCATCTCACAAGCCTCCCCCACGTCCAAGATCCTTTTATCTCAAAAAGACAAAACTCAATCCCCCCAAGAAGGTTCTCATGGAGAGGAATTCAAGAGGTAAACCCTCTTTCTTTTTCTTTTGATTTCCTTTCATTTAATTGTACTTTCTTATTCCATCCTCACCATAACTTATCCAAATAGCATGGAAACTCATGTATATTTTATATAATGTAATTTTATTGTGTTTATGGAACAACCCATCATCATTTTTCTTCCTCTCTTCTTTTTTTCAAAAAATGGCAACATCATCTGTGATGTGTTAATTTATCGCATTCTAGGATAATGTGTTTTGAATTTTCATTATGCCTTCAAGGTTGCTCAAAAAACTGTTTTTATGGTTTAACCATATTATAATATATGTATTACATCGTATTTAATGTTCTATAACAAGTGTATATACATAATATTAATTAATAAAACAAAACTAGTTTGTGATGATCGAAAAAATTCCAAAATAATCTAAATGAATATCATTAACGTTTTATCTAATGAATCATCCATACATGTGGGAAAAATGATATAAAAGACCATTTAATAGCATGTATATTGATTATTAACATATAATTTCAATTCTGGATAATTATTCTCATTTTACATGATTTTCCATACTTGTATACAAGTAAACCGATCATGAAAACCAAGACAATAAACACTCCCGAACGATAACATTTTATATTTTAATTCATCAAAAAGTTCAGAAATGAACTAAATAAAATTACAATAAATCAAATAAATATTTAAAATATTCTAAATTAATTAATTAATGGATTTAATTTGATTATTCGGGATATTAAATTCAAGTGCAGAACACTTTTAGACATAAGGTAAGAGATTCTCTTCAAACCTCCATTTTTCCTTTAGGATACACATTTTTTCAAATTAACCCAATGTAACTATTATTTATTTTTATATAATTATTCTATATTATTTTTGTATGTTAAAAACTCTTGTATCTAGATCAGTACATCCTTATTTTCCAAGGAAACACCATTTTTAAAAAGGTTCACTTGTCAATTCTTCAAACAAGCTCGATTAAAGGGAAAATCCTGATTTCTTACCATTTTCAAGTGAAATCCATAATCTATTTTAAGCCACCATTAGTTTTATAAAATAAATAATTTTATCATGAAAAAATATCCTGGCACGGTTATGGTTTTATAGAAAAAATAATGTCTTTTCCCGCTTTAAACTCTTTAAAACATTTCCTTAAACCGCACTGAAGTGGCTCATTTTTAATGTTTCTTAAACACTATTTTTACTTGTTTCCACTTCTGTTTGACATCACTTATCATGTTTTATGACTAATTTCCCTTATGAGTGTCCACGTATTATTTAAACTCATTCTTTCATGGACACATTTATGATACAAAAATTTATTATGCTTTACGACATGATTATGATATCCATTTATTTCCATGGGTATCCCTTGTGTTTATGTTTGATTTTTTCTACAGTGCACATATACCTAAACATGTTATGATGGGTGAAATCATATAGAACTCCACACATTTGGTAAATTTTAGTCTCATGAGACGTTATGTGCAATGGTCTTGGTGGTTAGTCTTGACTCACGCTAATCATGTGGAATGATCTTGGTGGTTAATCTTGGCTCATTCTTCTCCATGTGAAATGGACTTGGTGGTTTGTCTTGAATCATGGTTATGTTATGTTGTATGTTTTTGCCACAATTCATTGATTCCCTGATTACATGATCCCATGATTTATATGTTATGCCTCCATATGATTATTCATGTTTCATGCCTTTTTATGACATCATGTTATGGATTATAACCCATGTTTTATGCTTTATTCCTATGTTTATTCCCTCACTAGGTTTTTTAGCTAATCCATTTGATCATGTTTTCCCTAGGTTAAACTATGTAGATGTTAGAGCTCAATAGGAGTTGGGAGATCATTATGGAGATTAAATAAAATAAGGTTTATTTTGGTTTCATGTTATTTAATTATTTATCTAATCTTCCAAAGAAACTAGACTGTATGATCCTTAGTTGTAATTGATTGTTAATTATTCTTAAAATCTTGTAATGATATGTGTAAAAAGCTAAAGATGCTATAGAGAACCTATTACCTTACTCGGTAGCTTCTTAAAGCTTTTGAGGAGTCCATAAAACCATAGAGGCTCAATGGGAGGGATCTTAGACAGAACAATGAGAGGAATTGTGTGCCAAAAATTTTGTAATGAAAATAAATTGGAGAATAAGTTGGTATTTATAGTAAAAGAGGGATACTTATTTAGGATTTTCTAAATTTAGTCCTGAAACATGTAGTTAGTAAAAAATACAAAACCATTGACCTTCCTATGGTTTTTGCCTATTGTACTTTTCAAGGGAGTGGTTTTTAATACTTTAATAACTCAAGAACCATACATCTTTAATTAATAATATTTTGGAGTTGGAAGATATTCCTTTTCATAATGATTTTATTAAACATTAAAACATACTTTTGGTTTCGAAAGATTCATTATTGGTTTGGAAAACTTATCTTATCAGTTTAAAATACTTTATTTTAATGAATAATAAAAATTTTAATTGAGAAGTCCCTTAATAGTATTTATTACATTAATTTTATGTCAATTTGATGTTATAATACTTATGTTAAATTTTAACCATATTTATTTTGTAACAAAAAATTTCCCTATCTCTGAAAATTATGATGAAATCACTATTGGATAATTTTGGCCAGTTGATTTCAAAAAAGAAATTTATTTTATCAAAATAGTTTTCACGTGAGTGTTTTTTCATCTTTATATTTCATTATAAATAGACACCAAGACCTCCCTTAAAGTGACATCTTGTGTATTGGTTTACAACTATCTCACATTTATACATGGTATCAAAGGGGTATAACCCAAAACCATCCTTCCTATTCAGTTCTCCCCATCAAGGATATTTTTCTTGTAAGGATTTCCACAGGGGGCAGGCCCGTCAAAGCCGTCTGTCCCCTCCCGGCTCCCTCGCCCAGGCATCCCACTCCCTACCCAGCTCTTCCAATGAACCCCATCACCGGCACACCCACGTAGAGCCCTTCTCTTTCGAAGGGTCACTCCTCCCTCTCTTGTGACGATGGCTCTCTACACAATACCTCAAGCATGAAGGCTTCTCCGACGATCATCCATCCTGGCTAATGCATCCATGCCAGCCATTAGCACCTCCCACATTGACACCTCCCATACGACAACTCTCATGTGACGGTCCCTCCCCGCACACCCCTCCTTTGTAGTCCGCTACAGTCCTCTATCAGCATTTCTCACTGCACCTGCGGCCCACTGACGTTGTCGGTTCTCCATGCATCTGCCTCTTCGTGTGGCGTCCTCCATCCATTCGACCTCTCCTATTCGTCGTCATAGCCATAATGCGATGCCTGACAGCCCTCTACGACGACCCCTTCTGCAGCCCTGCCTTCCTGCACGTGACGCCCCTAGAGGCGCTCCTCCTACATGTCGCCCTCCGTCGGATGACACTCTGTGGCCTTGCGCACGATGACCCTCGTCGGCGCTCTACCAAAAGACAGTCCGCCTCCGTACGGATGATGCCAAATGACACTGTGTGGCCTTGCGCACTATGCCATCTCCCTTCCCTTGTCGGCCTCCCCCTCCTGCAGAAGCTCTGTCATTCACCACCATCGCCTCTTATGGACCCCCCATCTCCCATCGCCCGAGAAAGACCACACCAGTGTTTCTCGTCTGTGTTGTGCCGCTCGTCCTCCCTCATGCGCTACTGCATCCTGGTTAGATCTGGGATTCATAGACACCATGTGCTCTGACCACTGGCCAGACCGAGTTCATTGGAGCTAGATCCTGCCTCCGCCCTACTGTGGCGTTGCCTCCCTTCCCAACCTCCTCGTGTGCCTAAAACCTACTATGCACGTTCTTCCTTCCACTAAGTGGCAGTGAGATTCCATGAGCTCTCCCGATGCACCTTCGCTCAACCCACCTATGCAGCTTTCCCTGTGTGGCTTTCCTTACACCCCATCGATCAGCCCCAACAGTGCGGATTTCCTGGTGGTCCATCGACCAGACCCACCTGTGCGGCTTTCTCGACATCTTGTCGACCGACCCCAACAGTGCGGATTTCCTGGTGCTCCATCGACCAGACCCACCTGTGCGGCTTTCTCGACATCTTGTCGACCGACCCTACCTGTCTGGCTTTCCCGATGCCTCATTAGCATTTCTTTTTTAGCATCCTCTTCTATCATCCATCCATTTAAGCTGGTTATGTCCATTGTGTGGGGAAGTGTTTTGTAGTGTTTATTATTTCCTTTTTTTTTTGTTCTTTTCTTTGGTCTGTTTCAATTATGTTTCAATGTTAAGTACACCTAGATTTAGGGGGAGTGTTGGAGTTTGTTTCCCAAATTGGACTTGAGTGTTTTGTCATCATTCTATTTCATTATAAATAGATATCAATGCCTCCCTTAGAGAGGCATCTTGGGTATTGGTTTACACCTATCTTCCATTTCTACAATACTCAAATAAATAGTGTTTTTAGTCAATTTCAATGAAATACAATCTATTTCAATTTTTTGAATTTATCAAAAAAATGTTTTTTAATTGAAATCATATATTTTCTAAAAATACATTTTTGTTTTCTTTATATCCAAAAAATGATATATCATATTCATCTTATATTTATGTTCATTTTAAATAAAGTGAAAACGAGACCAAAGTAACAACTATTTCATTTCTAACAAGAAAACTTTTAGCTCTATACTACTAAGGTCCCGATACATAATTCCATATTACATTATCATATATCCTAAGGGTTAGGTGTGCGATGATAGTTATTTCATGGAGTTGTTCAGTGAACAGTGATTTGGAGGTGACCTCTATAAGGTTGAACTTCTCCCGTAATTGATTCTTCCCAGGTCTTAGTTTTTTAATCTCAACTTGAGCTTGGTCAAGAGTTAACCATAGTGATGAAATCTATCTTGGAATCTATGACAAATAAGCATCATAAAATATTGTCCTATTGGTTGAGGTCATCTTTTATTTATTTCAAATCAATTAGCTTTTATTATAACCCTTAATATTTATTAATCATAATAGTTACTTTATAACGGCATCATTTCCCATGGTCGTATTGCTTAACAATCATAATGCTCAATGGTCATATTATTGATTTATTTTATAATAATAAAGTGTTGTTGATTTTCATTTCATGGTGCATGTGTTCTATATTATACTATATTACTAAATGGAACATATATTCAAATATTTAATTTATAAATGTTTGGGTGGTTACACCTAGAATTGCATCATAATTTCTCCCTCCGGGTAGAACAAGCAAATTGTGAGGTTCGAAGATCCTTATGTGGCACAGGATAGACAATAGGACTGAAGCTAGGAGGTGCATCGTTCTTAGCTTTTCTTCATCAAACATGTATATTAGTCAAAACTCGCAGACATAGCACTTCCCTGTCCAGAAAAGGTGGAGAACACAGATTTACCTCATATGCCCATTTTTTATTGAAGTCATGGTGCTTCTCCTTGCCAATCATGTCCCGTTGGAACTGGAAAACTCTAAAGCGGACTTGGCTAGTACTAAACATGCCACCTTTACCACCACGGGCTTTGTCTGCACCAGAAGAAGCTCTGGTGATAGAAGTTAGAAGTATTAGAAGGTCGTCGTTGAGTTATCAGCTCAGTAAGATCCCATACGGGTGCAGACGTAGCCCGCTACAACAGATTTAGCCGGCGAATTTGGCGAGAGGGTTTTTTTTATTTTTAATGAGTTTAGGGTGAAAATATTTAGGGAAATGGGTTAGTTGAGCGCCACTTCATGTGGCGCTCAAAGGGTGAGGAGGCCGAGGGCCACATGAAGTGGCGCTCAGCAATTTCGGTCAAACATTTCTTCAGTGCCAATTGAAGTGGTGCTGAAGGCATATGCAACCAACGAGGAGCACCACTTCAAGTGGCGCTGCTCCTTTAATCCCTCTCCATTCGGCGCCACTTGAAGTGGTGCCGAAACCTTCTCCCTGCCTATAAATAAGGATGTTCGCCCTCCCCATTTCCCATCTCCTCACTTCCCCCCCTCTCTCTGAAAGTTCCCCTGCTCTCTCTCTCACTCAAAGTTCTCCGTTTTTTTTCACTTTGCCTCTCCGCTTGCTCTGCATGCGTAGCTACGTCTCCACAAATTTGAGGTAAATCTTTCTTTAAATTTAGTTAATATTTGGATTCAATAATTTAGTTGTTTAATTTATAGATTTAGTTTATAATATTTGTATTATATAAATAGTGTAGTTTTTTTAAATTAAATTAGGCAATGAAATGATTATAGTTAGTTAATTAATTAAATAATTATAATTAAGTAATTAATTAATTATATTTTGGTAACTAATTATTATAATTAGGTAATTAATTAATTTAAATTAGGTTAATAATTAATTATAATTAGGTAATTAATTAATTCTAATTATGTAATTAATTAATTCTAATTAGGTTAATAATTAATTCTAATTCGGCAATTAATTAATTCTAATTAGGTATTTAATTAATTCTAATTATGTAATTAATTAATTCTAATAATGAAATTAATTAATTATAATTATGTTATTAATTAATTCTAATTAGGTTAATAATTAATTCTAATTACGTTATTAATTCATTCTAATTAGGTTAATAATTAATTCTAATTAGGTTATTAATTAATTATAATTAGGCAATTAATTAATTATAATTAGGTAATTAATTAATTATAATTAGGTTAATAATTAATAATATTTAGGTTAATAATTAATTATAATTAGGTTAATAAGTAATTATAATTAGGTTAATAAGTAATTATAATTAGGTAATTAATTAATTCTAATTAGGAAATTAATTAATTCTAAAAGGTAATTAATTAATTCTAATTAGGTAATTAATTATTTCTAATAAGGTAATTAATTAATTCTAATTAGGTAATTAATTAGTTCTATTTAGGTATTTAATTGGTTCTAATTAGGTAATTAATTTATTCTAATTAGGTAATTAATTAATTCTAATTAGGTAATTAATTATTTCTAATTAGGTAATTAATTAATTTTAATTAGGTAATCAATTGATTCTAATTAGGTAATTAATTAATTATGATCAGGTAATTAATTAATTATAACTATGTAATTAATTAATTATAATTAGGTTAATAATTAATTCTAATTAGGTAATTAATTAATTCTGATTAGGTAATTAATTAATTCGGATTAGGTAATTAATTAATTCTGATT
The DNA here is from genome assembly GCA_963277665.1 of Viscum album. Lineage (NCBI taxonomy): Eukaryota > Viridiplantae > Streptophyta > Magnoliopsida > Santalales > Viscaceae > Viscum > Viscum album. The sequence goes on from OY728127.1 coordinate 1,028,424,441, forward strand.
AGGTAATTAATTAATTCTGAATAGGTAATTAATTAATTATAATTATGTAATTAATTAATTATAATTAGGAAATTAATTAATTATAATTAGGTAATTAATTAATTATAATTAGGTAAATAATTAATTATAATTAGGCAATTAATTAATTATAATTAGGTTAATAATTAATTATAACTAGGTAAATAATTAATTCAAATTAGGTAATTAATTAATTCTAATTAGGTAATTAATTAATTCTAATTAGGTTATTAATTAATTCTAATTAGGTAATTAATTAATTCTGATTAGGTAATTAATTAATTCTAATTAGGTATTTAATCAATTATGATTAGGTAATTAATTAATTCTAATTAGGAAATTAATTAATTATAAATAGGTTAATAAATATTTCTAATTAGGTTAATTATGTAATTAATTAATTTTAATTATTTAATTAATTAATTATTATTAGGTGATTAATTAATTACAATTAGGTAAATAATTAATTTTATTAGGTAATTAATTAATTCTAATTAGGTAATTAATTAATTCTGATTAGTAATTAAATAATTCTGATTAGGTAATTAATTAATTCTGACTAGGTAATTAATTAATTTTTATTAGGTAATTAATTAATTATAATTAGGATAATAATTAATCTTAATTAGGTTAATAATTAATTTTAATTACGTAATTAATTAATTCTAATTAGGTAATTAATTAATTCTAATTAGGTAATTAATTAATTCTAATTAGGTAATTAATTAATTCTGATTAGGTAATTAATTAATTCTGATTAGTTAATTAATTAATTATAAATAGGTTAATAATTATTTCTAATTAGGTTAATAATTATTTCTAATTAGTCAATTAATTAATTCTAATAAGGTAATTAATTAATTCTAATTAGGTAATTAATTAATTCTAATTAGGTAATTATTTAATTATAATTAGGTAATTAATTAATTATAATTAGATGATTAATTAATTTTAATTAGGTTATTAATTAATTATAATTAGGTTATTAATTAATTATTATTTTCTAATTAATTAATTCTAATTAGGTTATTAAGTAATTATATTTAGCTAATTAATTAATTCTAATTAGCTAATTAATTAATTTTTATTAGGTCATTAATTAATTCTAATTAGCTAATTAATTAATTCTTTATTAATCAGTGAAGTAGTTATATTAATCAGCGAAGTAGTTATATTAACCAGTGAAGTAGTTATATTAATCAGCGAAGTAGTTATATTAATCAGCGAAGTAGTTATATTAATCAGTGAAGTAGTTCTATTAATCAGTGAAATAGTTATATTAATCAGCGAATAGTAATATTAATCAGTGAAGTAGTTATATTAATTAGCGAATTAGTTGTAAATTGCTTCTCGAATATACCTTTGCATTACATTCTAGGTATGACAATGAATTTAGTTTGCAATCTACCTTGACCTCAGTTTGTAATTGAAGTTATGAACATGAATTTAGTAGTTGAATATATTTTTTGCATATTAAGTGTTAGAGTTGTCATGAAATGATTGCTCTCTTGAGTAAAGTATCCCCGGGTAGAGGGGCTTTGGGTCGGACCACCAACTTTCCTGGAGGCTTTCCTTGTCTAGGAAAGTGAATGGGGTTGGCTATCTATCGCTCTAGGCTTACTCATGTGGAGATTTTCAATTTCATATAACTCTATGCTTTTACATGACGTGTTCGTGTACCTCATGCATATAATGCATATGGATAAGTATGAATATGTTTGACTTCTATTTTTGGGTAAGTAACACAAACCTGTGAGTTGTGTAAATAGTAACACATCAATATGGTTTGAACATATTGATTTGGTGGAGCGATTAAGATTCCAACCAAAATTACTATAATAATGCATACATAAATTGATTCTTTAATCAGATTTAATTAATAACAATGGTTTCGTGTAGATAAAAAAGATAGTCGCCGCCTATATTTATTGCAACGGTCAAATAATTGAGACAGAACAAGGATGTAGTTATAGTATACATCCAGAAGCTGTTGTGATGCTTGGAGGATGTACTACTTTGGAAGCTGTGCAAAGGAAAATTCATTGGAAGTTAAAACTGGAGAGGAATCAAGTGATAAATTCCATCACATTCAGACATCTCCAATTTATAGATAGGTTTTGGAATGTGCCATATCCGGTAAATGATGATGATTATTAGGAATATATACTTTCATTGGTTAAGTATATACCTGAGATTCAAATGATGGAGTTCTATGTCACTATAGCTACAATGGAGGTTCCATTGACATTGGAAGTTTACCCATCTCAAATTCATGAGACTATGTCATATGCTCCTTCACATCAAGAAGTTCCATCAACATCGGTAGTTGTTCCATCATTTCCATCGGCCACATTTTCAATGGATAGTCCTCCACATAATTTAGATGCATTGGTCGATGAGTTTGAGGATGATGAAAATTTCGAAGAAGAAGATGAAGAGGATGTTAAAGAAGAAGAAGAGCATGCAGAAGATCAGTCTGTGCCAACTTGACCGCTCAATGGTTGTGTTTGATAGATTATTTTGGACATTTTTACAATGTGTAACGGCTTTTAGAAATTCCAAGCAGTTCATATAGATTGATGGCACATTTTTGTATAGAAAGTATAGATGAAATTTATTTATTTCTGCCACACAAGATCAAAATCGAGCCCCTCTACCTATAGCATTTGCAATTGTGGAGAAAGAGAACTTATCATCATGGAGCTGGTTTCTGGAATGTCTCCGAGAGTTTGTTACAGATGCATAAGGGATTTGTCTTATTTCCAATTGCCATCGTGCAATCAAGGAGGCGATACAGTCTGAGGGTATTTCGTGGAGACCACCCTATGCCCATCATCGATACTGTATTCGATACATTGCTAGAAATTTGTGAAAGAAGTTTAAGAATGAGTCGATGAAGAAGGCAATCTTAAAATTTTTTATGAACATCCTTTTCTATTTTAATTTTTTTTTCATAGTTATTTTAATAAATGTTCAGATGACTTCTTGTATGATAGCATATGAGCCTCAAAAACAAAGGATGGAGGATCAATTCAAGATATTCACAGAGTGAATCCGGAAGTGTATGATTACATGATGCAAATTCCAGAGCATAAATGGTCATTGGCATATGATGATGGGAGGAGATATGGTCATATGATGACCAACATCATAGAATGTATAAATGGAGTTATCAAGGGAGTTCTAAAACTACATATCACAGGTAAATACGAATATTTGAATATATGTTACTCATAAGAGCTTCTATTATAATATAATATTTGTAGAATGTTGTAAATCAAAATTTCAGGGTTGGTACAAGAGACCTTCTATCGTAGTGTAAAGTACTTTCTATAATGAGGAAAGCAGGCCAAAGAGGGCTTGAATAGAGGGATATGCTATGGACACCATTTCCAACACGATCTAGATAATGTCATTCAGGAGGCTGCAACTTACCGTGTAATTGCATTTAATCGTCCAGAGCAACGATTTGAGGTCGCTGAGCCCGGTGATGTTGTGGCATGTAGAAATGGTCATGTGCGGGTTGTTTTACTGGAGAAGCGTTATTGTGAATGTGGAAACTTTCAGGCAATGAGATATCCCTGCATCCATGTGATTGCAGCATGTGCTTACGTACACGTATCTTGGGAGAAGTTCGTTGATCCGGCTTATTGACTCAAGAGCATCAACTCTTGCTACAGTACTTTGTGGATGTCAATCGGGGAATATCAGAATTTTTAGCTTCCTGATGGCGCACCCATGCTTCCAACGAACAACAATAGACTTCGACCAAAAGGGAGGCCAAAGTCGGCTCATATTCGGAATGAGATGGATTGGCCTAGTGAACATCTAGCTAGACGGCGGTGCAACATATGTCGCCAGGAAGGTCATACGAAGACACGTTGCCCTAGACACATAGGGAAATCATCTAATGGTTAAAATGAATCACGTACTCTATCAGTTACTGTAAAACTTTGTACATGTAATCATTTTTATTATTATCCCCATTTTTAATCATATTTGTCTTACTTGTATATAGGGTAACTTTTGGAAAATGTACCACGATTCACTTGACATTCTTTGTCGAGATATCAACATTACATGAGTAGTTTTAAATAGAAAACTCCAACATCAGTAGTCTTCCAACACACTACATCAGTAGAAACAATAACAGAAATAACCATAATACATCACTTAAATGCACTTGCACACGACACATAAATGTTTTCTTATACAGGTACATTTTTTTTTGAGTTGTGTTGTCTGTTTAAAGCTACTCATGCAGTGCTAACAATTTAAAGGTTCAAATTCAAAAAAACAAAACCAATTGAACTACTAAATGAAAATGTCATCAGTCTTTTATAATGAAATAAGTACCTACAATGTACCCATAAAAAAACGTGGAAACTCCAAACATCTTCACCCCAACACCACAACATGGGAGACAACAAATGACTCAATCTGTTTATGCTTCATTCAATCATGAAATGATAAATTTCATATATTACGTGATAAATTTCATATCTTACATGAAATTAATGTTTTACTTTTTGCACATTAAGATGGGGAAGCCACTTTTATCTAGCCAGGAGATGCATGTGTCGCATGATGTGTTGGCGTGACGACCTGTTACACATCTTCATGTTCGGAGAGCGCATCGTTTCCATCATGAGGCACCGCCAGCTGCTATATGTCCACACCTTAGATGTGTGGGATTTTATGGAGTCGCTATGTGTGACTTTAAGGCCATTTACCATCATTTGATAGTTGTGTTGGTTGAGAGATGGCGGCCAGAGACACACACATTTCATCTCCTAGATGGGGAGATGATTATTAAATTAGAGGACATCTCCTACATGTTGGGAATACCTATCCATGGACATGCAGTTACAGGTGCCAGTACTGGCGATTGGGCTGCAGTCATACAGAGGCTGCTAGGCATTGACATCATCGGCACACGGGGTGTCCTCCAGGGTTTGCACTTGCGCATGAGGTGGCTTGATCAGCATTTCGACATCATTCTTGATGATGCAGACAAGGAGACGCTTTTTCAGCACACACATGCATACATTTTGTGGCTGCTCAGAGGCATGTTGTGCGTCGACTACTCTACTTCTTTGGTAAACATGATGTACCTCCCATTACTTGAGGATCTGTATTAGACGACTACATACCGTTGGGGGTCCGCTGTATTAGCACATCTGTACAGATCTCTCTTCACCAGTTGTTAGGCCGACTCACATCAGATTTCAGGTTGCATGGTGTTAGTATAGATGTGGGCCTGGGAGAGTTTTCCACGGATTCCTCCTCGAGCTGTCGCACTGCTTGCACAAGAGCTACATCAGGGCTCTCCTCGGGGATGATGGTATGTCTATGTCATTAAATTCAGTTATTTAGTACTTTTATTATTGTTTTTTATAAGCTTATCGTATATTACACTTTTCTCACCTAGTGGAGTCTGTCTCAAGAGTTTGCACATACTCCAAGACATAGTGTGCACAACTTTCGGTAGATATTTGACGCCATAGTGCCAGCTGATGTAAGTTAACAGTTCTTTTTTGTATAAAAAATGTTTTGTTATCATAATTTTAAGTTATTTCAATATAATCTCAGTAACATTATCATGATACTATATGACTTATTTTTTGTGTTTAAATTTCCAGTTTCATGGACTACTTATACAGGTTCTGTCTATGCATCACTTCCACTATACAACATAGCTATGGTTGGAGATCGTGTTGCAGTGGTACCACTCATTCACTTCCACATCATTGAGTGGAACCAGCCAGACCGGGTCATGCACCAGTTTGGTTTTATACAGCATATCCCCATGGCACCACGACAGTCTATTTAGTTACATTAGATTGTGATTATAGGTAAACAGACGACAGACTGGCGGCAACATCATGTATCTTATATCGAGATTTGGGATAGGCGTGCCCGATTCAGTATCTTTCCACATGGATATACTACAACACACTCCCAGTTATCCAATCAGGGAGATTATGCACACTGGTATCAACATCACACCATCATGCACCTTACACATCTAGGGATTGGCATTCAGCGATTGATATGTTTACTAAGATTTATTATTTTTGTTTAACTCATTTTTATATTAATTTGAATGTTATTTAATTTGCAGGAAGACGTCATTGGACATATTGCACATTCCACACAGCCTCAGGAGCATGCATATATTCTATGGGATGTAGTTTATCGGGATGTGGTGGCTCTATTCGATCATCTCTGGTTGATACATGATAGTTTTGTTTTGATGAGGAGCCACAGTTATATCCTGATCCATATCATCAGGTTGAAGCACCTGAGGATGACGATGTCCCTACTATGCCTGCTGAGGAGGATGCACAGCCACCGTCGCTGCCAGCTGGACGATAGAGACGAGCACATCCGGAGGGGCAGAGGTGACGACATTGACATCCAAGAGCTGCTCCTGCAGATGTCGACGCACCACAGAGAGACGATATGGCCCAGCCGACTGATGATTTTGCACAGCAGGGAGACGCTTATATACCACATATGGCATCTCCACAGACTACTATGGACTTCGATCTGGGTGCAGTCACACAACTTATGGAGGCCCCCTCTCCTCCCGATGAGGCCTTCTTCAGTACCCCATTTCTACCATTTATAGGAGCTTCAGATCTATATGGCACCCCATATGATTTTGGGGCGTCCTCCTCATATGGTTTTGGTCAGTCCTCAACACAGCACCATTGGGAAGTACTAGAAGCACCGAAAGAGGAGGATCCCACAGAGGGGACACCAGAACGACACGGACGTCGGACGTGGAGAGGACGTGAGATTCAGACACCGTGTTGTGGTACCGGGGGGAATCGTCGTTGATGTTTATGGATGTCATGTTTATATATTAAAAAACATATTTACTATGATAAGTAATTTTTTTAAGATAAGTAATAGGAAAATCAACAATATTTTAAATACAAACTGATTTAAATTAACTATTAAATTATAAAGTATACGTACAATATAAACAAAATTTGTCACACAGATGAAACATCTGATAATTTCTTGAAAAATGAAAAGAAAAACATACATATCGTAAACAAAAAATATTTTACATGACTACTTAAATATTTAAAAACATTACATTTATAATTATATAATAATAAATTTATTTTTAAATGTAAATTACGAATTATTAATTAATTAATTAATAATTAACCATTAATAAATAAAAATTATAATGACGAATGCTAATTAATAATTATATTACAAACTAATTAATTATTGTATATTAAATGATAATATTTTATAGGGTTTCAAAGTCACATACTTGAAACATTTTTAAGTTTCATGTAGGTAGTTTTGAAAGACTATAAAATAATTTTTATCGATATTTTTTATGTAATTTTTTTATTTTCATCTATTTATTATATGTTTAATCCATGTTTTCAGTTTCATTTATATTGGTCATATAGTTTATATTTTATAGGCTTTCAATGTCACAAACTTGAAACATTTTTAAGTTTCAACTAGGTGGTTTCAAAAGCCTATAAAATATTCATTATCAACATTTTTGACGTAATTTTTTTATTTTCATCTATTCAGTCTATTTTTAATCCATGTTTTAAGTTTCATTCATATTAGTCATACAGATTATATTTTATAGGCTTTCAAGGTCACATACTTGAAACATTTTTAAGTTTCAAGTAGGTGGTTTTGAAAGACTATAAATTATTTTATATCGACATTCTTTAAGTAATGTTTTTATTTTCATCTATTTAGTATATTTTTAATCCATGTTTTAATTTTCATTCATATTGTCATATAGTTTATATTTTTTAGGCTTTCAAAGTCACATACTTGAAACATTTTTAAGATTCAAGTTGTTGGTTTTGAAAGAATAAATTATTTTATTTCGACATTTTTTACGTAATTTTGTTATTTTAATCCATTTAGTAAATGTTTAATCCATGTTTTAATATTAATTCATATTGGTCATATAGTTTATATTATATAGGCATTCAAAGTCACATACATGAAACATTTTTTAGTTTCATGTAGGTGGTTTTGAAAGACTATAAATTATTTTATATCGACATTTTTTACATAATTTTTTTATTTTTATCTATTTAGTATATGTTTAATCCATGTTTTAAGTTTCATTTATATTGGTTATATAGATTATATTTTATAGGCTTTCAATGTCACATACTTGAAACATTTTTAAGTTTCAACTAGGTGGTTTTGAAAGACAATAAATTATTTTTTATCGACATTTTTACGTAATTTTTTTATTTTCATCTATTTAGTATATGTTTAATACATGTTTTAAGTTTCATATATATTAGTCATATAGTTTATATTTTATAGGCTTTCAAAGTCACATACTTGAAACATTTTTAAGTTTCAAGTAGGTGGTTTTGAAAGACTATAAATTATTTTTTATTGACATTTTTTACGTATTTTTTTTATTTTAATCTATTTAGTATAATTTTAATCCATGTTTTAAGTTTCATTCATATCGGTCATATAGATTATATTTTATTGTCTTTCAAAGTCACGTACTTGAAATATTTTTAAGTTTCAAGTAGGTGGTTTTAAAATACTATAAAATATTTTTTATCGACATTGTTTACGTAATTTTTTAATTCCATCTATTAAGTATATGTTTAATCCATGTTTTATGTTTCAATTATATTAGTCATATAGTTTATATTTTAAAGTCATTAATAATACTATTGTTATTGCCAATTTATTATATGTTTAACAATATTTAAAATTTATTTATAAATAATTACTTATAACTATATAAACATAGATTAGTAATTATAGATTTAAAATTATATATATATGTACAAACATATAATTATAAATATATAAGTATAACTTTAATTACAATATAATTCTAAATATAATTATAAATATAATTATACATATATATATATTTATGTATAAATATTAAATATATTTATAAATACATTTTAAATATATATGTAACAATATTTCAAAAATTATATATTTATAAATATATTAATATTAATATAATTATAAATAATTATTTATAAATATTAGTTTATAATTATATAATTACAAATATATTTTTTATTTAAAAATATGTATAAATAGATTTATATTTATAAATATTTATTTTAAAATATATATAAACATAATTATATTTATACACACATATATGTATATATAACTATTTCTAATTATAATAATTATAATACTTTTATGTAAATATATAAATAAAACCCACAAATTGGGAAAAAATAATTATATTTTACATAATATACTTATATAAATATAAATAAACCATATATTTTGAATTTAATACATATTTTTTATTTATAGAATTATATATAAATTTATAAATTTATATAAATAATTATATATAAGGTTTATTTCATTATTTTATTATATAATTAAATAAGGTTTATATCTATATAAATATAATTTAATAATTATATAATTATAAATATATTTATAAATATAATTATAAAAAATTTAACATTTTTAAATACATATTTATAAGTATATTTTTAAAATTTTATTTATTTATGTTGTAATTATTTATTAAAAAGGGATGAGGTGCAAAAAAAACAATACAAAAAAAGAGAGGGGTGAAAAAAAAAGAAAACAAAAGAGAAAACAAAAAATGGGTGGAAAAGGGCCACTTGAAGTGGTGTTGGCCACCCGAAATGAACTAACCCATTCCCCTAAATATTTTGACCCTAAACCCATTAAACCTTCCCCCTCTCGCCAAATTTGCGGATTTTGCACCTCGCTGCTGACCATTTGGAAATGTCTTGCATGAGTGTCTGAAATCTAGGAGTTCAGAGGCGAACCAAAAATCCCTATCAGGAATCTTTGGGAGGGTACATTGAATGGTCTCCACATGTGTTTCAGGCATCACTGCCTTCTCTGCAGACAGAGGCTTCCAAAGAAGAAAATTAAATTGTCGAGCTGAATACCAGGCTAGAACCTTTATTTGTGAATCTTTTCTCTCTGTTTTCTTCTGCTGTTCCAGAAATTCCAGATACACCAATGAATCAGTGGAATCCGTCGCTCGTTCCCGCGGCTCATGATGCGTCTCATGCCACTGTGGGTGTGCTTACTCGAACTTCAGCTTCTCATGCGGGTGCTGGTCACTCTCTTCCCTCCGAACTAGGTCTGAAAATCGTTGTAGCACATTCTGAAGCTCACAGTTCTGCTTCTCCATTTCCTCGCCCTCCGGCTTCATCTGTTTGAGATGAATTCTAAAATTTTCCACAAAAGATACTACTACCTCCACCCAGAACAATAACCAACGACCCTTAATCAACCTCTTCTAGACATGAACCACTCAATGAAACCCCCTATTGAAAAGGTTCTTTGGTGCAAGAGAATTGGTTTCTATTGATAATAGTATAGGATTTCACCAATGACAAATGAAAATAATGTATAAGATAGATGAATCCCCTCGAATACTCACTCCCCGAGGCCTATCTCTTTTCATAATCTTCCCTTGTTAGGAAGCGTGAAAAGGGTTCACACTTCCTACCTGAATTGTATCACTACTACAAAAACCGGATTTAATAGTGCTAAAAACGGGCTTTAATAGCACTAAAAATGCATTGTAGTGCTCTACACTGATAAAGGGGTGCTTTATCCATGCTAAAAAGAATTGATAAATGAGTGTTTTATCAGCGCTCCTTTAGCGCTGATAAAAGAACCATTTATCAGGGCTAAAAAAGCGCTGATAAATGCCCTGTCTGCTGCTACGAAATAATCTGTAGTAGCACACCGAACACCTGAAAAAAAATCATCATCTCAATAAGATAATTAAATTAAGTTTACCTATACAAAATTAACACATAAATCATAATCTAATTAGAACAAGTATACCCATACAACAAGTATACATGTACACCATTAACACATAATTCATAAGTTAATTAAGTACATAAAATTATCTAGTTAACCCTTTTTACTATAGAATCTCAAAAAGGTCACCATCCCTTACCAATCACTGATAATCTCCACCCATCATCTAAAGAATAAATAATGTAGTTTTGAGCAGTAGAATACATTATGAGATTAAAAAAGTACAACAACTAAGATATCCACAGAAGAAAGAAGCTGATTCAACACCCAAGCCTTCTCCACATCTTCCACCGTCAGAGTTATCATTTTGTCTTCCCCTTTGTATATTAGCTTTCCCCTCATCTTTATATATGTATTAATCTATTATATCCCCTTTCTCTTTTTAATTAATTTTATCTCTGTTATACATTCCCATTCTTCTTTATATTTATTCGTATCACAATTTAGATTCGTTAGAAGGTTATCATTGGTTTTTTGAGTTCTCCATCATTATTCTAGGAATATGAGGCCCTCATTCATAGGTTTCCATAATTTTCTCCAAGGAAATGGGATTTATATTTTAGAAATCACATGGATATCGAGTATTTTATATTATATTGAAAGAGATTTTACAAAATGGATAGAAACCAGGGGGAATACCCATTATGGAATCTGATTCCCATCATGAATGCCTCTTCCTGGTGTTGAGAAATCAATATCCCCCTTGATAATAACTCTTTCATAAAAAAACACTTAAATTCCATATTCAAAACCTCACTGGGGTGGCTAGTATCTACAATGTAGACGAATTTATGTTATCATTATTCATTTACCCCAGGCCCATCAGAAAGAATAATGTTGTAGACCCCTTATCCTTGAAAACGCAACACTACCACATTTGTAACCTGTATGGAATAGTTTAAACAATATATCAGACATTCATATCGTAAAATCTGGTTAAAAGTATCCACAATGTTTTATGTAATTTATATAGTGTATCCACAACCTTCGGTTCAAGTCCCATGATTGTGATGACACAATGGTTAAGCCCGCGATGTAGTGGGTGTTAATTATCCAATGCCACATATTATTCTCTAAAGCTTCCATAGTGATACTATGACACAACAAAACCAGAAATGGTGTCACCATGGATATGCCACTTTTATTTATTTATTTGGACATCATAGTTATCTAATTTAGTTCATGTTATCATTCAAGGATTTTTCACAATATATGAAATTCATGGGGGTCATCCCAGTCTCTAAATGTCATCCACCACATCTCCTGACATTGATAATATAATTTTGGATAGATTATGAGCTATCGAATTTGAATCTATGTAAAACTAAACTGAGATAGCCTGGTGGCATAGTGATTTTGAGGGTGGTAGGCTACGATAGTTGCATCAAGGGAATGTATGATTAAGGCAACATGATTGGTGAGTGTTGAAAGGATTTTTTTGTAATTTACAATCCCCTAATCTCACCTCATCCAACATATGATAATTACATGGGATCCCACTTCCATATACTTGTTCCCCTGAGTTTATATTTATAATCATGTCATATTATAATTAGTGGAGTCATACAAACTCACAATACGAACCACACAAGAGATGTCCCTCATCCATTAGTGCACATAATATACTAATGTCCCAATATTCTCTTCTACTCATCCACCTACCTCTACGTTCAAAAATAATAGCATTGCTTCCACAATCCATCCATGGTGGATACCCTTTATGGAATTTAATTCCACATAACCCGAATGTGTTTTCTATGTGGCTTGAACCCTTTCGGTTTGGGGATAACATGGCTTGGACAAATTATTTACCTAAAAATATAAAAAACACATAATTAAGATTCATACACGTCACCAATGACCCTTGTATCATTCTCATAAATGATCAAGGCAATCCGAATGCATTTGGTCAGATTTTCATAGGTCAGTTGTTGTTTTCAATAAAACTTTTGTCCATTTTAAATAAAAGAGAGACCCTTTGAGTGCTAGCAGCCACACCGTGCCTCGGATTGAGGTGGGGATGACTCGTACATGTCACAAAGGACCTCGTGGATCATTCTCCTAAAGTATCAACACAATCCGAATGCGTTTGGTCGGATTTCCATAGGTCAGTTGTTGTTTTCAATTAAAATCGTGTCAATTTTAAACAAAAGAGAGACCATTTGAGTGGTACCAGTGACACCATGCCTCGGATTAAGGTGGGGATGACTCGTAGACGTCACAAAGGAACCGTCGATCGTTCTCCTAAAGGATCAAGGAAATCCTAATGCGTTTGGTCGGATTTCCAAAGGTCAGTTGTTGTTTTCAATTAAAATTGTGTCAATTTTAAACAAAAGAGAGACCATTGGAGTGCTAGCGGCCACACTGTGCCTTGGATTGAGGCGGGGTTGACTCGTACACATCATAAAGGACCTGTAAATCATTTTCTTAATGGATCAAGACAATACGAATGCGTTTGGTTGGATTTTATTACGTCAGTTGTTGTTTTCACTTAAAATCGTTTCCATTTTAAACAAAATAGAGACCCTTTGAGTGGTACCGGCCACACCGTGCCTCGGATTGAGGCGGGGATGACTCATACACATCACCAAGGACCATTGGATCATTCTCATAAAAGATCAAGGCAATCTGAATGCTTTTGGTCGGATTTTCATAGGTCAGTTGTTGTTTTCAATTAAAATCGTGTCCATTTAAAACAAAAGAGAGACCCTTTAAGTGCTAGTGGCCACACCGTGATTCAGATTGAAGAGGGCATGACTCTTACACATCACCAACGACCCTTGGATCGTTCTCATAAAAGACCAAGGCAATCCGAATGCATTTGGTTGGATTTTCATAGGATAGATGTTGTTTTAAAATAAAAATTGTGTCCATTTTAAACAAAACAGAGACCCTTTGAGTCCCAGTGGCCACACTGTGCCTGAAATTGATATGGGGTTGACTCGTACAAGCCAAAAAGGACCCATGGATCATTCTAATAAAAGATCAACACAATCCAAATGGGTTTGGTTGAAGTTTTGTACGTCAGTTGTTGTTTTCACCTAAAATCGTGTCCATTTTAAATAAAATAGAGACCGTTTGAGTGGTACCGGCCACACCGTGCCTTCTATTGAGGTGGGGTTGACTCATACATGTCACCAAGGACCCTTGGATATTTATTATAAAATATCAAGGCAATCCGAACGTGTTTGGTCAGATTTTCATAGGTCAGTTGTTGTTTTCAATTAAAATTGTGTCCATTTAAAACAAAAGAGAGACCCTTTGAGTGCTAGCGGCCACACCGTGCCTCAGATTGAGGCAGGGTTGAATCGTACTTTTCACAAAATTCTGTCATCTATAATCTTGGTTTCAAATGTTTTCAGTAATCCGTTCACTATTTCATCCCCTTTTGATGGATCTATTTTTGTTAGGTGTGTTGATGTGATATGAGGACTAACGAGTCGAAATCTTGGCTCATGGGAGAATTCCTTCAACTATTTTTCATAAATGCATCTTTAATCAATATAAAATGTATTTAGTCATAATTTTCACATTAGATCAGATTTTAGAAAATCAATTCCTCGAAACATACCTCATATATACATTTACAACAGTGACGCGTAGCCAACCGTTTTCAAGGATCTCATTTACATTTTCAGCAACAATGAAATCTTGACTTTCCTCTCCATATATATTCTCTTAAAAAACCTCTATATGACTATTACCATATTTTAGCTTCGTATCCACATGAGTCTTCAATGCAAGTAAATGTGGATAGAGAACATGTGTTGTTATTGTGCTTTTAGTAGCTCCTTGGGATCGGTTGGTCGATCCTTTAGATGGGTTCGAGTCAACGTTTGTCACCCCCTTCCATTTATCCATCTATAACAAAAATCATTGGTTCAGAACCTTTTTTCATTAATTTTTTAGTGTTTATCTTGAAAAAAAAGGAAATAAATACCTCTTTGTCCGCATGTACTCTTACAAGTTGTGAAGGCCATGCAATGAATGTCCCAACAACCTTTTTGACTGTATGAATATCATCATCATCAAGTGGAATAGGTAGCTCTGCATTTGGCTCATGAGCTACAATAATCGTCACTTTCAGATGATCTTTCAAAAGAGGACTATTATGCAGTGTGGCATCTGGGATATTGAACACTGTATCCCTCACTACAAGGTGATAGGTGGGTGTTGACTGATATAAATCACCATCATTATCAACCTATAGAAGATCAGTACAGAAAAATTATCAGTGTTTGTATGATTCACATTTCATGGGAAAAATTATTAGAATATTGATTACCACGACTAAGACAGTTCTTTGAGGTGAATGGCTCACCTCAAAGCTGCTGGGGGTGGGGTGGGATGTTCACACGCTGGTTGTTCCTGAGTTGTGTCTTCCCTTTGCTTCCCAGCCATAAAAGTTTCTAGAAACTATCCCTGCCATTGAAACCATTCTTTAAGGGTTGGTATTTTTTCGCTCATTTTTTCCAATTTTTCATTTGTATCATCCATTTTTTTCTTCCTCTCAAAATATACTCGGGGTGTCACCCCAAACCCTGCACCTCTGACACAACCGTATTTTTATGGCTGCATCAAAGCCGTCAATAATTTGTCAATATCCACTACAGGAGTAGCTGATTCTTGTGACTGTCGGATATAGGAAAATAACTAATTATTTTTATGTAATAGCAATTTAAAAAAAATCTTTTTATCATTGTGTAATACACACACATATTTCCCACACTTTCTATGTGTTCTCATCTAGTAACTTCCCTTATTTGTTCACACGTGCCTCCTTCCATAGCACATGAGGTGGGATGGAAGTGCATTTGGTTTTAGACTCATCAATATACATATAAACATAGAAAGATAATTATTATGTTGTTTATTGGAACCTAACAATATTACTATAAATTTAAAATACGTACCATTTTCTTTTATAATGATGCGTACTCCATCCTTGGTTTACGATAGGGGTATGTTGGTTTTGATGCACATTCCTTATTTTCAGTACAAAGTTTCTGTTTCATAAATGAAATATTGACAATCAAATTGATGAATATAGGAATTCTCAAACAACGTATTATCACCCACAATGTACCTGAAACATCTCATCCCCACAGCGGCCAATAAATGCTTCCCATGCTTCTTGGGATATCAGGTGATCTTAGACAATGGGTGGGTGTGGGTTTTTTTACCTTTGGAATCTTTCAGGTGACATCTTGTTAAAATAGTGCGAAAACCTCAATGAATCCTCCCTGCAAGCCTTAGTACATAATCCTTGTGTGAATCATCTACTATAAATGTACTCTGCAAGAGATTGAGAAGAGTAAGTCATTGTTTCATTATTTTATTTGCTAGTAAATTAAAGAAATAAATTCATAATGTTACCGTAATTTCTTCCCAGATCATATCCTTCAGCTCAGACACAACATGGTGCCATGAATCTATGTCAATCGGCACGTGTTGCTGAGTGACAACTCCAATGTAGCTGCTAAACATAGCCTTGTTGGGATTCACATGTTGG
This sequence comes from Viscum album, assembly GCA_963277665.1. NCBI lineage: Eukaryota > Viridiplantae > Streptophyta > Magnoliopsida > Santalales > Viscaceae > Viscum > Viscum album. Next base: position 1,028,440,804 of record OY728127.1, read on the forward strand.
CCTTGTGCATTCCATCAGACTTTAAATTTGATGCCTTTGCTTTTCACCTTAATAATTTTGGCTAACACCATCAAACTACGATGCTCTTGTGCTTTCTATGACGTCGGTCCTTCATTCCCGACTATTTCATCGATATCAACATCATCTACCTGTTCATCAGAAATGGTATCAACAGTATGTGCTGATGGTTGTTGGACCTCAACACTAGGAGCAGCAGGAGCCGCAGTAGCAGGAGTAGCAACAGCCGTAATAGGAGTAGCAGGAGCAGCAGGAGCCGCAGCAGGAGGAGTAGCAGGAGCAACAAGAGCCACAGCAGGAGCAGCAGTAGGAGCACCAGGAGCAGCAGCAGCCGCAACAGCAACAACTTGAGAGACTTGTTCAGCCTCAAGGTTAGGAGCACCAGAATGTGCTAAAGTCATTATCTATAAAAGTGGTTGAACAGTTAATTTAGATTACATAAATTCAGTAATGATAAGATAATAACATGAGATAACAAGATCTATATTACAAACAAAATATAACTTGTTTATTGAACTCTCTTTCTTTTTTTCAAATGTTGAAGGGATTTGAAACCTCAATCGATTATCCAAATCCCTTCATTGTGGTCTCCTACAACATACAAAACATCATCTGCATTGGGACCGCTCTGAAATGATTGCGATGTACCACTAAAAAGATCGTGCTCAACTAAATTTTCATCGGAACCTTCAGTAGTTTTGGGAGATAACAGAACAATTGGCCACTTTCGGTTTGTGGGATCTGGAACATAAAAAACTTGTACCACTTTTGATGCCATTATAAACTATTCGTCTTTGTACCCTTCTTTACTAAAATCAACTTTCACAAATCCCCATTCATCAATTTTAACACCACTATTGTTATCAACCCATTTGAATTGAAAAATCCGCAATTGGAATGTCGTATAATCCAACTCCCATATTAGTTTGATAATGCCAAATTATGACATATTTGCATAAAATGGATTTATGTCCTTACTACAAGAAACATGCATCGCTTCAGCCACTAGCGTAACTACACTATTTTTCATGGTACTATATTCATCATGTTCATCTGTATAGAATGTATAACCACTAATTACATAACCACTGTAAGATAATATATACACACTTGGTCCAGCGACTAGCCATCGAAGTCATTCTAACATTGAATTCAGATTTTCATCCAACTACTTAAAAATATGGTCCTGAAACCATCCTATAAACTGTTGATTATGTGTATCTGATAACCATTTTTCAGCCCTTGATGGATTCAACTGCCTAAGAATTTAATTGTGAGTTTCAATATATATAGAAACCTCCCAACTGTTATGCAAAAAATAAATATGGGTCTGCTTCTGATCTGTAATACTGATTGTCACAACTTCTATTCCATAAATTACCTCACCCTCAATGCGTCCAGTGTGATGAGATTTCGGGAGACCAATGCTTTCCACATTAAATAGTTATTCAGTACAAAATTCAATGGCTTCCTCAACAATATATCACTCCACTATACAAACCTCTGGAAGACTTTGATTTTTGACATAACCTTTCAAAATCTTCATATACTGTTCAATAGGATACATCAATCTATAGTGCATAGGGCCAGAATGTCAAATCTCTCTCACCATGTGAATCATCAAATGAACCATAATATCAAAGAATATTGGTGGTAAGAGCATTTATAATTCACATTATATGATGAAAATTTCTTTTTCCATAGCTGGCAATTTCACAGTGACTAAAACTTTTCTACATATAGCTTTGAAAAAGAAACAAAGTTTGGTTAACGTATGACGGACATTCTTGGGAAAAATGCAATGTAATTCTATAGGAATTAGATCTTGCATCAAAACATGGAAATCATGTGATTTAAAACCTTTTAACTTCAAATAATTCATTGACACAATGTTCTTGATATTTGACGAGTACCCCTCTGGAACCTTTACAACACTAAAGAAGTGGAAAAACTGATATCTCTCCTCCCTAGAAAGAGTATAAGCAGATGGAGGAAGAAACATTAGATTTTCACCCTTCACAGGAGCCAACTCTTCTCGTATTCTCATGTCAACCATGTCCAGCCTTGCCTTAATTCCATCTTCTATTTTTCAGGGGCATTTAGAAACATTATGATAATACTATCACATACATGTTTTTTCACATGCATCACATCAAGAAAATGTCTAACGTACTAACAATTCTAGTATGGTAATTAAAAAAAAACTGATCTCTTATTCCAACCGATTATCGTAAGGTGTTTCGAAAATGGTTTACCAAAAAAAGTGTTCAGATCGTTTACTTTCTCAAATAGCTGATCACCCGTTAGTGGAGACGGTGTTGCGTGTTGTTTTGAACTTCTATTGAATGATGTCATCCATGATCGGTACTTATGCCAAGGAGGTAGAAATCTACGATGTCCTAGAAACACAAATTTCGATGAATGTTTCAACCTAATTGATTTTGTATCTTTTTCGCACATGGGGCACCCTTGAGTTCCTTTAATGTTATAGCCTAATTTCCATAAGCAAGGAAATCATTTATTTCCCCATAAAACATCACTCTCAACGTAAAGTATTCACTTTTATATGCATCATAAAACATTACACCTGAATCCCACAATAACTTCAAATCCTTGATCAAAGGAGTATGATAAACATCAATATCATTACCTAGTTGTTTTGGCCCAAATATAAGAATAGATAACATGATGAATTTCCACTTCATGCATAAACAGGGTGGAAAGTTATAATTTACCAACATAACACGCCATGTACTATGAGTGCTGGTTTGAAATCCAAAAGGATTCACTCCATCTGTAGATAACGCAAGACGAAGGTTTCTCGTCTCTTTTCCAAATTCAGGATACTCATGATCAATTTTATTCCATTGAGGAGAGTCGGCCAGATGACGTAATTTCCCATCTTTACTTCTTTTATCTGCACGCCACGACAATTGTCTTGCAGTTTCTTCACTTCCATATAGACTCCTAAACCTTGGAATGATTGGAAAGTACCATACACCTTTTGTAGGATTGGATTTATCTTTCTTATATCGAGAAGCACCACACTTTGGGAATTATGTAAGTGATTTTTTCTCCTTGAGAAACAATATAAAGTCTTTCGGATATGCATGTATTCTTTTAGAAATCATACCCATCGACCGTAGCATTCATCTAGCTTCATATGTCTGGCTTGGGAGGTTATTATCTTCTGGGAGAATGTCATTCAAGAGAGCAAGTAGTTTCATAAAACTGACATCAATCCATTAGTTTCCTTCTTTCAATTTATACAACTTTAGTACAGCTGACAATGTGGTATACTTAGTGCAAGCAGCATAAAATGGAATCTTTGCACAACTCTTTAACTTCTCAAACAATTTTGGGAAATCACGGAGTTCATCTTCAATTGTATTTGTCATTTCCTCCATAAGATCTTCATCATCATTGACATCTGTAATCACATCCTCCATACAGTCTTCTTCATTTTCCATATTTGTATTCATATCTTATGATCCATAAAACACAGTTTTATCCCATCCAGTCGCTACATTCTCTTTTTCTCCGTGTTTATTCCTACATTTATAACTCCAATCTATTCTGTGACATATCAAATGTTCTTCCAACTAATCTGGAGTAAGTATTCTAGAATAAATACAACGTAATCACAGAAAAAGGATTTTAGAACGATCCTTTGCATGATCCTTTGCAAACATTATGAACTCTTTCACTCCATTCTCGTACTCTATTGTCAAACAATTAGCGTCCATCCAATATTTATTCATCTTTATCCTATTTGAATTTCAAATATTAGTATTTATGGTTCACGTACAAAAAACAAGACTTCCAAATACAGTAGAAGAGAACCACTTCCTTATAAAAATAGAGATTAATAGAGCCTAACCATTAGTGTTTATTCATCTTCATTAAATATAATTACTTTAGATTAATTATAGTTTCCTCAAATCACCCCAGACCAAACACAAGAATAATCAAGAATGATACATCCACTACTCCTAGGTCTCTACCCTACATTCAATAAAATCATGCCTAAATATCCATATATCCACACATACCCATGTCACAAACACATAAAAACCATATCCACATCAGAACCAATATACCAATATGGATTTAAATCAGGTTACTCAACTCAAGTGGTGGTGTGTAAGAAATAATAAGAAAATATAATAAGAATATAGTCACACATAAATCTCAAACTGGTGTTAATAATCCAATAAAACAAAGGTATCATTCCATCTATCAAAATACTCCGAAGGAGCCCAAATGCGACAGTAGTCCCAGGTGGTGAAGGTTCCTGAGGAGTAAGGGGAGAACATGCACCTATAGGGGTTTGAGTTCAGGTCACTGAGATTAAAGGTGGCCCGATACTCCTATAAGGGTTCATTTTATATTTCACAAACCATGTCCTGGTACCCTAGGATGTTAACCCACTGCTGGTGGAACTGAAACCGTTCATGATGATCATGCCAAGAAGAAATGGAAACCAAGAGGGGGGAGTGAATCAAAATACCCCAAGAAAGATGTAAAAACATGGTATTTGAGAATAGTTTAGTGGATTTCATGTTGGGTAGACACCTATCCAATAGACTCCATAAGCGGTGATGGCCCCTACAGTTCTTTCACCCAGTGAAACTATCACTTGAGAAGCTGAGATCAATGAGGCCCTTCCCAGCCATGAACTGAACAAACTCCATGATGGCCTTCCTCTGGAATGGGCTTCTACCTTTCCTTTCCTTTGGGTTGTAAATGAAATTAAGTTCTCCCCCAGCAAACAATGGATGGTGGCCAGGATCGAAGGTATTTTTTTCAAAAGGACAATCAATCCCCCTCAATTTTTTAAAATACCAATACCATAAACCATTTAAAAACAAGCCATTTTAATTTATTTTTGGAATCATTTCCAAAAAAATTCAATAAACAAACACATTCCAAACCATTTGGAATTTTATTTAAAGAATCAACTTATCTTTATTTTAAACCATGCTTTTATTTTATAATATCAAATCCACCAACAATATAAGGAAACCTAATTTATTTCAAAGAAAAATGTTAATTCACAACAAGATACCATTCATTCCATATATTATTTTCATTAATAGGGCTATTTTGTGCATCAAAATGATCAAAAAAAGTCTAAACAACTTCAGATGGATTAAATATGAATTCATGAAACACATGAATCCCAAAAAGAAGATATAGTATAGAAACAACCACTTGGAATATTTGGGATCAAAACACAATGAATCTGAATGTGTCTACTCAAATGAAGAACATTGAATCAAATAAAAAGGATCTCAAAAAAAGTTAAAGGAGATACTATAACCATAATTCCCCATAAAAATTATAGATCTAGTAAATACCAAGGCTTCCATAGCCCACAGGAACAAATAATCAAGTGATGGTGAGATATTGAAGTTCAAGAAAAGAAATAAATACCAAAAGAGGATCACCATTTCAAATGAAACATCAATCCACCAATAGATGAGTATAGAAGAGCCAAACTATCCAAAGGGGATACCAAGGCTTGAGTTGGTTGAGTTAAACATGAGTGAGAAGATAAAATAAATAAATGGGGGGTATCGGGGTGCAATTACCCTACTACCTCGATGCTTCCTCATATACAACGACACCACTAGCTAGATAGTGGCCCTCACTAGCTATACAATGGTTATAGTATAAATGTTATAACCATATGTTATCCCACTGGATAGTCACTACAGACCCACCAGCTAGCTGATGGCTATAGAAGTTTTTTGTATCCATTGTGAATCCCATTTCCTAGCCAATTACCCTCACCAGCCATTCAGTGGACCACATGATGCTTTCCAACCAACATGTTCACGTCCACATGTTCTATGATAGTCTGGTACATCCTATGACCCCTCAAGAAACCCAAAAAAACTCAAAGAGCATTTCTTTGATGAAAGAGATACTGAGATGTTACAATTATCCCCATCGTTCTGCTTTTTATCCGAATAAATATTCTAGTACGAAGGAAAAAACTGTTGAAAGAAAAATAAATTCCACACAATAATTATTGTGTGGACAATTCACAAAATATAGGAAGATTCACCGAATAGAGGACCACTACGAAACCATTAAAATGAATAGATAACCAATATTCCTAAGAACCATTAATGTATATCCTCCAAGAACATCATACATCTCCAAATGACACGTCTACATCACTAAGAAGATAGAAAATCCCAATAATGTTTAGAGACCTAGCATAGGTCACCCAACCATTTAAATTTTCACTAAAATGGTGGGACATAAGATGGAAATATACTAAGAACACATCCCTTCACCGAAATAAGAGACTAAATCCATTAACCATGAAGAACCAATAAGAGAATAATTCAAAACCTAAGGAAAGGTACACCCAAAACATACCAATGTATCCAAATGAAATAACACAATCAATATCCATCAATGATTAAACCAACAAAAAGAAAGTAAAAAACTAAAAATTATTTATTCCTCGATTAAGTACTCGATGGAAACCTTGAATTCCCAATATAGAGTGTCACCCATCGATGGTCACATTGAAGTAGTCACTAACACCTCCCAGTGCCTGGTCCATCAAGAGACTTCATAATCATAGTCATTTGAGTACACACCAAAAGCCAATCTATGTCCAACCATAAATAGATAATATAAAATTTTTTTTGAACAAAGATGGAAAACTAATATCTTAAAAGATAGACCACCCAACACATAAATATTGAGCTCTAACCAAGAAGTTGGGAATCAGAGGACAATAAGGAATAATAACCACCTTAATGGTCTCGAACACCCACCCAAAGAAGACAACCATGTAAAGAAACATAAGGGATTTTAAATGGAAATAACATAAAACATCTGTAGGTTTCCAGAAAAGGATGAATCATGTAGCCTACAACCATAAAAATCTCAAATATCCATTAAATATATCATGCAAAATCAACATATGGTTATGTGTGATGGGTGAGGAGAACGATATTAAAAAATGATTTGGAAAACATGCCTTAAAGGGAGGTCCGGAAAACCGAAACTCGAGGGAGTTGCGGGCGGCGGAGGTCCGGAAAATCGAATCTCGAGGGCATTGCGGGCGGCGGAGTTCCGGAAAACCGAAGATCGAGGGCGGTGGAGGTTCGGAAATGCGAACTCAGCGGGCGGCAGAGGTCTGGAAATGCGAACTCAGAGGGTGGGAGAGGTGAGTCGTAGGGTTCCAGTACTGCGAGAGGTTTTGGTCACGATAAAATAAGGGCACTCTGTGACCGACTTTATAAAAAAATAGACTAAGGTTTTATCAGTGCTAAAAAAGGGATGATAAAGACTACATTTATCAGTGCTAACATTTTAGCGTTGATAATGGTTTCCTTTATCAGTGCTGATAATGGTACTCTTTATCATCGCTAAAAAAGCGCTGATAAATCCTTCCTGTATCAGTGCTAAAATTTTAGCGCTGATGCATGGATTCTTTATCAGTGCTTTTCCAGAGCTGATAAAGGGTCGTTTTATCAATGCTTTATTTAGTGCTAATAAAGGGTAACCTTTATCAGTGGTTTTTCTTAGCGCTGATATAAGGGGGCGCTTCCCTTGCCTGTTTTTGTAGTAGTGTATGAAGAAAGCGTGAACCCATTCACAATTCCTCTATAATTTTAAATGAAAAAAATAATCAATATTTGTAAATACTAATTAAAAATAAATACATATTAATTAAAAAATCATCAATTTGTTAAAAAAATCAGTAAATATAAATAAATATTAATACATATTAATTAAAAAATCATCAATATGTATAAAATATCAATAAATATAAATAAATTATAATACATATTAATTAAAAAATCATCATTATGTATAAGATATAAATAAATATAAATAAATAACAATACATATTAATTAAATAATAGAAAATATTAATAATAGTGTTCATGACCATTTTGATCAATTGGTTTTGATTCTTGGTGCACTGCTCGATCACCAGAAGTGTATATTCATTAATTTTTGAAGTAGATCCATACATCCACATTTATTTCCAACTAAATATGTCAATATGTTAATATATCCACTTTACATTACGAAACATTCATTCCACTTTCTCTCCTGTATATTTATAGGAAGTAAAAAGATTAAGGGAAAATGGTATAAGTTCATACTTAAGAAATGTGTCATCCATTATTTCACTTTAAATCTACATGATTCATACTAAGTCTAGAAAACAATAGGATTTTATCTGGGAAATAATTTTTTCCTCTACCAACTATTCATGATACAACAAGAAATGTGAACTCATAGACTTATCATTAAGGGTAATCCAATTTCATTTCTGGATAATGATATTAAATGATATCTGGAATTTTTATTATAACAATCAACCTAAAATTCATGCACTCACTTTAACAAATAGATAAAAAAAACATTCAACTGAAAGAAGAAGGATAAGCATCCTTTGATCGCATCCGTACACAAAATTCTCTTATGTCATTGATTAATTCAATTAAAACCCCTTTCTGTTGAGTTTATTTTTCAAAAACAAAGGAAGATCAATTCATCAAAATATACATATTTCAATAACATGATCTTCGTGAACATTCTACCATAATTAGATTTGATTCTAATTGATATAATAATTCTTGCAGTAACTTCATTTTTCTTTATTTACCCCCCCCCCCTAAGGGAAACACTGATAAACATCTTTATAATGATGGATCTATTCCATAATGGGTTTTTCAAGATGTTCCAATAGAGAGAATACACTAGAATGCATCTTTAACTTATGACTTTCCAGACTAGAAAACTTATATAACTTCACAAAGAATGATCTTATTTTCAATACTTATTCTTTGGGATACCAAAAGTATGATAAAAAAATGATGATACCTTCTTTAAACTTTTTTCCTGGATATGCTAACACATTATCAAAATTCATTAATGATGAACCTCTTTTGTTATTTTTATTTGAAAATCAATTAAGGAATCATTCAAGGATGATAACTTCTTCATATCTGTGATCAATAATTGATAGCAATCACTGATTCTCATGTTCTTCTCCTCAAAACATGGTTCACCATCAATTCCTTATATCAGAAGAATAGATATAAAAAATAATGAGTAAGTAAATTTGGTGGATCTTACGTAATATTTAATGTGAATGGGAATGTTGAGTTTTTTTCTCAATCCATTTGGTCCAATTCTTCTCGTATTCATGATTTCATATCTGAACATCTGTTCTGATTTATATTAGTGTAGAAGGGATATCTAGACATTAAATTTTGATTTTTTTGGATATTTTTTCCTTATTATCGTTCATTGATGATGAAATCTTAACCCTCTTAGGGATTGGTTCTAATCCTGGAAGAATATCAAATTAATATTTTTCATAATTTCTATAATTGAATCACCTGGTGGAGGTATTTTAACCTTAAAATCCTCTAGTGAAGATTGTGAACCTGCAGAATCTGTATCCTTTTATAATGTATGAATATGTATCTTCCCTAAATTGGACAAATGAACTCCTAATTTCACACATCTCATATTGTGGTTTTTTTTTGATATTTATTCATAATCACAAACTCTTCACAAATATCCATTACTCATTCAATTTCTTCTTCATGCAATATTTTTTTTAACAAAATTCACTTTCCATGATCTTTTAAATTTTACATCCAATTTCAAATCATTGAGATCAATAATATTTTTCAAGATTTCTTCAAGTTCACGGATCTTTTCATCCAGAGTCATTTTGAATTTAAAATATTTAAAATAATTAATATTTATTAATGAAATTAAGAATATTATTTATTATACATTTATAGATAATCATAATAGCTATTATTATGAATATCAAATAATAATTAATGATTTTTTAGATAATAAGATAGTTGTAAGGAACTTATTAAAAAAAACTCTATAAATAATAATAGCATGGCACATACAACATGTATCCTAAACATAATATCAACCTAATATACACCTCTATGATGGATGCTCTTTTGTCCCACAACTAGAACTATACTAGATGCGTCCACAATGTGTCTGTCTATGTCTCCACTCTGGTGTACGCTACTCTTGTATATCATCAACTGCAACCATCTCCACATCCTCCTATGTGAAATGTGATAGATGTACAGTCTTTATTCCTATACCCTATCTTGGCACTAAGGATAGTAGATGTTGGATGAATATTTTTCCAATATGTGAAGAAGATGGCTATTGTGATGTGGATGTCTGCATAGATGGGAGTAATAAAGCATCTAGGTATGTCCAGTCAACATCTATATCTACCTCTGGATGTGACTCAAAAGATGGAGGATCATTTGACAGATCATGATACACACCCTCCTCCTATGAAAAAACAACATACATAACAGGGTTTTCACCCCCAGATATATCTATATTAGGATCAGTAGGCTCCACAACCTCATTATCGTGTGGTGGATCAAAGAAAATTCCATGATAAATAACATTCATCGAATAAAGAAAATCTGCCACAAAACTATGAAAATATGCCTGGTCAAATGAATTTCCCTCTATAATATTATACATGTGAAGTAGATGACTGATACAAACATCATACAAAAAAAAATTCTGTTGTTAAGTAAGGTTAATAGAAAATCTGTTGAATATTGGAAGGAAGAATGTATACCAACTGATGAAAGCCCCATCTGGATCATGATAGAAATATGAATTGGGACTTGTAGTACCGGGATGCATAATCCATCTGATCCAACATATGAAAATGAACTTTCTTTGCCCCTCATAACATAGACTCCTTTCATCTATCACATATATCTATATATGCAGCATGGTATCTCCCTCAATAAAAGTCTCTCTTCCCTGACATCTTCAGGGAATGCAGTGAAGCTAACTGACTGGGCGAGTCAGGAACAGGCTGAAAGAATACTAACTTCTACATATCTCTATCGGTCTGATTCCACTAGAAAATATGAAAATGAATCAATGGAACAATACAGGAGACAGTAGCAAGCATCGTCGTACAATATGGTGGAAGACTCTGAATGTTATCATCTGTATATGGAATCCATGTAATATGAAAGAAAAATGAATAATCAATTAATAAATGAAGATATGTATAATAAAGAATAAATATTTAACCATATAAATAATAATCACATACATCATCTGGTCAAAGGCCATCCAACATAAGTCTGTAGGGGTGGACGTCGTCTCTGGTAGAATCTAAATGTCGATGTGCCTGGATCCACTTTTAGATAACACTGGTATAGTTACATTTCATAATAGAAAGTTATACAATTAAGTTATAAATTTTAAGGATATAATAAAATACCATCATCCATCATAAGACTCTACTAAAATATCAGCAGGAAATGGTGCATGAGCATGTGGATCTAAAAGAGGGATGTGCTCCCATACCAACATCTATAGATGAACAATGAATCATGTGATCTACATCTTATCAACGTGACATGCACTGTATAATGCCCTATATATATATTATATTCAAGAATAACACTTGTTATACATACCTTCCTTGTTTAAATCCTATATAAAAGGTAAATACATCATATGTACAAAATTAGTGGAATGATCAATGACAAGATTTTGAAAGATCTGCCTCAAAATATATGCACACGAAAATCACAGCACGATGATCTCGTCAGCATCCTCTTTAAGATGTTTGAAGTGATGGTATAATTAGGGAGTGCATAATCTACCTCCAATGACGAACCTACCATCACTATGGACTAATATACCCAGTAATCTATGAACAAGGTCAAACCAATCTGCTCTAACTCGGACTATCAAAGCCACACTATCGATGGAGAGGCCCAATATTATGGACACATCCTCCTGGGTAATAGTCATATCCCCCTCTCTAACATGGATTGTAGGTGACTATGGCCTCTATCTCTCTACAAGCACAAAAATGAGTTGATGATTGACAAAGGTGAAGTAGCACTTTGCGATGCCATAGAATCCAACGCGACGAAGATGGGTGATGATAGAGGGAGGTGGTGTGGAATAATAGAAATGATGAGATCTACGTACACTCAAAGGAGGAACATGATGTCCCTCTAAAACTATATTTGATACATGAGTAGTCTGGGATGTGAGAAATGGAGGACCTTTCATCTGAAAAAAATCATATCACCCTTATGTTTTTATAGTGAATTCAATAAAAAAATTTTTTTTTAAAAAAAAATTAACAACTAAAATAAGGTAGAAAATATATGTGGGCGTTGTTGTTGGTTTAGGTTATGAATTTTTGTTTTATTGATCTCTAATGAAGTTTAATTTATTCTATGTTTTTTTATATAAAGGAGTGCTTATGTGAAACCCACATTTTACATGTGGAAGCAGGATATATTCATCTTCATTGTATATTTATTTTTTTAATAGTTATAGTATCAAAAAAATTCTTTATGATAGAATCCAGAAATGGGACAAACCAAAATTAAAACATGTTAGAAATGGAACATGTCAGAAATAAAAGGATTCATTACTGAAATGTCCACATATAAAACAAAATATACACATTAATGATAAAATACAGAGACTTGATCATTGATTATGGTATGTGGTGCTCTGACCTTCCACTTGGGGACATCTAGTACATGTATGTCCTTCTACATTTGAAATACTGCATTGTAGTCCCCCTCCTCATTTCTGAGGCCAATCGTTCTTATTTTTTATTTGAGTTTACTTTGGTATTCCTTAGGGGTGCAACCTAATATTATGAAGCCAATAATTTAAAAAATTATAGAAATTGGAAAAAAACATAAGTGAAAAAAGAACCAACTTATGAAACCTAGAAATATTAGGGATGATAGTCGGTTGATCAGTAGATAATGTGATAAAATGAAATTCACTAAAAGGCATGCAAGCTGTACTGTAATTGTTAATCAAAGTTCCCATGTGATACACTGGGTCATCATAGGGCTCCAATGATATATTTATCGAATCACAAGCTGCAATAACATGTACACATAGATATCTCAATTCCGGAAAGTTTCCACAATCACAATACATGTTATCAAGCATCACCACAAGCACTTGATTACGGGTTCATGTCACTCGATCATTGCACTTTCTTACATGAAATATCCTCTTTTCCCTATCAAAGGTTAGACCAATCTAACATGAATCCTAAATCAGTATCTGATCAATTTCACATTGAAAATACTGAGTAAAATACATTCCATTTTCTATCCTCTAATTGGCTTTTTCAGACTAGTCAAAAAGTAATGTACACATCTATAAGATGTATATTTCACTAAACCTATGATTGGGAGTTTTTATACACCCTAGAGGACCCCATTTATGCACTCCACTATATTAGTGTTCATATGGCTATATCTTGATCCACCATCATTTTATAATGACCATTTTCCTTTGAAATCTACATCATATATTCATAGACATATTCAGTAGACATTAGAATCTATTCATGTTGTCGATCAAACCTTTCCTGTTGGGGATCATATACTGAAAACATAAATGAATAATGTAATAAAAAGGATATTAAATTTTCCTTTAAAAAAATTAGTTTAGAAAAACATACCCAACTTGAGGGTCACCTTATTTATTGCCTCATCTCTAAAATTATTATGAATATTACTTGAAATTTGAGTAATTAAATATTGATGATAATCATTTGGATTAGTCCCTGAAACCATATCACTATTTAAGGCCTCTATAATCACTCGATAGTGATCAGATATCAGACCCATGCCCTAGTTTTTTGTGACATTAATGTGTACACATGCTGAAAACCAGATCCAACATTCAAAATATTTATTTTCAAAAATAGAAAATTCAACTGGTAGAGGAGGAAGATTACCATCCTATATTGAAACAATCAGTAGAAGACCTGTATTCTTTCCATAAATGAAAATTCCATTAACCTGAATGATTTTTTTACAATGGGTAAAAGTAGTGATGCACGACCTGAATGCCCGAAAAATCTTATTGACCTTCACCTTTGATCGATCAACTCAGTTATTGGGGGACACATACTCAATAGTGACCAAATGATAAACAATATGATTATTGAGAGACAAAAATTCCATAATTTTTGGAAACATTTCATAATATTCGTCCGAATGGCCATAGAATATTATAATTGCCTTCTATTTTTCGTTACATGTTTTGTTATTGGATATCTTATAGATAAAAAATTGTTGAATTATTTTCTGAAAAAGGGAAATGAGAACATCATAACATGTTCATATCATCTAAAAAATAGTATTTGATATAATCTCTGCCTCATGTGAAGAGTGATCCTGCGATAAGCATGGATGCACATAAGTGTGCGAGCCTTCTAATTTGGTTATCATCCAACATGAAAAAATTTATCATATATTTCCCTTAATCGGAATTTAAATTCTGGCTGAAATTTTTCCCATCGAACGAAATATATTTTTCTTCTTCAACTCATCAACCAAAAATTTGAATTATCAATATATGTGGTGTGGATTTGTCACATTTATCATGGAATGTTTTCTTTCAAAATATTTCTCAACAATGATTGTGTTATCATTTGATGTGGATCTATTCCCTATAATTCTAGGGAATTTAGAAGTCGGTGTAATGAAATCCTAATCAAATGGATCTTCACGTGACATTACATCAACTAAGGAACTCAATAACAAAGGATGATTACCACTAGCTGGTGGATTCCATGGATGTCTATCTCTCGTAGGAACCTCAGAAGGTTCAATCCCCACATCACCCTATTGTGGATTATTGTCTCTTAAAGGAACCTCATATGGTTCATTCACCACATCACCCTCACCCACATCATCTCCTGACACCTCACTATATTCTTCTTCCTCAGATAAAATTTCATTCTCTATATCAACAGTACACAAAGGGATGACATTTACATTTCTATCCAAAATCTGGTCATCTTCATCACAATTTGGTTATATAACAGGATTCATATGAGGAGGATGAAATAAATAATACTCTTTTGAAGGACCGACATCTACAGAGCTCACAACACATGGTTCTGTAGTATTCAGTTTCAGCACATTAATATCAAAAATCACCACAAAAAATTCCATCATACCATTAGTTCACTGTTTCCTGAATAACAAATATGTATCCATCCAATCCCCATCATCGACAAGAGGGTACTCAATGTTCCATAAACATTCAAGATATTGAAGATGTTGATATATTATTGAATTAATTGATTGATCAACCCTTAGTTTTAACCAAATATGAATGTTAATGCGAACTTTATCCAATGTCAGCCATCCCTGAAAATTTTACACTCTTATAGGTGGAAAACTATATATAAAACCCTAATTGGTATAATTTACCTCACCGTTGCAATATATTTGTGCATACATGATTACCTAGAAAATAATAATTAATAAAATATTATATACTAAATCAAAATTTTGAATTATTTAAATTTGTTATGATTGAATAATTGACTCGATCTTGAGACATTTTCTATTTATTAGTTTATCACTATAAGGTATAGTGATAGTGATATTATTACCAAAGAAAGTATAATATAACATTATATATTTTTATACCACTTATCAAATGATTCATAAATTTTAACAACATAGGAATAAATAACCATGACTTGATCTTGAGACTTACTATGGATTAGCTTATCATTATATGATAAACTAACCAAAACCTACGGGTGGACTCCTAGAGTCTCTACTATCAAATATTTCAGCAACTTCTAGTCTCATTTCAAATACCAAAGCCTCTTTTTTAACACCTCTTATGAAACACCTTTTCTTGAATGCCACTTTGGGGATGCCTTTTTGAGGATACCTCTTCAGGGATGCCTCTTTGGGGAAGGCACTTTTCGACCGCCTTTCAATTACAAATTTAATCACATGCATGTGAGGGGGTCTAGGAATATAAAATACATAAATTTTTTATGAGGAAATACATGTCCTTACATACTTAGTGAGAGATGACTCACATGTCAACAATGCGGAAACGAAAATGAAATTATTAGAAATTATATAACCACATACAATAAAAAAAGGCATGTAATTCAATTATGCATTGGTCGGTCATCTCAAGATCAATCATCACACAATACTCTTAACATGTATTTTGATATACTTATTATTTTCTACATATTTTATAACTTTATCTATTACTCGATAAAATATATATCAAATAACTACACCTTTTTTCCAAAAATTATACTTCTCAATTTGTATATATATATATATTTAATAATAACATTTAATAAATTTAATTAAATCTAATATAATTTACACTTACATAACAACCATTACCATACCGAACACTTAAGTTATATTAAATTTTATAAAATTACACACACATATATATATATATAATAATTTTTTTTGTCATTCTATTACTTTCCAAAATATAAGTAAATATATTTTATACTTTATTACTTTAAATAATAAATATTTATAATTAGTAGTAAATAAAATTAATATAATTTACACTTACATAGAAACCATGAAAATAATATAAACATATTTTATTTTCAATTTAATAAATTTACAAATATATATATTTTGATCATTTTTCTACTTTAAAATATTAAATTAATTATATTTCATACTTTATTACTTTAAATAATAATTATGTACACTTAATATAATTTAAAATTATTATTTAAAGAAAAGTGTTTTTATACCATTAACAAAAATAATTTTCTATATATTTATTAATAAATTTAAATATGATACTTAAAATATGTAATATATTTCTAATAAATTATATATCTAGGGTATATAATATTATAATTTAAATTAATATTACTTTAAAAATAGCATATATTATACACATATAAATATATTCAACTCGATATTTAAATTAAAAATATATAATTTTTTAAAAATAATTTTATTTCCTTAATGTATAGAATATTATAATTTCAATTAATATTACATTAAAAATAAAATATTTTACATACATATAAATATATTCAACTCTCCATTTAAATTAAAAATTTATACGTTTATAAAAATAATTTTATTTCCCTGAATATAAATTTCATTTTAGACACCCCATATTTAAATTTCATAAACATTCAATATGAATTCATAGAAAAAAAATAACTCATTAAAGGATTAAATAATAAAAAACACACTAATTTATACATTTATACATGAATCAATACATATTAAATAAATAAACTATACACATAGATACTAATTTTTACACATCACATATTAAATAAATAAACCATAAAAATATAAGGAATAAACATAATTAAACAATTAAAAATTTGAATAGAAAATTTATCTCTTTAAAAGAAGAAAATATATGTTGAGAAAAGAATCCTGTAGGGATTTCCAACAAAATTCAGAGGCGAGGAAAGAGATTTGAGGGGGGGGGGGGTCCTTTTATAAATCTCAGTTGAGTAGATGCGTGGACCCCAATCACACATCCTTTATCCAGTCTACGAAGGATGCATGAACGGGGTTCATGCATCCTCCATCGTGTCTAGGAAGTGTGAATGGGGTTCACACTTCTCTAGTGGAAAAGAGAGATGCATGAACCTGGTTCACACTTCTTATTGGGATTATATATGCGTGAACATGGTTCACACATCGCTGGTCTCCTTAAAAAAATGGGGACCCTATCCACTTAATTTTTTTAAAAACCTGTTAATGAAATCTGCAAACAACCATCTCCAGCAATTACAACACTACCCGTAGTAGTAAATAATCCGAAAAAACCCACACAGGCATCCCGACCATACCCAACATTCCTATCAGGAATCAATAAGTTCTCTAGAGGCATTAACTTCATCATCAATAACTCTGGATTCCACTACAAATTTTCAACCAGAAGTCCAATGAAATTTCTCATTCCAACTTCTGTTAAGTATGGTAACTCAGAAGATACATCTATTAAGAAGTCTTGAAATTGAATCTTGTGGAGTTTAGAGGGAATGAATCTTAATAATTTAAAAGGAATGACTATTATGGATTTAGATTAGATGACTCTTATATAATTGTTGGAGATGATTCTTACATATTAAAGAAGACTCTTATAAATGTCCCAACAGATTTGAAATTAAAATTTCCGAGAATTTTGTGGGAATCAACCATGGATGATTTATAGGACTATATTAATAGTTCTTTAATATTATTGATCTGGGATATCTTTTAAGAAGTATTCATTGAGTCTAAACACATTTCTAATTTTAAGGAAGACTGAATATGATCTCAATGGTAAAATTATTATATATTTTCGTTTTGGATATTGTAGACTCATTTTGACAGACTTATTTTGAAATATATTATATATATTCTCTCTCAACCATTTGATGTTTATAACAAGACACATGATATTTGAAGATGTACAAGAAGAAATAAATATGTGAAGAGTTTTTTAGTTCATAGTGAGATGATAAGATTGACTATTGTGTGGATTAATAGTCATTTTTTTAAAATATAAACGAATTATAATTATCTGAGTAATAATTAGTGTAAGTTGTTCACAAAAAAAACACTCAATGTTCATTATTATAGTTTAGATCACCAAGATCCTATTATACTCTTCAATATTCTCTACATGGTGAGAATATTAGTATTAACTAATTCATAACTTTTTTGGGGAGGGATATCACTGTTATAGTTGAAACTTTTTCTGATTGGGTAGTATAACACTAACTGACATTAACAAGAGTTACAACCCACTAGACTTTTTATAGGAGTCACAACCCATCTGGATTTTATCAAGGAGTCACAAACCACCCTTCCTTTTTAATTGTAGGAATAACATACTGAGACATATTTTGGATGTGAAAATATTAAACCGAATCTAGAGGCACAAACATAAGATTTAAAGATACAATAATGAAAAACCCAAATGAACTAAGATCAATAGTGGAGTAAATGATAATGAATGTTGACACATATCAATAACTTTGATCACTTCAGTAGTATATGATCATAAAAATAATTCCTTTGTGATCACAACAACGAAAAAATCATCAAAGTAGGGTTTTAGTGCTTCCCAAAATGATCATATGAATGTCATATTCTTTTGTATGTTTCTTCACCCAATTGTCATATGTGAATAAATGATTCCATGCTTATTTTATCACATTCCTCATCGATCACATTCTAGTGGTTGATACCATGTCCTGAATTATAATATTTTCTTGATTATTAAGGAGTGTGTAAAATAAAAATAACATGGTTCAACAGGTTAGATAATAAAATTTATAATAAAACCATTTACTTGTAATTTGAATTATCACGCTCATTATTAGACAGTTCTCATGCTCTATTATTCCTAGATAAAATAGCTTCAAAATACTTCCAATATAATCATTTACAAAAATATTTATTTACAATTTATAAAATAATTAGGAATATATTGAATAAATTTTGAGTATATTTAAATATCAAATAATCACTAAAATATATATTAGTAACACACATACTGTATATGTGTTTGGATAAGGAATTTATGAGAAAAAATATTTAATCAAAAGTCTAATTATATTTTTAAAAAATATATTCAGTTAATATTAAAATAATAGTTAAATATATTTCTTAACAAGTAATAATAATAATAAAAATAATAATATTTTTTATTTTATGGTAACAAATATATCCATTAATATATGGTAGCAGATGCTTTCCACTACTATTGTTAATTTTTTCATTGATATGCATACTATCATTAGTTATGATCACAACCGCTAGTTATAAAGTGCCCCCTCTTGTTATGTTTTCTACTGTTAGAACAAAATAGGTTACTACAATTATAGTTTAAGGGAGTGTTATCGTTAGAAGAGAACATAGGTGCTACTGATAAAAGGATGTGTTCTCCTACCATGAATGTGAGATGTTGTGTAAGGGTAAATGTATATCTCATGTAAGGGTGGGATGTAAGTTCTACAAAATGTGTAAGGGTAAGATAGCTAGCTACATAATGAAAAAATACGCCATGTAAAGGTGGAGTTTTCTACATAAAGGTAAAGTGGTACATGCTACATAAAGGTACACTATTACTTGTGTAATGATAGACAAAAAATTACATTTGTTGCATAAGGATACATACAGACTGCATAAATATGGACTTCAAGTAATATGCGTATTGTAAAGGTAAAGTTTGAACTGTGTAAGGGTATTTTTATGATACATAATGGTAGGAAATAATTTCTTATGTTTTCATTAGGGTAATCTGAACCCTGCATAAGGGTGAATCTAATTTTCTAATACTTGCATAAGGGTACTCCAATACTTTCATAAGGGTAACCTGAAATTTGTAAGACTTACGTGAATGTAGTTCAAAACACACGTATGGGTAACTCCCATGTGGTAAGGCTTATGTAAAGGTGATTCAGAACTCACGTAAGGATATCTCACATATTGAAATGCTTAAGTAAAGGTATTTCATAACTCACAAATGGGTAACTCACATGCTCTAATTCTCACATAAAGGTAGTTCAGAACTTCTGTAAGGGTAGAATAATAGTTACGTAAGGGTAAATGAAAACCTACGTAAAGGTAAAAATAATCTTATGGAACTTATGTATGGTTAAAAAATATTTATTAAAAATAAATAAAAACATGAGATCCATTTTATACTAAAATAAAATAATAGAAGAATAATAAAAATAAGTGATGAATAAAAATAATAAAATAAAAAATTTAATTATTAACACTTAAATTATTTTCAAATAAATATTTTTATATAAATATTTTCAATTTAACAAAATAATAAAACCAATAAGATATAATACCAAAACAAAACTCCAAACATAAAGAATTTACCTTTTTGTAAATTTCAAAACAAAACCAAACCATTTTATTTTTAAAAACTCCAAATTTTATCCCTTATGAAATTTATAAAAAAGTTAAAATATTATTAGACTGTTAAAAGAAGGATTAAAATATTTTAAAATATGTTAAATTCCCAATAAATACATACTTTTAAAACACACATATATAAATAATAAAACAAAAATTAATAAGATCACGTCAACTAAATTTTCATCATCTGAAGTTCAAGATTCATTTTCATTAAAATGGATTTAGTTCATCATGCATACAATTAAACTAATTTTATCATTCAATGATTATTTAATATAAATAGGAAAAAAAGAAATAACAAATAAACAATTAGCAAAAAAATTTAAAGCAGATTTTTTCAAGTTATTCCAGATTCAACATGTTAAAGGGAAACCTTTACCTTACAACGAATTAGGATACTTTATTTATAGATAAGAAAAGGTGTAAAATGGAGGTGTGAAACCAATGTAGGATCAAATATTAAAAAATTTCCAAAAAATATCTATTACTCTTATCACTCACTCTCAATATGGGAATTTTATATTTATCATTCCCATATTGTTACAAAAAAATTGGACATCCGGACCATTCACCCCTTTTATAATAACATCTACAAGTTGCTCAGATGTGTCAAAATGTTTGATGGTGATGTTATTATTCTCAAAGTTTACTTGAAAAAAGTGAAAATAAACTTCCATGTTATTTTTCCATTCATGAAAGTCTAGATTCATGGAAATCATGATAGCAGCATGATTGTCACACCAGATATGTTTCATCTTCTTGATAGTATTTCCAATCTACTATAAATTTTTTTTTCTAAAAGAATCATTATGGTCGCATATTCTATGTAATGAAAACCCAAATATACATTTGATTGAGAGATAACTATCCACTTCTTAATTTTCCTTGAGATCAAATTTACTACAATAAAAAGCAAAAAACCAGACATAGATCTCCTTGGAGAAAGAAATCCAACAAAATCTATGTCAAAAAATGCCTCAATATCTATATAATCATGATCAGAATATAGAATACTCAAACCCAGTTTTTTTTGACATATCTAACAATGCAAGGAAAAACCTCCCACAGTGTCTTTTTTAGAGATTCCATTAATTGAATCATTTTTCTAATTATAAAATTAATATCTATTCGAGTCATCATCTAGTAGTTAAGCTTCCCAACAAGTCTTCAGTATCATTCCGGTGAAGAAAAAATATCACATTCAGAATGAATTGACTATTCTATAGGTTTGAGTTTTGAGTCTACTGATTCAGCTTGAGTCATTCCATCCTCTTGTAGATGTTCAAGAACATATTTCCTCTATGATATAAAAATTATTTTAGTACATATAGATCCCACAATCCCTAAGAAATAACATAGTGGACCAAAATAATTTGTATGAAAATGTAAGTGATGGAAGGATTTGAGTAGATCAATGCCGTTATTATCACTTGTAGTAATGATAATGCCAAACACATAGACAATCAAGAGAGTTCTACTTATTTTATACTGATGATAGAAAATAGAGGAATATTTTATACTTTGACACATGCCAAATCTAAGTACAATAGTGAAAAAATCATGAACCAGACATGAGGTGGCTTCTTGAGGGCATACAATGATCGATGATGGAAAAAAACACTGTAAGGCTCTCCTTGAGCAGAAAACCTAGTGGTTTCATCTTATAATATTATTCATCATGAAAACCAGAAAGAAAAGATTTTTTCACATCCATCTGTTAAAGATGCTAGTGATAAAATGTGGAAGGACATATAAATAAGTAGACCGATGCCATTTTGGCCACATGAGAGAATGTTTCAAAGTAATCAGCACTATGAGTCTACACATAACCCTTAAGAACTATCCATTCATTATGATGATTTAGAGAACCATTAGTGTTGAAAGACATAGTATAGATCCACATACACCTGAACACATGTTCATCCACCGGGAGAGAGACAAGATACTACGTGTGGTTGTTTTCCAAGGCCTAAAGATTATCCTACATGGAATTTAAACAAATGATTTGATATTTTCATTAGCCATAGTGTGAAGATTTGAATGAGAATATAGTGTCACAATAGCCTAAGAGGTAGTGACAGACAATCCCTAACAAAAATATGAAGAACTAATATTTTCCTGACATCAGTGTTTACCATTTTGAAGGTCAATGGGTATCTCTGAAGATGGATTACTAGGATCGAGTATGTTTTCTGGCATGATAAAATTATCAGAACTCAGGGGGATTGGTTTTCAATGTCAGTGAGAGTAAACACGGCCAAACCGAGATCCAATGACATCAGGAAGAAGACATTATGGTGCTGGAGGATGAAGAGAATAGGGAAAAGTTATGGAAAAATATAAAATAGAAGATGATGGTGAGGATTCTATAAAGGAAATATCAGTAGAGGTGAAATAATGACACAAGTCTAGGTAAAAGTAGTGATAGCCATGTTGAGTTCAGGAATAACCATGAAAGATACATTTTAGTGCATGTGCATAAAATTTGGAAAGGGAGGGGTGAGTATCTCGTACATAATAGACACATCCAAATATGTGAAAAACTTATTTCCCTTTTAGATAGAGCTCCAAGTCATTGTCCTTGTTTGGATCAGGTAGTGGAGGTTCAACTGGCCAACCTAGCTGATCACCATAGGGTAGAACTGGTTGAGGATGATGATTGGTGGAAGAGGACATTACAAGATTTTCATCAAAAAAATTTGGGAAAGTATGAGGGCAGTGTTTCTTATGAAGTGACACAAGGTCCGAAAGAGGAGATAGAGATAAGTTTCAGTTTGATTCGGGCCCCAACAGAATATTGTGTCCCCATGGTAGTTGTCATATATGAGGACTTTTACATAAGTGTGGGACACAATACCTTGGTGAACAGAAGGAGGTAGATGTTTCATGTGATGACTTCCAGAAGGAGTTTCATGTAGAGTTCCTTTCATCAACCATGAACACTATGAAGAGGTAGGATCTACGCTCCCTTCATTAGAGAAGAGATTATATGTCGGGGCTGGGGATCATTTTCAAGGAAATTATACACTTTTCCCTTGATATTTTCACAGATGAGGAGTCCCAAGAAAGGCATCTTGAGTGGGTAGTATGTCCTTTGATCCAGTATGTTCTTACTTATTTTACGTTACCAATGTATCTGGATGTTCAAATGTTCAAAGGGGTGATAGAGAAAATTCACTCTTTAGGAGGATTACTATGAGAGTGGAACTAGGATGGTTTGTTGAGGGGTAGGGTTTTTAGTAGTAGGTGTCAGATTTTGCAATCTTCAAGGATTTGGCCAGATAGGAGTTGACCTCAGTAGCTTCCCTTCTGTCCACCTGGGTCTATTTCATTTTGCATTCATCATAGGGACTTCATATTGATGTGTTTATTATGTGGGGTTTGTGGATATAATCATGATCAGTGCCCAGTGGATGCTCAGGACTAGCTTGGTAGAGGTGGCCAGGTTTAGGGTCAGCGTCAGCAGCAGTTACCAGTGAGGTCTTTCCACCTATAGAGGTAGCTGGATTATGCTGCATCCAAAGTAGATGGGAAGGTAAATGATGACCTCAGGTTGTACCTCATCATTAGGACCGTTTATCGGATCATGATATTTTTGGTTTTCATCAGCATAGGGGAAGAGGATTTGGGCGTGTGTAGTTACAGGTTGTGGTGTAAACAACACCATAGGGGCTATAGACCATTAAAGGTATGCTCAGTTTTTATTGTACCCTTGTTTATGCCTTGTTTGATTTAGGATCATCACAATCCTTTTTTTCATCCCCTATATCAATGATATTACACTAGACATAGAGAGGATTTTCATAACCCTGGTGTTGACTATTCCAATCAGAGGCCAAACCATCTTGCTTGATGTGTGTCAGGGATGTGCACTGATGATGGGAAGAATCAGTTGGGTGTGAACCTTATCTTACATGAGATTCATCCATAAGATGTCTTCCTCAAAATCAACATGTTGTATTCTTCATGTTTTGTTATCTACTGCATCCAAAGGAGAGTCATGTTCTGAGACGTAGATTCCCAATGTGTGGTTTTTGTGGGCCAAAATGGGTTGTACGGTGGGACGTCAGCATTTGGATCCCCTTATTTCATTGGTGGATGATTTTTCTATGTTATCAGTAAACACAGAGACATGGGAGGATCCTATGGTGGTCAATGTGTTCCTATATGTTTCCATGAGGAGGTTGTTATGCTACCCCCTCAAGGTGACATTGAGTTTGGGATAGACTTCTAACCCGGTTCTTCTCCGATTTTGATAGTTCCCTACTGAATGAAACCTTCTAAGCTATATTAATTTTGGGTTTATATAGAAGATTTGATTAGAGGGGTTTCATCTGACCTAGCGTGTCCCTATGGGGTGCCCCAGTTTTGTTCTCTAAAAAGGAGGATGATAGTCTAAGGTTGTACATAGAGTATTAGATGTTGAACCAGGTGATAGTCAAGAATCGATATCCACTTCCAAGGATTGAGGGTCTTTTCAAGCAGTTGAGGGGATCTAGTTAGCTCTCAATGATCATTCTACTATTTGGATATCACCAATTATGGGTGAAGTATGGAGATATCATATTGATAGACATTATAGGTAGGTATGGGAACTTTGAGTTTGTGGTCATGCCATTAGGTGTTATGAATTTACCATCCACGTTAATGGGGATTCTGAACTCCGTGTTCCATGAGTTTCTAGACAGGTTTGTCATTATCTTCGTTGATGACATAATGATCTACTCAATGTTAGATGAGGAGGAATTCAACCATCTCGAAGCTAATTTACATGTTCTTCATCTCCAAATAATCTATGAAATGTTGTCCAACTGCATGTTTGGTACATGATAGGTGAATTTCCTAGGTCATGTGGTGTCTCAACAAGGTTTGGTTATGGACCCATCAAATATCAAGGTAGTTGTTTCTCGGGTATCAGCCAAGAATGTGGCAGAGGATCGTAGCTTCCTTCATATTTCTAGCTATTATCAGATGTCCGTGCCCAATTCTCTTTAGCTGAATCCCTATTAATAACATTAAAAGGATAAATTCAGTTACTTAAAGGGGATATTCGTCAGCAATCATGTTCTTCAGCTACTATATAAGGGTGTGTTGTTTGATGTTTTCTATGATGAATCCAATATGGGGTTATGGTGTGTCCTTATGAAATAGAAGTATGTAATCTCTTATGGGGATATGCAGTTATTCCATCAAGAATGTAACTATGCCACCGATGATCTAGTGTTATAATAATTTGTGTTTTCACTAGATCTTTTGAAACATTACCTCATTGAAGAGATATTTGTGGTCTACAAGCAAAAAAACTAGTTTGGGGTATGACATTTCTTAGTGTGATCTATATTTTTAGCAGTGAAGGTGGATGCAGTTTTTTCAAGACTATAATTTTAGGATATGCTGCACCTCCGGAAAGGGGAATGTTTTTGCTAATAAATCAAGATAAAATTCCCATATGTACATTGTTAAAGAGTCTAGAGACTCTTAGAGAGTGATGGAGGAGTTGGAGGCCCTTCACTTAAATGAAAAGATGGATGGAGGTAGAGGACGTTTGTTTCAGATGATTGTATAGTCTTTTCTAATTTAGCTTGTGGACGAGTCTCAGTGGGGAAACTCAGAGGAAGAGGTGTTGCACGATCGTGTTGTACACGATGATTCTCCAGCAAGATGGTTAGAGGATGGTTAGAACTAGATGACGTTTCATGGGAGGTTGTTTGTTCCAGTATAAATGTGCAAGGGAGTCCTTTAGGAGTTTCATAACTCACTTATGGTGGTACACCAAGGAGTTTCCAAAATGTTCCATGGATTGAGGGACCAGTTTTGGTGGCTTGGGATGAAGTGGGAAGTTGTAGAGTTTGTGGGTTGATGTCTATTTTTCTAGAGGTTAAAGGTTAAGAATCATGTTTTGGGAGGTTTGTTACAGCTCTTGGATGTTCTTGAGTGGAAATGGGATGATGTTGGGTATGCAACTATTCTTGGACCCAATGTGGTGTAGAGCACAACAGAGAAGGTTCTGTTGGTTCAAGATATGATGAAAGATGAAAATGACCAGAATAAGTGTTATGTTAATCATAGGAGTTGGTCCTTGGATTTTGAGGTTAAGGACCACATGTTCTTGAATATTTCTACTAAAGATGGGCAGCGGAGGTTCGACAATGGGATTAAGCTCTCTACCCAGTTTGTTGGGACCTTCGAGGTGTTGGCACACATTGGTGAGGTGGATTACCAATTAGGAATTACAACTAAATTAGAATAGATCCATGATGTCTTCTATGTCTCTAAGCTCCGTTGGTATCTTCATGATGACTACCACGTCATTGGCTAGGGAGATTCAGATATTGAGGATGATGCGACATTCATGGAGAATTCAGTAGAGATCCAAGACTGTTGGAAGAAGGTGATGTGAGGTGGGACCACTCCCATGGTTTTTGTACTATGGAAGAATGCTCTCCTATAGGAGAGTACATGGGAATGCGAGATGTGGATGAGACCCCAATACCTGGATTTGTTTTGAGTTATCCATTCTCTATTTTATCTTGGATTTGTTTTCCAAAAATTGGTGTCTTTTGAGATATATTGTTTCCCCCCGTGATTTGATGTGTTCTATGTGATGTATGATAATTGTTTTATTTGAGAAAAATTGAATAAGTAATTACTAATCAAGATGAATTTTACTACGGTGCGATTAAACCCTTGAAGATGAGTTAGTGCCACCCAGAGTGAAAAATATCTTGACATGGATGATGGAATTCCATCATTTATATGTATGCAGAGGTAATATTTGTTAAATTTTCTATGAATTTGGGATATGATCTTTGGTTTATGGTTGTGTTACAGGTGTAATGATATCCTTGATAGGTATCTTTAGGGAGGGTTTTTTGGACCCTTTATCTTCTTCCATCTATGTTGGTTTTGAATTATCAAGGGCAAGCATAATTTGAGAGGTATCTAATATATGGTCCAAACCTTCTTGAAAATTAATTTACAAAAAATAAAATAATTGAGGTGTCTAGAGGATATTTGGGGTTCTTTTGGGGCATGTGATACATTCCAATAGTGGGACATTCCAATAGTTTTCCAAATTTCCATTTTTTTGACAGTGACTGATTCCAATGGTGAGTCATTCCAACAGTTTTCCAAACATCGTGTTCTCCAACAGTGAGTCATTCCACCAGTTTTCCAAGGGCGGTTCATTCCAATGGTGAGTCATTCCAAAAGTTTTCCAAATTTCATGTTATCTAATGACGAGTCTTTCCAACTACAAGTCCTTCCAAAATTTTTCCAAATTTCTAGTTTTCCAATGTTGATTCATTCTACGAGGGAGTCATTTTTGGGGTTGATTCATTTTGGTGGTGGGTCATTTCTAATGGTGAGTTATTTCTAAAGGTTATTCATTATGGTGGTGAGTTGGTGGTGATTCATTTCTGGAAGTGATTCATTTTGGAAGTGAGTTATTTCTAGTGGTGGGAAATTTCTTCCGATGAGTCATTTCAAAAGTTTTCCAATTTTTCCATAATTTTCTAGTTTTCCAAAAAAATTACAGAATTTCCATTTTGACATATTTTTTGATGAAATATGGGTTTAAATGCCACAATTAAGGGGTTTAAAGTCATTTAAAAAGAAATTAATCATTTAGTTAATTTCTAAAATGTTCAGAGGCATTTTAAATTCATATACCATGTAGATCGATGGGATCCTCCATTAATAGTAAGCTAAAAACTTATCTAATACGCCACTAATATTGGATTTGTTCTTTCTAAAGAGTGATCCATTCATTATTTCCTTCTAGATTAATTTTTGTTGATATGAGAGGCCCTAAATCCATCTTCAATGGGTGTCATAGAACTAGTTGCTGCAGTTAGTTCGGGTTTCCCACAAAGAAGGTCCATCATATTTTCAAACCCCTTTTTAGTGCAGAGAGTTGTGAAAAGAGTCTTTATTCAGGTAGGTTTTTCTTTTTTTTTCTCATTATGTCTATCATGAGAGATTATTTTATTATTTTCATCTCTCATGATTATGGTTTCATCCAGATTAAGAAAGATAACAAATAGGTTTAAATTGAATTTAAAGTGGTAGGGGAATGTGAGGTTTGATGTTATAGCTTTTTGTTGATTTGTTTTGATATTATGATAATATGGGTTTAATTTCTGGACAAAAATCATATCTGTTGGTGGATTCATTATTCTGAAACATATATTTTTTTGATTGTTTGGTATCATCATAAATAATTAGCTAACCACATGTATTTAATTAATGGATTCAATTCCCCAGGATCTAATGGATTGTGTGATAACACCCTTAATTACCAAGTGAAATTTGAATAAGTGAAGTTTTTTTAATTCTAATAAAATTATGTTCTGTGGTATGGGATGTGATGTGTTTGGAGGCAGTGGATGAGGTATGGTTGTGCATCTTGGATGTGATGGTTGTTACAGTGTGGTCGTGTAGTGGGGTTGTAGTGGAAGGTCGAACTAATTTTGGCTGTTGGGCCTTTATTTTATGTTGTTTGTTGTGTGTTACACTGTGCTACTATCCTAGTTAGTAATAGATGATTAAATGAATAATTTTGGACATGTTTAATGAACAAATCATATGGAACTTGTTGCATTTTAATAAAAATAGAATGTTTTTAGAAACATGTTGGTAATAGAGAATCCAAAAAATATATTAATGATAATGAAATATTGAAATATTAAATGTTTTTTGTGTTTTTCATATGGGTTTGGAATTTAGATTCTATATAAAAAATTTTATATCCAATTAAATGTTTTATACCTTGGTTTTGAACCATTAGGATAGGGTTTGTGTGATGTTTAAATAAATGTATATACCCTGTATGTTGTTGTGATTTCTATACACACCACACCCTCACTGAGAACTATGTTCCAAAATCTGTATAGTCATGTTGGGGGTGTTTTCTCCCAACATACCAGTGTAAGGATGGATGGATGGATTCCCACTCTTCACCACTCCCACTTATAGGAGATATTGGTGATATACACAGGTTGTGATGAAAAGAAATCAAAAGTTTCGTTGTCAAGTTGTGATGTGATGAGGTGTGATGGCCCTTCTGTTTTTGGGAGACATGTGACATGATGGACCAGGTGTGTACAGGTGGGATGTGATGTATTATGTTTCTATTGAAAACGGGTGGGAGCACTAGGACGTAAGATTTTGGGGTGTGAGTGGAAAAACAGTATGAAAGCGGTGTGGGGTACCCTATCATCTATGTGCTTTATATTATATTATATAATTGGTTTCATTATTCAGTAATAGATCCTCGTGTGGTTGCGATTTTGGTTCGTATACCTATTTAGGTGATATTTGGTTCTACTACATTCACATGTGTTCATTTGTTTTTCCTTTTCACATGTGCAGAAGAGACTTTGGTTTTCCTACTGAGAATACCTATATTCTCACCCTACATATAAAAAACTATTTTTAGGATTCCTAGAGGAAATTTTTAACCATGCTAGAACTTACTAGATGGACCTTTTAATAGTTTCTATATTGTTTCTCTAGTTTTTATTCTGAGTGTTTACTTTGGAGACTTTTAACCTGTATCAATTTTATTTACACACTCATTGTGGGATGGTTCTGGGTTTTCCTTATAGATATGTCTTGGAGTTGATTGTTTTGATTCATTCTATCTCCCAATATAGTTTTTTAAAGATATAAATTCCTAGCCTATTATGAGATTTTTAAACCCTCATTCTAGTCCCCAACTTGGGTCCTACAGGAGGCGGGACTCATGGGTCATCATCTCCCTCCCTTCATTGCTGTATCTTTAGTGGGAGGGGGGTCGTGAAATAAAATTTCCAATTACATTTTCAAAAGAATTATGTCTATGATTTTTCAAATTCATAGAACCAGATTGAGAAGAGATTTCTCTACCTCAACTGATGAATTATCATTTTCATGTTTATCATCAACAAAATTGATATTTTCAAATTATTTATCACGATTATCTGAATCTGCATTATATTTTTCATTATTTTCAATGAATTTAAATACATAGATTCAAATATTGACATGGTTCTCTATTTATATACTCTATAAGCATTACTATTACTTGAACATCCTTAAAAAATACCTTCACCACTTTTAGATTAAAACTTATTTAAATTATCTTTGATATTTAAAATATACTATACAACCACACACATTAATGTTACCAATAATTGTTTTATTTTATTTAAATATTTTATAAGGTGTTTTCTTTATAAGAAGTCTAATTTAATATCTATTTAATATATAGAATACAATATTTACTAATTGAGTCCAAAAATATTTTGGTAAATTGAATTATTTTAACATAGTTCTTTAAATTTATTGAATACTTCTATTTTTCTTCTCTAGAAGACCATTTTATTATGGTGTTATTGGGGTAGAAAAATTATGGATGTATCCATTATCTTCACAAAAATTCTCAGAATATATGTTTACAAATTATACTCAATTATCACTTCCAATTGATTTTTATCAAATGTCCTTTTTGATTTTGAATATGTATATAAAAAGCAAAAAACATGTTTAGTGTTTCACTTGTATGAGATAGAAAATGATTCTATTTGAATTTACTAAAGTCATCTACAATTTCACACATATTTATTACTTATAAATAGGTAGTTCTCATGGGTCCAAATAAATAAAGATGAAATAGTTTAAAACATCTTGATGTATTAACATTGTTAACAGATCTTAATGTCTCTTTGTGATGCGTACCCTATAAACAAGAAACCCATACAAAATCCTTTCTTTGAATTTTGGATGTTCTATAAATTTTCTATGTTTTTCCAACTTGTAAAATTTTTTGTGATGAACATGTCCCTACCATCCATGCTAATGAATTTTTTCTATTTCTACATCATTTCAACACTTTACATTTTGCTGGGTTTTGATAAATCTAGAGTAGATTTTTTCTCTTCTATTAGTATAAAATAAAATATTATTATCTCTATAAACAATATATTTATTATCCTTAAACTCTACACTCATTCCATCATCAAAAATCTATGATAAAATAATTAAATTGAGTTTTAATCCCTCTACATATAGTAATTTATAAATTATAATAGATTTTAATATTCATACTTCTCTAAAACCACTGACTTTGCCTTCAGAGTTATCATTGATAGTGGAAGTGATTCCATCACATGAAATAAAAGATAAAAAATTTGAAATGTCACCTATCATGTACCTAGAGCATGAATTTCCATATATCATGTGTCTCTATAACTCTTTATGAAACTTTACAGTAAAACAGATTAAGAATATAATTGTTTTGGTACCCAATCTGTTTTGGGTCCAACTGGATTAGTGATAAAACTTTTAAGAACCCATTCCGATTTAATGAATTTTTTGTAGTGTAATATAGAATATATATTCTTATAAGTAAAATTCTGGGAATTTATTAATGACTGATTAAATCATAATGAACATTTATCTTCATAACACCCTTTCAAATCACATCTAAAACATGTAACATTTGAGACACACCTCTTACTTTGACAAAAATAGTTGTTTATATCTTTGGAATTTGACCATTATAAGCAGAATTAGATTTATTTTTATTGGATTTTCTTATATACATCATCTTATGTGTTTTATATTTTCCTTGAAAAAAATAGAAATGTTTTCATTCAATCTAGTAATTTCCATTTTATGATTTTCATTATTTTTTTGAATAACTTCTAGGAAATCCCATATTTTCAAATTTGAACATTATATTGTATTTAATTATCTCTTATTTTATTGTTTGAGATTCTTAAATTATGTTTCTATTTTATATAAATCTACACAAACTAAATTAAATCTCCTTTATTGATCTTCATTTTTTTGAAAAGAAATATTTCATTCTTTCATTCCCATCTTTGATATTTATCAGTTCAGAATCTATAAGATTTTTGAATTTTATATTTTTTAAATTGGAAAATTTATGTTTTTAATTTTCTTTAATTTTCTTATTTTCTCTTTGATATTTTCTATACAGTTCAACAATTCTTAAAATATCCTTTTAAATTTTTCATATTTTTCAGTTAATTCTTGAACTCCAGTTTCAATATCAGATTCATAACCTAAAATGTAATTAGAAATGTTTTTTTCCTCATTTTAAGTTGTTGTTGTTAGGTCCTAGTATATATAAATAGTTACTAGAGGGGTTTAGATAGTAATTTTTAAAATATCCAATCGAATATGATTATCAGAGTGTTTAAAAAGTGTTAAATGTGCATTGAAAATGAAAAAAATAACATAAGATGTTTTTAATAGTATATTAGTTCACTAATATCCTAATATACTATTCAATTTCTAATACTCAATGAGTATATATATAATTACTAGTTCCTCACTTTTGATATGGAGTGAGACATCAATTACAAACAAACATATCTTTTGCACATCTGGTAGTATAACCGCTGATTTTTGACGGAGTCACTACCTACCAGGATTTTTTTCGAGAGTCACAACCCGACCATCATTTTAAATGGTATGAATACACCATATTATATATTTTTTATGATAAAATCTTTAAACCAACTCTATAGTGAAAATATAGGATAAAAATAAATGAAATAGTAAAAAACCAAGCATAATTTAGAGTAACAGTGGAGTAGATGATCTTGAATATTGATGAACCTAAAGAAATTTGATCATTTAAGTTGTGGATGATGAAAATGTTGATTTCCTTCATGATCCAAAGAATAGAAAAATAGTCATAATTTATAAACAATAGTTCAAAAAAGCTCATATGAAAGTTTCATTTTTTGTCTCTCTAATTTTATCACTCATTTTTGTTAATCCCCATTGAATAAACTTTTATCACATTTTTTGTTTTTCATTACAATGACTATATTGGTTTCATTAACTACAAATATATTCTTAATTAGGAAGGAACGTTTAAATATATAGTCACATAATGACAAATTAAAAAAAATAATATCAAATAGAATAATTTTGTTTCCTTAATTTTAAATGTAATTCTTATACTTGGAGAGTCTTTTAACTATAATTTATGCATGAAATAATTCTAATAATATCATGATGTTAAACTAAAAATATTCAAATGAATAAAATAATAATAAATAATTAAACAGGCTTGTAGTGGTTTTATAATTCAAAAAAGTATATAAAACAAATCATAAAATAGTTAATATGAAAATTATTATTTCCATAATAATTTTGGCATATTTTCTCCATCATATAATTTTCACGTAATTGAAATTATATATAAATAATTTAAAAACCATTATAATGATAAAAATAATTTTAAAAAACTTATAGTTAATTAATATATAATAAATAATGATAAAAAAATTCTTTTAAAAAATATGAATTTTCAAAAAATAAGAAAAGTGCCGACCCTGAAAGATACTGACCATGCACGATCAGTGTAATAACTGTATGGATAAAATTAATTTAATTAATAGTATGTAGATGTTTCATCATGAAAACTTCATATTATAATATCAATGTAGGTGGAAAAACTCATGTAGTAACTTTAAAAGGAAAATCACTGAAAACTGTTACCCATACTATAGGTTCATCTTGACCCACAAAAAATACTCATGATAGGTATACGTACCATGTCACGATAATTTCCATGATAAATTCATATTGAACCTCACGGTTTTCTACTATCGACATAGTAGGTACTTTATACTATCTCATGATTACATCAAATATATTTACCGTAGAAACTACTATCGCTGTTCAAAGATGGAGAATATAATGTTGCTGGTGATGTTCCAAATTGGTTGAGCACAAAGTGAAGGTGCACACTCTTGAACAAGATAGATGGGAAACTAGTGGTTTCCAAAACTGGTTAAAGAATGAATATAATGTGGTGCGACCACAATTGAAACCCATAGAATGAGCTCTTTGGTTCTTCCTATCATCCTCAGTTGAATTTTTTTCTTCAAATCATTCATGCAAACAAAGTTGCATGCATGCTAACTCATTTTTTTCATCTTGAAAAATCGATCACAGAACACCCATGGAATCCTCGGTTCAATCATTGGAACTTCAACAATATAATCTGACCCAATGGAATACTCTAACATCCCTTGATTAAGAAGATGAAATTTTCCTTGAACAAATGGCCCAGATGTTCCAGATCGGAAGGCTGAGATTATGTACTTATTTTTAAAGAAAAAGGATCAATGTCAACATGTACTGTTGTCCCACAGTAGACTTTTGTATGCACTAAAAATTGGTATATTAATAAACCTAACTCTTTTCTACTTTGAGCTAGCTATAAGGGATCAACACCCATTATACTGCACTGCACACCACATGGGCTTCTTCCAACTTATGCTGGACCACCAAAATCTAGGCCCAAACTATGCACCCTCACTCGGGTGCGCTCTTATGGGACTTATACCTAAGCACACCCACTCACCTTCCTACCGTAATGTCTAGCCATTGGGATGGCTCTACAACATGGTTTACCTCTGGGTCCCCAAATGTGGTTAACGTGTTCAGCCCTTGGGGTTGGCTCTTTTTTACTGAAATCCTAAGGAAAAATAAACCATTAATTCTATAATAACTAATTAAAAATTGAATACAAAATTAATATCATTTAATTATAAAAAAATTAAATCATTTTCAATTAGATAAGGGGATTAAACATTAAATATAATTTCAATAAGTCAATTAAAATAAGTGTGTTTGAATTTATCAAAAATAATAATACAATTATTCATATAAACTATTAGTAAGAACTGTTCCATTAAACATAGACCGGATGACTCTTTTCCACCCTCATAATCATTATTGCTCAAGTCCGACTCCTATGTGCAACTCCATCTAGCATGATATGCACGTTTTAATCCTTGTATTTCTCATGTTTCCCTCGATTAAATTATAGACAATATCAATTGATGTCCATTTTCCTACATTCATAACATATTAATTCTGAAAAAAATTAATTACTACCATTACCTTTCTTACTTTCATTTCAATAATATATAAAATGATCACATCTAGGGATTCTTCTTTGAATCTCTATTTTCATTAATGCAATTATAAACTCCTTTAGTAAAATTTTCTATTTCATCTTTCTTGTTTTTCTATAAAGCAGAATAAGAAGAATTAGTAGAAAAATTTATATTATATTTGAATAAACATTCCATTTTTTGTGTTCCTCATGATTATAATTCTTCAACTATAGATTTTATTAATGAATTGATCCTGCCATTTCATCCATCGAATACTCCTTGAAGTCCATACTCTCTTCAATAACAACCTTCATTGAGTACCAAATTGTAGGTAGAGGTTGAAGTATTATTTCAATATGAACTTCATTCTTCATGGTCTCCCTAAGTAAAACCATTCTATTTACAATTTTAGTGAATCTGTTGTACATCTTATCGATGTTACCTTGATCATCCATTCTGAATTCTAAAACTCAACCCTATGAATGCCCAACACGGTTCTCTATAACTGATGAGTTCCTTGAAGAGTGAATTTTATGGTCCTCTAGATGTTAGATTTAATTTTACAAGATGAAATATGAATATACATATTTTTACTTAAAGAACAATATAGTTAATTCGTTACTTTTTAGTTTAGAACACATTATTAGCATCACTTATGATTAGAGTTTCTAAATCAACCTTAGAAAACTTATATGGGTTTGACATGATAACCCAGAATTCAAGACCTATATTTTTTTTAGAATTTCCCTAATCTGATCCTTTTGTTATTCATAATCACTTGAAATGAGGTGGTCTAATGAGATTCAACAACTCAAATTTTCTTGACTTTTCATAACAAATAATTGGATCTTTCCATAGACTATTAGGTCTAAGATAATGGTTGGTACAAAAAAATAATGAAACAATAATCATCAAAAAATTCCTTAAAAGGCATCACACTCTAATACCAGTTGTTAGGTCATAGTGAGATGAGAAGATTGACTATATGGAGGGTGAATAGACTTTTTTAAAAATTAAAACATATTATAATTATAAGAGTAATAAAGAGTGTAAATTACGTATTAGAAAACAAAACAAAGAACACATTAAGTTTTTTGTAGTATTTCGGATCACCACGATCCTAGTCCACTCTTTAAAATTCAGTACTTATTGAGAATAAAGTTATTCACTAATTCCTCAATTTTTTAAGGGAGTGGTAACCCTATTACATACATACATTTTCCCCAACTGGTAGTATAACCCTAACTGACTTTTACAAGAGTTAGAACCCACCTAACCTTTTACAGGAGTCACTACCCACCTAAATTTTTTCTGAGAGTCACAACCTACTATTCCTTTAGAATAGGAGGAATAACCTAGTTATATAGCTTTTGTATGAGAAAATCTTAAACTAACTCTAGAGGAACAAAAATAATATTGAATTATATAATAATGAGAAATCCAAATAAATTAAGAACATTAGTGGAGTAGATGATGATGAATGTTGATGCCACTCAAGAACATAGATCACATTAGTTATAGATGATCAAAGTATGATGTCATTCATTTTCGCACCAAGGGAACAATAATTGTGTTAGGGTTTAATTTCTTCACAAAATACTCTTACAGATTTTGAATTCCTTTGTCTGTTTCTTCTCTCTCTATTATTGTATGTGAATAAATTGTTTCAATTTTATTTTATCAAATTCCTTTTTTATCATATTCCAAAGTCTAATTCCATTTCATTAACTTTGAGATCTATATTATGAAAGAATTTATAAATGAACAATCACATGGTTCCACAGGTTAGATAATAATAAAATTTAGAATAATATTGTTTATCTCTATCTTAGATTACCAAATTCATTATTAGAGAGTTCTTGTGCTCTTATTCTTGAATTAAATTGCCCCAAAATACTTCCAATATAATCCTGAACACAATTATGTATTTTAAAATTGATCAAACAATTAAGAATATATTGATTAAACTTCATGTACATTAACATATCTAAAAATAACTAAAACTGAGCTTCAAAACACAAAACCTATATGTGTGTTTGAACAAAGAATTTATGCTCAAAAATATTTAATCAAACATCTAATTTTATTTTAACAAAATATAATCGTTTAATATTAAAATAAAAATTAAAATATTTTTAGTAAGATGTAGCAATAATAATAATAATAATAATAATAATAATAATAATTTTTACTAACGATGAAAGATATATCTTTTAAATGATGATAGAGTTTTATTTCTACCACTACTGTTAATGCTAGCATCGATATGTATTCTATCATTAGTTATGTTTTCTACCACTATTTATAGTGTTTTACCGCTAGTTATGTTTGTTATCATTATAGAAAAATAGGTTTTTACAATTTCTATTTAAGAGTGCTGCCACTAAAAGAGTAAAAAGATGCTACTATTAGAATGATAGGTGTTGCTACTGTGCATGGTATATCCTACCTATGGGAAACTTGATAACTAATGTAAAGGTAGGATGTAAGTTCAAAAACATGTGTAAGCGTAAGTTAGATTGCTATGTAAAGTTAGAGTTTTCTACTTAAAGTGTTGGCTACATAAAGGAACATTATTCTCTACATAAAGGGTTGACAACAAATTACATATGTTGTGTAATGGTACATGCAAACTATGTAAAGGTTGACTTCAAGTAATATGTGTTGTGTAAAAGTAATGTGTACATTGCATAAGGGTACTTTCAAGCTATGTAAAGGTAGAAAATAATTTATTAAGTCTACGTAATGGTACTAAGAAACTCTCTTAAGGGTAAACATAATTTTCAAGTACTTTCATAAGAGTACACCAACACTTTTGTAATATTAATAAAATATTTCTAAGGCCTACGTAAAGGTAATATGATATTTTTGACACTAACATAATGTTAGTTAAGAACTCATATATGGGTAACACGCATGTTGTAATTCTCATATAAAGTTAGTTTAGTACTCAGATAAGGGTAACTCACATGGTGTAATGATTACGTAAAGGTAGTTCAAAACCTAGATAAGGGTAGAATAATATTTTAATAAGGGTAAAAGAAAACATACATAAATGTTATTGAAAATTTTTTATGGTTAAACTATGCTTATGTAACTTAACATAATGATATAAAATATTATGAAAACATTTAAAAACATGATATCCATTTTATACAAAAATAAAATAATTGATGAATAATAAAAATAATTGATGAATAATAAAAATAAATGATGAATAAAATTAATGAAATAAAAAAACTAATTATTAACAATTATAGATTTAAAAGTAAATATTTTTAAATGAGAGATTTTTTATTTTAAAAAACAATAAAACAAATAATATATAATACCATAACAAGACTCTCTACAGAAAAGAAATTCACAAAAAAAATTCACCTTATTTAAATTAATATCATTTTTAATTGTAAAACGACAATGATGGATTGTGTCTTCTTTATTTTATTTTTATTTTAGTTTTATGTAGTTTTTCATGTTTTTTTTCATGCAAATATTTTCTTTAATTTTTTACAATATTTTATATAATGATGTGAAAAAAACAAATTGCTGTTCAGATGGAGTGATATAGCTAGAGCCTATGATTGATTACAATTTCATTCTCTTACGTCACCTTGCTTTTATATTGGGTATTGGAGTTCTATTCTTTCAATTTTATTATGTTATAAATTTACCATTATATTATTGTTAAGACGGTATAATTTGAAGTTTTTTGAGGAATTAAATAGTCATCTTGTTGTTACAAATTTTCACAGAAGTTTGTTGGTGAAGGGTAGGATCACCACTTGATTTTAGATTGATGCCCCAAGAAATCAATGTATGGAATAATTTATCTCATATCACATTTGACTACATGAATGATTTGTTTAAGTCTCATAAATGGTAATGCGATTAAAATGTTACCAACTACAAGGTTATAATTAATAGTTATGATTCAATGGTCAGAGTTTTATACAGTTTTCTGCGGACTTCACAATTTTCGTGTAAGAACATTTGGGCTTAGTTTGGTTCCTTAATATATCATTTAAATGGAAAATATTAAAAATGGATTATATTTGTGATAAAATTATTTGAAAAATAAACTCATTGAACGAATTCAAATAATACCCCCACTCTACATATTGGAAATAAGTTTTGATAAATAAAAGCATAAAATGTTTTTCTGAGTCTGAAAAACCTTAATTTTAGGTAATATTTTCACAAACATGATATTTATATATATTTTCCATTTGGTCTAATGAGATGAGAATATTAATTCTTTAATATATAACACCTTTCCTTATTAGTGATATTTTCTGTCACTCTGATGGATATCTACCTCCCATAGTGTCACATCAGCTACTATGTAAAACCAATATCTTTTTATTCAATCTTGATTTTTATTGGGATTTATTATTTTTATTTTCTTAATCCTTTTTTATTTGGGTAAATTTGACTAGATGTGTTGATTTAGGTTCATGGGTTGGGTTCATGTAGGTTGGTTATCCATTGAATCCATTTAAACTCAAACAAAATCTAACTCATTTAATTAAATTGGTCGAATCACCCCAAACCATTTATGAATTGGTCATCCCCTACCTGAT
Organism: Viscum album; assembly: GCA_963277665.1. NCBI lineage: Eukaryota > Viridiplantae > Streptophyta > Magnoliopsida > Santalales > Viscaceae > Viscum > Viscum album. The sequence goes on from OY728127.1 coordinate 1,028,481,100, forward strand.
CTGTTGACCCATATAACGTTGAATATATAACAGACTACATCATGATATTTCCAACAATTTCAAATCACATAAACTCAATGACTAGAATAATTGCATTATCCCATTTATATTGAAACATATGTTATCCATGTTTCAAGAAGACCTCTTAAACCATTTTAAAAAAATAATGTGTTATAAAAATGTTGAATTATTTCAATTTAAGTTAATTTTAGGGAAAAAATATATTATAACATCACATTTTATTTTTATATTTTTAATATTTTATGTTGTTAATTTTTTAATTTTTATACAATGGTTAGAAATTTCATGAATGGTCAATCCAAACCTAACCTAAGTATTATTGCTCTTAAATTTGTCACCCCGATTACAACCCAATCCCATTTATACTTGTCTCAAACCCGTTTAACCCCTATCATCTCATGTTGGGTTCAAAATTGTCACACCTACATTCTTAACACTTGTTGAAGAGTTACTGTAATTGAAATGAAATTGTTTTTTCAAAAAAATCAAGTATCACTTATATTTTCATTTTTATGGTGATTTACTCTAAAAAATATTAATAATGATAATTTCTCATATTATTGATATATTTGAATGCTAAAACTTATGTCCAATTTTTATTTGAAGATAGAGATGTATCTTGTGGGGTTTATGAAGAAGGTATTTTTCATATGGAAGAGGAGAGGAGTGATTGTCATAATAAGGCGATGGAGAAGGTAAGAACGGTTCCTGGGGTTTCCCGCCGCAGGATTTCCCATGCACTTGAAAAAACAATGAATCCTTTGGGACATAAAAAGCATTAATGCATGGATTTTAAGGAGGATAGTCCTAAATCCAATTGGATGTAATGGAAAAGGAGGAGTGAGATAAGTGGGTTGATGGTAGGGTAGCTTATGTGGGCGTGACAAGGAGTGTTTTTGTACATGCACTTGGAAGGTGGTGTCCTAGAGTGGAAAATGATCGAAAGTTTCACTAGAAAATAGAGTTTCAAAGATTAAGGATCCTTTCAGAGTTTGGGTATAAGCATGTCACTAATCCAAGAATAAGAATATCTTATTTTTTTAAAGTGAAAGATATGATCTTATCATAAACTAGATGTTGGGCCAAGTGTTGGTATATCTTAGTTCCATTGAAATGGAAGTTGTGGTTGTAGAAAGGATTGTTTTTTTACTAGGTTCGTTGGGAAGAAATATGGTTTGTTCAGAATATTTTACACTGAACTTTTTCAATGTAATGATGTAGTTTAAAATGTATGAATTTTGTAATATCATGTAGACAGGTTCATAATTTTTGTTGATTTTATTTAATTAATTGGAAATATAAAAAAGACATATCACGATGTGTTAATTCTGAATATTGTGGGGTCCACTCCCACTCATGGGAGAAATTTTCCAAATTCTTATTGGGATGTTTTATTTTTCTTATATTATTAGTAGCCTCTTCTAGGTTGGTAGTTAACCCATGCACCATTAAAGAATCAAATATGGAACTCATCTAGTGGTGGGAGAAACTTCATGGGTTGATGAACCAACCCATGACACCTATGAATTTTCTCAGTTATTTTACATTATTCAATCCCATGAATCTATAACTCAACGTATGTGATACTCCGAAATATTATCTTAATTGAAGAAATAAAAAAACCCCCATTCTACCATGGACATAGGCATACTACCGAACCACGTCAATTCTCTTGAATTCTTTAATTTTTCCTTCTATTTTGTGTTTTTTTGTTGCCACAAACATCCGTTGAACCGAAAATGTGGTATCAGAAGTTTGAGGTTCAAAAAGGTGAACCGACAGTGATGTTTCTAGGAACTGAAAAATTGATGTTTCTTGGAAAAATTTTAGGCCAAATCCAGGAATATCTCTGTGATACGATTCAAAAAATACAAGTGACATCAAAAAAGAAGCTGAAATGAACCCGGTAGTATTGGTCAACATTCCTATCAGACCACAAGTTCTATAGTTCCCCCATGATAAAGAATAAGGTATTATTCATGCCAGTGGTTACGTTCTGGGAAGTTTTCTAGACACTATTCTGGAGAGCCAAGTCAGTTCCACATAAGTGGTCGATCTGAACCTTTTAGTTTTTTGGCTATATCTCATCCAATCATAGTCCGTTTTTAGTGATTCAAGAGTCGATTCTAGCTATCTTGACTATTCCAAACACATCTGTATGGTTATATTTTCAAAAAGCCACACTCCATAAATGTAAAAAATACTGGTAAAATGATTAATCTTATCAATTTTAATAATACCGTCTAGAAACAAAAAATGGAGGATCTTTTATATATTAATGATTTTTGGAGGCCACTAAACCCGTTGCAGTGAAATCGGAAGAATAATAAACAAGCGGAAAACCCAATGAGAATACATCTGTCGGTACCCCAATAGTTGATGTAGAGTGGATTGTACTCAACAAAAAGTGTGATGCCAAAATAATGTAATTGATCGACAAGAGTATCTTATGAAATTTTTCCAATGAACACGATTCTTCCGTTCATTGGTGAAAATTAGAAAAGATGTTTTGGAGGACAACCATTTAGAGCAAGGGAAACCAGATACAGCTTCTTGTCAACTTGAATTAAAATTATGGGACAAATGTATCAGATCACTTATGAAAGTTACAAGTTACTATCGATAAGTTGAATTCCATTAAAATGATGATTAATGATGAGTTGTAGAAACTATTGATGTTGAGTTCTTTATTGAAGATGTGGGAAACATTAATTTTTTCGGTCAGTAAATAAACTCTAGATAGAACTCTCTCCATGGATATGGAGAAATATATAATGTTGAATAAATATTCTAGAAGAAAATATGAGAGACATATACCAGAATTAGAGGCTATTGTCACTAAAATACAAGGGAAGCTGAAATGGCAAGGTCAAACCAGAATAAGAGAACTCGGTGACCAAATTCTGCAAATAAGGAATCGATTAAAATCTCGATCAAGATATGAAATGAAGTGCCACCACTATGGAATGACCGAAAACATCATCTGGGAGTACAGAAGACTAAAATTAGAGAAGATGACTGATGAAGGTAAAACCCAAAATAATGATGTTTTAGCTATAAATGGAGAGTTTGTTATTTTTCTAGAAAACAATATGGTTAGTCTTTCATGCCAAGACTCGACATGGGTGACCAATTCTGATTCCTCCTACTAAGTCACTATGATAAGAGATTTCTTTTCATATTAAGGTTTAGGGAGTTTCAAACATGTGAATATGGGTAATTATGGTGCATCTAGTATTACTGGTATTGGTAATATTTTTCTAGGTACTAATATTGGATGCAGGTTATTGTTGAAGGATTTGAGGCATGATCCTGATATTCTCCACAATCTGATATCCACTAGAATGCAAGACAATGATGGATATGTTAGTTCCTTTGGTTATGGGAAATAGAAGCTTACCAAATGTATCTTTGTAATTCCTAATGGAAATAAATACACTTCTCTTTATATCAAAATTCCAGACCACGTAGAGGAGAAATCAATGCAGACAGAAAAGATATTACTATAGAATTTTGGAATAAGAAGATTGGTCACATGAGTGGGAGAGGAATTATAATTCTCTCTAGGAAGGATCTATTTCGAGGAATAAAAGTTATACATTTGGATACTTGTGTTGATTGCATCATGGGAAAATGACATAAAGTATCATTTTGTGGTTATATACGATCCCAAAAATCCAATGTTTTAGAGTTGATTCACACTGATGTCTACATTATGATCACTATGATGATGGGAGGTGCTATTTATTTTGTTACCTTCATAGATGATAATTCTAGATAAGTTTGGTCCTTTTATTTGAAAACTAAAGATCATGTGCATGTTATTTTCATGAATTTTCATGTGAAGGTGGAAAGAGAAACATGTCAATGGTTAAAGCGTGTGTAGGTAGAAAATGGAGGATAGTACCATGGTTTATTTTAGGAGTACTATAGGAGTTTCAGTATAAGGCTAAAAAAATCAGCATCGAAGATTCCTCAGCATAACAGTCTTGATAAAAGGACTAATAGTACAATTTTTGAGAGAGTAAGATGTATGATGTCAAATGAAAAGCTACCAAACATGATTTGGGAGGAGGTAATGATGACCATAGTTGATATTATACCCTTTGTCCATTATTTCCACTGAAATATGATATTGGAGAAAGTGTCTATACATGGAAAGATGTTTCTTACAAACACTTGTGTGAGAATATTTAGCGAGAAGGAATTTATTCCCATCCCAAAAGATGAGCGAGTGAAGCTTGATGGAAATGGGAAGTAGTGTATATTTTTCAGCTATTATCATGAGGATTTTGGATATTGAATTTTGGATCCTATTAGAAGGAGGTCTGTTAGAAGTAGATATGTGGTTTTTTCTTAAGGATCTGACGATTGAATATTTTGAGATGCTAGAAAATGTAGAGAAGTTGCAGTCAAAGGAAATTGTAGTTAGTCTGGAATTAGTCTCCCCACCATCAGTACCGTCTAGTGTAAGAGAGATATGAAACACTGATGATACATCACTACTCGGTAATATATCTCCATCCATAGATATGTCTCTATCATATGATATTCAAGAATAGATTCCCCCTAAGTAATATTTGAGGAGATCCACCAGAGAATGAAAACCGAGTCATAGATAATCACCACATGATTATGCGATGATCACTAATGAGGGAGAGACCCAAAGTTTTGATTATGTGATCAGGATCCAAATGAATATGGAATGGAGTAAGTCCATGAAATAGGAGATGAGATACTTTCATAAGAACCATACATTTGACCTGGTATAGTTACCATAAGTAAAGAAGGCAATCAAGAATAATTGTGTGTACAGAATCAAAGGAGAAGATAGTAGCTCATATCTGTGCTATAAAACCAGGATGTTTGTGAACATATTTAGTTAAAAAAATTTCTTTACTTTGATTAATTTTTTTTCTTCTATTGTTAAAATTTATTCTATTAGAGTTGTATTTGGATTTGAGACTAGTCTGAACCTAGAGGTTCAATAAATAGATGTAAAGACAGCTTTGTTACATGTTTATCTTGATGAGGAGATATACATGGAGCATCCAAATGGATTTCTGGTGAAAGGTAATAAAAAATTGTAATGAAATAATAAAACAAATATTATATGGATTGAAATAGGAACTAAGGCAATGGTATAGAAAATTTAACTCATTCATGGAGAAAAATGAGTACATAAGGACAACTACAGATCAATGTGGTTTCATAAATAATTTTTTGATGGTGATTTTATTATATTGATTCTTTATGTTGATTATACGATGATTATTGGAAGATATATCACCAAGATTGATTGGTATAAGAAGGATTTAACAATTCTTTTTAAATGATGGACTTGGGAGATGTTAGTTAGATTCTTTTATGGTGATTACTCATGACAAGAGGAATCACAAGATTTGGCTATCTTAGTAGTGGTACATTGAAAAGGTTCTTGAAAAATTCATCATGTGCAAGGTGAAAATAGTTAGCACTCGACTTTCGAGTCACTTCAGGCTCACAATAAGTCAAAGACCAAAATTGAGAAGGAAAAGGTAGAAATGGAAAAAGTTCATTATCATTCAGTAGTTGAAATTGTTATGTATTCCATGGTGTGCACCACAATATATTTTTCTCATGCTATTGGCATTGTGATTATATTCTTATCAGATTTAGGATATGAGAATTGGATAGTGGTGAAATTAATACTAAGGTATCTTCAAGGTAAATCCAATCATTTTTATGTTTTGAAAGTTATAGACCTATTTTAGAAGGATACATTGATGCATATATCACATGAGATGTAGAAACTAAGGAATCCATATCTAGGTACCTGATATCAATAGTAGGGGTACCCGTTTCTTGAAAACCATGACTTCAAAAGTGTGTTTGTTTATCCACCACAGAAGTGGAGTATATCACGGTAACTGAAGGCTACAAGGAGAAACTGTGGGTGGATAAGTTCTTACAAGAGTTGGGACAGAGTTAGGAGAATTATATTCTCTATTGGGGTAGTCATATAACTATTCATCTTAGTATGAACCAGACATTTCATTCCAGGTCCAAAAACATCGACGTGTGATATCACTATATCTGAAATGTGTTGGAAGAAAGATTTATTAAAGATAAAATAATACACAACAATGATAATGAGGTAGACATGATGATGAAGTTTCTAACAAAATATATGTTGGATTCCTACAAGGAGATTGCAGGTATAGCTTCTAACCCAAATTATCCATGGGGGAGATTTATTAGTACTACTCCTAATTAGCAGAGAAATTTTCTAGAGTCTTCTTGGGAGGATTTTTTTTTCTTATATCAGTAGCAGCCTCTTCCAGTTTTGAAGAAAACCCATAGACTATTGAAGCAAAAAATATAGAACACATCTAGTGATTGGAGAAACATCAAGGGTTGATGAACCAAACCATGAAATCTCTGAATTTTATCATCTATTTAATGGAATTCAAATCCATGAATCTATAACACAGTGTTTTTGATCCTATGATTCATTATCCGGATAAAATAAATAGAAACGACCCACTTTCTCCTGTAGTCTTAGGGCTACTTCTAAACCATGTTAATTCTCTATTTTTATTCCATTTTACATTTTTTTTGTTAATTCAAAATACAAAAAAAACATTGCAAGGTTTAATCAAGGGTTTATTGGGAATCTAAAAATCCTGTGATAAATAAATTTAATCAATTAAATAATTTTTTGAAAGAAATTAAACAACAAAAAATCATACCTCATCTTGATCTATCATCTAATTAAAGAAACTATTAGTTTGAGAAATTAAATTTAGTTAATTTATATAATTACATGTTTTTACTGATTTTTGTTTAATTTTTCTGGAACCAATCATGTTTCACTCTATTGAAAATATTATGGGTGAGGTTAGGTTTATCATATCACATACATGTAGGATAAGGAGTACCATATTCCAAAAATTTTAATTTTATTTTCCTATAATTCTTATTTGTATTTTTACATTATAAATCTATAGATAATAGACCAAACCTTACTTAAGGTGTACAAATTTTGATACCTCACATTTACATGTTATCGAAGTTGGATTCCCTCTTCCGGTCCTCTCCCCATTGATCGAACCTTGATAAACTTATCTAAGAGGGAGACCCTCTCCATATCCTATATCCATTGATCAATCCAAGAGAAACTTCCCAATGCTCATACAACACCAATACAATTCCTACCACCACTATAAGGCCCCGACCTTAAACATTACTTAATATTGAATTAAATGAATAATTCACATTGAGGATCTTTTCAGGTTTAAAGTTTTAGAGAATTAGGACATAACTGTTACATCTCAAAAGATTACAAAGTAGACACTTTTACTGAGTTTCCATAGAGTAAAAAAACCTCTAAAAAAGAAACATGTCTAGTTCCTTGTTTTATATAGCATGACTTTTCCTTGATCCCATCCTTGACCCTATTCCACATTAAGTCCTATGAAAAAAATTTCAAAAAAACTTGGGGTGAGCATAAAAAGCTCAGTAAGGGATACACAAAGAATGAAAACTGTTAGTTTATCAAAATAACAAGTAAACCATGTATACTTTAACAAAGTAATACTTTTCACCTTTATGAAGTATTAAAAACTCTTCACTAAATAAAAGATTGTTACTTACCCTTTTGTAACCAAAATATTACCATAAAACCCATATAAAGAACACATAACATATAAAGGTAACATGGGACATAAACATACTTAAGTGGAATAACCATATGGTCGACTTCCACACATATCACTTAATGGAATAGCCATACGGCCAACTTCCATACATACTTAATGGAATAGCCATACGGCCGACTTCCATACCCAATGCATTGGAGGTTATAACATAACCACCCGTCCTGGTATTCACGGCACCACCCGTCATATGGTTTATCACGTAACCACCCGTAAAATTTCCAAGTACCATTATAAAATTATAACACATAAAACCAATATAAATTAATGATAAAATTTCCACATTTCAATCACAATATATCATTTAAATATATTAAAAAAATAGAATCCTTTATCAAAACCATTTTCAATACCAAAATACATAAAGGAGTATATGGTATTTATTTTATTTCAAAAACATTACGGCTTGTTGAGGAAGCCAAAGATCAAATAATACTCGCGGCGGCGGAAAAGGTCGTTGTCACCGCGTACGTTAAAAGAAACATTCCTTTTTGTCGTTTAGTAAAACGCTTCGTAGAAAAATATTCCTTTTGTATAAAAGTAAAAGTAAAAGGTGTTTATACACCATATAAAAGAAAGTTGCGTATAAAACAAAATATGCCTCAATGAAAGGATATTGAGATGAAGTCCCTTACCTCGGGTCCGACATGACTCGATCGTTCTTTAACGTCCTTAAAATCGGGTAACTCCCTTTGGATTGAGCTCAAAGGCTTCCTTTGGAAGACATCTGCCCAAAGTGAGGCTTCAAGGAGTAAGAGAGGAAAGTGGAGAGACAAAATGATCAGATCTTGGCCAAACCAAAGGCTTGAGAGGTGTCGGTAAGGTGGTAGAGGTTGGGGCCTTTTATAAGAGGAGAGGAGGGGCACTCTTGGAAGGTAAGGAAATTTTACTTTATTTTCAAATGGTTTTCGGATTTTAATGGTCCCAAATTGATGTGTTTCGAGGATAAGGTGATAAGGGTTCGAAATCCACCCATCCAATAGGTTTTGGACATGTGTAGCTCTTAGATTTTACATTATCTTTCCATTTTATTTAAATCGTTAAATAATGAGGCAATCACTGAATCAACATGATGTCATAAATAATTTAATTTATTTAATGTCTAAAAATTACACAAAAAATACCATGATGTAAGAAATCGTTTTATCTTTCTAATGAATATTTATAGTCAGAAATCGGACTTGTATAACCCCATGTAAATATTGTTTTAGTAAAACATCTCATGTTTGTGTCATTTTTACTTTAACATTAAATAAAAAGTTATTTATGTCATTTCCCAACCAAAGTGGCTCCATGGGGTCCCCAAGATGACTAATGGATTTTCTTGGTCTGACATGACACATCCAATGAGGGTAGGACATGTGTCAAGATCATCTCATATTATTAAAACATTATTTTTACCTTAAACTACACTAATTATCTCTATTCGCGATTAAAAACTTAATAAGTTACTATTTACCAAAAAATTATTTTAATCCCATTGAAAAAAATTTTAATTCTTAATGACAACCATGTATGTCGGATTTTTTGAAATTCAAAACACAGAAGTGGTAAAATTTCATTTAAACGAAAAATCAATTTTTATAAGTACCACTTAGTGGTTTCACTATTCATCAAAAATTAATGTTTTTCAGAAAAATACCAAAAATTCACTCTAAGCTATATTTGATATTCCGAATTCAAAAATGAAGTCTATTTTAAAAAATTCAAAACATATAAGTCAAATTAATTAATTTAATAATTAATTCCCGCTGTCATGACAAATAGCGTGTTTTTATGAAACAATAAGTATCAAAAGATTGACACTAGTTCAAGTCTGATTTCAAAGTGAAATTAATTCCAACGACCACTATTGGATTAAGTGGTAAAAATATATTCTAATTTCACTTAAAAACCAATTCAAAATATTATCTAATCATCCTAATAAATTATATTAAAAAGATGTTTTGAATTAAAATACAACATTTTACACTATTCATTAAAAAAATGAACTTTTTCGGAAAAATACCAAATATTTACACAAAGTAAATTTTGATGTCACGATTCTAAAAAAGAGTTATATATGGTATAATAGAATGTATAAGAGTGATCAAAACTATATTTAATGATGGTTCGCCATCAAAAGGTGATAAGTTAACCTTTAGTGAAAATTAGGGTATAAATGCCTAAAATTGAATTACTTCCGTATTTTAAGCTTCTATCTTTTATTGGATAAATGTAAAACATTTAAAAAACATATATAATCATATTTTAGTTATTTTTATCCATTCCCGCCAATATAACGGCTACATGTTAACTACCATTTAAAATAATATTATTATATTACTAGTGTACAACGTATGTTTTCAATGAAACTCATCGTTGCGTATCGAGTACACTATCGAACGTAGAAACCCTGTTTAATTAAAATTAATATTTAATTCGTAAATATTAATAAATTTGAAAATGTTTTATTCATTATTTACCTGGGATGTTACATCCTTCCCCCCTTTTGGGAATTGCGTCCTCGCAATTTTATTCACTTATCAAAATAAGTGGGGGTATTTATCCCTCATAGAATTTTCAGATTCCCACATTTCCTCTTCAACCATATGGTTTTTCCACAAAACCTTTACCTGGTGAATTACCTCATTTCGCAACACTTGCTCTCTTCGGTCAAGAATCTGGACTGGTTTTTCTTCATAAGAGTGATTCTATTCCAACTGAACTGCCTCTGGGCACAAAACATGAGATGGATCTGGAATATACTTTCTCAATATCGAAACATGAAAAACATTGTGTACATGAGATAAACTCGGAGGTAATGCCACTCTGTATGCAACTGATCCAACTCTCTCCAGAATTTCATATGGTCCAATGAACCTTGGACTCAGCTTTCCTTTCTTACCAAATCTCATCACACTTTTCCATGTAGAAAACTTGATAAAAACATGATCACCTACCTCGAAAGATAGATCCTTCCTTCGGTTATCCGCATAACTCTTCTGCCTACTTTGAGCTATTCTCATGTGTTTCTGAATCAACTGAATTTTTTCTTCCATCTATTCTACCAATTCTGGTCCCATCAGCTTCCTTTCACCCACTTCATCCCAAAATGCTGGAGTTCGACAACGCTTCCCATATAATGACTAAAATGGTGCCATCTGTATACTGGAATGAAAACTGTTATTATTAGAGAACTCAACCAAAGAAAGATGTTGGTCCCAAATTCCCTGATAATCCATCAAACAAGCTTGTAGCATATCCTCCAAGGTCTGAATTGTTTGTTCTAACTGCCCATCTGATTGCGGATGAAAAGCTGTACTAAAATTTAATTCAGTACCCAACAACTTCTGAAGGCCTTTCCAAAAGTTAGAAGTAAACCTGGGATCACGGTCAGATACAATGGAGAGAGGAAATCCATGTAACCTGACTATCTCTTTAAGATACAAACGGGAAAGTTGATCTAGGGAAAAATTATCTCGTATGGCAAGGAAATGAGCAGATTTAGTCAAGCGATCAACAATAACCCAGATTTCATTATTACCTCGAGATGTCTTCGGTAATCCCACAACAAAGTCCATGGATATATTCTCCCATTTCCACTCTGGCACTGGTAGAGGCTGAAGCATCCCTTTCGGTAACTTCTTCTCTTCTTTAACCTGCTGACAAGTCAAACACTTCACAGTAAAATCAGCAATATCTCTTTTCATTCCATCCCACCAGTAATACTCCCGCAAATCTCTGTACATCTTAGTACTACCAGGATGAACTAAAAACAGAGAACTATGAGCTTCACATAAAAACTCTCTCTTCAACTGTGAATCACAAGGCACACAAAATCTCTTCCCAAATCTCAAAACACAATCACTATCAATGTCGAATTCATGCAACTTACCTTTTTGAACTAGCTCTACCTTTTTCTGCAACTCACTGTCTTGCTTCTGTGCTTGCTTGATTCTGTCTAATAGAGAAGATCTCACTGATATCTGAAACAAAACAGAAGGACATCCTGCACCAACAACTTCTATGCCAAAGTTCATCAAATCCTTAACCAAAGGATCAAGTTCCAAATGCAACATCGTTAATGAAGCATTACATTTTCGACTCAAAGCATCATCAACTTTATTGGATTTTCCCGGATGGTAATGAATTGTACAATCATAATCTTTGATTAATTCCATCCATCTCCTCTGTCTCATGTTCAATTATTTCTGAGTGAATATATACTTTAAACTTTTGTGATCAGTATATATTTCACACTTTACTCCATACAAATGATGCCTCAAAGTTTTTAAAGAAAAAAAATAGCAACTAATTCCAAATCATGTGTAGGGTAATTTAACTTATGAGTTTTCAACTGACGTGAAGCATAAGCAATTACCTGATCATTCTGCATAAGGACACAGCCAAGTCCCTTCAACGAAGCATCACTGTATATAAGAAACTCACCACTCCTGGAAGGAAGTGCCAAAACTGGAGCATTCACCATCCTTCTTTTCAACTCCGGAAAACAAACATCACATTCTTTTGTCCAGATAAACTTAACACCCTTCCGAGTTAGCTTAGTCATTGGACTAGATAACCGTGAAAAATTTTCAACAAACCTTCGGTAGTAACCTGCCAAACCAAGGAAACTACGGATCTCGGTTACATTTGTGGGTCTCGGCCATTCTTCAACAACTTTTGTTTTAGCAGGATCAACAGTTATGAAAACTTTTGAAACAATGTGACCCATGAAAGAAATTTGTTGTAACCAAAACTCACACTTGGAGAATATTCCATATAGTTTCTTTTCTTTTAAGGTTTGAAAGATAACCCTTAAATGACTTTCATGCTCCTCTTTACTTTTAGAAAACACCAAAATATCATCGATGAAAACAACCAGAAACTTATCCAAGAACTCATGGAAAATTCTATTCATAAGGTCCATGAATACAATAGGTGCATTAGTTAACCCAAAAGGCATAACTAAAAATTCATAGTGGCCATATCTAGTATGGAACGCAGTCTTTGGAACATATTCTTCTTTTACTTTAAACCGATGGTACCCCGACCTCAAGTCAATCTTCGAAAAATACCAAACTCCCTGGAGCTGATCAAACAAATCATCGATATGAGGAAAAGGATATTTGTTCTTAACAGTAATATTATTCAAGGCTCTATAATCAATGCAAAATCTCATTGATCCATCTTTCTTTTTAACAAACAAGACATGAGCACCCCATGGTGATGTGCTAGGTTGAATGAAACCTTCATCTAATAACTCCTGCAATTGTTTCTTTAACTCTAAAAGTTCAATTTGATCCATTAGATAAGGGGGTTTTGAAATTGGCTTAGAATCAGGAACTATGTCAACAGTAAATTCAACTTCCTGATCATGAATAATACCAGGAAACTCATCAGGAAAAACTTCACGATACTCATTTACCACTGGCACATCATTAATCTGAACAGTTCCTTTATTTTAAAAAATATGTGTAAGGTAACATTCATTTCCATATTTTACTAGTTTCTTAGCTTCCTGATATGTTATAAAAATCAAGGGTTCATTCTTGTACACAAACTGAAAATCTTTCTGAAAAGAAACCATTTTAGCTCTGCAGTCAATCTTAGCATGATAAATAGAAAGCCAATCCATGCCCAAAATAACATCAAACTCTACTAGAGGCAAAACAATAAGGTTTGCTGGTAGATTCATTCCACACACAAGGATAGGAAGGTTCTTATAATTCCTTTTTGTCTCAACGTTCCCTCCGGGTGTTTTTACCATATGTTCAGGATTCATATCTTGATATGGAATTTCCAATTTACTAGAAAACTTCTCAGAAATGAAAGAGTGTGTAGACCCTGAATCAAACATCACATTGGCATATTCTGAACAAACAAACAGTGTACCTGATACCACTTCATTCGATGGCCCAACATCTGCTGAAGTTGTTGAAAAGGATTTCACCACCCCTTTCTGCTTGTACTCTAGCTGCTTTCCCCCAGTTGGGTTCTTCGTTGGACACTCGTTTGCATAATGACCAATTTCATTACACTTAAAACATATTACCATTGGCTTTTCATTGCCTCCTTGATCATCTTCCTTACAGTTACGAGCAATATGACCGGACTTACCACACCGAAAGCACTTACCAGACTTGGATAAAAATTCTCTAGGATGCATTTTACCACACTTCTCATAGGATGGATATTTGGTTTTCTTACCTCCTTGCTTCGTTGATGAATTCTTCCCCTTTGCTTGCCAACTAGACCTCTTATTTTGTTGTTTGTCATAGAACACCTGATCATCGGCAAACTCCATTTCCACCTTCTCCGCACATCGAACAAGTTTTTCATAACTTTTGAACTCACGAGAAGATAAAGCCCTTCGATACTTTGGCTTTAACCCTGAGTAAAAATGGTTTATTTTAATATCAAGATCTCGTATGAAGTTTGGAGCATACCTTTCCAATCGAGTGAACTTTGCTTCATAGGCAGCCACTGAGTCTTCCTCTTGCCTCAATTCTAGGAACTTCTTTTCCATCCTAAGACGAACAACCTTAGGAAAATATTTCTCAAGAAAAATACCTTTGAATTCGTCCCAGTGAAGATCCTCAATCTCATCACTATCCCTAATATTTTTCACCACCGACCACCACTGACCAGCTTCACCTTCAAAACAGAAAATAGCAAGACTAACCTTTTGATGTTCTGAACACACCATGACATCGAAAATCTTCTCCAGTGCTTTAATCCACCCTTCAGCTTGCACGGGATCAGATGATCCTCTGAATGATGGGCGATGTTGCCTCATGAAATGTTCCACCACTGACATGTTCCTCTGCGGTTGATCTGGATGATCTCGTGCATGGATACCACCACCATTTATAGCCTGAGTTAACTGTTCCATCACTGCAACAAACTGTTCAGTTCCGATTCCAACCATCTCAGGTTGCTGATTTGGAAGGTTGTCTTCCTCCTGATGTCGTCCCAACATAGCTGCTTTGTTTCCTCTATGTAAAACCATTCTGAACATAGAAATATCTTAGGCTAAGAAACATGGTAATCCGTAAATGCTATATCATTTCAATAATATTATAATTTAACACTTTTCTAACTCCTAAAGTTGTCTAAACCGACCTTTGATACCAACTATAAGGCCCGGACCTTAAACATTACTTAATATTGAATTAAATGAATAATTCACATTGAGGAACTTTTCAGGTTTAGAGTTTTAGAGAATTAGGACATAACTGTTACATCTCAAAAGATTACAAAGTAGACACTTCTACTGAGTTTCCATAGAATAAAAAAAACTCTGAAAAAGAAACATGTCTAGTTCCTTGTTTTATATAGAATGACTTTTCCTTGATCCCATCCTTGACCCTATTCCACATTAATTCCTGTGAAAAACATTTCAAAAAACCTTGGGGTGAGCATAAAAACCTCAGTAAGGGATACATAAAGAATGAAAACTGTTAGTTTATCAAAACAACAAGTAAACCATGTATAATTTAACAAAGTAATAATTTTCACCTTTATGAAGTAGTAAAAACTCTTCACTGAATAAAAGATCGTTACTTACCCTTTTTTAACCAAAATATTACCATAAAACCCATATAAAGAACACATAACATATAAAGGTAACTTGGGACATAAACATACTTAAGTGGAATAACCATACAGTCGACTGCCACCCATATCACTTAATGGAATAGCCATACGGCCAACTTCCATACATACTTAATGGAATATCCATACGGCCGACTTCCATACCCAATGCATTGGAGGTTATAACATAACCACCCATCCTAGTATTCACGGCACCACCCATCATATGGTTTATCACGTAACCACCCATAAAATGTCCAAGTACCATTATAAAATTATAACACATAAAACCAATATAAAGGAATGATAACATTTCCACATTTCAATCACAATATATCATTTAAATATATTGAAAAAATAAAATCCTTTATCAAAACCATTTTCAATACCAAAATACATAAAAGATTATATGGTATTTATATTATTTTAAAAATATTACAGGTTGTTTAGGAATTCAAAGATCAAATAATACTTGCGGCAGCGGAAAAGGTCGTTGTCACCGCGTACGTTAAAAGAAATATTCCTTTTTGTCGTTTAGTAAAATGCTTCATAGAAAAATATTCCTTTTGTATAAAAGTAAAAGTAAAAGGGGTTTATAAACCGTATAAAAGAAAGTTGTGTATAAAACGAAATCTGCCTCAATGAAAGGAGATTGAGACGAAGTCCCTTACCTCAGGTCCGACTTGACTCGATCGTTTTTTAACGTCCTTAAAATCGGGTAACTCCCTTTGGTTTGAGCTCAAAGGCTTCCTTGGGAAGACTTCTGCCCAAAGTGAGGCTTCAAGGAGTAAGAGAGGGAAGTGGAGAGACAAAATGATCAGAACTTGGCCGAACAAAAGTCTTGAGAGGTGTCGGTAAGGTGGTAGAGTTGGGGGCCTTTTATAAGAGGAGAGGAGGGGCACTCTTGGAAGGTAAGGAAATGTTACTTTATTTTCAAATGGTTTTCGTATTTTATTGGTCCCAAATTGATGTGTTTCGAGGATAAGGTGATAAGGGTTCGAAATTCACCCATACAATAGGTTTTGGACATGTGTAGCTCTTAGATTTTACATTATCTTTCCATTTTATTTAAATCGTTAAATAATGAGGTAATCGCTGCATCATCATGATGTCATAAATAATTTAATTTATTTAATATCTAAAAATTATAAAACAAATATCATGATGTATGAAATATTTTTAGCTTTCTAATGAATATTTATAGTCAAAAATATAACTTGTATAACCCCATGTAAAAATTGTTTTATTATAACATCTCATGTTTGTGTCATTTTTACTTTAACATTAAATAAAAAGTTATTTATGTCATTTCCCAACCAAAGTGGCTCCATGGGGTCCCCAAGTTGACTCATGGATTTTCTTGGTCGGCCATGACACATCCAATGAGGGTAGGAAATGTGTCAAGATCATCTCATATTATTAAAACATTATTTTTACCTTAAACTACACTAATTACCTCTAATCGCGATTAAAAACATAATAAGTTACTATTCACCAAAAAATTATTTTAATCCCATTGAACCACATTTTAATTCTTAATGAAAACCATGTTTGTTGGATTTTTGAAATTAAAAACACATAAGTGGTAAAATTTCATTTAAACGAAAAATCAGTTTTTATAAGTACCACTTAGTGGTTTCACTATTCATCAAAAATTGAAGTTTTTCAGAAAAATACCAAAAATTCACCCTAAGCTATATTTGATATTCCGAATTCAAAAATGAAGTATATTTTACAAAATTCAAAACATATAAGTCACATTAATTAATTTAATAATTAATTCCCGCTATCATGACAAATAGCGTGTTTTATGAAACAATAAGTATCAAAAGATTGACACTAGTTTAAGTCCGATTTCAAAGTGAAATTAATTCCAACGACCACTATTGGATTAAATGGTAAAAATATATTCTAATTTCACTTAAAAACAAATTCAAAATATTATCTAATCTTCTTAATAAATTAGATTAAAAATAGGTTTTGAATTAAAATACAACATTTTACACTATTCATTAAAAAAATGAACTTTATCAGAAAAATACGAAAAATTTACACAAAGTAAATTTTGATGTCCTGATTCTAAAAAAGAGTTATATTTGGTCCAATAGAATGTATAAGAGTGGTAAAAACTATATTTAATGACGGTTCGCCATCAAAAGGTGATAAGTGATCCTTTAGTGAAAATTAGGGTATAAATGCCTAAAATTGAATTCTTTCCGTATTTTAAGCCTTTATCTTTTATTGGATAAATGTAAAAACATTTAAAAAACATATATAATCATATTTTAGTTATTTCTATCCATTCCCGCCAATACAACAGCTACATGTTAACTACCATTTAAAATAATATTATTATATTACTAGTGTACAACGTAACTTTTCAAAGAAGCGCATCGTTGCGTATCGAGTACTCTATCGAACGTAGAAACCCCTTTTAATTAAAATTAATATTTATTTCGTAAATATTAATAAATATGAAATTTTTTTATTCATTATTTACCTGGGATGTTACAACCACTTCCACATTCCCAACATAAATGTTCGCTCCCTTATGTGGCCTATATGACCTTCCTCAAACACACAATCATGCCTGGTGTGCCTTGCACCTAGAACCGATACACCCTAATTCTTGTTGTAATAAAACCTTGTCCAGTGCCTTGTAGTTGGTACATACTCACACCACAGGTTACAACCGAATCGTTATCATTGGTTGAATTGTATTGGACCACCTCAAGACATTAGGTACACCTCCTGATCATCAAAGGCTTGTTTCAAATGTCAATGAATAATCATCGTATATTAAAAAGAAATTTCTCTTTGATAATTAGTTAAAAAATAACTCAATCCTGTCGGAAAACCGAAAATATTCTTACATTATTTGGACATACCAAAAATGAAAACCTGTACATCAAAGGAAAGAACCTATATGCCTGAGGGTACCTATTTAGTCTATATAATGAAACAAACTATTGTGTATATGTATTCAAACTCTATGTAAATCTAATAGATCCCAAGCCAACCGTGTTGACGGGATAGTCTATTCCAGATAAGGGAGAACCGAAATACTAGGTGAGGGGGAGGGCTTCCCAAATGATGATGAGGTGGATCAGTCAGTTGGGGAGGATGTGGGCTGCCCACATGATGCTGGGGTGGAGAAACTAATGGTGGGGTCACATGGGTTCATAGGGTATCTTTTTCTCTTTATATTAGTCAGCTAGGGATTGGGTAGGAACTCCTTTGAAAAAAAGGACTACTGATTTCACTTTCTTCCACTGTTCTCTTGTTCTTCTGAAATTTTGGTTGTTTCTAATGGAAGTTACATGAGAAGAACCATTTATTATTTCTAGTGTGAGAGATCCTTATCAGATTGGTTCAACCTGCCTTTATTTTCCCCATATTGGAGTGTCGAATTATATCTTCTTCTCTCATTCAGACAACCTCCTCCATTTCATTTGTTCTCTATGGAAACTCACCAGCAATATCATATGGATCTTGTTGAATAACAGATTGATGTGGAAACTGAGAAATTCACTTTTTGATCTTCTTATGTTACAAATTTATCATTTGGATAGGATTAATTCATTCATATATTACCACTATTATTTAACAACTCGACAAGAAACCGATTTCTAATGTCACTCTATATTTTCAACACCCCATTGATTCAGCTACACCCTCTGTTCTAATGTCAGATTTTGCTCCTCATGTGCCCTCATCCTCCAAATATAGGCGATCCAATCTTTCCCAATACTATTATGTTTACTCCACAATAGATCAATATGCCTCTTTTTTTTGGTTCTGATCCTCAAGGGTGGATTTCTCATGCCGAATTATATTTCTGGGTCCATCATACTCCCAACCCTATGAATATACAGCTCACACAACTGAGTATGGAAGGCCATACAATTCATTGGTTTTATATTCTAATTAAATTCCATCAATACATATCCCTTACACTCTTCAAGTATGATATCGTGGACCATTTTAGTTTACTTACACTTCAAAATCCCTATGAAGAGCTCACTTTTCTTCAGTAGTTAGTCCCAGTTACGGACTATATGCACCAATATAAATATTTGGGTTACCTTCTTCCTTGGAAATGAGAGCATCAGTATGTTGGTTATTTTATCAAAAGACTTCAGGAAGATATTCAAGGATGGGTACACATCCATAGTCCTTTGACTTGCTTTCAGACCATGCATATTGTTTGGCATATTGAACTTGTTTTTTGTAAAGGTGCTCTTACTCCTACCTACTACACTAGTTTTTCTTCTCCTAGCCTTCACCATCCACCACCCGCCTACCAATCATCTCCACACACTTCCCCTATCAATATGGCTAGTCCCCCTTCCCGTCCATGGAGCCCTTCTCCTCTCCACTCGTCTTCACCAATCCTGCCATATCCATCCTTCAATAACTTCACTATTAAGCATTTGAAACCTCAAGAATGGCAGGATCGCCTCAAGATGGGCTTGTGTTTCCATTTCAAGTCTCCTTATTCACCCATACATAAATGATCTGATCCTAAACTGTAGGTTCTTTTGTTAGGAGAGGATGATGAATCCCCTGTTGATTTTCCCCTTTACCATAAACTCGCAGCCCACCATACCACCCTTATTGAAGTTGAATGCATGGTTTTAGCATATCATATTTTGGATTCCTTGTGCTCTAAGAAGTTACATCATACTATTGATTTTTCTTAAATTAATGTTGTAGACACCATTGTTGGAATACCAATTCTGGTTTTAATTGATTATGGTGATTTTTATAACTACATTTACCCAATGATGGCCAAATTATTAAATCTTCTAATCCATAGTTCCACCCAAATGTGTATTAAATTGTGTGATGACCACCAATTATGGACTCAGGGGGTCGCCCACAACTTTACTCTTACAATGGGTGCATTAACCTCCATTCTTAATGTTCATGTACTGAACATGTGTGGCATATATCTCATCCTTATCATTGCTTGGATACGTACCTTGGGTGACATGCATATTAATTGGAAAACCATAACCATGCGTTTTGGTACTGCTGACCAGAAACATAACATCTACGTGGATATCTCATGTCCTATTCCAAACTAGAAACTCTCTGATTCCACCCTCAGTTTAATTAGCATAGGAAAACAACACCTTATACTGAGTAGCTGCTCTAGCAGCATTGACTCTGCCTTAATAGATGAACAGAACCACACCTTAAAACCCCTTTCCATATCTTTTCAAATTATTTTCAGATTATCTATGCATACCCCCAATCCACCTCCTTGACAAAACCATTGGCCTACACTCCCATCAGGGACCTGTTTTGGTTCTCCCTTAACAACACCCCCACATCCAGAAAAATGAAATTGAGAGACAAGCTCAGAAACTACTTCAGTTGGGATAAATCAACAGTAGTACTAGTGAATTTTCCATCCCATTACTTCTTGATAAAAAGAAAAATGGTTCGTGGCATATGTTTGTGGATTATTTATCCCTCAACAACATCACAATATAAGATAAATTTCCAATTTCTATATTCAATGATATATTGGATACACTGCATGGGGTAACATATTTTTCCAAATTGGATATCAAATCTAGATACCATGAAATCCATATGCATGAGGAGGATATTGATAAAATGGAATTTCAGACACATTGTGGCCATTATGATTTCTTGGTCATGCCTTTTGAACTCACCAATGCTCCATCCACCTTTCAAGCTTCACTGAATGATCTTTTTAATCCTTTTTACATATTTTTTTCCTCATTTTTTGGATGAAATCCTTATTTATAGATCGAATTGGTCCACTCATGTTCACAATTTACAGGTAGTTTTTTAGGTTCAAGCTACTAGAAAATTCTTTTTTAATCATAGGAAATGTAACTTTAGCCAACTGGAAATAGAATACCTTGGTCTTGTTATTTCACTGACTGGGGTATCGATGAATCCAGCCAATATCCATGCTATTTTGGAGTAGATAGTACCAAATTATAGTTGTAGCATCTAGGGGTTGATTAGCCTCACTGGTTATTACTTCAAGTTTATTCAACATTATGGTTCGGTGGAAGAACCCTTCACTACCCTTACAAAAAAGGATGGTTTCACCTGGACCCCTACAATACAACACTCCTTTCAGAAGCTCAAACAGTTAATCACCTCATCCTTGGTCCTCACACTTCTAGAAATCTCTAGTGATTTTTTTCTGGAATGTGATGCTTCCAGTAATGGGGTTTGCACCATTCTTATATAGGACAATCGGCCCATTTCCTTTTTAGCAAGGATTTACCCCCTCAAACATTGTCCGTGTCCTCTTACACAAAATAAGGTTATGGCATTGGTTTTGGCCATCCAACATGGGCATACTTGTCTTCTTGACCATTACTTTATGGTATACTCGAATAAATGTAGTCTCAGATGCCTCCTCTAGCAAAAAATTACCATGGATGACCAATAATTCTAGATTTCCTAACTTCGTGGTTATCAATTTGATATTAAATACAAACAAGGTCATGAAAATTTTGTTGCCGATGCACTGTCCAAAAAACAATATTTCAGTAAGATTATTTTGTTGTATTCTACTTTTATTTTGATAGAATATTCGATACTTACGAATGGACTTCTCTCCAACCCTTAACTTTACAAAATAGTCTTAGAATTATAACATGAACATCTCAGTGCTGCTGTATATTCTTACACTCATGACATTCTCCTCTACAAGGGTCTCATTATTCTTTTGGAAACATCTCCTTGGATATCACAACTATTAACAAAATTTCATACAACTCCATAAGGTGGTCACCTTGGATACTATAGGACATACCACAAGCCGAATGACACCATTTTTTGGGTTGGCATGAAAAAAGGGTGAAAATATTTGTTCAAAAGTGTGATATTTTCTAGTGAAATATGTATTCTACACTTGCCCCGACCAGTTTACTCCAGCCATTAAACATCCCTTATTTTGTTTAGCCTAACCTCTATATGGGCTTCATTACAAAACTCCCTAAATCTCATGGTTATGAAGTAATTTTTCCGGTTGCGAATCACCTTTATAAGTATTCTCATATCCTCCTCCACAAGTGTCCTTTCACGACCAAAGGGGTGGATTATGTTTTTATATGGGAAGCTATCTGTTTACATGGGATTCCCAATTCCATAATCATTAATTAGGACCTTATCTTTCTCATTCATTTTTGGATAGAGCTTTCTGGATTACAAGGTACCACTCTAAAATTTAGTTCATCCTTCAATCCTCAAACTCAAGGTCAAATAGAGGTTATTATGCATATTTGGAAACATATATCCACTATTTTGCGAGAGATAATCCCAATAATTGGACATATTGGATACCCTAGGTAGAACATTGTTATAATAATTCTTGACATAGATATCTTAACACAACACCATTTGATGATTTTTATGGTTGAAAGCCTCCCTCCATCCAAAAATTCATTCCCTCTGACCTCAAAGTTGCTGCACTCACCCAAGATTTATGGGATTAATAGGAGGCATTAGGTCAACAATGCTAACATTTACTTCACCCCCAAGACGTCATGTGTCACCAAGCTGACCTTCATCGGTGCTCCTTGACCTTTTAGGTAGATGATTCTATTTACCTCAAACTTCAACCCCATAAAAAGTAGTCTTTGGGACACCATTTCAATTGGAAATTATCCCCACCTTACAATAGGCCATTATATATTGTCAAACAAATTTGACCTGTCACATATAAGCTAGAATTACCAACCACAGCTCTTATAAATCCAATTTTACATGTCTCCTAGTTAAAACCATTAGTGGGACAATATCCTCTTCAAGGACAGCTTCCCCAAGACATTCTCAGTGACCCAGTGGACTAGCTATATCCGAAGCATATTCTGTCCACCTAAACACTAATTTAGGGCGATTTTAAACTTCCTGAATTTTTGATTTAGTGGGATAGAAAACCACCCAAAGATTCCACTTGGGAGGATAAATTCATCATAGAAAACGAATTCCATCATTTCTGTCTTGAGGAAAAGACTAACTCCTTAGGGGTGGGTAGTGATAGATCTTGAGCCAACCACACTAACATGCTAGTCTTTTCTAGATGAGGGATAACTAATGTACCAAGTGAGGTGGAGGGATGAACATGTGATGCTGAGGTGGATATGTTAGTTGGGGATTAAGTGGGATGCCCATGTGATGCTGAGTTGGAGCAGTTATTGTGAGTAGTACCAAATGGTATAAGTTGAAATGTATCAAGGGGAGGGGGTTAGAGGAGGGAATCTGAATTGGATGTATAATGGTGGGGTCACACGTGTTGAGGGGGTATCTTTTTATCTTTTTTTAGTCATATAGGTCTTGGGAGGGAACTCCTTTGGGAAAAGGACTACCAATTCTACATTCTTCCCCTATTATTTTGTCCTTATGAAATTATATTTGTTTCTAATGGAAGTTATGTGAGAAGAACCTTTTCTTCTCTCTATAGTGAGAGATACTTATCAAAATACCAACCCAAAACATATAGTCCAACAATTTAATGTTACCCAAATGACGACCCGTACACGCATATATATGTTTCAAAAAGTAAGAAGACCAACACTAGACATCAGGGATATCCTAGAACATGGATTCAAAAGGAGAAACAAAAAAAACTCTAAACACATGTATGGTGTGGGTATATCACACCAATTAGTATGTCACCAGCTTACCCCTGTCTATCTACCATAATATCAATTTTATAGAATAATAACACTGTGTAAATAAGTAGCAATGTAAACAGTAATTGATTCAACAATAAAGTGATGTATAAAGTGAACTAATAATGCTTTAGTATCATTCTCATTAGGCCGTAATGGAAATAAACTAAACCTACTTAGATCCATGATCGTAATTCATGCTGTTGAAATTTGGGCATCCTATATAAGATGGAAATAACCACTTATAGTATATCCATCCTCATATAGGTAGCCTCTATACACATAAGAAGGAATATAATCCTACGAACACATATATATACATGTACTTGGTGTACATGTATCAATACATAACCACCATTATCAAATCTTGTGATACCTGTATATACAATATACAACAATACCCAGTCTTTATATATCCAACTACAAATATGGAAATATTTAATCGTAGCATAAATGGTAGTAACCTCATAAGGTTTCCCATAACATATATTACACATCAAGAACTAACATAAATATAATCAAAGAAGAACATACAAAAAAAATAATAAATAAATAATGAAGGAACAACCAATTATCAAATTAAATTTATAGGAAAAAAATATTTAGAAAGGGTTTTGAAGCGAAAGTTTTTTGTTTATTTCTCACTCTACCACATGTTTCTGCTATTACAACCTCTATCTAAATATCAGATAAAAGGAGGGGTCACCTACCAAATTAATTTTGAAAGCCTAAACCAAAATTATAGTGAAATAGACTATGCCACCGCTAAAAAAATCGAAGAAACCTAGGTCAGAAAAAATTAGGGTTTTATATCACTTTATCAAGAATAGAAGAATTCAAGAAAAAGAGAGATTATATTGCATCATGTTTGTTAAATACAAGCTCATACTACCTCTAGAATAATGAACAAATTTCAAAAGATTTACGAAATAGATATTAGTTATTTACGCACTGACCAAGAAAAGAGAAAGAAAAACTGGAGGAATAAGGATTTCCCTACCTTATCCTTGTAGAAGATAGACCACCATCGTAGCTTAACGATGACCCAAAAAAAATAATGAAGCTTGAATCACAAGGGGGGTGGAGAAAAATGAAGGATATGGCTCATAAGGAAGCTATATATGCTGAAATAAGGGTATAACCTAATGAAAGGTGTTATTGGGGTTTTAATTTTGGACTAAAATGATCATTTTACCCCTCTTTATAAAAAACCTACAAGGTTTCTACTAGATACCTAGGACATGACCATCAGGTACACAGTGTCTATACCAGTAGCCATTACAAGACATACTAGACCCCATTGGGTATCTACTACCATGACATCAGTCACCTAGTGGTACTATTGCACCTACATCTCTTCCTTTTCTTCTTTTACTATACCCTTCATCCCAAAACACACTTATAAATCCAAGTTAATCCATTCAAAAATAAAAGAATGAAAATTTATGAAAAATACTAACTCATGATGGAGAGGGTCATTACAAACTCCCCACCAGTAGGCTTCTAATCCTTGATAATCTTCAACGTGCTCCTAAAGTGATTAACTCAATTCATTGAGCTCAATACTTGACTTCACATTCCTGAGTCTCATCTCAAAGCTGGGCATGTTTCTACTATAATTGAACTAATTGAATATCCTTCCCTTTCACGTATTTCACACTTCAGTTGATGATATTAATTGGTTTTTCCAAATAGGAACCATCAACCTCCAATTCCATATCATCAAATTTAATAATGTGAGTATGATCAGGAAAAAGTTTCCCTAATTGTGAAACATATAATAAATTTGGAATAAAAATAAATTTAGGATGTAATTACACTTTTTAATGTATTTCTTCAATATGTTCTAAGATCATAAAGGTCCCAATGAATACAGAAGTTATTTCTTCTGTTTCTGCATCGATCGATGACCCAAATGAAGATAATCTTTTAGAAATACATTATCACCACACTAAAATTCCAATTTTCATCACCTGTGATCAATATATAATTTCTAGAGACTCTATGAAGTTACCAATATCTTCTAAATAAATTTCACCTTTTTAGTCATTTTTTGAACTATTATTTGACCAATCAAATATGATTCATTGACTT
This sequence comes from Viscum album, assembly GCA_963277665.1. Taxonomy (NCBI): domain Eukaryota; kingdom Viridiplantae; phylum Streptophyta; class Magnoliopsida; order Santalales; family Viscaceae; genus Viscum; species Viscum album. The sequence goes on from OY728127.1 coordinate 1,028,507,162, forward strand.
CAATCCAACCCAGTGGAGAATGACAAGGCCAACCCTAAAGAGCCTTAAATGGAACCATCTAGATAGATAACTGATAACTTTTATTGTATGAAAAATCTATGAGTGAATAATCATATTCTCAAGAAACACCAAAATTAAGGACACATACCTGAAACATATCCTCTAATATGTGAATATTCCACCTTGACTATCCATCCATATGAGGGTGATAAGTATTTCTTAGTTTTTTTTGAGTACTAAGAGTCCACTCCAAACCTTTCTAAAAATAGAAGTAAATATCATGTCCTAATAAGAAACAATTCACCCTAAAACCCCATTAATCATTAAAATCTCTCAAAAATATAATTTCCCTAATTTATCATTAGATAAATATTTAATGATAGATTGGAAATGAAATAATTTGGTCAAGTGATCATTAATCAGTCAAAATATTTATTAGAATCTAAATGGTCGAGGTAAACTCATCATAAATTCCATTGTGATATCATCCTTTTTCTAGAAAGATAAGGGGAGTGTCTGCAATTCACCTATAAATATTTGCTGTTTAGACTCAGGCTGTTGGAAAATCAGGAATTAAGAAATAGAACTAGTGATATCTCAATTCATGTTCGGAAATTAGAATTTCCAATATATATTGTGATATATCATTCATATTCCAAGGTGAGTAACCCATTGGAATAATGAAATTCTCTTATAATTCCTTTTCTCATTTTGGTTTAAACCATAGGTTTTTGATGAACATAGAAGAATAGATTAGAATATTGATATCATCCATTTTGAATTTCCCCACCATCGATATTCACTCAAATAATGATAGAATCATGATAAAACACTTGAGAATCCTTTACCCACTAAATAACTAATTATGTGATATTAAAATGATATAAAATTATCTCATTTCGATCTTCAGATGTATCTTATTGAAACATAGTTAGAAATTCCATCAATATCTATTAATTCCTCACTTATTTTACTTTTTAGGTTGATCCTTCCAACTAAGGGAATCAACTAACATGTTACCCCTTCCATGTGAATAGAGAAACTAAAAATAAAATGATTTTTGGTATTAAAACCATTGACATTGCATCATATTTGGATCTCATTGAAAAAGGATATAATTAATGATTTTGTTGATTAGTGTATACAATAAATCACTTACTAAAAGTCATGAATCCAACACTTTATATCATATACCAAAATTGAAAACTCTAAATCATGGTATAGATAATTTATCTCAAGTGGAATTTTTTTTCCAAGAACCATAGGCTACCATATGATGATCCTACATGATCACACATCCAAATCCCATCCAAGAGGAATGACAATAAAATTTGAAACCCTTACATGATTTCTATAGGATCAATATAAGAGCCTAAATATTCATTTATCAATTACTAGAAAGACAACTCACATTGATTTGACCAAATGGACTTTTCACCTTTCTTTGTTAGAGTATTCATTGGATCAACTATATGAGAATAGTCATGAATAATGTAATGATAAAATTTTGTACTTTGTAAGACATAAATGTTGGAGTTGGTTCTTTATAGCCAATTTCTATATACATTTTATTAACTGAATATTCCTGATGTTGAATATTAATTAACATCGTATCACATCTTTATCGTTCTTCCATGGGATAATGTATATGTCCTTGGAGTACTTATCACACCAAAAGTTCAGAACAATTCCTCTCTAAGATGAGAATGTAGAAGTGTAACGATGGTATTTTTAAATACATGTTTTATGGCCATATGGCATCACATGATGATACATTGATGATATAGACTATCAGTTGTAGGGTTTTAATAAGAAATTTAGAATTATTCTCATGAATTCCATCATAGGTAATCTCAAGAAAGGATATTACGAGAACTTGAATTGCCAGTAGGAAATCAAAATTTATATGTTTCATTGGGTATTCTAATTTGAGGGTGATTGTAAGGGTCCTCTAAATTTAGGATTGTTATTAATTCATATTATGAGTCACGTTCTTCGATTTATTTCCATAAACCATGAAGACATATATTCATGGAAAATTTGGGTGTATTGGCTGAATCATGAATAACATGACATTAACGAATAATACAAGAAAGGATTTGTCCCTTATCACTTCATTGGAAGTTCATATCTCAAGCCATTTGTTGTAAATGGAATTTCCTAATTATGTCCATGTCCATGATGTTCTTTTGGCATGTTCAATTATGAAAAGTCAAAGAAAAATACATCGATCATATTGGTTGATGACACCATTATGAAACCTGCTTGATTAGAGAGATCATGATAAAATTGTTTGTACTACATAGGGTATATTTGCATGTTGTTATTGTCCTTACCATATTTAACTTCTTTCTATATGGGTTCTTTATCATGTTTCTAGACATTAACCATGCACTTTAGGCTATACTACCTAATTCCACTATGAAAGAATCCTAGAGGGTCACATACATAGTGAATTTAGAACCTCAGTTAAAATCTATATGAATTTAAAAAGTTGAATAACTATTATTCTCATACATTGTTGTAAGGTCCCCACCTGGGTTCCACACACCTGTGCCCCGAGATGGTCAGTCACATAACCTCAAGTGGACCTCCCCATATGCTAGAGGTTACCGACTTGCTGTGAGGGTCGAATAAGTCATTCATGGGGAGACTATACCCTCTTTGATCTATTTAATACATCAACTGAAATAAAAAACAACATAGAAAGAAAATACAATGATGAACAATTCCAATATCTCAAGATAAATCAAGAAGGAAATACAATATCCAGGTAAAGTAGAAAACATGCCATGCTATTGTATGTATCAGGTGTCTAAAATTAAAATAAAATATAAAGACACTAATAACTCCCAAGCGAGTCCTGAACCATGTCTGGTTCCCTCATCCAAGATCCATCCCAACTTATCCATATAACATAAGGACTTTTCCCTTAACCCGTCCTGCAGCAATAATGTCTATTCGGGTACCAATCAGGTAGTCCGAGTAGGGTGTGAGTACAACTCATTAGGCCACCACCAATGGTGTCTAAAACAATATCCAGTTTGATAATAGAGTATTCAATTACATAATAAAATAAGTACAATGCATAAGTAAACAGTTATCACATTATCATATATTGGTTGTTTAATGAAATTAACTCCTGGGATCACAAGGACACTCGTACCTCAACTCTAGCTTCGAATCATGCCAGAGCCCAAAGTGTTCCTAGTTAATATCATATCGTAATACCTGTTTCGTCTCATGTGAGAGCCTAGAGTACTAAATGGTAATATCATAGCTCAAAACATGTTCTGATTCATGCCAGAGCCCAAATTATTCTCAAGTGTGGCTATATACCAGAGTATGTTTTTCACTATTCTTTAATTCATACCTGAATTTGATGTTATCATTCATACTACACACAATATAATGACCATGTTCCCATTCACACATCACACACTAGAATGACCATGTTCCCATTCCTTAATTCATGTTTAATGACCATGTTACTATTCACACATGATTCATTATAAAGAACATGTTCCCATTATCTAATTCATGTTGAGTGACCATGTAACATTCACAAACCACACATTAGTGTTACCATGTTCCCATTATTGTATCCCATAGTTAACTCAATAAATAATTATTCAAATAAATTCTATTCCTAATTTGATAATTAGTTTATCACATAATTAATCTTAATTAATTCACTAATTAGTTATGTTATCAAAACCAATGATCAATTTTAACAACTAATTAATAAATATTCTCCACTGAAAACCAATTTTTAATTTTAGAAATAATTATCTCATTCTCAACCTCATCTCTTCGTAAATAATCCCACAACAATTTATGTCAATTCATAATATTGAAATCACATTATTACTTTCACCATTTATTATCTCAACTAAACCAATTAAATATCTCATAAATTTATCTCCTAATTAATTATCTAAATCCCAATCACTTAATATTATAATTAATTCTCCAATAAATTATCTAATTGGACAGTCCCTTAATCCCATTATTAATTCCTCAGTTAATCAACCATTTCAACGATACTTCAATTAATCAATTGGAAGATTACTTTTCATAATTTAGGAAATTAAATTTCTATAGAATGATATAAATTCATCAATTTCCATACACATATTTGAACAATGACAGTGGGAATAGAACATTAGTCCACTTACCTCGATTATTTGAAGAATAATTTCCCAACGTAAATCCCTATAAATTGATCATCACAAAGACATTGTTCTAGATCAAAATATGAAAACCCTAAAACATGATTAAAGGAAACAAGATATCTTAATAAATATAGATCCAAAAGGCTAGATCTAGATTAAAAAAATAGATCTAGATCTGAAAAATCATCAGGACCAGTCCCCCTGGGCCTGTGATGTGACTCCCCAAGCTCTCTTCCTGATGTCCAGGTGTTGGAGACAAGCGCCAATGGCTTCAACATGAAATTGGGGGGCATTTTCCCGAGCACCTGTACACACATACATACAACCATGTCCCATGAAAACAAAAAAATAGAACAAGAATGCTACTAAACAACCACTAAGTGTAAATATACAACTGAAATTAAATGGGCTAGAATACAAACCCAACAAAAGAAAAAAACAACAATAGAAAGTAAAAGATTGATGGAAAGTCTTCTACTAAAAACCGCACCTGATGGGTAAGTATTGTAACACCCCAGGTAAATAAAGAGTATGAAATTTTCACATTTATCCATATTTGTGAATAAAATATTAATATTACTTTAAAGGGTACGCTATGCTCGATGCCGTACCCAACACGCAACAACGAGTTTCTTGGGAATCTTACATTGCACTCTAATAATAAAATAATATTATTTTAAATAGTAGTTAACGCCTAGCCGTTGTAATGGAGGGAATGAACAGAACTAACTAAAAAATGATTATATATGTTTTTCAAATATTTTTACTTTTTACAATAAATTTTAGAGGATTAAAAATGCGAATGAATCCAATTTTAAGCATAAACATTCTAATATTCTTTAAAAGGTCGATTAACCACCTTTTGATGGCGAACCTCTTTTAAATCCACTTTTTGAAAATTTTATGTTTTATATTTGACAAAATAAAATTCTTCTTTAGAATCGGTACATCAAAATTTACTTTGTGTAAATTTTTTGGTATTTTTCCGAAAAAGTTCAATTTTTAATGAATAGTGAAAAATGTTGTATTTTAATTAAAAACCTCTTTTTAATCTAATTTATTTATATGATTATATAATCTTTTAAATTATTTTTAAAGTGAAATTAGAATATATTTTTACCATTTAATCCAATAGTGTTCGTTGGAATTAATTTCACTTTGAAATCAGACTTAAACTAGTGTCAATCTTTTGATACATTTTGTTCACAAAAACACGCTATTTATTTTGACACCGGGAATTAATTATTAAATTAATTAATGAAACTTATATGTTTTTAATTTTTTAAAATAGACATAATTTTCGAATTCGGAATATCAAATATAGATTAGGGTGAGTTTTTGGTAATTTTCTGAAAAACTTCAATTTTTGATGAATAGTGAAACCACTAAGTGGTACTTATAAAAACTGATTTTCCGTTTAAATGAAAATTTTCCATCTTTGTGTTTTGAATATCAAAAATCCAACATACATGGTTGTCATTAAGAATTAAAATGTGGTTCAATGGGATTAGAATAATTTTTTGGTGAATAGTAACTTATTAAGTTTTTAATCGCGATTAGAGGTAATTAGTGTAGTTTAAGGTAAAAATAATGTTTTAATAAACTTAAATGATCTAGACACATGTCCTACCCTCCTTTGATGTGTCATGGCCGACCACGAAAATCCATGGGTCAACTTGGGGACCCCATGGAACCACATTGGTAGGAAAATGACATAAATACCTTTTTATTTAATGTTAATGTAAAAATGACACAAGCATGAGATGTTTTACTAAAAAAAATTTAACATGGGGTTATAAAAGTCAGATTTTTGACTATAAATAGTAATTGGAAATATAAAAATATTTCCTACATCATAGTATTTTTTTATAATTTTTTGACATTAAATAAATTAAATTATTTATGACATCATGATGATGCAGCGATGACCTCATTATTTAACGATTTAAATAAAATGGAAAGATAATTTAAAATCTAAGACCTACACATGTCCAAAACATATATTATGGGTGGATTTAGAAAACCTATCACATTATCCTCTAAAAACATCAATTTGGGACCATTAAAATCCGAAACTCATTCTAAAATAAAGTAACATTTCATTACTTTCCAAGAGTGCCCCTCCTCTCCTCTTATAAAAGGCCCCCACCTCTACCTCCTTACCCACACTTCCAAAGACTTTGGATCGGCCAACACCTAACCATTGTGTCTCTCCACATCCCTCTCTAACTCCTTGAAGCCTCAATTTGGGCAGAAGTCTTCCCAAGGAAGCCTTTGAGCTCAAACCAAAGGGAGTTACCCGATTTTAAGGCAATGTATTCACCTGTGTCCTTTTGTTTTATTTTTCTTCTCCAACACCCTAAACTCTTTTTATTCATTTCTTTTGTAAAAACTCCAGTATATTCAATATAATAGGATGTTTTTATAAGAATTATTCAAGCTACAGTTACACACACCTTAATCTAATGGTTGAAGAACATACTGTTTCTCTGGTTGGCGATTTTCTGCCTCACGAAATGATGATTGTTCAATATTCTTTTAACACCTTTAAAGGTGGCCATTATGATGTCACTGTATTTTATATATGATATATATGGTATTTATGTTTACTATATGCTTATGTATTTTATATTTAAACCATACCTTTATTCTTTTCATGTTGTGTAAATGCGATAATTTCATATGAGGAAGTGTGGACTACCGCCCCCTCAAGTGAGGTAACTCGTACATGCAATACATGGAATGTATAAAGAATGAAATTAATGAACATATGTGACCTATATAACATATATATTATAATATAATTATAATATATATATATATATATATATATTATTTTTAATTCCATTAATATGACAATGAAAAAATGAAAGTAGCGTTCATGTGTACGTACGACCTACCGTCTCCATGAATGGTGACTTTCGTTTATTATCTCCAAATGATATGGAATATTATAAAATTAATATGTAATGGATATATATGATATTTTAATCATTAATACTATTCTGGAAATTATTTACCTATAACTACATGGACAATCATTTTTCAAACAAGTTCATTTTTGACTCATGTACCAAACATCGACAAAAACGTCTGATATGAACTCATATTATTAACCAATTATTATAACATTAAAATATGTGATATGAACTGAATAATAATATTTATAGGAGGTCCTTAAGCAATTATAAATTGACCAAAGTTTATTATTCAGGAATATAAAGAAATGAACAAGACAAATTGGACTTGAGGTAAGGGATCCTACTCCTCTCTTTCTTTTTAAGTACGCTCTTTTATGTCATTCCTTTTAAAGCTCATCTTTATTGTTATGGGGATGTTATTTTATATTACTATTAATTTAATTTTTATGTTCATATGATGAGAGACTCTATTCTCTCTCATCAATCCATTTTGTAAGTTTTTAGTGGCGCCGTTAGGCTGCTGAATTTTCGTATGAGATCTAACCTCTCTCTTTCTTTTTAAGTACTCTCCTTTATGTCACTTATTTTAAGCTCATATTTTTTGTGTTGGGGGATGTTATTTTATATTAATCTTTCTGTAAACTTTATGTTAATATGATGAGAGACCCTATTTTATCTCATCAATACATTTTTGTAAGTTTTAAGTGGCGCTGTTAGGCTGTCGAGTTTTCGTAAGGGATTTTTCATCTCACATTTATTCCCGTGAGATTTATGCTACATTTTCCACAATTTACTTTGAGTGGTGTATGTACTGCCCATTATTTTACTCATTGAGTAATATAAATTCATTTATGAGTATTTACATCAATGTTGTATTGTCCTTGTTTCATGTGGTGTATGTTTCGAAAGATACCCATGTCGGTAAGGGAACCTTTCAGCCTCCTATTTTTAAAAGACTTATTTTGTAATGTATTTTAATTCACATAATATTATGTTGGGATATGTTCTTCTATATACGTATTGATTTAAATTTTATGTCCATGTGATGAGATCCCCTTTTTATCTCTCATCAACTCATTTTCTGAATTTTGTAGTGACGTCGTTAGGCTGTCAATTTTTTGCAAGGGAACTTCTTAACCCAAATTTGATTCTTTGGGATAAACTTGTGTTCCTTTATGAATGTTTTATGTGATAAGATTATGTTACGGTTCTTGGGCATTGTTATGAAGATGGGTGGTTCCGTGATAAACTAAGGGCGGGTGAGCCCGATATAGCTCTCCAATGCATTGGGTGACGCGAAGGAGTGAAACGTTAAGGTTTCTCCAAAGAGATTTACAGAATATTCTGTAGTGGGTATTCCAAAACGTAACCAAGAGGGTTACTACCTATGTAAGAATGTGATGAATGCCTCAATTTACCTTTATGTCCTATTATTTCTATGATTTATTCATGATTTGATGAGGTACGTTAAAGTGCTTATGTTTTATGAGTAAAGTATGATTTCATTGATTCTTATGTGTACATGTACTCATGGTTCCTTTCCATATATTTTTATATCCCTTACTGAGCTTTTAATGCTCATCCCAAGTTTTTGAAATGTTTTTCATAGGTCAAGGGAAAGGTACATGATATGATGATAGTGTCAAGGAAGTGTCAAGAAAGAATCCATGTTTTATTTTAAATATGTTTCCGTTGATGGGAAAAAATGAATACTATCTTTTATGTAACCACCTTGTTTAAATGTGGAATGTAATGCAAGTTTATGATCTAATTCTATAAAACTCTAAACCTAAAAAGATCCTCAATGTGTAATCTTTTATTAACTCAAGATTAAGTAAGGTTTAAGGTTGTGGCCTTATAGTTTGTATCAAAGTTCGGTTTAGATAACTTTAGAGGTTAGGGTATTCTCTAAGCATAAGTGACAGTACCATAATGGATAGGATTTCAGAAAGAGTCCTTGTTTTAGATAAAGTGAATGAGTAATTATATCTTAGTGTTTACCTTCCTCATTAGTACATGATGGTTTTGTTGATATACTCACACTGACATTTCTGTTTTTAGTGAATGGATGGATCTAGCAGGCACCAAAGAGACAACAGGTTTGAAGGAAACTGTGGTGGTTCTCTGATTAGGATACTAGATAAAATGGGGGATTCAATGAGGAAACTCGTGGTTGTTCTAAACCAAATATCAAGGAGTCATGATCAACCACTTGAACCTTGGTATGTTCTGTAATGCATCATGTACGAGATGACCAATCGATGTGGAAGTTCAGGTAATAATTATAAAGTTAACCATTAGAGTTTATATGATCCTTACTTTTAAGGTAATTATGGGTTATTATATGTTATGATGGAAAATGAAAGGAATGAGATAAACTTGAGTTTAAAATATGTTATGATTATTTTTGATGATTTTATCTCGTTTTGGGGAATGTTTTAAGAATTATATAGTTTTAGAAAAAGGACAACACACAGACCGTGTGACAACCCGTCGCGTTGGACAAAGCTACGATAATCGAACCCACAACCAAAGTGAGACTGGTATTTACTGCCTACCATTGGACTACGTGAAGTCCCTGGTTAGTTTGACTGATTCTTTTTAGTTAGATGATTTTATGAATTAAGAGGGAGTTGATTTTGGGTTATCTATGGAAATTTATTAACCTATCATGGAGGATGTGTGATTAGGTTAATTACTTTTCAACATGAGACATTAAGAGAAACTAATGTTGTTTGGAGATAAATGTTGCGATTTAACTTGGAAGACTATGTGACTAAATCCTTCAAATATTTGGGTTTCAATATTAGTTTGATTTACTTTGTAGAATTTTATGGACAAATTTTTTATCGAATGGTCCTCGTTGAAATTTTGGTTTTGTTGGACATATTTTGGAGATTAAGAATAGATTTTCTTTTTATAAAGGGTTATCCTTTTCTGAATTATCTGATCTTGTACTAACCTTTTTTGTTTTGGTTTTGGTTAAAGTCTAAAGACATGGGAAGTATATTGTTCTCTTTTGTGGATTAGGTGATTCTCTAGAAGTTGATTATATTACTCTTAATGTGAACAAGTCTTCCTAAATACTCGTCTTTTGGAGAAAATATGAGTTTGTGTAAGGAATCTAATAAAAGTTGAAAGTCAACATGATAAGTGATTATGTTTCCTTATGAATAAATTCCTCAATAAAAAGTAACTAAAAACAAAAATGTTGTCTATTAACTTTTCTTACTGGGGAATCGAATACCGTTTAACCCATCACAAGTTTGTAATTTTCTTGTGGTTAACATTCTCCTAAACATGTTTTCTATCACTCTCCATCAGAACATGACCCTATGTTTTCTCCTCCATGTCCATGTTTTCCTACATGGAATCCTAGTATGGGTTAACTCGCATGACCTCTGTACTTATCTTTTTTTATTTTAAAGTGATTGTTTTACTGACTCTTGTTCCGATGTGGGACTTTCAAGGTTGTTTCCAAGATCAATTTTAAAATTGTGAGGACGCAATTCCCAAAAGGGGGGAAGGATGTAACACCCCAGGTAAATAAAGAGTATGAAATTTTCACATTTATCCAAAATTTTTGAATAAAATATTAATATGACTTTAAAGGGGATGCTATGCTCGATGGCGTACCCAACATGCAACAACAAGTTTCTTGGGAATCTTACGTTGCACTCTAATAATAAAATAATATTATTTTAAATAGTAGTTAACGCCGAGCCGTTGTAATGGCGGGAATGAACAGAACTAACTACAAAATAATTATATATGTTTTTCAAATATTTTTACTTTTTAAAATAAATGTTAGAGGATTAAAAATGCGAATGAATCCAATTTTATGCGTAAACATTCTAATATTATTTAAAAGGTCGATTAACCTCCTTTTGATGGAGAACCTCTTTTAAATAAACTTTTTGATTATTTTATGTGTTATATTTGACAAAATAAAATTCTTCTTTAGAATCGGGACATCAAAATTTACTTTGTGTAAATTTTTGGAATTTTTCCGAAAAAGTTCAATTTTTAATGAATAGTGAAAAATGTTGTATTTTAATTGAAAACCTCTTTTTAATCTAATTTATTTATATTATTATATTATCTTTTGAATTAGTTTCAAAGTTAAATTAGAATATATTTTTACCATTTAATCCAATAGTGGTCATTGGAATTAAGTTCACTTTGAAATCAGACCTAAACTAGTGTCAATCTTTTGATACATTTTGTTTCACAAAAACACGCTATTTGTTTTGACAGCAGGAATTAATTATTAAATTAATTAATGCAACTTATATGTTTTTAATTTTTTTAAATAGGCATCATTTTTGAATTTGGAATATCAAATATAGATTAGGCTGAATATTTGGTAATTTTCTGAAAAACTTCAATTTTTAATGAATAGTGAAACCACTAAGTGGTACTTATAAAAACTGATTTTCCGTTTAAATGAATTTTTTTCTCTATTTTTGTTTTTAATTTCAAGAACCTGACATAAATGGTTCTCATTAATAAGTAAAATGTGGTTCAATGGGATTAGAATAATTTTTTTGGTGAATAGTAACTTATTATGTTTTTAATCGCTATTAGAGGTAATTAGTGTAGTTTAAGGTAAGAATAATGTTTTAATAAAATAAAATGACCTAGACACATGTTCTACCCTCATTGGATGTGTCATGGCAGACCAAGAAAATTCATGGGTCAACTTGGGGACCCCATGGAACCGCTTTGGTTGGAAAATGACATAAATACCTTTTTATTTAATGTTAAAGTAAAAATGACACAAACATGAGATGTTTATATAAAACAATTTTTACATCGGTTTATACAAGTCAGATTTTTGAATATAAATAGTCATTGGAAATATAAATATATTTCCTACATAATATTTTTTTTTATTATTTTTAGACATTAAATAAATTAAATTAATTATGACATCATGATAATGCAGTGATGACCTCATTATTTAACGATTTAAATAAAATGGAAAGTTAATGTAAAATCTAAGACCTACACATGTAAAAAACCTATTGTATGGGTGGATTTCTAACCCTTATCACCTTATACTCGAAAAACATCAATGTGGGACCATTAAAATCCGAAACTCATTCTAAAATAAAGTAACATTTCTTTACTTTCCAAGAGTGCCCCTCCTCTCCTCTTATAAAAGGCCCCCACCTCTACCTCCTTACCCAAACTTCCAAAGCCTTTTTCTCAGCCAACCCCTACCCATTTTGTCTCTACACATACCTATATAACTCCTTGATGCCTCAATTTGGGCAGAAGTCTTCCCAAGGAATCCTTTGAGCTCAAACCAAAGGGAGTTACCCAATTTTAAGGTAATGTCTTCACATGTGTCCTTTTGTTTTATTTTGCTTCTCCAACCCACTAAACTCTTTTTATTAATTACTTTAGTAACAAATACAGTATCTTAAATATACTAGGATGTTTTTATAAGAATTATTCGAGCTACACTTACAGACACATTTGTCTAATGGTTAAAGAACATACTGTTTCTGTGGTTGCCGATTTTCTGCCTTATGAAACGATGATTGTTCAATATTATTTTAACACATTTAAAGGTGGCCATTATGATGTCACTGTATTTTATATATGATATATATGGTATTTATGTTTATTATATGCTTCTGTATTTTATATTTAAACCATACCTTTATTCTTTTCATGTTGTGTAAATGCGATAATTTCATATGAGGAAGTGTGGACTACCGCCCCCTCAAGTGATGTGACTCGTACATGCAATACATGGAATGTATAAAGAATTAAATTAATGAACATATGTGACCTATATAACATATATATTATACTGGAATTATAATATATATATATATATATATATCATTTATTTTTATTTTCATTAATATGACAAAGAAAAAATTAAAGTAGCGTTCATGCGTATGTACGACCTACTGTCTCCATGAACTGTGCTTTTCGTTTTTTATCTCCAAATGATATGGAATAGTATAAAATGAATATGTACTGGATATATATGATACTTTATTCATTAATACTATTCTGGAATTTATTTACTTATAACTACATGGACAATCATTTTTCAAACAAGTTCATTTTTGACTCATGTACCAAACATCGACAAAAATGTCTGATATGAACTCATATTATTATCCAATTATTATAACATTAAAATATGTGATATGTACTGAATAATAATCTTTATAGGAGGTAATTAAGGAATTATAAATTGACCAATGTTTATTATTCAGGAATATAAAGAAACGAACACGACAAGTTGGACTTGAGGTAAGGGATCCTACTCCCCTCTTTCTTTTTAAGTACGCTCTTTTATGTCATTCCTTTTAAAGATCATCTTTCTTGTTATGGGGAGGTTCATTTATATTACTCTTAGTGTAATTTTTATGTTCATATGATGATAGACCCTATTGTCTCTCATCAATCCATTTTGGAAGTTTTGAGTGGTGCCGTTAAGCTGCCGAATTTTCGTAAGAGATCTAACCTCTCTCTTTCTTTTTAAGTACTCTCCTTTATGTCACTTCTTTTAAGCTCCTCTTTGTTATGTTGGGGGATGTTATTTTATATTCCTATTTCTGTAAACTTTATTTTAATATGATGAGAGACCCTATTTGATCTCATCAATACATTTTTGTAAGTTTTAAGTGGTGTCGTTAGGCTGCCGAGTTTTCGTAAGGGATTTTTCATCTCACTTTTTTTCTCGTGAGATTTATGCTAAATTTTCCACAATTTCCTTTGAGTGGTGTATGTACTACCCATTATTTTACTAATTGAGTAATATAATTTCATTTATGAGTATTTACATCAATTTTGTATTGTCCTTCTTTCACGGGGTGTATGTTTCGAAAGATACCCATGTCGGTAAGGGGAACCTTTCACCCTCCTCTTTTTAAAAGACTTCTTTTGTTATGTCTTTTAATTCACATACTATTATGTTGGGATATTTTCTTCTATATCCTTATTGATTTACATTTTATGTCTATGTGATGAGATACCCTTTTTATCTCTCATCAACTCATTTTTTGAATTTTTTAGTGATGCCGTTAGGCTGTCAAATTTCTGCAAGGGAACTTCTTAACCTAAATTTGATTCTTTGGGATGAACTTGTGTTGATTTATGCATGTTTTATGTGATAAGATTAGGTTATGGTTCTTGGGCATTGTTATGAAGACGGGTGGTTCCGTGATAAACTAAGGGCGGGTGAGCCCAATATAGCTCTCCAATGCATTGGGTTACGCGAAGGAGTGAAACGTTAAGGTTTCTCCAAAGAGATTTAGGGAATATACTATGGTGGGTATTCCAAAACGTAACCAAGTGGGTTAATCCCTACTTAATAATGTTATGAATACCTCAAGTTACCTTTATGTCTTATGATTTCTATGAGTTATTCATGAATTGATGAGGTATTCTAAAGTGATTATGTTTTATGAGTAAAGTATGATTTCATTGATTCTTATGTGTACATGTTCTCATGTTTCCATTCCATATATTTTTATATCCCTTACTGAGCTTTTTATGCTCATCCCAAGTTTTTGAAATGTTTTTCACAGGTCAAGGGAAAGGTACATGAGATGATTATAGTGTTAAGGAAGTGTCAAGAAAGAATCCATGTTTTATTTTAAATATGTTTCCGTTGATGGGAAAAAATGAATACTATCTTTTATGTAACCACTTTGTTTAAATGTGGAATGTAATGTAAGTTTAGGATCTAATTCTCTAAAACTCTAAACCTGAAAAGATCCTCAATGTGTAATCTTGTATTAACTCATGATTATGTAAGGTTTAATGCTGGGGCCTTATATGTATAGATTGGATATAGGAAGCCATTGAAGGACATCCTTCTTGCCTGATCTCATTGGGCACCGCTTGGTTCTGGGCCACTAGGTCCTCCATGAAGTCGTCGGTCATCTGCACTAGACACAACATGTGCGGGTGAATCTCATATAGGATTGAGTAACAAAATACTCAATGGGGACCCCAAACCAAAAAGGATAGACCGAAAAGAAATCCAAAAGAAAACCATGAAGTATGATTAGGAAGAAAGAAAACTCACACCTAGTATAATCTTGAGTAAGGAAACTAAGAATATCAGTCATATCACTAAACACCTTTGGCTGCAGGAGTACTCATCCCTAATGAGTACCAAGGGTATGCTGGTTTACACAGAGCCTCTCCCCACTATGGTCCTTCCACTTCACACAAAGAAACTTCTTCTTAATTTTGGACTATTGTGGTACTCATCCTTGATGAGTACTATGGGTATGTCGAGTCACACAGAGCCACTTCCCACCATGGGCATAGCAGGTCACACAGAGTTTCTTCCCACCTTGGCCATTATACTGAGGTACTCCTCCCCATCGAGTATCATGGGTCTACTGGGTCACATAGAGTCTCTCCCCACTATGGGCCTACCAGGTCACACAGAGCCTCTTCTCAATAGGTCGTCGTAGCTGATCTACGTAGGGTCTCTTGTCAATAGTATTTAGGCCTCAATAAACCATAGTATCTCCGCACATAATGAGCTAGATTATGGCCAGGCTCATTGGGCCTTGCGGGACCTAGCCCGGACATGAATCGAGTTAGATCAGGTTGTTCAAACCATGATAGGGAATGTAGGGCCCCCATGCATGGTTGGTTGGGTCGGGATGATTAGGTTAGACCAGGCCCGGACACAACCAACCCCTGTTTACTAAAACAAAAATATATTTTAGAAAGGATGTCCAATTGACAAGACATTTGTGGTGTTAGGACCCTCACGATGAGGCTGTTCTTTTGGAATGATCTATAGAGGATTTCATGAAAGTTGAAATATGATGAATGGATTGAGGAGTGGTTCTCCCAAGATCATGCACACTACATGTAGAGATTATAAAGCTGACTAAGACCTGAAGGATGTTAATAAGAGACCCTGTGTTGATCAACTGCGATGGAACAGTGGAAAGTGGCTATGTGTGACCCAACAGACCTATGGTGGTGAGTGGCTCTGTGTGACCCGGTAGACATATGGTATTCGATGGGGTGGAGTTCCTCAGTATGATTTCCATGGTGGGAAACAACACTGTGTGAACAGACATGACCCCAATGGGGAGTAGTCTGTGTGACCAAGTATACCCATGGTACTCATCAGGAATGAGTACCAAATTAGTCCATGGTTAAGGGGAAGCATCTCTGTGTGACCTAATGGGCCCACAGTGGGGAGATATTCTGTGTGACCCAGCATACCCGTGATACTCATTGGGGAGGAGTACTCCAGTAGCCCAAGGTGTTCAGTGATATGACTGATAGTCTTACTTTTCTTACTCTAGATTATACCAAGAGTGAGATATCGTGCTTTGTGATCTATCATCCGGATCATGCTTTGTGGTTTTATTGAGGATTTCTTGGTGGTATTTCCTTGTTGGTTTGGGGTCTGTAATGAGTATTTTGTTACTCACCCCTGTATGGTCTTCAACCACACATTTTGTTTCTATTGCAGATCACTGGAGACTTTGCGGAGGACTTGGTGGCCCAGGACCAGGACGTTCCTAGTGAGATCAGGTAGGCAGGACGTGTTTCTACAGCTTCTGGTAGCTACTCTATACTTACCCATCAGGTGTAGTTTTCAGCAGACGACTTTCCATCAATCGTGTACTTACTCATTTTGCAGTTTTCTTTTTTTGGGTTTGTATTCGGGCCCATTTACATTCAATTTTACCATTATACTCAATGGTTATTTCGAATTATGCATGTTCAATTTTGCAGTATTCTTGGGATGTGGTTGTATGTGCGTTTCTACAGGCAGTCAAGAAAATTCCTCCCACATGCAGGTTGAGGCCTTTAGAAGTATTCGCCAACCCCTGGCCTTCAGGAGGTAGGCTTGGGGGAGTCACAACACATGACCCAAGGGACATGTCATGACACAAAGAATAAGATTACATCCCACAAAAAAAAATAAGAAGGAAGATGGATGAACGAGAAATTAATTGGATTTGATCCTCTTATTGAGTTTGGAGAAGATATTTGATACATGCTTCAAATAATGAAGAACAATGGTTGGGAGGGCTAGGAATTCATATGGAGAGCTCCAAAAACGTGAAATACCTTTTATTGTCAAATACGGGTAGAAAAAGGTGAGTATAGGGTTTTCAATAAAAAATTAAAATAATTTTAAGGATTAATTTGTTCACATACACAGTTTTATAGGTAAGGGTGCACTGTTTTCCCTTATCATGTGCCAACCATGATCATGTTGTTTTAGGGGTTCATAGTTTCTCTTTGTTGGGAGCATGGATTCCAAACCATGTGTCAGTCGTATGAATCCCCTATTCCTAGGTTCACACGGTCTACTGGGAGTTACCTAAATTCAATTTAGAGTCAACTCCAAAAAATTTCGGGATCTTACAATCTCCCCACCTTATAACAAATCATCCTCAAGCTGCAATCCCAAGCATCACTATGATTACGAGCAAAAAATATTGGGCAAATGAGCTGAGATATCTATTTCCCTTTCCCATTTTTCTTCCTACACACCACCATGTTTCTACAATACATGAAATATCAACACGGTCATTCCCTACAAAAACATTTGCTGTCTGATCCAATATACGTATAAGATGATCCTCAAATGATACATCTATCTCTATCTCAATGCCATCCAACTCGAACACATGAGAAGTGTCAGGGAAATACTTCTATAGTTGTGAAACATGAAATTAATAATTCATAGAACTATATTTATATGGAAGGGACACTCATTATTCCAATAGGATGATTCTCTCGACAACTTCAAATAGTCTGATGAACTTGGAAGCCAACTTTCCCTGCTTTCATATCATGTAGTGAACCAACCCAGGTGACACCCAATGAAATACACGATCACCCTTTGTAAACTCTAGTAGTCATCTCTTTCTGTCATAATATGATTTCTTCCTACTATGATCCTTAGCCATACATTTCTGAATTAGCTAAACCTACTCTGATGTCTCCGACACAAGACTTGGCCCCAACAACTATGACTCACCAGCTTTTATCTAGAATAGTGGTGATCCACATGGCCTACACTAAAGATCCTCATATGGTTCCATCTGTATCGTTTCATGGTAACTGTTGTTATAGAAAACTCCACCAAATCCAAGTGCTTTTCCCAAGTCCCACCGAAATCAAGAACACACACCTGTAACATATTCTCAATCACTTGTATAATATGCATTGACTACCAATTTTTATATGGGTGGAAATCTATACTCAATCATATATTCATACTGAGCACTTACTCATATCTTTCTGAAAGTGTAAAGTGAAACATGAGTCATCATCTGAAACTATAGTCTATGGAACCCCATGAAGATAGAATATCACCCAAAAATACAAATATATTAGATGATCCACTGAGAAAGAATCTTGTATATGAAAGAAATATTTTACTTTATTCAGTCGACCCACAACAACCCAGATATAGTCATTCTTCCTCAGCGTATTTGGGAGACCAACCACAAATTCTATTGTCATGTCATCCCACTTCCATTTTGAAATGGAAAATGACTTCTTAAAACATCCAAGTTGTTGATTCTTTTCTTTCATTTGCTGATAGGTGTAGTATCATGTGATGAACCCCGCTATATCATTTTTCCAGAATGGAAACCAAAACTCTCACCGTAGATCATGGTACATTTTGGTAACACCTGGTTGTACTTCCCACTTTGAGGAATTAAATACCCACATGAGCTATTCTCGCATTATCCTAGGCACAACAACCTGATTCCTGACATAGATTATCTCGTCCTCACTTGTGCTCCAATATAAAAGAGACTCCCCACCTTCAAGGTTTTCCCTCAAGGTAAAATACTCTGGATCCTCATATTAATTTCTCAAATCCCTCTCAAATGTGTAGTCACAATTGATGCAGTTACTAGAGTCATATACTATTGACTCTCGAAAACCACCACATGTATCTTATCCAGTAATTCATCATCTTCCACTCTACACTAGATTCCTAAACCTTCTGAGTCTTGGTTTTCCTACTCAAAGCTTCAACCACACTATTCCCTTTCCTAGGTGTATATTCCATCTCCAAACCAAATGACATCATATAATCAATACATATCCTCTACCAAAGATTAAAATATTGATGTGATAAGATAAACCTTAGGCCCTTTTATCCATATACAACATAAACATACTTCCCAATTGATAGAACTACCATCATTGTTTATCACAAACCAATGATTATAGCTCTATTTTGTTCATAGTGTAGTTCCATTCATGTGGTCCGAGCTTTTGAGACCCATACATTATGAATCGACCTCCCTACACTGACATTGTTATGAGTTCGATCCCAAAAGCATCACAATATACCATATACTCCTCACCTGGATTAGGTAGGATCACGATTGGGGGCGATGTAAAACACTTATTCAACTCCTTGATAGCCTTCTCAAAAGATTATGACCAACAAAAATATGTCCCATTTTTTTCAATTTCGAAAGTGGAACTTACAAATAGAAAAAGTCTTGGATGGATACCTGATAATATCCAGCTAACCCGAAAATGCTTTGGATATCAAATACATTCTTGGGATACTACCATGATAACACAGGCTGGACCTTTTTGGGTTCACTAACACTCATTCCTATGAGATGATGTGTCCTAAGAAGTGCACATGGTTAATAAAAAGTAAACACTTAGATAAATTGGCATATGGATGATTCTCTCTCAATTTACTCTGGATGAGGTCAAGATATTGAGAATTATCTTCATTAGTGTTGGATTACAACAAGTTGTCATCCACAAATACTAAAAAAAAATTATCCTAGTATGGATTGAATATAGTTTTTTCATCAAGGATATTATCACTACTGGTTCATTTTCAAAACAAATGGAATTATGAAAAACTCATAAAGGCCATACCTACTGCTGAATGTAGTCCTTGGTATATCTGAAGTTTGAACTCTTAGCTGATGATACCCTGATATCAAGTCAATATTTAAGAAAAAAAGATCCTCTCAACTTGTAACATCCCCAAATGATAAAGGGTTAAATGAATAAATGACATGACTCATGTCAACAAGGTGCACCTTCCTTTTCGGGAGCCTACCTGATTAGAACTCCACAGTTAAGAATGCTTGGCATGGAGTAGTGATTAGGATGGGTGACCTTCTGGGAAGTTTTCCAGGATGCGTGTGAGTGAGGACAAAGCACACTGGAAAGGACATGTGTTGGCCTGTGAGGAATGTCATTAGTCATATGACCTGTTCGGGCACGTGGGAGGACCCTGGGGTGGGCCCCACTTGTCTGCGGGGCAACTGGTGGTACCTGGTAGGCCAGGACCCAACGGCCATGTTAAGGCGGGGTGTCTGTGCTGCCACAGGGACCCGGTTGTCACATTTGGTATCAGAGGAGGAACCTAGCCTTAAGTGCGGTGCACTGCCTGGGTTGAGATGTAGGGCCCACAACGAGGGCGTTGTGCTCTAAAGGGGGGGGGGTGATTGTAACAACCCCAAATGATAAAGGGTTAAATGATATGACTCATGTCAACAAGGTGCACCTTCCTTTTCGGGAGCCTACCTGATTAGAACTCCACAGTTAAGCATGCTTGGCCTGGAGTAGTGATTAGGATGGGTGACCTTATGGGAAGTTTCCCAGGATGTGTGTGAGTGAGGACAAAGCATACTGGAAAGGACATGTGTTGGCCTGTGGGGAATGTCATTAGTCATATGACCTGTTCGGGCACATGGGTGGACCCTGGGGTGGGCCCCACGTGTCTGCGGGGCAACTTGTGGTACCTGGTAGTCCAGGACCCGACGGCCTTGTTAAGGCAGGGTGGCTGTGCTGTCACCGGGGCCCGGTTGTCACACAACTAGTCAAATAGTTCATCAATACATGAAATATGAAACTGGTTCACCATATTCATCTGGTTCAAGTTCTGATGGTAAACACACAATCATAGAGTCTCATCAGCCTTTTTTTGTAATCAACACAGGTGAACCCCAAGGTAACATACTCAGTCAGATAAAACTTTTATCCTACTACTCCTTCTGCAGATTCTTGAAATCTTGAATATTTGATGGTTCCATTATATGGTGGAAAATATATTATATCATCAATTAGCATGATCTCAATAGTTAATTCCACATCTCTCTCAGGTGGTAACCCTGAGAAGTCTTCTAAAAAACATCCTAAAACTATTACACTACTAGTGAAAAAGAGTCATGTTTCATACCTCCATCATATAGTAAAATACTATCAACTTGGGATGTGAGATCTCCAAGTTGATAAGTGATTGGCCCTGCTCGACCTACATAGATATCCCATTCCATAGAGTGAATATATTTTCCACCCTTAGGAGACGTAAAGTTTTCTCTCCTTCAGAAACAATCGATGTGGGCTCAGTATGGGACTAGCCAGTACATAACCATAAATAGGTTACAGCCCAACAAGTCAATAATATAGAAATACCATAGAAAAGAATACTCCCCAATCTTGAGAGAACACCCTATGTAGAAACAAATGTCTCTAGACCATACTTTTAACGAGGTATCAATAGTCATCACCCCACTCACAAATTCTACCACCAGGATCAAACCATTAACAATTTGTGTTGATATGATGGAACTAGAGGCACCGGTGTAAAATAAGGAATTTTCTAAAGTAGAATATAAATGAATAGTACCTCTCTCTTTCGATGGCCCAACCTCGCTATCCACAAGTGTAGGCTGCGCTGTATGGAACTTTCCCAACCAATTTCCATGTGATATAGTATAACTCCCTTAAGTTGCACCACTCTACTAATATGGTATTTCTTCCCTAGAAATAACACATCCACCACCTCTACTGCCTCATCGAGTGGAAATATAGCTACTGATCTGATAAGGTGTAGAAGATCCCTTTCCCAAACACTAACTCTGTCTAGCAGCTCCATCACTGACACTCTATGGTTATGCCCTACATAACTTCTATAGATGTCACATCTTTCCAAAAAAATCTACACTCCACTAGTGGTTGGGGATAATGTTGACAATAGTGTCCTAACCTATCAAACTGATGAAATATCACTCTATTAGGGTCCTATGCAACAGATCCTTCTATCTAATCACTCATATTTACACTTCCATAGCTAAAGTTATCATAACGATGCTTCTTTAACTTAAAAGTCACACCTCCTGATCATCCATTAGTAACTATCTATCTGGGATTTGAATCCTCGTCCAGGTTCCCCTAAACTATGATATCCTGATGCACCACCTCAAGAAACATCATTTACCAAAATTGGTTTACATGGGACTTAATCTCACAATTAATCCCATCATGAAAGAATCTCTCTGTAGATGTGTCATATCCTAGAAACATTGGATCAAACATCTATAGTTCTTTAAAGCATCCATCATAATCCATCCCTGGAATTCTCACCTGATTCTACCACATTAATTCCACTAATTGCTTCTACCTCAGTGTCTCTTGATAGAAGTTCTCCAATAAAATCTCCAAGAATTCCTTCCATAACATACCATCATTTTTTCCAGTCCACTCTTGAACATCCCACTAGTGCTTTTCTATTCCTCATAGAATATAAGGAGACAACTTGACCCTCCTCTCAATAGGTGTCTCCAGATGGCCATGTATTGTGTTAATAGACTCAACCCATAACTCAACTCCCTCAATTACACCATTTCATGCAAAATTAGAAGAGTGTTTCAACTAAAACACTCTTATCAGGTCAGACATTCTCTTCTCAACTAGACATGGGCCTCTTCCCATGACTTTCAGGAAAGGAGAGAAGTTCTATTGGAATTTATCCCCTTCTTCTTCACTGGACACTATCAATGCCTCAGGTTCCACAGCTGGTAGAATATTTCCATTCATAGCCTCTTGTCATCCCCTCAATAAGTTTCATCATGGAAAATATCTAAAAAATTAAAAACACGTGTCTATAGACTACTAAAACAACCCTATCACATTTACATAGCAATAATAATCCCAATAATTCTTTTCCCCAAATCTCTCCACATGGTTAAAACAGAGGTGATATTACTACCCTTAACCATCATACACTAAGGTCATGGTTGTCTAGGGAAATTATCATTCTTATATTCAAGTATCTTATTTATACACCCATATATTCACATTAAGACATCATTTATCCACTTTAAATATCATATTAGAAACCATTTCCAATTAAATTTCACATCTAAGGATAAACTGTTTCAGTTCAACAACCTACCCAAAACCCATTTCCTCGTGTGTGCATAAAATGATGCATGTCACAAAATAATCACAAGTGCCTAAAATAGCGCATTCTGACTCAAATATCCTTACATCCTAGGCCACATGTCAATTATCAACAAATCTTATAAATAATACTCATAACACTCAACAAGTGCATCACCCAAGGTGAAATAATATTCAACTATAAAAGAAAAAAATAATCCCACCCTAGTTTCTTGGGGTTTCCCCTATACGTGGGTCTACAAATCCCCTGCATAATCACATTTCCAAGGAAGAACTCTTCCTAGTCTTATTTATAACTTTCCAAAATTGTAAGAAAAATTAAAATAAAAGGAAACTGGGATCTAATATTACTTTGTAACATCCTGACCCGGGTGCCACACACTGGTTCCCCATGCTGTTCGTTCACATAATCTAAAGTGCGCCTCCCCGTACACTAGAGGCTGCTGAATAATAATGAGTTTATGATAAGTCATTAATGGGGAGATTATATAATCTTTTATCAATATAGTACTCCATTAGAAATAAACAAAAATAGTGAATGTACTTATAACCATGAACAAAACCAGTATCTCATGATAAATCAAGAAGGAAACACAATATCCAACTAAAATAGAAAACATGACATGAAAATGTACGCATCAAGTGTCTAAAATGGAAATTGAAAATAAAGACACTAATGAATCCCAAGAGGGTCCCAAACCACATCCTGTTCCCTCATCAAATCTCCATCCTAACCCAGCCATCTAACATAGGGCCTTTTCATATAACTTGACCTACAATGATAAAGTCTATTTAGGTACCGATCAGGCCGCCTAAGTAGGGTGCGAGTTCAACTAGGTTTGCCACCACCAAAGGTGGATAAAAAAATATCCAATCAGAGAATATTGTATAACTTTATATAATGAAATAAGAACAATACACAACTAAAGGGCTAACATATTATCATTTATTATTTATTTAACCACATTAACTCTAGGGTTCCATAGGACACCCATACCTCAATGTAAGCTTCAGATCTTACAGAAGCCCGATGTTTTCGATGGTAATATCATGTCTTAATACCTTCTTTATCTCAGGTTGGAGGTCAAAGTATTCAAAGGTGATATGATATGGCAATCCCTACATCAACTCATGTCGGAGCTTGAAGTATTCTCAAATGAGGCCATATTTCAGAGTACATTTGTTACCATTCTATAATTCATACATGAATTCCGTGTTACCATTATTACTATGCACAATAGAATGACCATGTTCCCATTCTTTAATTCATGTTAAATGACCATGTTCCCATTCACACATCACACACTATAATTACTTTGTTCTCATTCTTTAATTTATGTTGAATGACGATGAACCTATTCAAAAATAACACAATAGAATGACCATGTTACCATTCTTTAATTCTTGTTTAATAACCATGTTCCCATTCACACATCACACATTTGAATTTCCATGTTCCCATTCTAACCTCAAAAAATTAATTGAAAAATTAATTATTCACATAAATTCCATTACGATTTTGACAATTAGTTTATCACTCGATTGCTCTTATTTAATTGAGCAATTAATTAATATTCCAAACTCATTGATTAATTTTAACAACTAATTAAGAAATATTAACAACTAAAAACCCATAATTAATTTTAGAGTTAATTATCTCATTATCAACCTCAAATATTCATAATTAATCTCACAATTAATTATCTCAATTCATAATATCAAAAGAAATTAATTAATTACACCATTTATTATCTCAATTCAACCAATTCAATATATCATAAGTAATACACTGATTAATAATCTAAATAATAGTCCCTAAATCACTTAATTATTTCCCCGAGTAATTATTTAATTGTATAACTCCTTAATCCCAAGATTAATAACTCAATTAATCATCAATTTCAATAATACTTAAATTAATCTATTGGCACATTAATTTACCCAATTTAGGAATTACAGTTACTAAATAACACTTTAAATTATATAATTTTCATAAATGCCTAAAAATCATGACTATGAAAATTGGATACTATACCACCATCCTCGATTTGTTGAAGAATAATCATCTAATGAAAACACCAAAAAATTGAGCATCATAATGACATAGATATAGATCCGAATCATAAAACCCAAAATCAAAGTTAATTGAAATAAGATATCTTAATAAATCTAGATCCACATAACTAGATATAGATTCAAAAAATCTAGATCTAGATCTTTCAAAATAGAATATTACTTCCACCAAATGAATGAGAGATGGAAGTAGGATGAATGGTGAAGCAACAAGATAATATCCGCCAACCGAGAGAGTAGAAGATCTTCAATCCGAGCATCGAATTTTGAAGAATGATTTTCAGGATGGTATGGAATTTATCTAGAGAGCTCTAAAAATTTGAAAGATATTCTAGGTTTGAATCAGGGTTGAAATAGTCTAGTCTTGATGGTTCAAAAAAAATTTAAAATATATTTCATGATTAAATTTTTCCTTCACATTGTTTTCTAGATAGGGGTACACAGTTTTACCTAACCGCGGGACTATTGTTTTTAGGGTGAACAATTTCTATTTTTTGGGTCATGGTTTCCAAACTATGGACCAATAGTGTGAATCCCCATCTCTTGGGTTCGTAAGGTTATCTAGGCTAGAGCACATGGTTTTCCCTAGCCTTGCACCAACTGTGAAGATCCCCTTTTCACATATTATTTCTCAAAATTCCATAATAACACACCCCAAGACATAACCCAAAAAAATTACTCAAATAAGGAAAAAAAATTACCTGAATTAAAGATTGAGTTAACTCCCGAAAAGGTCGATATCTTAGAGTTGTTTAATAATTATTCATGTTTTGTTGATCTCAATTATTCTTTCACTTGTTATTAGAGAAAATATACATGTGAGTTGAATACTTAATAAATAGTTATTCTTTATTTTAAAGAAAATAATATTTATTTATTTATTTATGAATTATGTGGTCATATTTATTTATTTAAATAAATGGATATTATTAAAGGTTTGATCTATATTAAAGAGGATTAGCGAACTGAGTTTAATGTTTAGGTGTTAAATGACATATTAAATACTATTTGAATAAATATTAATTTATTTATTCAAGAAAATAATATTCATTTATTTTTATGTCTTATCACATTTTAAGTAAATAGTAATAATAATATTATTATATAGACATGGGGTTCTTCGGACATTATGAGAATAATATGGGCCCATGAATAATTATTTCTCTAACCCTAGGTCTATAAATAACCAATAATTATATTCTCAAATTCCAATATAATCATTCTAATTGTTGCACATAATGAATTATAGAGAGAATACTCTCAATTAATGGAGGGATCCTCTCCAAGAATTCTCTCAAGAACAGTGAATGATCCTCCTCGTCCACATTCTTGAGTTTAGAGAGTACAAATAAACCCTTCGACCTTGAAGTGATTATTTGGAGATTAACAACAGAAAACAAAAGTGTTAAAATGTTTTATTGTAATTATTTGAGATTTCAGTATACATTTTTCTTTTAACTAAATACAATTTTAATAACATATTTTACATTCCACACCAAACTAAAACAAAAAACACCATATTTTATTTATATGAAATATTACAATACAAGAAAAACATTGATACATTATGAGAATGAAATATGACATGAAAAGATAATATTTTATTAATTTGTTTTATAAAAAATATATGCATTTATTCATTATATATTATAATTATTTTTATTATATTTCAAAGAATTATTTAATTCAATGAAATATTATAATACCAACAGGTTGATAAAATTTATCTAAAATTTATTTATCAGGTAATCAATATTCATGATTTAGGAATAATATAATTTAGTGATAATTAGAAAATTTCTCAAAGAATTATTTATTTATTATAGGTAGAGGGGATTACAAGAAACCAAACTACACACACACCTATGAACCCCTATTGGTCATGCCTCATCTCTCCCAACATGGAATGACAATATCCCACTAAAACTATTATAATATAATACATTGACTAAATGACCAAAGGACTAAGGCCATACAAGGTGGAGGCCCATTGGCCTAGTGTACAAAGAGAAAAATAAGTGTGGTCATTAAAGAACCTTAAGCCCAAATGGCTTATATACACGGTCCAGAGGAACCATGAACAAAAGACCCAAACTAACATGAAAATCCCCAATGCACTAATCCATGAATGTTACGAAATGGACCTTGGTTTGACCCAACCTATGTCCATATTGAGCCACTTGTGCCTAAACCGACCACACTAGGCCCAAACCACCTTCACCCAACCCAATTTTCCTCATCGACCTTGGCCCGAATGCGCCCGACTTGCTCGCATTTGGTGCTGGAGATAGTACCCTAGAACCACCTTCTGTGTACATTATGATAAATTGTATTCATATTTTTGAATATTATTATACTACTTATCAGATCATGAGTTTTTTTCCATGTAACATATTATGTTTTAATGTTATAAGAGTAACTTTTGAACTTAAAGGTTATAGTAGTTCCCTGTTATGATGTGAACCAAGAAGTTCCACAAGAATATTCTTTAATATATGTTCTATATCTCGATGAAATCATTTGAGGGGAAAAATGATTCACACTATTAGGATCAGAGACTCAATGAACTTTTAGGCATCTCCTCATGGTGTACTACTTTGGTAATATCGAGAGTAGGATATTCTAAGAATGAGATCCACCAGTAGAAAATCCACATTTATATGTGTCATTGTATTTTCCTATATATGGATGTGTGTATTTATCCTTATACATTAATATTATTATTAATGACTATTATAAGTCTTGTACTTTGATGTATTGATGAAAACCGTGATGAGATATGTTTACAGTGAGGTAGGATACATTGGGTGCATCATGGGTAATATTGAATTAATGAATAATTAGAGAAAGGATTTATCCCTTATATTCTTTAACGGATGTTGATATCTCATGAAATTTTATGGAAATGAAACAAACTTAATAAATCCATGGCCATGGTGTTCCATATACATGTTTGGTCTTCAAAAATTCAAAGAATGGGAAATCGAGCACATTGGTTGAAGGCCCCAGTATGCAACCTACTTAATTAGAGATATCATGATAAATAGATTACATTAAATTGATAGAATATGTATGAGGTATTTTGATGTTGAAACGTTAACTTCTTTCTCTATGGGTGCCTTGGTGTGTTCCTGGATGCTAACCTTGGACTTTAGGCTACTTCACTTGATGCCATTGAGAAAGAGACATATAGGGTCACACACTACATGTATCTAAAATATTAGTTAAATAATATATTATTTATTTATTATCTAACAAGTTTAGTGAATATTATTATGACACATGGTTTAAAAATTAATCATTTTTTATTGATATCACATATTCTAACACTAGTTATTCGAGAGAATATTATGTGAGCGGAAGATTAAATAAATTTTTATTTTCTATCTAGTGAATATAATATTTATTTATTTAATTTTTAATAATAAAGTTATATTTATTTTTTAATTAAATATTCATTATTCACATCAAGATAAATATTGTGGAGGAATTATGGACCGAGTATAATGGTCTGGTAAGAATAATATATATATAATATAATTTTATTAAATAATATTTAATTTAATTTTTTATTTTTTTGTATTTCATGAAATAATAAAATTTTAATTATTATAATTGATAGAGGGTTTCATAGGGATTAAATAAATATTATGTGACAATCATAAAATTTAGTTCTGATGATTTATCTGTTATCTGTATTATTTGATCCAATTCCATTGATCGTGTAATTTATCGTTATGTAAATCATGAATTGATCATCGCTCTTGAAAGAAAATATTGGGAAGGACCCATCACACACTTCTACAATTTTTAGATCCTTCATGTGGTATCAAAGAAGGTAATATAATTATTTATAATTATTTAAATATCATTGATTGATTTTCATATAATTAATTGGTTTTTAATTCCATTTCAATCATTCTTTAATCCAAATTTCTTAAGGGTAATCCAATACATGCATAATGTTAACCCAATATTTGTAATCCTTATATAAAGTTAGTTAAAAACTCACATAATGGTAGTTTAAAACCCACATAAGTGTAGTTCAAAACTTATGTAAGGGTATCTCATATGTTGTAATTCTACATAAATGTAGTTAATAACTCACTTAAGGGTTACTCACATATTGTAATGCTTACATATAGTTAGTTTATAACTCACTTATGGGTAGAATAATAGTTACATAAGGTTAAATGAAAACCTACATAATGGTAATGATATTTTTAAAGAACTTATATAAGATTATAAAATAATTAGAAAAAATATAAAACCTTGAGATCTATTTTATAAAAAATTAAAATAATTGAATAATAATAATAATAAACAATGAATAAAATAAATAAAATTTAATCAAATCAAATATTTAAAATCAAATTATTTTCAAATAAATATTTTTATATAAATACATTTTCTATTTAATAAAAAAATAAAACAAACAAGATATACCAGTAAAACAAAACCCCCAATAAAAAGAATCTCTCCCTTTTGTAAATTGAAAAAACAAAACAAATTTTTTTATATAAATAACTTCAAAAATTTTCTCTCTTTTAGAAATTTATCAAAAATTAAAATACTATTGTAATATTAAAAAAAGACTTAATGTATTCAAAAATAATTAAAATTCCCCCTAAATTCACAATTTTCTAAAACCCAAATAAGTAAAAAAAATTAAAAATTAACATGATCACATAAACTAAATCTCCATCAACTCATGTTAAAACATCGATTTCATTCCAACTAATTAAGTTTTTTCATTCATAATTTTTTTCCAATTTGAATCATTCAACAACCTTTTAACATTAATAGGCACAAAATTAGAAAGAAAGGCAGAATTGACACAAAAATACAAAACTAATTTTATAGTTCTTATTCTTGATTCACCATTACCAATTAGATTTTGTAGACAATGATCTCTGTGAGTCTTCCCATTAATAGAATCAAACTAATAAGATATTTCTCCCCCTCAATAGATGCATTATCATTTTCAAGTTTTTCTTCACCAAAATTGAACTCTTTATATTCTTCATCAGGATTATCAGAATCTGCATTCTTTTTTTCATTATTTTCAATTATCCTTAAATAAAAAAGAGTCATCCATTAACATGGTTCTCTTGTTATATACCATATAAGATTTAATATTTTCTTAATATCTTATAAAAACACCTTAATCCCTTTTAACATCAATCTTATCTAAATTATCTTTAGTACATAAAATATACCCTGCAACCAAAAAAATTTGAAATGACCAATCATGGGTTTTGTTTATTTAAATAGTGCATAAGTTTTTTAACAAGATTCTAACATATAATGTATTTAATATATAACAAGCAGTATTATCGTATTCACCCCAAAAAATAATTTGGTAAATTGAATTCATTTAACATAGTTCTTCTAATTTTTTGATTTTTTATATTTTTTCCGCTCCATATAGAACCATTTTATTATGGTGTTGTATGTGAAAAAAATTATGGAAGTATCCATTATCCTCAAAAAATTTCTCAAAACCTATGTTAAAAATTTTTATTCAGTAATCACTTCAAATTTCCATTATTAAATAATATTTTTGATTTTAAATCAGTATATAAAAATCAATAACCTTATTTAGGGTTTCACTTTTCTAAGATAGGAAATGAGTCTAAGTGAATTTACTAAAATATTATATAATTATACACATATTTATTACTTCCTAATATAGCAGTTGTCATGGTTCTAAATAAATCAAGAAGAAATAGTTCTAAACAACTTGATGTATTAAAATTGTTAACATATCATAATGTCTCTGTATGTTGCATACCCTTTATACAAGAAACAGAAATAAAATACTTTCATTCAATTTTTGAAGTTCTAGAAATTGTCTATGTTTTCCCAACTTGTACAATTATCAAAGGTGAACATATCACAACCTTCTATTCCAAAGAATATTTTTTATTTATATTGAAATTAAACACATTACATTTTATTGGGATCTGAAAAATCTATTGATTATATTTTTTATTTTCTATTAGCATAAAATAAAACAGTATTATATTTATAAAAAATTCATTTATTATCTTTAAAATTTACCCTCATTCCATAATCACAAATTTGAGAGATACTAATTAAATTATATGTTAATTCCTCTACATAGAGTAATTTAGAAATTATAATAGAGTTTAATATTACCACATCTCCAAATCCCCTTCCCCTGACATTAGAGTTATCACAAAAGTGATAGTGATTACAACGCATGAATTAAAAAATAAAAATCTATAAATATCACCTATCATGTGCCTAGAAAATCCATTATCCTTATATCATGTATCTTTATAAATATTTGGGAAGGTTTTTTGTAATTTAGACTAATCATATAATTTTGTTGGTAGCCAAAAATGTTTGGGTCCAACAAGATTAGTGATAAAACATTTAGGCACCCATACTGATTGAATACATTCATTATCGGGGAATCTAAAAGATATATTCTTAGAAATAAAAGTCTCGGTATGACCTAATGACTGAGTAAATCATAATGAAAATTTGTATTCATAAATGCGTTAAAATTCACATATAATATATATAACATTTCAGATATTACCTTTACATACTTTATAAAAAGTCGTTTTTATATCTTCTAAATCTAACCATTATAACCAAAACTAGTTTTATAATTATTAGGTTTTCTCATAACCATCATATTATTAAATTTATCATCACCTTGAAAAAAAATAGATTAGTTTTCTATCAATCTGATATTTTCCCTTTTAATATTTTCATTCTATTTTGAATAAATTTCAGTTCATCATGTATTTTCACATTTGAACAAGATCCTAAATTTTTTATTATCTTATTTTCTTGTTTGATCTTCTTACATTAATTTTCAATTTTAGATAAATCATCACAAACATACTTAAATCTCTTTTCTTGATCTTCATGTTTTTTTGATAAGAAATATTTAATTATTTCATTATCTTATTTGTGATTTATCAGTTTAGAATCATAATCACTTTTCTCTTTTATATTTCCTAAATAAGATACTTTCAAATTTTCATTTCCAGTAATTTTCTTATTTTAAATTTTCAATTATCTATACAGTTCATCCATTCTCAATATACCCTTATGAAGATTTCCATTTTGTTCAGTTAAATCCTTAAATTTAGTTTAAATATTTTAATTATTCATATTGGATGATGTTAGGTCCCCATATATGAAAATAGTGACTAGTGGGGGTGTATATTCGTTTTAAAAATGTTCAATTGAATATAATTATTGGAGTGATTAAACTGTGTTAAATTTGTAGTAAATATGAAACAAATAAAATAATATTTTTTTATAGTAGTTTGGATCACCAGGATCCTAAAACACTCTTAAATTTCCTCTACTCCGTGAGGAGACAAGTATTTACTAGTTCATAAATTTTGATAGGATGTGATAACATAATTACAAATGAATGTTTCTTTTTCACATCTGGTAGTATAATCCATAACTTTTGATGGAGTCACAAAATACCTATATATTTTCTGGGAGTCACAACTAGACCATCCTATTAGATGGGAGGAATAACCAATATGACAACTTTTAAATGGGAAATAAATTAAAAAATCTTTAGAGTAAAATTAGATGATAGAATTAATTGAATTAGTTAAAAACCAAATTGAATTTTGAATAATAGTGGAGCAGATGATCTTGAATGTTGATGAATCTCATGAAATTTTACCACTTTAGTAGTCTATGGTTAATACTATAAAGTCCTTCATGGTCACATAAATATAATAGTATCTTCACTCAAGAAATTTTAGTTCACAAAATCTCAAATGAATGTTTTTTTAATTCTATAATTATGTCAATCACTGTTGTCAATCCCCATTGAATAAACTTTTATTTCATTTGTTGGTTTGTGTTACAATGTCTAGATCAGTTTCATTAACTCTAAATATATTCTTAACTGGGAAGACATGTCTAAGAGACTAATCAAAGAATGAAATGTTATAAAAAAATATCACTTAGAATAATACCATTACCATAATTTGAAATATCATGCTTATACATGTAGAGCCTTTGTGATATTCCATTTATGCATGAAATAACCTTTCCACACTTTGAATAATATCATTAATATGAATAATAAATATTTAATTAAATAAAATAATATGAAATAATTAAAAAATATTTTTTTTATAATTTTAAAAAGTATATAAAATTGAGAATAAAATAATTATTATGAAAATTATTATTTCCAAAATAATATTGGCATATTTTATCCAAAAAATAATTCTCACATACATTTTATAATATATAATTATTTTAAAAATCATTAAAATAATAAAAATAATTTTAATGTACATGATGTTATTTAATATATAAAAAATAACAGTAAAATTTTTCCTATGAAAAAAATGAATTCTAGCATAAGAAGAAATGTAAAGTGCGGACTATGAATCATACAGAAAATGTGGAAAAAGATAATTTTATTTATAGTAAGTAGATGTTTTTTCATGAAAAAATAATATTATAATTCCATGGTAGGTATAAAAACTCACTCATTATCTTTAAAAGGAAACTCATGGTAACCAATTACCCGCACAGTAGGTTCATCCTCACCCATAGTAAGTACTAATTGTAAGTAGACTTACCGTGTTACGTTAAGTTACATGGTAGACTAATATTTAACCTCAAAATAAGTTCCCTACCCATAGAGTAGGAACTTCACCCTATCATATGGTTACTTAAAATATATTTACCATAGAATCTGTGGCTGATGTTTGATGTTGTAGAAGATAATTCTACTAGTGATGGTTAAAACATGTCAATTGCTAAGTGAAGGAGTTCATTGTCAAATAGAACAGACATGCCACTGGTGGTCACCATAACTAGTTGAATAAATAATATTTAGTGGTTATACCACACTTGGAACACAGTGAACTTGCTATATGGTTCTTCATACCATCATTGGTTGAATCATTTTCCTTGAAATATTTTATTGAAATGAAGTTTTATCCATTTCGATGCATAATATTCTTAAAAAATTGATCATACAATATGAATAGATACCTTGGTATGATCATTAGATGTTCAACCATATACTCTAGTGCATTTGAATACTAAGACATCACTCAATGAAGAAAATGATATCTGTAATGATCAGATTGTCCGGATGTGCCAGATCAAATGACCAAGATTATGCCCATCTTTTTAAAGACATAGGAATAGTGTCTATGTTAAAAGTTGTCCCACCTCAGACTTTCATATGAATTAGCCTCCAGTATATCAATAAACCCCTCCGTTCACCACATCGAGCTAGCTACGCTAGATTAGAAGTTGTTACGTTACACTACACGCCACACACGCATGCACTGACCCTCATTGTATCACTGACATCGTAGCCCAAACTATGCACCCTCCCTCGAAAATTATCTTATGAGGCTTATAAAAGGTCCTTCCCACTCAACCGCATTCTATCATGGATGGATCTCCCACAGGGTTGACCTATGGGTCACCCAATGTGGTTAAAGGTTTCATCCCCTAGACTGGTTAAAGTTAGCCTATTTTTTTCAAAAATAAATTAAGGAAAAATAAACCATTCATTCTTTAATAAATAATTAAACATTTAATCCAGAATTAAAAATTAGGCCAAGAAACCCATAAAAAAGGTGTTGCAATTTATAAAAATAATAAAACAATTAAACATATAAACTATTTGTGAAAATAGCTTCCATTAAACATGGATTAGATTATTATTTTCCACTGTATAAATCATCACTGCTCAAGTATGAAAACTCTTTGAAAATCCATCAAGAATGATATGAAGCCTTTAACTCCTTGTATTGCATATATTTCCCTTTTTTATTTTTGGACAACCCAATTCGATGTTCCTTTTTCGTAAATTCCTAACATATTAATTCTGAAATGCTATAATTAATACTATTACCTTTCTTACTTCCCTTTCAATCATCTTTTTATGAATCTATTCTAGGGATGCTTCTTTGATTCTCAATTTCCTTTCATGTACCTATAAACACCTTTAGTAAAATATTGTATCTCATCTTTCCCGTTTTGATGTTACTCAGAATCAATAGAATTAGTTGAAACATTTATATTAACTTTTTATTACCTTTATTTATTTCATGTTCTTCACCATTATCATTATTCCACTCCAGATTGATTGAAGAATTCATCCTATCAGTTAATAATATTAAAGTCCACAGATCAATGACCACAACCACAGAACAGGGAATGATCCTCATCCTTCACCCTCTTGAGTATAGAGAGAACAAAAAAATCATTCCACATTGAAAATATATATGTATTTATTCATTTCACAATATTATTATTAATACTATTTTTGTAAATAATTATTTTATTCAAAGAAATATATTAATACCAATGTGTTGATAAAATTTATCTAAATTTTATTTAATAAGTAATCAATTTCAATGAATTAGGAATAAAATTATTTATTGATAAAATGTTTTTTTCTTGAAGAATTGTAAATTTATTATAGGTTGAGGGGATTATAGGAAACCAAACTATAGTTTCACCTAGGCACCCCCATGGGTCAAGCCTCACCCCTCCCAAAAAATAATTAAAAGAACTTACTAAAACCATTTTATTATAATACATACCCCAAATGACTGATGGCATAAGGATAGGTAATATAGTGGCCCATATTCATAGTGGCCCAAGACCAGTACAATTGTGTTCATTGAAGACCCTTAGGCCAGAATTCCTGATAAACATGATCTTGAAGACCCATGACCCAAATAACCAATATAGCTTTAAAAGACCAAAGGAAAATAATCCCTTAAAGTGACCCAGTGGCCCTTGGTCTAGCCTATCCCATGTCCAGTCTGAGCCACTTGTGCCCGACCTGCCCATGTTAGGCCCCACCTACCCCGAACCAACTTTCGTACATGACTAGCTTGGCCTATCTGCACCTAACTCGCTCACATACAATGATGGAGTTGGTGGCCTAGAAACAACTAATGTACACTTCATGATTAATTGTATTCATAGGTTTGAATACTAAAAAACTAATTATCACATAATGATTTCTCTTCTGCATAAAATAGTATTTGATAATTTCATAATTGTAACTATCACAATAAAAGGACATAGCAGTTTCCTTCTATGAGGAGAACCCAAAAGTTAAATGATTTTATTCTTAAATATATTTTCTATTGATAGAAGAAATCATTTTAGGGACACAAATGATTATGTCTATCAATGGTGGAGACTCATAGGAAATATGATATTATGAGAATGAGCCCCGCTAGTAGGAAATCAACATTTATATGTGTCATTGGATGTTCCTATATATGAATGTGTGTATTGATCCTTATACATTAAAATTATTATTATTGAGTATTATAGGTCATGTACATTGATGTATTGATGAAAATTGCGATGATATATGTTCATGGTGAGGTATGATATATTGGTTGCGTCACCAGTAATACTGTATGAATGAATAATGTGAGAAAGGAATTTTCCCTTCTATTCTTTAATAGTAGTTGATATCTCAGGTCCTATGGAAATTACATAGATTACATAAATCCATGGTCGTGGTGTTCTGTAGTAAAGTTTTAATTTAATAAAATCAATGATAGAGACATCAAGCACATTGATTGATGACACCAGCATGCAACCTACTTGATTAGAGATATCATGATAAAATGATTATATAACATAGTGAGTGTCCATATGAGGTATTATGTCATTTAAACATTAAATTATTTATCTATGGGTACCTTGGTGTGTTGCTAGATATTGACCATGGATATTAGGGTACTTCTTGTAATTCCAAAAAGAAAGAGGCCTAGAGGGTCACACACCATGTGTTTCTAGAATCAAAGTTAAATAATGTATTAGTTATTTATTAATTAAAAAGTAGAATAAATATTATTCACTCATATGGTTTAACAATAATTTTTGTTTTCTTGATCACATATATTATGTCAGTAGTTATTCGAGAGAATATTATGTGTGGAGAATATTAAATAAATGTTTATTTTCAACTGAATGAATATAATATTTACTTCTTTATTGGATAATAATGCAATTATATTTATTTATTAAATAATTAGTCATTATCCATGTCCGGATAAATATTTTGGAGGAATGGAAGATAGAGTTTAATGATCTACTAAGAAATAATATATATTGAATAATTTTTTAATAAATAATATTTAATTAAATTCAAGAGTTTATGAAATGTCAAAAAATAAAAATAGTATTATTATTGTTATATACATAGGGCTTCATAGGGATTAATGGAATATTATGTGATGATCTGGAGTTTTGGTTCTGACATTCTATCCATTATCTGTATTATTTGATCCAATGACATTGATCAAGGTGTTTGTCATCATGTAAATCTTGGATTGATCATCGATCTTGAAAAAAAGAAATGTTGGAAAATAACTACAAAAATCTTCTACTGTGCCCATAAATTTCAATTTTTATTATAGTGGGTCACAAAATTATTTATAATTATATAAAGATCGTTTATTGAATTAACATTACTTAATTGGTTTTCAATTCCATTTTAATCATTATTTACTCTGAATTGCGATATATGCTTCTTTTACTTTTTTTTCTCATAAATATAATAGAATTGATTAATTTTATGGATGAAATAAATTCAAAGATCTCATCCGGAGGTCCTGAGGAATATGGATGTACAGTGAAGTTTTTATTTGGAATACCTACCCAAAACCCTTGAAATTGATAGACCAAAAAATGTTGGGGTGATGAGAAGAGTAATATGGTTCCTTACTATAATAATGTACAAGAAATAAGGTATTATGAATCAAATGGTGATGGCTACCTAGTTTTGAAAAAATAGTTTGAGATTAATAAATATAATATTTATTTATTTGTCTAAATTTTATAAGGTAATGTTCTAAACACATTATCAAATTAATTTTAGAAGCAGTAATAAAAATGAATTCAAACATATCATTATTATCTATAATTTAGAAGGATAAATATCTCACTGGCACAAATTTCCAAGAACAAAAAGGCATTTTCATATTATCCTAAAAATTTAAAAGAAATTATATGTGTTAGAAGAGCCTATTCATGATGTGGAATGTAATGAGTCTAGTGATGAAGAGTTAACTGTTGGTCGGAGAAAGAAAGGAGTGATGGCAAGAGGGGGGGTGAATTGCCTTTTAAAAAATGATTAACAATTTAAAATCAAAGTGAAAGTGCAGCAGAAATAAAAGAGGCAAAACACACAACTTGATAACGGAGTTCGGCTTAAACCCAAGCCTACGTCTCCGCGCCCATCTCAACCATTGAGAGATTTACTACCGCTTGCATTTTAATGGTTGTAGCAAGAAACCCACTAGCCTTTTTACAGGTGAAGGCTAGCTCACCTATTACAGCTTGCTTTTTAATGGTTTGAGCAAGAAACCCACTAGCCTTTTTACGGGTGAAGGCTAGCTCACCTTTGACTCAAGCCTTTTAAAAGGAAAGGCTTGACTAACCTCTTCACACCTTAAAGGTGGTGTGAAAACCCAAATGAAGAGAGGAATGAAAGAGATGGGGGTTTGTAGGCACAAACCCAATTTGATGCTCAAAATGAATAAAACAAGAAAAACCGTAATTGGGGAGAAGCCTTGGGCGCCAATGGATGATTGGAGTTGAAGACGTGCACTCCCAAGCTTCTATGGTGGTGCTCCTTGGATGTGGAATTGGATTGGAGCAGTTGGGGTTCCTTGGAGGAAGTCCGCCAGAGGTTCGCCAAATGATGTTAAATATGTCCCGTGGGCTTCCGTACATGTGTAACCTGATCCGGGGCTTCAAGGTCCTTTATTTATAGAGGGGAAACCCTCATATGGCTGTTGGAGGCCTTTGGAGCCGTTGGAGAGGCTTTCGGAGCCGTTGGAGGCCAAGTGGACAGGCTGGTCAAAAGCCCAACGGCTAGTTTGACTGCCTCCACCGGCTGACCGGTGCAAGGCCACCGGTTGGCCGGTGCTTGCAAAATGGGAGAGGGCTCGGGCTCAGGCTCCACCGGCTGGCCGGTGAGGAGGCCACCGGTTGGCCGGTGCTGAGGCAGTAGCAACCACTGTGCTGGCTGGGTGCCACCGGCTGGCCGGTGCTGAGGCCACCGGTTGGCCGGTGTGGAGGCAGTGGCTGGACTCTCGGTCTGGGCTCTACCGGCTGGCCGGTGCTGAGGCCACCGGTTGGCCGGTGCTCTGGACAGTGGAGACCCTATCTGTCAATGGTCCATCGGCTGGCCGGTGTCATGCCACCGGTTGGCCGGTGGACTGAAAACAGTCCAAGTTAACTCCTTTGCCACTTCTTGCTCCTGAAATCATGCCTAACAACACAAACACTTGAAAACAAGATTAGATAAATTAGAGGGTGATTGTGATCATGAAAATCAAACCACGAGGGGTACGAGAGGTACAACAATCTCCCCCTATTTTGATGATCACAATCACCAAAACAAACAATGTAAAATACAAAAAAAGAGGCATGCTTTAAATGATTAATTGAAAAGAAAGCAAAGATTTTTCCCCCAATCAACCAAGAATTTCTCCCCCTTTGTGATTATCAAAATAGCACGGGGCATAAAACTTGATTGAGGGAAAACGTTTGGAAAACAAGATAGAGTTTTTTTAAACCAATTGAAATTTTTGAAATTTGAATTGAAAGTTTTGACTTGAAAATTTTGAATTGAAAGTTGAATTAAAAATTGAATAACAGTTTGAATTGAAAGTTTTGAATGAAAATTTGAATAACAGTTTGAATTGAAAGTTTTGAATGAAAATTTGAAAATAAAGCAAAAATGCTTAAACAATCCTAACTCCCCCTAAATAAAAACAACAAATCACCGGGGAGAGGATTTTGAAACCGAAACAAATTTTGGCACAGAGAGACTCGCTAAAAGGGATTTTTCAATCCACACTTTTCTAGTGGCGGGTCTTCTCCTATAATATTCATCATTAAGGAAAATGGTTTTGGGCCTACCATACCGGGCATTTTTACAATTGCACTCATAAATTAAGTGCCCGGGTTTTTTACAATAATTGCAAAATTTAAATTGGGAGCTCCCCCTTACAAAAATAGTAGGTGCATGGGAAGAGGAAGCTTGCTTGGAATAGCCAAGCCCTTGGGTGGTCCTAGATATGCGTTGGGAACCTAGCAAATTGTTCAAATTTTGTTCCCCTTGGGTGAACTTGGCTAAGGATTCCCTTAAATCATTGATAGTTGATTCCATGGAATCAATATCGGGAAGGTTTTGAATCTTGAGGGACAACTCTTCCTTCTCTTTGAGAAGTTGTTCTTTTTCGGAAGAGAGTTTTTTGAAATTCTTTTTTAAAGAAACAAATTTGGAAGAATGTTCATGAAAACCTTCCTCCAATTGATCTCTAGCGTGTTGGAGATCTTCATAAGATAAATGATTTAAAGAATTTGAATTTGAAGAACTAGAGGAAGAGGAGTCGGAAGATGTTACCTCATGTAATTCCATTAGGCATTTGTTACCGTTGTCGTTCGAGGAGGAGGAGTGGGATGTGGATCTATCACTCCATGTGGCCTTGAAAGCCTTTTTCTTTTCCTTTTTCTTGGCCTTTTTCTTGTTGAGTGGACAATCGGGCTTGTAATGGCCTTTCTCGCCGCACCCGTAACATTTTACATTGGGCTCGGATTTTTCGTTGGGTTGAGCCTTGCGGGATTTCTTCTTCTTGTGCTTCTTCATGAATTTGTGCATCTTGTGGGCAAGGTTCTCCATTTCGGAATCGCCGCTTGAAGAGGATGATGATGAGGAGGAGGAGCTTTCTTCTTGTTGAACTTTGAAGGCGATGTTCTTTGGAGTTTTGATCGGTTTGCATTCTTTTTCAGCTTGCCTCCTCATGGTGATCTCATAAGTCATGAGGGATCCGATGAGCTCTTCGACCGGCATGTTCTTGATGTCCTTCGCTTCTTGAATTGCCGTGACCTTTGGTGCCCATGAGCTTGGTAGGATCCAAAGGATCTTCTTGACCATTGTTTCTGCAGACACATCATCACCAAGGGACTTTCTCCCATTGCAAACATCAGCAAAATGAGTAAACATATCAGTAATATTTTCAGATGGATGTATAGTAAAAGACTCAAAATCTTGACGGTACATGTCCAATCGAGTATCCTTAACTTTGTTGGTCCCCTCATGGGTAACCTCCAATAGTTTCCAGATTTCATGTGAGGAGGTGCATGTGGAAACTCGATTGAACTCATTACGATCAAGGCCGCAATGTAGAGCGTTCATGGCTTTGCCATCAAGATCGAAATTTTTAATATCGGCTTGGGTCCATTTGGATTCATCGGGAGAGGAGAGAGAATAACCATGCATGACAATTCTATAAATAGGATAGCCAATGCTTCTAAGAAATGTGGTCATGCGGGTTTTCCAATAATTATAGTCGGTTCCATAAAAAAATGGAGCACGACCCAAAGAAAAGCCTTCGTGGGCGAAAGAAGTTGAAGTCATCACAATGGATCTTGAATTTGAAACCGGTTAAGGTATTACTCAAATTTTCCTCTGATACCAATTGTTGGTCGGAGAAAGAAAGGAGTGATGGCAAGAGGGGGGGTGAATTGCCTTTTAAAAAATGATTAACAATTTAAAATTAAAGTGAAAGTGCAGCGGAAATAAAAGAGGCAAAACACACAACTTGATAACGGAGTTCGGCTTAAACCCAAGCCTACGTCTCCGCTCCCAACTCAACCGTTGAGAGATTTACTACCACTTTCTTTTTAATGGTTGTAGCAAGAAACCCACTAGCCTTTTTACAGGTGAAGGCTAGCTCACCTATTACAACTTGCTTTTTAATGGTTTGAGCAAGAAACCCACTAGCCTTTTTACGGGTGAAGGCTAGCTCACCTTTGACTCAAGCCTTTTAAAAGGAAAGGCTTGACTAACCTCTTCACACTTTAAAGGTGGTGTGAAAACCCAAATGTAGAGAGGAATGAAAGAGATGGGGGTTTTTAGGCAAAAACCCAATTTGATGCTCAAAATGAATAAAACAAGAAAAACCGTAATTGGGGAGAAGCCTTGGGCGCCAATGGATGATTGGAGTTGAAGACGTGCACTCCCAAGCTTCTATGGTGGTGCTCCTTGGATGTGGAATTGGATTGGAGCAGTTGGGGTTCCTTGGAGGAAGTCCGCCGGAGGTTCGCCAAATGATGTTAAATATGTCCCGTGGGCTTCTGTACATGTGTCACCTGATCCGGGGCTTCAAGGTCCTTTATTTATAGAGGGGGAACCCTCATATGGCTGTTGGAGGCCTTTGGAGCCGTTGGAGAGGCTTTCGGAGCCGTTGGAGGCCAAGTGGACAGGCTGGTCAAAAGCCCAACGGCTAGTTTGACTGCCTCCACCGGCTGACCGGTGCAAGGCCATCAGTTGGTCGGTGCTTGAAAAATGGGAGAGGGCTCGGGCTCAGGCTCCACCGGCTGGCCGGTGAGGAGGCCACCGGTTGGCCGGTGCTGAGGCAGTAGCAACCACTGTGCTGGCTGGGTGCCACCGGCTGGCCGGTGCTGAGGCCACCGGTTGGACGGTGTGGAGGCAGTGGCTGGACTCTCGGTTTGGGCTCTGCCGGCTGGCCGGTGCTGAGGCCACCGGTTGGCCGGTGCTCTGGACAGTGGAGAGCCTATCTGTCAATGGTCCATCGGCTGGCCGGTGTCATGCCACCGGTTGGCCGGTGGACTGAAAACATTCCAAGTTAACTCCTTTGCCACTTCTTGCTCCTGAAATCATGCCTAACAACACAAACACTTGAAAACAAGATTAGATAAATGAGAGGGTGATTGTGATCATGAAAATCAAACCACGAGGGGTACGAGAAGTACAACATTAACTATCCTTGAGATACATTTTAATGATGCTACATATGTTCTATTTTACATGATTTCATCCATGACTAATGATATTTTCATGAAACATATGGACATGGATGTGCATATCATGATGTATCACCATCAAAATATCTATCAAGATATG
Source organism: Viscum album (assembly GCA_963277665.1). Lineage (NCBI taxonomy): Eukaryota > Viridiplantae > Streptophyta > Magnoliopsida > Santalales > Viscaceae > Viscum > Viscum album. Next base: position 1,028,550,505 of record OY728127.1, read on the forward strand.
GTGAAACAAGAGAGATATGAGATCTCTAATTATTTGTTTTAAACTAAAATTAGAGAGTCTGTGCTATCTAGGCCTCATGTAGTCATGATTATTGGCTATAATGAACCCTTTTCTATGTTAGGGATTAAATTCTCAGATGAGTTGCACACATAAATCATACATTTCTCACTACCCAAGTCTTTCTGGAGTTTTATTATTAATTATAACATGTGCAATAATGATAAGATTATTCATAACTCACTACTAGAAATGGAGTCTATACCAACTCCCTTATACTAATGGTTTTTAAAACCCATTGGTATAGGGGGACCTATCACAACGGTTGAGAAAAACCATGGGGATATGTTATTTTAATGAAGGATATCCCAATGGTTTTAAAAAATCATTGGGATAGGGAATTCTCTATAAAAATGTATTTATAAAACCATTGGTATAGAGTTTCCACCAAATATCTTCATGGTGGAAAAACCTCATCATTCCTGAGTTTTTCAACATTTTTCCCTAATGACCGCCCTGTCTTCCTCCCCAGCTGTGGCCATCCATCCTCAGTTTCATTCATTCAGTTTCTTCAACATGAAATTAGTGAGTTCAAAATGGCCCATATTTTTCACCGAGAATCATTTTTCTTTTTTATCTATATATAAAACACTAGCATACCACATTCATTTTCATTCCCCATCAACCTCCATATCTCATCCCATAAGCCTTTCATTTGATTATTCTTGAATATCGAATTAGTAGGATACAAATACTCAATCTCTTCTATCAACCATCATTTTCATTTATTTTATACATATGAAATAATAACCATGTTTTTATATATTCTAGAATACTTGAAAAAATAATAGTTTTAATTATATTTTTTATTCAAAATAATAATAATTCTAATTGTGTGTGATGTATTTTTTAAATTCCATTAGTCTCTAATTACATATAAATTTAATATTAACCCATTATTTTTATGAAGTTTTTATAATAAAAAAATAAATGGGTGTTTATTAAAAAAATATTTTTATGTGATTAAAATTTTTAGTTCTTGGTTTATTGAATTACGTTTCAAGTGATTTTGGGAGATATTTGTAGCCTAATTTCACTATATTTAAAACATATTAGATAGATAAAAAATACAATACCATTAAGACAACAAATAAACTATATGTATCCTATGATTTTATATACATCAATTAATGTTAGTGTATTTATTTATTCATATATTCCATGTGATTATTTGAATAAATATTTAAAATTTCTGGTAATATAATACATGATATGTCATTATAATATTATTTTGCATACATGTTATAACATTTTTGGTTTTATTGTGAAATGATTGATAAAAAATATAGTGTTAACAGGGGATTATTAATATCTTTGATAAAGGATACTATCAACCAATTTGGTGTTTTGTACCGATTCCCTAACGATTAGAGATCCTATACAACTCAACCTCATCTACACTAGATTCATAAATACTTATTAAATATTTAAAAGTTATATATAACTTGAGGAGGTGATGTAATGTTATTTTATATTCTTATAATATTATATAAACGTACCCTAAATGATAAAAACATAATTATATATAAATAGGGTAAATATTATTAGAAAATTGAATAATAATTATATATTATAAAAATTCATTGGAAGTGGGTATTCTATTGTTTAGTGTACAAGACTCAAATATTAGAGTGTGTCTTAAGAGGGAAATTCCTTGAACATGCTTTACTATTGGAGTGTATAACAATATGGGAATCCCACTCACATTGTTGGATACACCTTAATTTTCAATGAATATCCATACAAGGGTAATCCTATCACATCCTTTAAGATACCCTATATTTTCAAAACACTCATCTATAGAGGAATTCAAACTCAAATTGAAGCCTATATAAAACCATAAGAGTCCCATGAAAGCCATTAATAATCAATGGAATACAAAATTAGAAAAATAATTCAACAAAAAGTGTCTTTTTCCAAGATGGATACCAAATATATACACACCGTATGAAAATATCATGTTCAATGGTTTATAAACTATTTAACATATACACCTTATTGTGAAAATATGTTTATCGTAAAAATATCCTACTATGAAATCATTGATCAAAAATAGTACAATTTTGATTCCATAATTCCAATACGATAAACAAATATCCTTACTTTAGGGACAACATTGATTTGAATTATCATTAATTAGGAATTACAATGGTCTCTATAAATTTATACTTAATCCCAATAGTTTCTCATAATTATATTAGAGATAAATTTAATTATACAATGATTTTATATCATATCCACTATGTTTCACATAATCTCCCAATTTATTCTTGGTTATTATGTGACACTAAATATTTCAATTATCTTTGATCTATAAAAAAAGTGTTCTAGGATCTAATAAATGTATTATGTTTAGACAATATTTTCATGTAACCCAATTCAAATAGAACCTCCTTATAATTATTTTATTAATTTCAATCATGTTGTCATTAATATTTTCACTTGTTAAAAATCTTATCTCATACACTCATTCTTCAATAATTCTCAATGATTCTCACACTTTTTGTTACACACACATTTAATTTAGTTTTGAGGATATTTTATACTTTTCAACTATTTTATCACCTCTATCGCACTTTCACTCATTGTCGCACACACTAAAAAAGTGAATTGAAGAAGAGAAAAAAATATTAATTACAAACACATTTTTGTTTAGTAATAAGTATATTTTGTAATTATTGATATAATAGAATTCAATATCAGGGTGTTATATTTGTAGTATTTTGTTATATATATATATTGTATTTTTTGTCATTTATATTATGATTCTCATTTAGACTAGGGAATCAGTTATAAATTTATATATATTGAGTGATTATCATTTCTTTAAATATATTTTCATTTCAACTTAAATATTATTTAATTGATTTTATGACATGATATATAACATTTTTTTACAGAATGGATAGAATTTGGATGTATGAAACTTACCAGATGTCAAGATATTTTGAAAACATGTTGGAGAGATATTTTGATTTTTTAGTTAATAATGCTTTAGATAGTGTTCATATTTACAAGCCATGTTATAATTATATTGGAAGACCTTGGTTATATCCTCAATAATTTAGAAACCATACAACCAGATATGGTTTTCATAAAAACTACTATTTTTTGTATCATAATTGTGAAGAATTTATATCTCAAAATGTTCATGATTAGAATAAGAGGACTCTATTTGTGAATATTTTAGATGGAAAGTTTCCATTAAATAATCATCATGAGAAGGAAAGGATGCCGACCCAAGAAGACTTATATTCAAGAACACATTATGCATATACTAAAAATTATGATCTTGATAGGGTAAAAAAATTAAATGATGCTTCCCTGAGTCCAGTATATCAGAAATGTGGAAAAATTAAAAAGATATAACTTTTAATCTGACTGTTTAATTAGATAACCATGTACAAGATTTCTAATAGTGACATCAATTATAATCTTACCTTTTTGAAGGGATTTTAGATGATGAAGATATTCCCTCAAATCATTATATAGCATAGAAGATAGATGATGCACTGTTACATCACAAGTAAGTAATGAATAATAGGTATTTTTATCTATGTCTATTAATGATTAAGATAGTGTTTTAGAGGCTTAAAATGAAAATAAATCCCATCTTAAGCATGGAATACACTAATATTTTTAAAAGATTGTTTTACTGCCTTTTGATGGAAAACCATTTTTAAATCTATCTTTTTACAATTTTATAAGCTATGTTTGTCAAAATAAACTTATTCTTTATGATTGGGACATCAAAATTTACTTTGTGTGAATTTTTGGTATTTTTCTAACAATGTTAATTTTTTAATGAATAGTGAAAAATACTGCATTTTACATCAAAACTGCTTTTTAATCTAATTTATTTATATGACTAGATTCTCTTTTGAATTGGTTTTGAAGTGAAATTAGAATATATTTTTACCATTTTATCCAATTATGGTCATTGGAATCAATTCACTTTGAAATTAGACTTAAACTGGTGTCAATCTTTTGATACTTATTGTTTTATAAAAACACGCTATTTGCTCTGACAGCGGGAATTAATTATTAAATTAATTAATGTGACTTATATTATTTTAATTTTGTAAAATAGACTTAATTTTTTAATTCGGAATATCAAATATAGCTTCGGGTGAATTTTTGGTAATTTTCTGAAAAACATCAACTTTTGATGAATAGTGAAACCACTAAGTGGTACTTATAAAAATTGATTTTTCGTTTAAATGAAATTTTTCCATCATTGTGTTTTGAATTTCAAAAATCCGACATAAATGGTTTTCATTAAGAAGTAAAATGTGGTTCAATGAGATTAAAATAATTTTTTGGTGAATAGTAACTTATTAAGTTTTAATCACGATTAGTGGTAATTAGTGTAGGTTCAGGTAAAAATAATGCTTTAATAAAATAAGATGAGCTTGACACATGTCCTACCCTCATTGGTTGTGTCATGTCCGACCAATACAAGCCATGGGTCAACTTGGGGACCCCATGGATCCACTTTTGTTGGGAAATGACATAAATAACTTTTTATTTAATGTAAAAGTAAAAATGACACAAACATAATATGTTTTACGAAAACAATTTTTACATGGGGTTATAAAGATCGGATTTTTGATTAAAAATAGTCATTGGAAATCGGAAAAGATTTCCTACATCATAGTATTTTTTTTATAATTTTTAGACTTTAAATAAATTAAACTATTTATGACATCATGATGATGCAGCGATGACCTCATTATTTAACAATTTAAATAAAATGGAAAGATAATGAAAAATCTAAAACCTACACATGGCCAAAACCAATTGGATGTGTGGATTTCGAACCCTTATCACCTTATCCACGAATTATATCAATGTGGGACCTTTTAAAACCGAAACACATTTTTCAAATAAAGTAATATTTCTTTACTTTCCAAAAGTGCCCCTCCTCTCCTCTTATAAAAGGCCCCCACCTATACCTCATTTCACACACTCCTCAAGCCTTTGGATCGGCCAACCCCTGCCCATTTACTCTATCGACATCCCTCTAATCATCCTAGAGGATTCCCTTTTGGCAGAATCCTTTCAAAGGAAGCCTTTATGCTCAAATCAAAAGGAGTTACACTTTTAAAGGTAATTCATTCTCTCATGTTCATTTGTTTTATTTTGCTTCTCCAACCCCTAAACTCTTTTTATTTACTTCTTTTGTAACAACAACAGTATCTTCAATATACTAGGATGTTTTTATAAGATTTATTTGAGCTACACTCTCACACAACTACATCAAATGGTTAAAGAACATATGGTTTCCGTGGATGGCGAAATTCTGCCTCCCGAAACGATGATTGTTCAATACTCATTTAACACCTTCAAAGGTGGCCATTATGATGTAACTATTTTTATATATGATATATAATATGTTTATTCTTTCCTTAAGCTTCTGTATTTTTCATTTATGGCATACCTTTATGGTTTCCATTATGGGTAAACACGATATCTTCATTTTAGGAAGTGCGGACTACCGACCCCTGAAAGTGATTTGATTCGTTAATACCATATGTGGGATGTGTAAAGGATAAAGTTAATGATATTATATATGTTATTATACTGGAATTATAATATACTCTTATATCATTATGATTCCATTCCAGAAAATACGAAATAGAAATGGAAGTAGCGTTCATGCGTACGTACGGCTTACCGTCTCCATGAACGGTGCATTTCATTTCTTACATCAAAATGTGATGTAATATTATAAATACATGTATATGATGAATATATATGATATATATTTTATCAAAATCATTAATATCATTCTGTATATAATGAACCTTGGACCAAATTAACAACATGTAAGTGTAAGAAGTCTATTTTTGACTTAAGAACCAAATACCGACAAAATGAACATTATTCACTTAAATGATTACATGATGTCCATAACATGGTATAAAAGGAATAATGAACTTGAAGAAGGTTCTTAATCAAGTATAGATTAACTCAAGTTTATTATTCAGGAGATTAATGAACGGTCGGGTCAAGTCGGATATGAGGTATGGGACTTCGTCTCAATCTCCTTTCATTGAGGCATATTTTATTTTATACACAACTTTCTTTTATACGGTGTATAAACCCCTTTGACTTGTAAGTTTATTCAAAAGGAATCTTTTTTATATGAATCATTTACTAAACGAAAAAAGGGAATGTTTTTGTCGTACGTATGCGGCGACAACGACTTCTCCGCCGTCGTGACCGTTATTTGAGTTTCAACTTCCTCTACAAGCCATACCTTCTTTTTAAAGGAAAAATAAATACCATGTTTTACTTTTCTTTTATTTTGGTATTGAAAATGGTTTTCACAATGTTTGTTGTGTTGTATTGATATCTTGTGATTGAAATGTGGAAATTTTATGTTTCCTTTATGCATGTTTTATGTGATACGATTATGTTATGGTTCTTGGGCATTATTATGAAGACGGGTGGTTCCGTGATAAACTAAGGGTGGGTGAGCCCGATATAGATCTCCAATTCATTGGGTAACGCGAAGGAGTGAAACGTTAAGGTTTCTCCGAAGAGATTTAGGGAATATACTGTGATGGGTATTCCAAACGTAACCAAGAGGGTTACTCCCTACGTAAGAATGTTATGAATGCCTCAAGTTACCTTTATGTATTATGATTTCTATGATTTATTAATGATTTTATGAGGTATGTTAATGTGCCTATGTTTTATGGGTAAAGTATGATTTCATTCTTATGTATATATGAACTCATGTTTCCTTTCCATGTTTTTTTATAACCCATACTAAGTTTTTATGCTCATCCCAAGTTTTTGAAATGTTTTTCACAGGTCAAGGGAAAGGTACATGATAAGATGGTAGAGTCAAGGATGTGTCAAGAAATAATCCATGTTTTATTTTAAATGTGTTTCCATTGATGGGAATGAAGAATACTATCTTTATATAACCACTTTGTTTATATGTGGAATGTAATGCATGTTTTATGATCTAATTCTCTAAAACTCTAAACCTGAAAAGATCCTCAACATGTAATCTTGTAATAACTCAAGATTAAGTATGGTTTAAGGCTGGTTCCTTATAGTTGGTATCAGAGGTTGGTTTAGATAACTTTAGGAGTTATAATTCTATTAAATGATTATACATTTTTTTTTGAAATGATATAGCATTTGAAGATTACCATGTTGCTTCATCTAAGACATGTTTGTTCAGAATGGTTTTCTGCAGAAGAAACAGGGAAGCAGTGCTAGGAAGGCATACAGAAGGAAATAACCTTCCAAATCAGCATCTAGAAATGGTTAGAATTGGAACTGAACAGTTTTTTGCAGTAATGGCGTAGTTGACTCATGCGATAAATGGCGGTGGTATCCATACACAAGATCAGTCAGACCAACTGCAAAGGAACATGTTAGTGGTGGAACATTTCACGAGGCAGCATCCACCATCATTCAGAGGATCATCTGACCTTGTGCTAGATGAAGGGTTGATTAAAGCACTGGAGAAGATTTTTGATGTCATGGGGTGTTCATACAATCAAAAGGTTAGTCTTGCTATTTACCGTTTGGAGGGTGAAGCAGATCAGTGGTGGTCTATGGTTAAAAATATTAGGGACACCGATGAGATTGATGCTCTTGACAGGGATTAATTCAAAGGTATGTTTCTTGAGAAGTATTTTCCTAAGGCTGTTCGACTTAGGATGGAAAAGAAATTCTTGGAATTGAGGCAAGAGGAAGAATCAGTGGCTGCCTATGAAGAAATGTTCACTCGATTGGCAAGGTATGCTCCAAATTTTATCCGAGACCTTGATAGTAAAATCAATCGTTTTACTCAGGATTAAAGCCAAAATATCGAAGGGCATTAGCTTCTCGTGAGTTTAAAAGTTATGAAAAGCTTGTTTGATGATTTGAGAAGGTGGAAATGGAGTTTGCCGATGACCAAGTGTTCTATAACAACCAACAGAAGAAGAGACCAATGTGGCAGGAGAAAGGTAAGAATTCTTCAAAAAAGTCTGATGGTAAGAGAACTATGTTTCCAGTTTGTGATAAATGTGGCAAAAGGCATGCTGGGGAATGTCTTCTGAATTCTGGAAAGTGCTACTGATGTGGTAAGATGGGAAATAAGGCTCGTGATTGCACTGAAAAGGATCAAGGTGAAGGTAAGACCAAATTCTATTTACAGTTAGTGAAATGTTATAAGTGCAATGAGATGGGTCACTATGCAAACGAGTGTCCGAAAAAGAGCTTGAGTGATGGGAAGCAGTTAGACTACAAGCAGAAAGGGGTGGTGAAATCCTTTGCAACTACTTCAGCAGATGTCGGGCCATCAAATGAAGTTGTATCAGGTACATTGTTTGTTTTTTCATATTATACTAGTGTGTTGTTTGGTTCGGGGTCTACACATTCTTTCATCTCTAAAACCTTTTCTAGTAAAATGGGAATACCATCTCAAGAAATGACTCCTGAACTTTTGGTAAAAACACCTGGGGGAAATGTTGAGGCAAAAAGAATTTATAAGAATCTTCCTATCCTTATCTGTGGAAAAACCTACTTGCAAACCTTGTTGTTCTACCTCTAGTGGAGTTTGATGTTATCCTGGGTATGGATTGGCTCTCTATTTACCATGCTAAGATTGACTGTAGTGCTAAAGAAGTTTCTTTTCAGAAAGACTTTCAGTTTGTTTACAAGAATGAACCCTTACTTTTGATAACATATCAAGAGGCCGAGAAACTTGTAAAAGATGGAAATGAATGTTACCTTGCACACGTCATTGAAAATAAAGGAACTGTTCAGATTAATGATGTGCCAGTGGTAAATGAGTATCCTGATGGTTTTTCCTGATGAGTTTCCTGGAATAATACCAGATCGGGACGTTGAGTTTACTGTTGACTTAGTTCCTAATGCTAAGCCAATTTCAAAACCCCCTTATCGAATGGCTCAAATTGAACTTTTAGAGTTGAAGGAGCAATTGCAAAATTTATTAGAGAAGGGTTTCATTAGACCTAGCACATCACCATGGGGTGCTCCTGTTTTATTTGTTAAAAAGAAAGATGGTTCTATGAGACTTTTCATTGATTATAGATCCTTGAATAATATCACTGTTAAGAACAAATATCCTTTGCCTCATATCGATGATTTGTTTGATCAGCTCCAGGGAGCTCAGTTTTTTTCAAATATTGACCTGAGATTGGGGTACCATCAGCTGAAGGTAAAGGAGGCAGATATTCCGAAGACCGCGTTCTGTACGAGATATAGCCATTATGAATTTGTAGTAATGCCTTTTGGGCTAACCAATGCACCTGATGTATTCATGGACTTAATGAATAGAATTTTCCATGAGTTCTTGGATAAGTTTGTGGTGGTTTTCATTGATGATATTTTGGTGTTTTCTAAAAGTAAAGAGGAGCATGAAAGACATTTAAGGGTTATCTTGAAAACCTTAAAAGAAAATAAATTGTATGGGAAATTCAGCAAGTGTGAGTTTTGGTTGCAACAAATTTCTTTCCTTGGTCACATTGTTTCTAAAGATGGAATACCTATTGATCCTGCAAAAAACAAAAGTTGTGGAAGAATGGCCAAGACCCACAAATGTAACCAAGATTCGTAGCTTCCTTGGTTTGGCGGGCTATTACCGAAGGTTTGTTAGAAATTTTTCACGGTTATCTAGTCCAATGACTAAGCTAACTCGGAAGGGTGTTAAGTTTATCCGGACAAAATAATGTGATGATTGTTTTCTGGAGTTGAAAAGAAGATTGGTGAATGCTCCAGTTTTGGCACTACCTTCCAGGAATGGTGATTTTTTTATATACAATGATTCTTCATTGAAAGGACTTGGTTGCGTCCTAATGCAGAATGATCAGGTAATTGCTTATGCTTCACGACAGTTGAAAACTCATGAGGTAAATTACCCAACAGATGATTTGGAATTAGCTGATGTTGTTTTTGCTTTAAAAATTTGGAGGCATCATTTGTATGGAGTACAATGTGAAATATATACCGATCACAAAAGTTTAAAGTATATATTCACTCAGAAATAATTGAACATGAGACAAAGGAGATGGCTAGAATTAATCAAGGATTATGATTGTACAATTCATTACCATCCGGGAAAAGCAAATAAATTGGCTGATGCTTTGAGTCGAAAAAGTAATGCTTCATTAACAATGTTGCATTTGGAACGTGATCCTTTGGTTAAGGATTTGATAAAATTTGGCATAGAAGTTGTTGGTGTAGGGAGTCCTTCTGTTTTGTTTTAGGTATCAGTGAGATCATCTCTATCAGATAGAATCAAGCAAGCACAGAAGCAAGACAGTGAGTTGTAGAAAAAGGTAGAGCTGGTTCAAAAAGGTAAGTTGCCTGAATTCAACATTGATAATGACTGTGTTTTGAGATCTGGGAAGAGATTGTGTGTGCCTTGTGATTCACAGTTTAAGAGAGAGTTGTTATGTGAAGCTCATAGTTCTCCGTTTTCAGTTCATCCGGGCAGTACTAAGATGTATAGAGATCTGCGGGAGTATTACTGGTGGGATGGAATGAAAAGAGATATTGCGGATTTTACTGTGAAGTGTTTGACTTGTCAGCAGGTTAAAGTAGAGCGGCAGTTACCGAAAGGGATGCTTCAGCCTTTACCAGTGCCAGAGTGGAAATGGGAGAATATATCCATGAACTTTGTTGTTGGATTACCGAAGACATCTCGAGGTAATAATGCAATCTGGGTTATTGTTGATCGCTTGACCAAATCTGCTCATTTCCTTGCTATATGAGATACTTTCTCTCTTGATCAACTTTCCCGTTTGTATCTTAAAGAGATAGTTAGGTTACATGGAGTTCCTCTCTCCATTGTATCGGATCGTGATCCCAGATTTACTTCTAACTTTTGGAAAGGCCTTCAGAATTCGTTGGGTACTGAATTACATTTTAGTAAAGCTTTTCATCCTCAATCAGATGGGTAGTCAGAACGAAAAATTCAGACATTGGAGGATATGCTACGAGCTTGTTCTATGGAATATCAGGGAATTTGGGACCAACATCTTTCTTTGGTTGAGTTTTCATATAATAACAGTTTTCATTCCAGTATACAGATGGCACCATTTCAGGCATTATATGGGAAGCGGTGTCGAACTCTAGCTTTCTGGGATGATGTGGGTGAAAGGAAGTTGATGGGACCAGAATTGGTAGAAGAGATGGAAGAAAAAGTTCAGCTGATTCAGAAGCACATGAGAACTGCTCAGAGCAGGCAGAAGAGTTATGCGGATAACCGGAGGAAGGATCTATCTTTCGATGTAGGTGATCATGTTTTTCTCAAGGTTTCTCCTTGGAAAAGTGTGATGAGATTTGGTAAGAAAGGAAAGCTGAGTCCAAGGTTTATTGGACCATATGAAATTCTGGAGAGAGTTGGATTAGTTGCATACCGGGTGGCTTTACCTCCGAGTTTATCTCAGGTACACAATGTTTTTCACGTTTCGATGTTGAGAAAGTATATGCCAGATCCATCTCATGTTTTGAGTCCAGAGGTAGTTCAGCTGGAAGAGAACCTATCTTATGAGGAACAACCGGTCCAGATTCTTGACCAGAGGGAGCAAGTGTTATGGAATAAGGTGATTCACCAGGTAAAGGTTTTGTGAAAAAACCACATGATTGAAGAGGCAACATGGGAATCTGAAAATGCAATGAGGGATAAGTACCCCCATTTATTCGATAAGTAAATAAATTGCGGGGACAAAATTTTCTAAAGGGGGGAAGGATGTAACATCCCAAGTAAGTAATGAATAATAGATATTTTTATCTATGTCTATTAATGATAAAGATAGTGTTTTAGAGGCTTAAAATGAAAATAAATCCCATCTTAAGCATGAAATACACTAATATTTTTAAAAGATTGTTTTATTGCCTTTTGATGGAAAACCATTTTTAAATATATATTTTGACAATTTTATAAGCTATGTTTGTCAAAATAAACTTATTCTTTATGATTGGGACATCAAAATTTACTTTGTGTGAATTTTTGGTATTTTTCTGACAATGTTCATTTTTTAATGAATAGTGAAAAATACTGCATTTTACATCAAAACTGCTTTTTAATCAAATTTATTTATATGATTAGATTATCTTTTGAATTGGTTTTGAAGTGAAATTAGAATATATTTTTACCATTTTATCCAATTATGGTCATTGGAATCAATTTCACTTTGAAATTAGACTTAAACTGGTGTCAATATTTTGATACTTATTGTTTTATAAAAACACGCTATTTGCTCTGACAGTAGGAATTAATTATTAAATTAATTAATGTGACTTATATGATTTGAATTTTGTAAAATAGACTTCATTTTTAAATTCGGAATATCAAATATAGTTTCGGGTGAATTTTTGATAATTTTCTGAAAAACTTCAATTTTTGATGAATAGTGAAACCACTAAGTGGAACTTATAAAAATTGATTTTCTGTTTAAATGAAATTTTTCCATCATTGTGTTTTGAATTTCAAAAATCAGACATACATGGTTTTCATTAAAAAGTAAAATGTGGTTCAATGAGATTAAAATAATTTTTTGGTGAATAGTAACTTATTAAGTTTTAATCGCGATTAGTGGTAATTAGTGTAGTTTAAGGTAAAAATAATGCTTTAATAAAATAAGATGAGCTTGAAACATGTCCTAACCTCATTGGTTGTGTCATGGCTGTCCAAGACAAGCCATGGGTCAACTTGGGGTCCCCATGGATCCAGTTTTGTTGGGAAATGACATAAATAACTTTTTATTTAATGTAAAAGTAAAAATGACACAAACATAATATGTTTTACGAAAACAATTTTTACATGGGGTTATAAAGATTATATTTTTTATTATAAATAGTCATTTGAAATCTAAAAAGATTTCCTACATCATAGTTTTTTTTTATAATTTTTAGACTTTAAATAAATTAAATTATTTATGACATCATGATGATGCAGCGATGACCTCATTATTTAACGATTTAAATAAAATGGAAAGATAATGAAAAATATAAAACCTACACATGGCCAAAAACAATTGTATGAGTGGATTTCGAACCCTTATAACCTTATCTACGAACTATATCAATGTGAGACCTTTTAAAACCAAAACACATTTTTCAAATAAAGTAATATTTCTTTACTTTCCAAAAGAGCCCCTCCTCTCCTCTTATAAAAGGCCCCCACCTCTACCTCATTTCACACACACCTAAAGCCTTTGGCTCGGCCAACCCCTGACCATTTACTCTCTCCACATCCCTCTCCTCATCCTAGAGGATTCCCTTTGGGCAGAATCCTTTCAAAGGAAGCCTTTAGGCTCAAATAAAAAAGAGTTACATTTTTAATGGTAATTCATTCTCTCATGTTCATTTGTTTTATTTTTATTCTCCAACCCCCTAAAGTCTTTTTATTTACTTATTTTGTAACAACAACAGTATATTAAATATACTAGGATGTTGTTATAAGATTTATTTTAGCTACACTCTCAACCAACTACATCAAATGGTTAAAGAACATACGGTTTCCGTGGATGGCGAAATTCTGCCTCCCGAAACGATGATTGTTCAATACTCATTTAACACCTTCAAAGGTGGCCATTATGATGTCACTATTTTTATATATGATATATAATATGTTTATTCTTTCCTTAAGCTTCTGTATTTTTCATTTATGGCATACCTTTATGGTTTCCATTATGGGTAAACACGATATCTTCATTTTAGGAAGTGCGGACTACCGCCCCCTGAAAGTGATTTGATTCGTTAATACCATATGTGGGATGTGTAAAGCATAAATTTAATGATATTATATATGTTATTATACTTTAATTATAATGTACTCTTATATCATTATGATTCCATTCCAGAAAATACGAAATAGAAATGGAAATAGCGTTCATGCGTACGTACGACTTACCGTCTCCATAAACGTTGCATTTGATTTCTTACCTCTAAATGTGATGTAATATTATAAATACATGTATATGATGAATATATATGATATATATGTTATCCAAATCATTAATATAATTCTGGATATAACGAACCTTGGACCAAATTCTCAACATGTAAGTGTAAGAAGTCTATTTTTGACTTAAGAACCAAATACCGACAAAATGAACATTATTAACTTAAATGATTACATGATGTCCATAACATGGTATAAAAGGAATAATGAACTTGAAAAAGGTTCTTAAGCAAGTAGAGATTAACTCAATTTTATTATTCAGGAGATTAAAGAACGGTCGGGTCAAGTCGGATACGAGGTATGGGACTTCGTCTCAATCTCCTTTCATTGAGGCATATTTTATTTTATACACAACTTTTCATTATACGGTGTATAAACCCCTTTGACTTTTACATTTATTAAAAAGGAATATTTTTTATACGAAGCGTTTACTAAACGACAAAAGGGAATGTTTTTGTCGTACGTATGCGGCGACAACGACTTCTCTGCCGTCGTGACCGTTATTTGAGTTTCGGCTTCCTCTACAAGCCATACCTTGTTTTTAAAAGAAAAATAATTCCCATGTTTTAGTTTTCTTTTATTTTGTTATTGAAAATGGTTTTCACAATTTTTGTTGTGTTGTATTGATATCTTGTGATTGAAATGTGGAAATTTTATGTTTCCTTTATGCATGTTTTATGTGATACGATTATGTTATGGTTCTTGGGCATTATTATGAAGACGAGTGGTTCCGTGATAAACTAATGGCGGGTGAGCCCGATATAGCTCTCCAATGCATTGGGTAACGCGAAGGAGTGAAACGTTAAGGTTTCTCCGAAGAGATTTAGGGAATATACTGTGATGGGTATTCCAAACGTAACCAAGAGGGTTACTCCCTACGTAAGAATGTTATGAATGCCTCAAGTTACCTTTATGTCTTATGATTTCTATGATTTATTCATGATTTTATGAGGTATGTTAAAGTGCCTATGTTTTATGGGTAATGTATGATTTCATTATTATGTATATATGAACTCATGTTTCCTTTCCATGTTTTTTTATAACCCATACTGAGTTTTTATGCTCATCCCAAGTTTTTGAAATGTTTTTCACAGGTCAAGGGAAAGGTACATGATAAGATGATAGAGTCAAGGATGTGTCAAGAAATAATCCATGTTTTATTTTAAATGTGTTTCCATTGATGGGAACGAAGAATACTATCTTTATGTAACCACTTTGTTTATATGTGGAATGTAATGCAAGTTTTATGATCTAATTCTCTAAAACTATAAACCTGAAAAGATCCTCAATGTGTAATCTTGTAATAACTCAAGATTAAGTATGGTTTAAGGCTGGGGTCTTATATGCACATAGATTTTCTAAAAAAAATTCATGCTTGCTCGAAATATTTTAGCTTATTTTGTGAGGAAAATACTAAATTAAATGATTATATAAAAATTGGAACATCTTGATGCAAGCCAAATACTAATGGAACACTGTCCATTTGGAAAATAAAGTAATGTGAAACATTCCATTTATTCCCAAACTCCAAAAAATTTTCATGTATGATGAAATATCAATAAAATGTGATTGTATGATACCGAGAGAAAGATGGAAAATGATGAGGTCATTAATGAGTCCAAATGGATTTGTATGATAGACATTCGATGCTCAATATCTTGATATTTTAGCTGATGTGCATGATGTGAGGTTGATTTTATCATGTTTTGGTATTAATATTTTTTGAAAAAATGATTACTTCACACTACACATGGCTAGTTTTCCTACACATTTATAACCTTCCTCCATGGATTTGTATGAATGAACCTATCACTTTAATTATTTTACTTGTATCTAGAGCTTCTGATCATAGAAATGATATATATGTATACATGAAACATTAAATAAATGTTTTGAAGCATCTTTTTAATGGGGTTGTGTGCACATATAATGCATGTTCAAAATACATATTTTAGATGCGTATTGCACTTATGTGGCTGATAAATGATTTTCCTACTTATGAAATGATGTCTGGATGGAGGATGGATGAAAAAATATCATGTCCTATTTTTATGAAGAACAAATGATCTAGAATAATTAAATATCATTATAGTTTCAATTTTATGGGACATCAATTATTCTTTCCAATGGATCATCCTTAAAGGAATAATAATTGAAGGTTTGACAATACTATGGAGGATTAAGATCCACCTCATCGTATGTCTAGAACTGATGTACTTAATATTTTTCAAGACGTTAGTTTTTCATTCGGGAAGGTATAAATGAATTCTAGAAAGAGGAATAATTATTCCACTGAAACCAATTATAATTGGAAGAATAACAGTATCCACTTTTATTTCCCTTATTGGTCAACTAATATTTTACATCATTCCATAGATGTAATTCACATTGAAAAAAATATGTGTGAAATATTGCTTTCAATTATTCTAAATGTAATGGGAAATACAAAAGATGGATTATGATCTTAGAATTACTTGGTGGATAGGGGTAACCAGACCATAATTACATCATGTGTGTATCAATGAAAATAAATGGAATTTTTTTTATGGTTCTTACGTGACAACACCTATAGAAAAAAATAAATTTATAGAAGTACTAGAGTCTATTAATGTTCCTGATGTCTAGTAATAAACATATCAAAATGGGTCAACATAATAGAGTTAATGTTGAAATCTTTGAAGACTCATGATTATCATATCCTTCTACATGAGTTGATTCCAATAGAAATTTTCCATCTATTTTCCAGTAATGTAATGGAGTTTGTTATTAAATTGTTCCATTTTAAAAGTGATCTTTGTGCTATAAAGTTGTCGAAATATTTCATATAATTTATTTTGGAAGTTCCACCATTAGTTTTTTGTGAGTTAGAGGATATATCTCCTCAATCATTTTTTACATGCATGATGCATCTAAATATCCAAATTACAACTGAAATAATTTATATAGGACCTATTTATTTTCATTCGATGTGTCCAAATGAAAGAAATATGTACACATTTAAGTCTTATATCCAAAATATGAATCACCCTGAAGGTTTTATCATGAATGTTTGTATTTCTATTCAATGTATTTTTTTTATGTGACTATGATATGGAACAAAACAATTAGAAATGAAGAAGAATAGTATAAGAAAATTGAACCCTATTCTCCACCACTTCCCCAAATTGGGGGAATTCCTAGATCGTATACATTCACCACATTAATCATTGAATATCTACAGGTGAAAAATCACATTTTTTTAATGTGATTTATTTGATGACTACATCATGTAAGTAAATTGAACATGTATATCATATCTCATCTCATGTAATTGTACATAAATATTAAACAATTTATATTTTTTTATCAGGGAACATAAAAAAATGACAAATAGAAAGAAGAATTATTTACCTTTGAGAAGGAGAGAGACTTTTGAGAGAAAATATAATTATGCATGGTTGAAATTGAAGGTAGTTGTATTACTGTAATAAATTAAAAAATTAATAATTAATTAATCTTAATATTCATTTATAAATTAGTTATTGAGTTCTACTATAGAATCTATCTCAGAGGAAATAAGAGCATTATATTTTGATCCTAATTCTACGTGTCGTGAATAAAAGACAAATATGATCAATGGGTACATATTTATTATAACTAAATGAGTAATGAACATGAGAAGAAAACATGTTGATGTCATGGTAACATCCAAAGTATACTTTTATGCTAGTTCATCAGATAGAAGAACCCTATTTGAAAAAGTATCCTATTACAGAGTCATTGAGAAAATACTAATATTGGATTATTACACTCATGGTCGAGTCACTATGATGAAGTGAAAGTGCTTTGATTCAATGAAGAGGCATGAATTTTTTTTGATGATTATGGATTTTTAGTTATTGACATGACTCACACTCTTTCGACTGATAAGCCATATATATTGGTCTTAATGGTGAACAATGTTTTTTATGTGAAAGATCATCCACAACCTGAATTGTGTGTCATTATTTAATTAATCCAAAAAAATAATTTTAATGATGTTGATAATGGAATTAACACCATTCCTACCCCCATTATCCCCAATCAATTTATTAGTTTCCATTACTCTAATAATTCAATTTTCAAAGTTGATTGTAAACCTGATGTTATGGTGGGAAATATAAAGAATCATCTATCTATTTTCTTAGTTCTTTTTTTATCTCAACTTGGGTTATTAATGTGGTACTATTCATAATAATTTACTATTGATTACAATTATTTTGTATCGAACTTGAAGTTCACGTGAATTTTCAATATATACTGGTTGTATTTTTATTTGAGTTTCATTTTCTAATATTGAATTGAATTGTTTTTGAACCTACCAAACAAAACAAAACTGATACAATTAAATTGGAATGAAAAAAAATATGAATTGAATTGAAACGTATTAATATAATTAAAATAAAAATAAAAAACCAATTAAAATAATGACATTACCAAAATAATGGAAAAATGAACTAACCCAAAATATGAACCAAATGACATAAGGAAAATAAAAATGGACCAATGAGCTAATCAATTGTCCAAAATGAACCAAATGATTTAAGATAAATAAAAATGGAAAAATTTCCTAATTAGTTGACCAAAATTAATCCAATAACCTAACCAAAATCAAACTGTATTGAATTGAAAACAAAAAAAATAAATATAATACCCATTAAAAAATTGCTAATTTGAATGTATTGATTTTTCTATGACATGAATTTTATGTTTTGAAATTCTTCCCAATAAATAAAAAATGATATTATATATCACCATCTATCCTTTATTTGGTTTTACAATTGGTATTCCTTAACAATGTCATGTATCATAATCAATATTTTTTTCTTACACATTAGTTATGGATTTTTAATTCATTACAATTTTTTTCTCTAATGATGGAAATGAAAAATAATGAAGTTATAAAAAGGAAAAGGATGATAGAAAATAATCACCAAATGAGATAGATGGGTATCCCTCATTTGGTTCTAGTTGAGATTATTTTATTTCAAATTTATATATTAATAAAATATAATTTCATCTGATTAATTTTTTTAACATTTAATCAGGATCCACCATATAGTCAATTGTTATTCTCTAACCATCCTAGTGATACCAGTGTTCATCCATACAATACATGGGGGGGGGGTACTAGAACAACATGCTCAACTCAGTATACCTGACCACACCCTATCCCATTCTATGACATACCAGATAGCACACCTTATAATCCCAAAGTGTTGTTAGAGGGGCTCAAGATATTAAGGATACCTATGTTTTCGACACCATTTTAATATGATCCTCCTATCTTATATTTCCATTATCTGAAAATGGATCCTAATCCCCATCCATACTATGAATTTCTATATACATCAATGCCATATTATTTTCCTTATACTTACTTATTGTTGAGATTATACATTCACACTCCTTAGGCTTCTACTCCAACACATTTGGAGAATTTGGAGAATACATTGGGTCCAACTCCATTTGTACATGTTGATGTTCCTTCAGCACCCAAGGATCCAATGACACCCACTGACCAGACTTCCTCATAAATATTTATATAAACCAAGTAATTTTTTATACCATAATTAATTTTCATTATAATATTTATTGTTATAATATTTTATTTTCTTCATTAACAAATAGATTTTCCACTAGGTGGAGTGGTTGTAGACACATGCGTGTGATGTGGAACCATTGCACATAGTTTATGGTGGAGTATGATGAGGGTAATAAAATTATTGTAAAAATAGGGTGAGAATATTTGATTTCTATGGTTACACTTCATAAATACTCTAACATCATCCCCTTCAGGATAATCTCTTGAAGACACCTTCTAAATGAAGTAGAGGATAATTCTTGGGCACAAATATGGGTAATAAAATTCATTGGATTTAATGTTATATTATTATTGTATTTATATGAATTAATATTTTGGTTCCATCTTTATTTAAATTTTACTGATGGTGAGGCTATGAGGATAACAGATCTCATGGAATTATGTGAGCTCTGGGGAGAATATAAGCTTGTGTTGTATAGTGGATGACATGATATAGTTGGTATTAATTTATAGGCCACACCTATCCTGAATGAGTGTCTAGTAGCATATTATCAGGAAATGATTTATTATTGGAAAAGTACCTATTTCAAGGTATTAGTCGAATTTTATGTTCTTTAATGAAAATTAACATCAATTAAATCAATACTTAATTTTTTACTGAAAATTATTTTCTTGGATGTGTTAGTAAGAAATAAAAAAACAAGAATGTTAAAAAAACACCACCACACTATGGGGCGGACTATGATACTAGAAAATGAGAGGAAGTAGGTATGATACCCATTTATAATTTTTCTATTTATATAAATTTTGGAAATAAAATTTATTTAATTTTAAATCAAATGGATTTGTTAGTTTATTTTTGAATGTATTTAGTGTGTATCTAAATTATAGGATTAGTATTGTTAGGTTTGTGAGTATGTAATATAATTTATTATTTAATTCGATTAATATGTATTAAGATAAATAATTAAAATAAAACACATATAATATTTATACCCCATCAACTGATAATTAAACATCAAACCTGGTCATTTCTCCCCTTACCCATATTTTTATAGGTGGTACCCGTTAGGTTCTATGCTGATCAAAACACCCAACCTGAGTATTTCTCTATAGTCCTTTTTAACATGCACAATTTTCAGGTTTCATTTCCATCCTAGGCATCATGACCTCCATGAGGGGAATTTCACCTTCCATCATGGGGTCTACTAAGGAATAGTCCACACTATAATTGTGCACCTACTGTGAAATTTCATTCCAGGTCCATCCAACTTTTCTCTAAATTCTACTTGAGCATAGAAAACAGTCTTCTAACCTACTATCACACTACAAAATTCATTCATGGTGTGAATGGCTCATTCTATCTAGGATTGGAATATGGTTATTATATTCTGTATCCCAGCCACTCCAAATCTTCTCCAGACTCCTCTCTGACACCCATGACACCACCCATGTCCTAAAAAATATTCCAAAAATAATAAAAAAAATAAAAAATAATAATCTAGTAGCAATAATGTTTCCCTTCACACATTAATATGTTTATACCCTTATAACAACTCAATACTTCCTTTAGAAACTTTCACATTTTATAAATAAGGTATTAGTAAACTAATATGGTGTGTACCTAAATTTTGGTTGTTGTGATGATATCTTTCAATTAAACCGTATTATTCCCACAACTCTTTCTCACTGTGAAAAATATATAAGGAAAAAAAAAATAATTGAGTAATTTATTTGAAGAAAACAAAAATAGAAAAAATAAAAAGAAAAGGGAAGTGGAACTTTTTTTCACCCCCATGCAGGAACTATATGTTATAATTCCCATTACTGGTAGTCTTACTAGATTACCCTTTATTAGATGAGGCATTCAGTTAATGTAGTTTAGATTACCACATCATTGTCTTCCCAGAGCTTCCCTTGAAATTCTTCCTAGCTTTTACCGCATTTTCATTGGTATTATTTCCCACCACTTAATCAAATAGGATCCTATAGTTTTCGAGATTTGGTAGATGGTAGGTGAGATTATTCTGCTTATATAAAGAATATTTTTTTGTTGAAATATCATGTAACACTACTCGATGTTGTTCTTTAATTATTGGCACCCTTTGATAGTGTATTTAGTATGTATGAATTACACCAAGGAGTATCTTATCATTTTGTTTTGTTTGAGTAGATTGTTCCTTATGAAATAACATGTATATTGAAACTCCCTCCTCAATCATAATAGGTAACCAAAGTGGTTTCTCTATCCCTTTATCAAAACACACCAACTCTCCAATGGATTCTTTACTAAAATCAACACAAGAATTAACTAGTGGTAATGGTTCTATAATTATAGTACAGTAAATGTTAGTTTTCAATTTAATATCAATTAAATATTAATAAAATAAATCTATAAAGACTGTATCTCCCTTATCTATAAAGTTCGTTTTAACATATAGTAAATCTAGGAATCTTCCTGTATTAGTGGGAAGCAACCGTTCCTAAATATACTCAAAACTTGTTACCATTTTTTCTAAGGAATCATTGTCAACCTGTAACACCCCAAGATTTTATGAAAAGTATTCTTTTTAATTTCATTAATTTCTTCTGTTGCACGCTACACCAAAAGGATCTTTCACTACACGTTGCCCTAACTTGGCTTCCATTACACGTAATAATGACCTTCCTTGATAGCGGGTGTAGTATGCAATACCGAGTTTCACTAAACGAGATATTATTATAATATTTTTATGAACTAGCCATTATGAATAGTAATACCCACTTTTTGAAATTTTATAAATTTTATCTTTCAAAAGGGACTTCATTTTTGGATTCAGAATATCGAAATTAGCTTAGCTTGAAATTGTGGTACTTTTCGGATAACTTTCATATTTTGATGAATAATGAAATTACTAAATTTTAATTAAAAATAACTTTTTTAATCAAAATAATTAATAGGGATAAATTATTAATTTGAGTGGTTTTAAAGTGTATTTAGAATATATTTTTACAATTTAATACAATGTTGGTCATTGGATGTTATTTCACATTTAAACCAGACATAAACAAGTGTTAATCTTTTGATAGTTATTATCACTTAAAAACACGCTATTTATCTTGATGACGAGAATTAATTTTTAAATTAGTTAATGTAACTGATATGTTTTGAATTTGGTAAAATAAACATCATTTTTGAATTCATAATATCAAATATAGCTTAGGCCTAATTCTTGGTATTTTTCTGGAAACTTTCACTTTTTGATGAATAGTGAAACCACTAAGTGGTAGTTAACAAACTGATTTTTTCATAAAACTTAATTTTACCGCTTCTGTGAGTGGAATTTTGAAAATCCGAGAGACACGATTAATATCAAGGACTAAAATGTTGTTCAATGAGATGAAAATAATTTTTGGTGAATAGTAACTTTTTATTTTTTCCCACGGTTAAAAGTAAATAGTGTAATCAAGGGTAAAAATGATATTATTATTACCCTAAAACATGTCCTAATTCTATTGGATAAGTGTAATTCGACCAAAAAAACCTTAGGAATAAAATATGTCCATTTAGGCCCACTTGGATTAGATTAGGACATTTATTATCAATTTATTTAAAGAAGGGTTAAAATAGTTAAAATCCAAGATTAATAACTAAAGCATTTTTAATATAGGGTTATACATAATATAAATTCGACTATAAGTATTCATTAGAAAGATAAAAATATTTCCTACATAATGGAATTTTATTTTTAATTTTTAGACTTAAAATAATTTAAATTATTTATGACACAATGATGATGCAGTAATTAACTTATTAATGAAATATTGACATAATTGATGTTATAAATACCCAAATAAATGTAATTTAAGACTTTTTATGAATTAAAATACTTTTCTATGTTAATATGACATGTTATTATTGAGTTAATTAATTTTTTTTGAACTAATCATACTGTTATAAGTTTCACAAAAATCAATTACCAAATAGTGTCAAAATTGACATAAAATAGTTTTTAAAACAAATATTATATTATTAATTGTTATTATATTCCTAAAATTATATGTTTCGGCCAAGATACTTATATCATGATAGGTGTATCATAAAAGGACCACTTGTGGGTCTCTTGGATTTATAGGTTATGTTTATTAACTATATAATATAAAAATACAAAGTGACATGGTAAATGTCAATCTAAATAAATAAGAGTTAAAACTAAAAGATAATGTTAATATAATGACCTAAACATGTCTAAATTATATTGTATGAGATGATATATACCCATACCCACCATATCTTCGAAATAAATCAAATTGGAGCTATTAAAAACCGAATATTACTTTATAATAAAATAATATTTTTTGTTTTTCCAAAAGTGCCCCTCTCCTCCCTTATAAAAGGGCACCTCCTCCCTCTCTTCCTCACACCACTTTGAGCCTTCATGCTCGGCAAAAACCTTCCAAATTCTCTTCTACTCTTCCATAGAAACATACTAGAGGTTCTGGTCTTCTTCAAAGACCAATTTTAGTGCCCTAAGAGGAGGTCTCAAAGAGGCGCTTCAAAGAAGAGGTAATGTCCGTTACCGGTTCTTTCAACTTTATTTCTTCTTACAATTCTTCTTCTTAGGTCATTTAATAATAAAGTAATAACATACGTATCACTCATATAATGATATTTTATTATATGTATGAAACAACCCTATTTCACCATCTATCCATCCTATGGAAAATGAAATCACCGCGCGTGCGTACGTACGAAATACCGTCTCCACGCCGTGGTGTAATCTATTTTACACCACCACCTTACTTGGATGGGTATAATGGTATAAATAATAACTATATATGATTATTTTAAAGTGATATTGATTCTGTAATAGTATACATACACTCCAATAAAACTTCACGATCATGGGAACGGTATCATCGCCCGTGCATACGTACGGAATACCGTCTCCACGACGCGATGAGATTCATTATCAATGATTAACCATTCATAAATGATTATAAACTATATATAATAAGTAATAATGAAATATATGTAATAATAATTATATTGGATTTATGTATATATATATATATGTCATCCAATTATTTCCATTCAATTCAATGAGGAAAGGAAAACAACGTTCATGCGTACGTACGGCCTACCGTCTCCAGGAACAGTGTGTTTCTTTCCATTTTTTCGATCTATTATATATATGTATATTCTGAATATATTTTATATATAAATCATGTTTTATATTATGTAATTATGTATTCATGATCTAAGTAATCATATGAATAATTACAAGTCAAAACACGGACGATAAATGAAACGATTTTACCCAAAATGCTCTTTATCAAAAGAACGGGTAATATAAAGTCATAAGTGAACCATATATGATATCATAACAATGAATATGATTCTGTAATAAGTCATTGACATTATTTAAATCATTATACAGGAGGTTCGGATACGTATGAAGAATATCGGACCTAAGGTAAGAGAAAATATCACAATCTCGTTTTTATGTGAGATTGTTTATACTTTGGTATTTACTAGGGTGTATTTTATCATCCACATCCATGTTACCTCAATATGTAATATTGTTTCCATCCACCTACAATTGTTTAAATCCAATTTTACCCTTCGGTGAGTTTTTAGTAAAGGATATAAAAGGAATCTTTTGTCGTTTTTCGTACGAGGTACTTTTTGACTTTTCCGACAAAAGTACGAGAAGAATGTTTTTTTAATGTATACGACATGAAAGGATTTTTACGGTTTTATAAATCCTTATTTTCATGAAGCTTCCTCCAAAATATTTCATGAATATTTTCAACAAAATCTCTTTTTTTAAATTGGATGACATTTTGTGAAAAGAAAATGATTTTGAAGAAAAAAGGATATTTTCCTCAAGAATTCATTTCCAGTGTTTTATCAAAACCATTTTTCATCTAAGTTGAAATTACTTCATATGTGTATATTTCAAGTATAATGTCTCTATGATTTACATAGTTTCACTTTCCTTATTATGAAATGATATCCATTTCTTTTATATGGATTATGTAATGATGGGATGATGTTTATGAAACCCATTTTATTTATTGGGTTATTATGAATGATGTATGTTTATTTTGTGGCACAAGTAAGAATGATTTCATTATGAGATGGGTGGGACCTATATCTCCCTCCAATGCATTGGGTAAAGATTTATATCTCATGAGATAGACATGGCTGGAATGGTAAGTTAATCCGGTTCAGTATTACAGGACTGGAACGAGGAGTGAACTCGATTCAGAAAAGGACTTTGTCCATTAAGGTTGTCTTGGCAGCAATGACTTGGCTACTATGGAAATCATTACATGTGCTTAATGAATTCCACAATTACATGTTTTATTCCCATGTTATGTTATCATGATTTATGTTCCATTATGATCTATGCCTTATGTACTTCCATGTTTTAAGTCGTTGCTCAAGATTTTGATGTTTAAACATTATGTTCATGTTTTTAATTTCAAATGTATATGGTATGTTTTATTTTATCCATGATTACCCTTTATGAGCATTTGAGCTCACCCTTTTTATGTTTTATTTTCCCCCAGTATTAAAAGAAAGGTTTTAGGTATGGAAACAAAAAGTGGAAGATCTTAATGGGAGATGTTGAAGATCTTTCACCACGATTAGAATATTACTTTCCAAGTTTCCAAAGACACTAAACTATTATGGTCCTTGTGTATATGTTTTTGTTATGTATTATGTATTGCGAAAAAGTAATGTAATATCCATGTACGTCAGGCTTCGGGTCTCTACAGTTGGTATCAGAGGAAAGGTTTAGTCAACCTTTGGAAACTAGGATGCGATAACTTTAGTGAGATACCTAGCGATATTTCTAAGGTATGTCTAGGGATGTCCCTAAGGTTATGTATAAGTATAGGTTATAGTCCTAGAATTATGGAAATGATATTAGACTAAACATAAGATGTTATATATTGAAGTTACTCCCCCTTTATTATGATTTTTTCTCTCACACTATTTATTTGTGTTTTAGAAAATGGCTGGAAACAGGATGATTCACGATAATAGAGGATATGGTGGACAATGGAATGATATTCTTCATGAGAAACCAAATGAAAAGGGATTTGGAAGTCCAAACATCATTATTATGCCTAATCAGCAATCTCATAATATGATCAATAATCTCAACTTTGGTATGTTTCCCGACACAAATAATAAAAGAAATATGGAGTTTCATGGTGATCATAGAGGAAATAAATTTCAATTTTCCTCATGTAGATCATGTGGGAAGAGGCATCATGGATATTGTTTCAAAGGAACTGGAAGATGATTTGGGTGTGGAAAATAAGGACATAAAGCCAGTAAGTGCAAAGGAAGAGGTTCAGTTAACACCTAGATGAGGATAATGGTATTTCTACGACATCAAAAATGGTTAAATGTTTTAAATGTGGAATGTACGAGCATTATGCAAACCAATTCCCTAAGGGGAAGTCTCATGAAGAGAATCGGTATGGTCTTATGGGTAGTATTTATGTTGATGATGATGAAGAGACTACAAATGATATGTGAGATGAAAGAATTGTTGAAGCTCGGTCAATGGTTTAAGAAGGTAGTGGAATTATTACATGTTTATCAAGTGTAATGTTGTATAAGTAATCTCATGGTACTATGGAATAAAGATACATCTAAGGATTGTTACACTGTTGTCTTTCCTTAAGTTTTGAAAGTGTATGATGAATGGTACTAGTAACCATGAAAGGTTATTCAGATATTTTTGGAAATTAGATGATATGCGCATAATGAAGGGATAAGGAGAAAATTAAATGTTTGATAGTATTCATGATCTCATGACTAATATAAGGAGAAGGTTATATCATGGTTTGAGTATATAGTATTTTTGGATTTTGGTATGTGGAAAGAGTTAACTATTGACAGCATTCATGTTTTCACTAAGGTTTAATGGGTATTCATTTTTCAAGAGAATACATGATTAAGGTATTCACATGATTGGAATGTGACCAACAAGATATGTGGGGGATAAATGATGGTTGGTTGACGACATTTCAAGTAATCGTTTTCTTTATACTATGAGCATGGACCGAAGTATTTTAGATAAATATTGGAATGAATTATGTTGGACATAACTTAGTATTGTTTAAGGATAGAACTTTTTTCGATATTATTGATGGGATGTTATAGTTTTAGAAAAATGAAAACCTATAGGACGGGCGACAACCCATCGTGTCGGACAAGGCTGTGGGAATCGAATCCAAAACTGAAGTGCGACTGGCCTTTATTGCCTACCACTGGCTTATAGGAAGTCCCTGTTTAGTAGAAACTAGTTTTATTATATTATGTAATATGATATATGAAGTATAAGTCCATTTTAGGAACCATATATGATTAATATCACTATAGATCGACTTATGTATATTAAATAACTTTTTCTAACCTTTTGTTTGAGACAGACGGAATGACCCATCATTCTATCACATGATCTGCTAACACTTCACGAATAACAAATTCAACTTCATATCTTTAAGAGATGAAGTGGAAATTGTTCATGGCACGAAAAACAGTGATATTGTACCAAAATAAAGTAAGCATTTATTCTAATTCAAATTATTCAACTTTAGGGAAATGTTCTTGAAAACCAAAAATGTTGTCCTAGTGCCCTTATATCTGATAAATCAGATAGTAACCTAGATCGTCAAAAATTTATTGCTTTGTTATTGTTGGATTTTTCATAGCCATGTTCTCTACCACTCTCCATCAGAACATGATGGTTAGATTTTTCTTCCATATCCATATTTTCACCTATGTTCTCCTACGTGGAAACCCAGTGATGAGTTAATTTGGGTAACCGTTACGTTTCATACTTTAGTTTTTAAAGCCACGTTTTGGTATTCCTTTCTATGATGGGGGTTTTGATTAAATAAACTTTCTAGTAGTAAACCATTTATAACCCTGATGAATTTCAAGGGCGAAATTCATTTTAAGGGGGGTAGAATGTAACACGACGAGATTTTATGAAAAATATTATTTTTAATTTGATTAATGTCTTGTGTTGTACGCTAAACCAAAAGGATCTTTCACTACACATTTCCTTGACTTGGATTACATTACACGCAATAATGATCTTCCTCGATAGTGTGTGTAGTACGCAATACCGAGTTTCACTAAACGAGATATTTTTATAATATTATTATGAACTAGCTGTTATGAATAGTAATACCCACTTTTTGAAATTTTATAAATTGTATCTTTCAAAAGTGACTTCATTTTTGGATTGGGAATATCAAAATTATCTTTGGGTGAA
The DNA here is from genome assembly GCA_963277665.1 of Viscum album. Classification (NCBI taxonomy): domain Eukaryota; kingdom Viridiplantae; phylum Streptophyta; class Magnoliopsida; order Santalales; family Viscaceae; genus Viscum; species Viscum album. Next base: position 1,028,579,360 of record OY728127.1, read on the forward strand.
ATTTTGGTACTTTTTGGATAACTTTCATATTCTGATGAATAGTGAAAATTTCTAAATTTTAATTAAAAACAACATTTTTAATCGAAATAATTAATAGTGATAAATTATTAATTTGAGTGGATTTAATGTATATTTAGAATATATTTTTACAATTTAATACAATTTCGGTCATTGGATGTAATTTCACATTTAAACCAGACATAAATAATTGTCAATCTTTTGATAATTATTATCTCTTAAAAACACGCTATTTGTCTTGACGACGGGAATTAATTTTCAAATTAGTTAATATAAATTATATGTTTTGAATTTGGTAAAATAAACATCATTTTTGAATTCATAATATCAAATATATATTAGGCCTAATTTTTGGTATTTTTCTGGAAACATTCATTTTTTGATGAATAGTGAAACCACTAAGTGGTAGTTAAAAAACTGAATTTTTCATAAAATTTAATTTTACCACTTCTGTGAGTGGAATTTCGAAAATCCAAGAGACATGGTTAATATCAAGGACTAATATGTGGTTCAATGAGATGAAACAAATTTTTGGTCAATAGTAACTTTTTAATTTTTTTTACCACGGTTAAAATTAAATAGGGTAATTAAGGGTAAAAATGATATTATTTTTACCCTAACACATGTCATAATTCTATTGGATAAGTGTAATTCGACCAAAAACAACCTTAGGAATAAAATATGACCATTTAGGCCCACTTGGATTAGATTAGGACATTTATTATCAATTTATTTAAAGAAGGGTTAAAATAGTTAAAATCAAAGCTTAATAACTAAAGCATTTTTAATATAGGGTTATACATAAGATAAACTCGACTATAAATATTCATTAGAAAGATAAAACTATTTCCTACATCATGATATTTTATTTTTAATTTTTAGACTTATAATAATTTAATTTATTTATGACACACTGATGATGCAGTAATTATCTTATTAATGAAATATTGACATAATTGATGTTATAAATACCCAAATAAATGTAATTTCATACTTTTTATGAATTCCAATAATTTTATATGTTAATATGACATGTTAGTATTTAGTTAAATAATTGTATTATAACTAATCATTTTTTTATGATTTTCAAAAAAATCAATTACCAAATAGTGTCAAAATTGACATAAAATAGTTTTTTAAAACAATATTATATTATTAATTGTTATTATATTTATAAATATATAAGGTTCGTCAAAGATACTTATTTCATGATAGGTGTATCATTAATGGACCACTTGGGGGTCTCTTGGATGTATATGGTAAGTTTATTAACTATATAATATAAAAATACAAAGTGACATGGTAAATGTCAATCTAATTAACTAAAAGATAAGGTTAATATAATGGCCTAAACTTGTCTAAATTATATTGTATGAGAGTATATATACCCATACCCACCATAGCTTCGAAATAAATAAAATTGGAGCTATTAAAAACCGAATATTACTTTATAATAAAATAATATTTTTAGTTTTTCCAAAGGTGCCCCTCTCCTCCCTTATAAAAGGGCACCTCCTCCCTCTCTTCCTCACACCACTTTGAGACTTCAATCTCGGCCAAACCCTGCCAAGTTATCTTCTCCTCTTCCATAGAAACATCCTATAGGTTCTGGTCTTCTTCAAAGACCTATCTTAGTGCCCTAAGAGGAGGTCTCAAAGAGGCGCTACAAAGAAGAGGTAATGTCCGTTACCGATTCTTTCAACTTTATTTCTTCTTACACTTCTTCTTCTTAGTTTGTTTCATTATGAAGTAATGAAATCAGTATCACTCATATACTGATATGATATTATATGTTTGAAACAACCCTATTTCACTATCTATCCATCTTACGGAAAACGAAATCACCGCACGTGCGTACGTACGAAATACCGTCTCCACGCCGTGGTGTAATCTATTTTCCACCACCACGTTACTTGGATGGGTATAATGGTGTAAATAATAAATATATATGATTATTGTAAAGTTATATTGATTCTGTAAAAGTATACATACACTCCAATAAAACTTCACGATCATGGGAACGGTATCATTGCTCGTGCGTACGTACGGAATACCGTCTCCACGACGCGATGAGATTCATTCTCAATGATTAACCATTCATTAATGATTATAAAGAATATATAATAAGTAATCATGAAATATATTACCCAATAATGATACTGGATTTATGTATATATATATGTAGGTCATCCAATTAATTCCATTCAATTCAATGAGGAAACGAAAACAATGTTCATGCGTACGTACGGCATACCGTCTCCATGAACGTTGTATTTCTTTCCATTTTTTCGATCTATTATATATATGTATATTATGAAAATATATTATATATAAATCATGTTTTATATTCTGGAATTAAGTAATCATGATCTAAGTAATCATATGACTAATTACAAGTCAAAACACGGACGACAAATGAAACGATTTTTCCCAAAACGCTCTTTAACAAAATAATGGGTAATATAAAGTCATAAGTGAACCATATATGATATCATAACAATGAATAGGATTCTGTAATAAGTCAATTACATTATTTAAATCATTATACAGGAGGTTCTGATATGTACAAAGCATATCGGACCTAAGGCAAAGGAAAATATCACAATCTAATTTTTATCTGAGATTGTTTATACTTTGGTATTTACTAGGGTGTATTTTATCATCCACATCCATGTTCCCTCAATATGTAATATTGTTTCCATCCACCTACAATTGTTTAAATCTAATTTTACCCTTTGTTGAGTTTTTAGTAATGGATATGAAAGGAATATTTTGTCATTTTTCATACGAGGTACTTTTTGACTTTTCCGACAAAAGTACGAGAAGAATGTTTTTTTAACGTATACGGCATGACAGGATTTTTACAGTTTTATAAAGCCTTATTTTCATGAAGCTTCCTCCAAAATATTTCATGAATATTTTCAACAAAATCCTTTTCATTTAAAATTCGATGACATTTTGTGAAAAGAAAATAATTTTGAAGAAAAAAGGATATTTTCCTAAAGAATTCATTTCAAGTGTTTTATCAAAACCAGTTTTCATCTAAGATGAAATTACTTCATATGTGTATGTTTCAAGTATAATGTCTCTATGATTTACATGGTTTAACATTCCTTATTATGAAATGATATCCATTTCTTTTATATGGATTATGTAATGATTAGATGATGTTCATGAAACCCATTTTATTTATTGGGTTACTATGAATGATGTATGTTTATTTTGTGGCACAAGTAAGAATGATTTCATTATGACATGGGTGGGACCTATATCTCCCTCCAATGCATTGGGTAAAGATTTATATCTCATGAGATATACATGGATGGAACGGTAAGTTAATCTGGTTCAGTATTACAGGACTGGAACGAGGAGTGAACTCGATTCAGAAAGGGACTTTGTCCATTAAGATGGTCTTGGCAGCAATGCCTTGGCTACTATGGAAATCATTACATGTGCTTAATGTATGCAACAATTACATGTTTTATTACCATGTTATGTTATCATGATTTATGTTCCATTATGATCTATGCCTTATTTACTTCCATGTTTTAAGTCATTTCTCAATATTTTGATGTTTAAACATTATGTTCATGTTTTTAAGTTCAAATGTATATGGTATGTTTCATTTTATCCATGCCTACCCTTAATGAGAATTTGATCTCACCCTTTTTATGTTTTATATTCCCCCAGGATTAAAATAATGTTTTTAGGTGAGGAAACAAAAAGTGGAAGATCTTTATGGGAGATGTTGAAGATCTTTCACCACGATTAGAAGATTACATTCCAAGTTTCCAAAGAAACTAAACTATTATGGTCCTTGTGTATCTATTTTTGTTATGTATTATGTATTCCAAAAAAGTAATGTAATATCCATGTACGTCAGGCTTCGTGTCTCTACACAACCCACTCAAAGGCCTCTAACATAAATGTTAATATTTCAGTAACAATAAAGGACAAATGAATTGGAAATTTATTTTCAATAATGTTAGAATAAAATAAATCAAGTATGGAATCTCCCCTTCAAATGAGTTAGCTAGCATGTATAATTCTATAAGCACATATGTTCAGTGGTTAATGATCGAAATATAATGAAGTATTTTGGGATTATGGTTTCTCAGGCCCAGTATGGATAGGCATTGATTAGGTGACAATTTCATAGATATAAAATCTCATGTTTATTTTCCACATGGATTAATTTTTTGTACAATAATATATTTTCTAACCTATGAACTATAAATGGAATGGACCACTTGGTTAGATGATTGTATTAAGAATATAACCAAACTGAATCTACCAAAACCGAATCAAACAGATGTAAAAATTCCTGAACCAAACCTGATTGAATGCAACCAACTCTGATTACAATTTGATATTCAAAAAATAAACAAAAATAAAAAGAACCAATGTAAATAAAAAAACATACAGTGATAATCCAAAGTTAATCAATTATAACCTACCAATATAAACCATGTTGAATGAATTTGAATCCAAACAAACCAATCCAAAATAAAATAAACCAACAAAATTTAACTAGATTAGAATTTAATTATGTTGAATCAAAATGAATAGGCCCAACAAACCCAACCCAAATTGAACAAAAAAATAGAATCCATCAATAATTAATTAAATTGAATTTAATATACCAAAACTTTCAAAATTATGCAAAGAAAAGAAAATATAAATATAATAAGTTTAATATATACAAATTGAATATACATGACTTAAATAGACCTAAATAAACCATAAATGATTGAATATGAAACTACAAAAACAAATAATTATGGAACAAAATCAAATCAATTCATCCTAAACCAACCAACCCAATACATAACTAAATAATTAATGAATACAAATTAAACAATAGAAAACTAAATTTTCTAGAATATGATGAAAATGAACCAACCTAATTGGAAGTGGAACTAACATGAAAAGAAAAAACCCAAATTCCCTAGTCTAAAAACGATTCCAAAAAGTGAATTCAAAATGAAAAAATATGGCTAAGATAAATAATGTGGAATTATATTGAATTGAAATAAATAAAATGAAGGATAACTTAACTAAATGAATATAAAGTAACATATACCAAACTGAATCATATGAGGGGTAAAAAAATAAACCAAATTGAAATGAAGAGTTAAAAAAAATATAGGTGAATCAAAATAAATAAATCTGATCCAGAACAAACCATACTGAACTAAGATGAAAAAATATTCCGAATATAATGAAGTCTTACATCATTAATAGAAAGTGAATATAATTGAACCAAAATGAATATAATTTAACAATATGTGGCCAAATTGAATAAAAAATAACTAAATAATATTATACCATGTAAAATAGAATAGGAACAAAAAACGATTAAAACCAAGATGACATTATATACATTCACGCTAATTAAATATAAACAGAATTTAACAAAACAAAGAATAAATATTATTATTTATTGTGTATTTTTAACAAAAATAAACAACAATATTGGATATACTTTATAATAAGTATATATCAATGAAAAATTTCCCTTTCTTTTACCTATTTTATCCCCTTTAAAATTAAATCATAGAAACATAGAAAACCAAATAAGAAGACATATAGTATACATTCCACCATTCTATTTTAACATATTATATTTTTAATTAATCTTTATTACTTTTTTTTTCAATAAAGGCATCCCATTTCGATTATTCTATTATTAAATTTCCCTTATATTCAGGGAAAATAATATATATAAACAAGAATATTTAAATTATAATTTATGTTAATTTATCAATTCATTATTTAATAATACTATCAATTATCCCAATTTATTATATAAAATTACTTTTTTTACCCAACTCATATCATACTACAAAAAAGTAATCAATCATTACAGTAAATCAGATTACACAATAAAGTGTATCCAATTTATTTTAGTTAGAAAAATAATTATTAGTATCCTATTTCCAATTATGGCTTTCTATATTTATTGTCATTATAGAGGAATTTTTCAACATTGAAGGACGTGTGCCTTGAGAAAAATTGTTTTTCTCGAGTAGAAAGAAGAAAGATGGAAGCTCAGTAAATGAGCCAACATAAACAAAAGATTGTAGGTTTTACTTTGTCGATTTAAAATCTTAATATCAACTATAAAAATAAATTGTCTATGTATATGTGTAATAGTGTGATTTGGATTCCCTTAATGAGAAGGAAGCTCACAACTTTGAGTAAAAAATTCACTTACATCAGGTTTTGGGAGATGAGCACTATTTTAGAGTACGTTATCGACCAGGGAAGAGTATTGTCTCAAATTGATATTGGCCCACATCAAGTGTAATTTCTAGTAGAAAGTAGTTGAAAATAGTCAATTCATGGGAAACAAGTGATCTTCCAAGGAATAAGAGGAGAAAAATGGTCATATAGGATCATGAATGGAATCAAAGTGAAAAAAATGAATTTAATAAATTTATGACAGTGTTATGTCCTTCACTTCCACCATATACCACCACAGTTTTGATGTATATATTTCTATGGTTTATTTGTTATATATTTCTACAGGTTGTGGTACTAGTGGTGGTTGATATTATTATGATCCTATAGATGGTGATGGAGATGGTGTGGATGACAACGAGGTTGAAATTCAAGATTATGGCGAGGATGACGACAAGGATGATGGTGAGGATGACAACAAGGATAACGGCGAGGATGATAGTGAGGTTAGTGATTGTGATGAGGGAAACATTTATCCATTATATTTGGGACTGATATTTATGACATTTGATGTTTGATTATTTGTTCTAAATGAATATATATGATATTCTAAATGTTTTTTATCATTAGTTTAATTAATTTATTGGTTTTTTGTGTTATCAATTTTTTTATATTTTTTGTTGATGTTTTTATTGGTAATTAACCAAGGTGGGGTGCTACTATGGCTTCTTATAGTATTTGGCTAGGTTTTGATGGATGTTCGGGTATGGTGGGGGTGTTTATGCATGAGCAATTATGGGGGGATATATACCAATATTTTGGAAACTATTGGTATAGATATATACCATTAGTTTTTTTGTACTATTGGTATAAACCTATTCCAACAGTTTTGAAACATTGGTATAGGTCTATGAAAATTGTTCAAACTAAACCATTGGTAAATTAATACTATATTATCCCTATTCCAATGGGTTTTTAATAACTATTGGTATAGGAATTTTTGAATAGTTAATTATCCAATGGTTGGGAGAACTCTTGGTACATGCTATACCAATTGTTCTCCAGTATATACTAATAGTTTTAAACCATCGGTATAGCCATGATATTAAGAAATGAATTCTTAATATTTTTTCAAAGTGGATAAGGACTTGGGGAATGACAAAACCATGGTCTTAATAGTGAATAAGAAAAGGAAGAACAAGGAAAAGGGTCCCATGACTCATAAAAAGTAATAGGATCTCGATAATTATCCTTCTAAGAAGAGGAAAAGGGGGATGTAGGTTTTCCATGTGGAACGAAAGGCCACTAAAAGTAGAAATACACATAAAAGAATGGGGAATATAAATGTGAATTCATTGTTGATTGTGATATTTTAATATCCACACATTGGGTATTAGATATAACTTGTGTTGCTCAAATTCATATCCAAATGTAGGAACCAAGTATATTTCAAAATATTTATAGAATAAAGTTGGATTTGTGAGAAACAAATGGTGTGAAGATGGATACACTAGTTGTTAGTGACTATAGTAATATAAAACAGCCAGTGGATTGTGTACTTTAAGGGTATGGGGTAGATGAGGTGTAGGGAAGGCCTAATTTTTTTTTGACTGTTATGAGCACCGGCCAATGCGGGTTGAACCCGCATAGGTGTGGGAAATAAATGTTATGCCCATACAGGCCCAGGATTACATGCAAGCTTGATTTAAAAAATTATAATTTTATTTAAATATAACTTTTTTTAACATTTTAGTTTTTTTAATAAAAAATCCTTATTAAACCATTACCTATGATTTCTCTCTGTAATGGTAATATTAATTCACCATTCATTCACATGATAATTTTAAATAGGTCTCTATTTTTTAGTTTAATAGGACATAATAATATTTAAATATTTTAGTTATTAACCATATTATCATGGTGCACCATCACACCTCTCAAAAAATGGAACTCATCTCCCCCACACAGGATTTCAATTCTAAAAGAGTTATTTTATTCAGAATATTTTTTTTCATATTTTTTTATTTTTTTTAATAAAATAGTTGATAACGTCATGGGACCCCTAATAGCCTCCTCTAAAACTTGTCATTACCTAGAGATTAATTATTCATTCTTAGGTCCATCCATTCATATCACTACACAACCAACATAATCATTCATCACCCCTCTCCGACCGCTCACCTACTTTTCATCTCAATAGTTCACCACATTGGTGTATCCACATTCCACCATTAACCCATAGAAAAATGTCTTATAAAATCCCATAAAACACTAGCTATTGTCAATCCATAATTCTCCCCACAACTACCTTTAATAATGAGAAATATAATACAATATATAAAGGATTATAAATAGTATATTTTAAATGTTGGTAAGCCTATAGGCTACTCGCATTATATTACAGGGTGGGGAGGGATTGAAATGTCTTGTTCACATTAAATGTGGAATTTTGCAGACAAACTCTTTCGGGCTCAAACCCACCTGAGATTTGCCTCCTCCACCCTACCCTACCTATTTTTCATTACTAGTTGAAAACCACCTTTCATTTTCAAAAATTATACTATTGGTTTTAAGGAATTGATATTATGTACCATATATTACTGAGAACATAATTTCAATATGATTCATAGATTAAAATGGTTTTATATTCATGTTTGGGAATACATTTTTTTTCTTTTATAAGGAAGAAATATGTTATGGTATGAAACTTTTAAATAACAGTCTTTATGTATTAGAATACATAAACAAAGTATTAAAAATAGATAAAAAATCATGTTCACATGACTCATATAACACCAATCTATGGAATCAATGTTTTGTTTAGGTAAATGAGAAGCATTTGAAATATAACTATCATGATGGTTATTTATATAATTCTAAGCTAAAACCACTTGAATGATTTCATTCCAGTTTACAAGAAATAATTACCTAACTTCCATTTGTTGGATAGGGTGAAAGGGACACAAATCTAAAAGGATTTGTACACACTGATGTGTATGGATCATTTCCAACAGAATCTAGGGGTGGGTATTCTTACTTCATAACTTTTATTGATGACTTGATTAGATATGGCTCTGTCTACGTTATAGGGTATAATTCCAAGTCCTTCGATAAAATAAAGGAATTCAATAATGAAGTAGTGAATCATCATGTAATAAAGACAAATAATCTTAAAAAATATTAATTTGGTTAAAATCATAACCAAGAATTTATCAACATTTTATGGGAGTTTTGGATTATATCTCAACTCAATCCACCTTACACACCATTGTGGAATGGTGTTAGTAAAAGGGGGAACCGTACATTGTTAGACATGGTAAGGTCAATGAAGAGTCATGAAGATATTCAATTATCTTGTTGGGGATATTCATTATAATCGTATACATTAAACCAAATACCAACTAAAGCCGAAAATGGAATTCCATATGAGTTATGTTGGGACAAAAACCTTTTTTTGTCGCATACATGTGTATGGGGATGTATGGAATTTATTAAGGACTTGTGGGGGAAAAACTAGAACCTCATTATATAATGTTTATATTTATAGGGAATCTTAAGGAAATAAAGGGATACTACCAATACAACCCCTAAAAAAAGAAGGTAACTATCTTCGAACGTGGTGTCTTTTTTGAGAGGGATGACATCCTCAAAGAGGAAAATGGGAGAAAAAATGTCATTGATGAAGTTAATACTCAAGATACAAAAGAGTTGGTACTTGAATAGATTCCACATGTTCCCAAGGAAGAAGTAGTTACTAAATAACAAGTACTATTTTGGATAACTATATAGGTTAGTGAACAAAAAAGATATGTTTTTCTATTCATATAAGATGGTGACTCATTATTGGTGGAAAATGACAAACCTATCTCTTACAAAGAAGCAGTAGAGATCTCAGAAGCTAAAAAATGGAAAGAATCAATGAATTATGAAATGGATTACTTGTATCATATCCAAGATTCTGTTTTTGTTAATGATGAAGTTGATGTAAACCCCGAAGGGTGAAAATGAGCATTCAAGAGAAAAATTTACATGGAAGATAATGTAAATACCTATAAATCAAGGCAAGTGGCTAATTGTTTTAAAAAAAGTTAAGGAAGTTACTATAATGAATCCTTTTCAAAAGTTTCCATATTAAAAAAATAATAACTCTAGTTTCTATAGTAGATTACCATTACTATAACATTTGGAACATGAACATAAAAACTAATTTCCTTAATGGGAACATTTATGAAGATGATTATATGACACAACTAGACAGGTTTCTAACCCCAGGTGATTCCAAAAGGATTTTCAAATTGAAATGATCCATTTATTGATTGAATACAACATCGATGGCATGAAACATTTAATTTGATGTTACTATAAAATAATTTGGTTTCATTAATAATGGATATGAGACATTTGTTTACAATAGGTTTAGTGGAAATGAATTTGTTATCTTAGTGGTATATATTAAGGATGAGTTTCTTTTTGGAAACAATATAATAATCTTATAATCTATTATGGACTAGTTAAACAAGTGTTTCTACATAAGGAAATAAATGAAGAAACCCATATTCTTGTGATCAATATCATTCCTAATAGATCCAAGAGGCTTTATGGACTATATCACCATACATACACTGACCTGATACTAAATAGATTTATTATTGGAAAATCCATGATGGTATTGGTTCTAGTGTTACATGGTATACATCATTCAAATATAATGTATTAATAAACACAATAAAAGAAAGAGAGAATAAATAATACCTCACATGATTCTATGATAAAATCAATCACATATGCCATATTATGTACTAGACTCGATGTTACCTTTACATTGGTCATAGTAAGTGCATATCAAGTAGATCTAGGACAACAAAATTGGTTTGCTGTTAAGGATATCCTCAATTATCTAAGAATATCAAAGGATATATTCCTTGTGTATGGAGGAGACTAAGAGATTGTCATTAGGGATTATACTAATGCTATTTTTCAAATAGATCATAAGGATCTAAAGATAGACTCATGTAATTACCTTTTTAATTCAATATATTGTGTCTTGGTCTTAAAAAAACAATGATCTGAAGTCGTAGTCAAGATATGTTTTATGTCTCAATAGAGGAGCTATGAGCTGGAGGAGTTAGAAGAATCTAGTTTCACTAATTCTATAGTGGATTCCAAATATATAGCAATCAGAAACCATACTAGTGGGGTCTATTCTGTGACTTCTCAAGCCTGCGCCCAATAGTATATTGGATAGAAAATAGCACGGTGTAGGCATATCAATAACATGAGAGGCCTTATCTTAAGTACCTACTCACATGCACACATATCCAAGCCTATACAATACTGGAATGTAAAAACAACTGGAAACCTTGCATGCATACATCTAGATCCTGTAACTAGATTTTGACATGAATTAAAAGAAAGTAAATATGGCCAATAAAAATCTAACCCAAAAGAGTCTGAAAACACAAGTCCCACATGAATGTATGTACAGGGACTACTATCATAAAGTTACAAGAACACACTTTGGTCTATCCAGTCTCACATAGAATCATCTAGTCCTAGTCTTCCTAGGACACTACCAAAATTTCGATCATCGGCTGAAGGCATGTCGCTTGTTAGAAAATACCATGTATATTTGAGTATAACAATACTCAGTAGGGAACCCTGAAAACACAAAGCATAAAACTAAGGAATGTACAATCATCTCTACACATGTATATGTCTATAGAATAAATAATAATATTATCTAGATATAATAAATAAAGAAACACCATCTAGAGGTATGTCAAAAAAATATTATACTATCCTAGAATTACAGATCAAAAATTCCACAAATCACCAATCCCAGAGAACGCACTCCTGAGACTAATAGCATTGATGATATCTATCCGAGAGGTACTTCTCTTAAGGTCTCCTCATGAGGAAGAACACACTGAAGGTCTAAATAGAATACAATACCTAGATCGGGATCACTACCAAGTCAATGGGGTTATACCAACAACTCAATCTTTATGAACCTACAATGTAGAGGATAGATGCATATGTAGTGTTAGTCACGATTATACCAATAACTCCACTTAGGGCATGAAGATGAAGAGAGGATCTCACTCCAAGCCTTTTGGATGGATTCCCATAAATCAATCTAGGAAGCCCTATTTAAGGGATCATGGTCCTAAGAGTAAGAGATGATTCCACACTATCATTTAGGGAAAGGACAAGGGGAACACACCCTAACTAATATTATTTATGAAATGGATGACTAAAGATCCAAGAAGTGTATAAAAGAGTAAACGACATGTAGTAGGGGTCACATGTTGTGTCCCTTGACCTAGGGTCCTAACCGTGTAAATGAGCCGTGTCCTCAAGCAATGTCTGTGTAGTAATACATGACATACAAGCTACCTCTGCAATCTAACCATGTGTTAGTACATAGCTCAAGTACATGTACATTTTACCATGTACCAGTACATGTGTTTACCTATGTAAATGGTCTAGACTATGTATATATGGGGCAGTACATGGCATGTAGGTTGTCCATGTAGTCCACCTTGTGTCCATGTAATTCCGATGGTACACGTCAAGTCACCCGGGAGATATCACACACCATGGATAGGGGTAACATGTTGTATGATACTTAAATTTATCCAATAACCTTAGCCTACATTTAGGGGGCACCACACGACGTATAGATCTGGGTAAAATTCCATGTTGTTCAACATATCTCTGAAACCTAGATCTATTTCCACATTCGAACTGGTGTATCCATACATCAAATTGAATATAATTTCACCCCGAGTTTGAAGATACCAACTAATCCAAACATTTCCATCATAAAAAAACATGTCCTATCTATATATCTACTTGGAAAATAGTTCAAATAGTCATTCTTCATTGTGCAGTAATGAATGCGAAATACTACAAAATCAATAATACATCATCATCCAAATCGATGAATCTCCATCGTGTCATGCCGATCATAGATCTACAATATCAGATCATTGCACCATGAAATGGGTGCACAATGATCTATTGATCAATATTTATTGAGCCAAATGATGAATGAAGAACACCCATGATGAATCTAGAATCAGGGGAGAAAATCACAAGTACAAATAAGAGTAATCAACCTCGATCTAAATTATTTTCCATCTCGAATAATTACTTTTAGAAAAGAAATATAAATAGATCAAATCACAAAGAAATTATCCCCTAAAAACCTCAATAAATAAACCCATGCCACATAATGATCAAACCAAAAATCATCATGTTCATTGATTGAATTGTGTTTGTCATAGAATTCATGAACGGGGAAGAAATAAAATCAAAAAATATGCCATAAATTAATTTTAATCGATATATAATGAATAATGAAGTTTCTTCTCTTTCATTGGTGAGATCCATTGAATTTGATGCTCATCGGTCATTAATCCATGATCTCATTATCATTATCTTGAGAGAATTCTTCGATGCCCTCTCCAATAGACATCTAATGGTTCTAGGGTTATGAAAGTAATACTTGATTTCCAACGAAACAATATATTTATGGATTGTTAATTGATTCCTAAAAACATGAAATAAATTAATTTATCTAGATTATTTTATTCATTTTTCCACATGTGATGAGTTTGAAAAAATGGCATGTGACGAGTAATGTTAAGTCGTACATAGGGTAAAACCCACATTTTAAAATAAACGATTCCCTTAGATTTCTAATCTAGGAACCCATTTAAGATAAATTCAATTATTTTAAGAAAACCATGCTCGCGTTCTATTTGATATATTTCAAAAATTTATTCCAGGAACACAGGGCCTCAAAATCACATGATGTCTCGGTGAATGGGATAAAAAATAATCCGTATAATAGGAAAAAATGATACACATTAAATCAAATATATTAAATTATTCCCACCTTGGATTTTTTAATTCTTGAAAATAAAAAATAAGGGCTACTCAAAAAGACGTGGGTACTGAGAAATAATATGTGTCTCCTTGTCCCCTGTTCTCTCCTGAAGATTCCCATCCTACAACTAGAAACACAATAAAGGAATCTATTTCTTGTGAAAGATCCTATATTGATAATCCTCAATCTTCCTCAGGTACTCATCAAAGGGCACTCTATCCTCAATTTCCAGATCACCCTAGTCAACAACGTGTGATGGGTCATGCACATACCTCCTGTAATGTGACATGTGGAAGACATCATGTTCTCGGTCTAACGGCAGAGGTAGAGATAAGAGGTAAAACACCTCACTAAGTCTATTTAGTTTCTAAAAAGGGATAATTAACCTCAAAGATAACTTTCCATTGGTGATAAAATTTTTATAATCAACATCGAACGGAATACAGTTGGAACACAAGGTATCATTCCATGAATTTAAAAGGATTCCATCTCCTTTCATCATAATAATTGTAGTGGCTCTATGTATTCTTCATTTGATCCTATATGATATGAACCTTCTCTATAGTATCTCACACAAACACTTGGCGCATGAGTGCTGACTCTCCTTGGTCAGTCCAACAAAGTGGTGACCTACAGGGCCTCCTATACAAAGCCTCAAGTTGGTGTATATGGATGTTGTAATTGTACCTTTTAATGAACAAAAGAACCACCAGTGGTAGGTGATCCTCCCAACGATGACCAAAGATGAACATGCAAGCTTTCAACATGTACTCTAGGACCTAAATGGCCCATTCCATTTAGCCATAATGTTTTGGGTGAAACACTGTAATCAAATGTAACTGGGTACCAAACGTCTCCTGAAATCCCTTCCACAACAGGGATGTGAATAAAGCATAATAGTAAAAAATGATCATAGATAGAACTCCATAGATTCAAGAATATCTCCTGAAAATATTGGCGTACCATGATGTCAACTGAACTCTACTCTAATATAGCTAGTAATTGGGCCAAAATGGTGATTTAGTTTATGATCACCAATATGGCATGGTGTCCCTTGTTTTTATGTGGTAATACCTTCACAAATTCCATATATATCCCATCATACTTCCATTTTGGAACCTCAAGGGGTTGAGCCAGACCTTCTGGAAATTGGTGCTTGACCTTCAATTGCGGATAAATAAGGGATCAAGAGACAAACTCCACAACTCCTTTCTTTATCCCTAGACACCAAAACTGATGTTATAGATCCTTGTACATATTTTACACATCTTGATATACTTCCAATGAAAACATAATAAACTCTCATATAACCTCATATGGCAACGTCACCAGTACCATCATCCGTCCCCTAAAAAGAATGACATGATCCCCTCCTTTAGAAAATCCATCATGAGCATGTCTAGTTGATATATGAATATATAGGGTGTCACAGTCAGTTTCTCCAAGTTGTACATCTATGATTCACTACAATAGAGAATGGGTGACAATCATTGATGAGAGGTAAGCTGATCCATCTCCATACGTGAATGATAACTTCAATGAGGCCAACTTCTTCGATGCATCCTTTAGAAACTGAGAACATAATCTATTACAGAGATCATTTGATACCATATTTCACTAACTATGAGTATAGTAAATTTAAAATCCATAATCATGGATGAACTCCAACCATCGCCTATGTCATAAGTTATGATACCAATGAGGTTAGATATAATTGACACTCTTGTGATTAGATTAGATGGTAAAACACTTGCTCATCAGGTAGTGTTTCCACATCTTAAAAGAGAAGACTACCACTGCACGATCAAGATTATGGGTTGTGTAGTTCAGTTCATGTGGTCTTAATTGACATGAACCATATGCAATGGATACTTTCCTCTCTATCATAAAACAACCATGCTCAGTTCATAATGCATCACAGAAAACTACATACGGAAAACCCTCATATGGAAATCTCAATATGGGAGTGCTTCTCAAACTCCGCGTCAATTGATAGAAAGACCACTGGAACTTCTCTATCCACACAAAAGGTTTTCCTTTTTAATCAGAATTTCTCATGAGTGTTGATACTATAGAGAAACCAAGTATGAATCTATGGTAATAGCTTCCCATCCCAATGAATGTACACACCTCCATCAAACTCTTAGGTGGCTCCCAAGCTAACATTGCCTCTATGTTGTCCAGGTCCACTTCCACTCTATCTACTGAGATATCATGTCCTAGGAATTGGACCACTGTAATTCAGAACTGGCATGTTAAGAGCCTCCTATAAAGTTGGTGCTCTACGAGTAATTGAGTAACTATCCTCAAGTGTCTCATGTTCTCCTCCCTATACGGAATGTACAGAAGGATATTATCAATAAAGACTAACATGCCCCAATATAACTATGGATAAAAGATTAGGTTCATGAGTCCCATGATGTATCAACCCAATCTTCTATGGTACACTTCTCTTTGAATAATGTAATAGCGCGTGTTGTACGCAACATCGAGTTCTAACACACACCACAACCAATCAAACTAGCTGTCATGAATAGTAATACCTAATTTTAGAAATTTTAGAAAATTTATCTCTCAAAATGGACTTCATTTTTGGATTCGGAGTATCGAATTTAGCCTAAGGTGAAATTTTGGTACTTTTCAGATAACTTTAATATTTTGAAGAATAGTGAAAATTACTAAATTTTAATTAAAAACAGCTTTTTTAATAAAAATAATTAATAGTAATAAATTATGAATTTGAGTGGTTTTAAAGTATATTTAGAATAAATTTTTACCTTTTAATAAAATTTTGTTCATTGGAAATAATTTCACAATTAAACTAGACATAAACAAGTATCAATCTTTTGGTAGTTATTATATCTTAAAAACACGCTTTTTTGTTTTGAAAGCGGGAATTAATTTTAAATTAATTTCTGCCACTTCTATGTTTTGAATTTGAAAAAATGGATTCCATATTTTGAATCAATATTTCAAAATTTTGTAAATAGGTATCTTTTATTTTTATACATTTTGAATAATTACTTCGGTAAATATTTTATTTACCATGGTTAAAGGGTAAATCTGGTAAATAAGGGTTAAACAATAATATTATAATAATACTAAATTACCCTAAAATGTGTCGTAACCTTATTGGTGGATACATTTCTGACCATGGGAATATTTCGGTCGATTTTGGGACCCCATGGAGCCACCTGTAGGTGATAGGGACACTTTATTTTAATTAAGTTAAAATAAATACAAAAATGACGTAAGCATATATCTTTTAGAAAAACAATTTTTACATAGGGTTATATATGTTGTATTTTCGACTATAAATATTAATTAGAAATATAAAACGATTTCCTACATAATGGTAAATTATTTATAATTTTTAGACATTATATAATTTAATTTATTTATGACACAATGGTGATGTAGTAATTACCTAATTAATGAAAAATCAGAATAATTGATATTATAAATACCCAAATAAATGTAATTTGAGACTTTTTATAAATACCAATAATTTTATAGGATAATATGACATGTTAGGATTTATTTAATTAACTTTTTTCTAAGTAATAATTCTGTTATGAGTTTTACAAAAATCAATTATTGAATAGTTTCAAAATTTACATAAAAGAGTTTTTAAAACAAATATTATATTATTACCTTATATTCAATTCATAAAAGTCTAACGTTCATCCAAGTGACTTATATCATGATAAGTGTATCATTAATGGACCACTTGGGGGTATCTTGGAGGTATATAGTAAGTTTATTAACTATATAATATAAAAATACAAAGTGACATGGTAAGTGTCAAACTAATTAACTAAGAGTTAAAACTAAAAGATAAGGTTAATATAATGACCCAAACCTGTCTAAATTATATTGTTTGTGTGGTTTTCGACCCATACCCACCTTTAAATTTAAATAATCCACTTTAGAGCCATTAGATACCTAATATTAATTTATTATAAAATAATATTTCTATCTTTTCCAAAGGTGACCCTCACCCCTCTCATAAAAGGGAACTCCCCCTTCTCATTAATTCACAGCTTCAAAGCCTTTTGGTACGGACAAACCCTGACCAAATACTCCCTAAAATTCCCACAATTCATCCTAGAGGCCTTCCTTTAGTCATAAATCCAACCTAAGGAGCCCTTTTGATCAAACAAAAAGGAAGAACCTGAAGAAGAGGTAATGATTTCACCACCCTTTTTCCAGTTCCTTCCTTCTTCCACTTCTTCTTTCTTTGTTATTACAATTGTAAAATAAAAAATCCAGTATATAATAAATACTTTGATGTTAATATAAACATGTTACAACCATATTTCAGTATTCTATCCATCATTTGAATGACATGTCACCATACGGGCGTACGTACGACTTATCGTCTCCACGTCGTGGTGTAATTGTTATTCAAAACATTATTATTTGGATGGGTATAATAATGATGTGTAATTCATGTAAATAATAAATATAACATGATAAATATTATGTATATATCATATACCATCCAATTGAATATTATTTTAAAATCAAAAGAATGATATTGTCTCTCGTGGGTACGTACGGACTACCGTCTCCACGAATGCGATGAGATTCATTCTCCATCGTATCCATTCATGTCTAATTATCATTTTAAGATTAATAATAATGTTTAAGGAATTAATATCGTTATGGATATGAATAAGATACAAACTATCCATAACAAACATGTCTTACATAACAAAACATATAAAAGAAAATGAGTAAGTTAACATCGGAAACGACAATAATATTAAGATATTATTAACAAAGCAATGTTAAAAGATCATATATGATATCATATTAATGTATATGATTCTTCTATAATTTAGTAAAAATATTTCAACATTATATAGGAGGTTAACCGACCCACAACCAAGGAAAAGTAGAAGGTAATGGTTTATTTCACAATCTCTTAATTATTCGAGGTTGTTTATATGTAATTATCTACTAGGACCTCTTTATCATCCACATCCATGTTTCTTAAAAATGTATTTCAAAACATTCTTACTATTTTACAGAATATGGGTTAAATTCATTATACCCTTGTTTGACTTTTTATAAGAAGTTTATAAAGGAATATTTCTGTCATTTTCCAAACAAGGTGCTTTTCATCCTTTTCGACAGAATTAAGGTAAGAATGTTTTTTTAACTTATACGGCGGGTGCAGCTATTTTCCACCATTAAAAAATCATTGAAGCTTCCCTTACAATATTATAAGAAGATTCTCAAAGAAAATGTTTTATTTTTTAATTATGTGACTTTTAAATGATTTCAAAAAAGGGATATTTCTCTTAAATAGTTTTGATTTCATCTTTGTCAACATCCTTTAGTGGAATTTAAGATTATTTGAAGTTGATTTATTATGATATGAAAATTCCCTATTGTATTGAAGATTTTGTGATTTGTTTGACTGTGGATGTATTTTTTTATTCCATTAATATTTTATGGAGAATGTATTGACATTTCGTATGCTAGTTTTAATACGAATGTTTATGTTATGTTTAAACCTATTCATATGAGGAATGCATTGGAATTAATATGTGACGGGTGGAGCCCGCTATAGCTCCTCGATTCATCAGTAGGTATCATGAGACAAACTAGTGTCTTGGCACAAGGCCTTGACAAAATCTTATTTTTAGTCTTGGCACGAGGCCTTGGGTATGTGTTTATGATAGTCTGGCATTATGCATTCCATCATTATGAAAGTGGTTATTGATATTTCATGTGATTATTCGATTAGTAGGATATCCATGTGAATAAGTAAATGGAATTATTTCATTTTATTTCTGCCATATTATGTTGAAGATCAAGTTTAAAATTCTTTTGTTTTAGTTATACATTGCCTTAAATGTTTATTCCTATTTATGAAAGTTTCCGCTATATTGTTATCCTTACTGGGAATTTGAGCTCACCCCTTTCTATGTTTTATTTTTCCCAGGATGTGAAGAAGTATATTATGAATGACCTGCAGGGATAGTATTAGGGGATAAGAGTGTGCACTATGGAGACTATATTATTGTAGTTTTCATTTTATGATGTAATGTAAACTTTATGAATGTATCTAGTTATTCCAAGGATACTAAACTAATCAGTATTTCGAGACTTGATCTCTCTTGTGATCATGCCAATGTTATGTAATAATGCACCGACTCTGGGTAACTAGGGTCGGGGCGTTACAGTTGGTATCAGAGGAAGTTTAGTACAAACCTTGGAAGCTAGATTTAGATAAACTATGATTAGAGGACATAGACCTAAGATGGACTTTGAGGATTAGTATCGAAGAACTTCCTAGAATTTTGGTATTGTAGATATTTTTTGAGTTTTCCAAGTAATACATCCCTGTCTAGATACGAGCAGGTAGAGGTGGCTCTGTCACATATGTACCTAGGGGTAAAACCCGAAAACACCACTTTCATCTGGACTCGAACGGGAACTAGTGCACGACAACGGGCCTTGTTGCACTCTTGGTTACGACACTCCCGGGGGATATGCTTAGGATAACTCTCATTTTCTTTACAAATCATTATTATGGGTTTTTGAGTAAATACTTCCTTAAAGAACAGATTTTTATGATTATGGATTATATCCATAAATAGTTCAATTTATGTTAAGTGTTTTATAAGTATGAAATTATGTATTTTGATTCATAAACTGATCTAGTTTATGCCATTGTTTAGAAATGGCACCTAGTGGATGAAATCGAAACCGTATCAATGAATGAAATCCATGTAGGGATTTCCCTCCTGCTCAAGATAATTATAGTGGAGCTGGTGATGCAACTGGTGCCGATCAGCTAATCACCATACTGGGACAAATCACTCAGGTTATGAATAATAACCTTACCCATATGGAGCACCCAGATCCACAGTGTGGAGGATCAATGTTAGATCGCTTCATGAGGAAACAACCACCAATGTTCAATGGGAGTACAAAGCCCTTAGTAGCTAAGAAATGGATAAATTCCCCAGAGAAAATATTTCAGGCTTTGGGGAGTAGTGAAAGGGAAAAAGTTATCATGGCAGTTTACCGCCTCACTGAAGATGCTGATCAATGGTGGTCATTGTTTCAAAACACTAAGGAAGATGATGAAGTATAAAATGTGGAATGGATGCAGTTCAAAGATCTGTTTTTAGAAAAATACTTTCCTCGTGACCATCGAGCAGATATGGAAAGACAATTTTTGAGTCTCAGACAAAAGAAGGATGATAATGTCGCAATGTGTGAGGCCAACTTTACAAGGTTAACAAGGTATGATGGAGATTATATACATAACCCAATAAGTAAGATTGATCATTTCATTGATGGGATAAAACCATTTCTCCGTCGAGCATTAGTCTCACAATCCTTCTCGTCGTATGAAGACATTGTCTCATGTTATATCAAGACAGAGAAAGAATTATCTAAGTCATATGACTTTAAATAAAAGCAAGAGAAGAAGAGATTTGCTGATCAATCTAGGAATGGAAATAAAGGGAAGAAGGGAAAAGTTTAATATCCACCCCGCAGTAAATGTGGGTAGAAACACCCCGGTACTTACTTAAATGGAACGGGAGTCTGTTACAAGTGTGGTGAAAAAGGCCACCCAGCTCGTGATTTCAAGGGGAAGAAGGAAGCTACCGATGACCAATTCTACAATTGCAGGGAGATGGGACATTATGTAAATGAATTTCCTAAGCATTAGGGAAACTTACCTTAGAAAAGTCCAAGGGATCAAGGCCAAGCTTATGCTATCACTACTGCTAAGGTAGAAGCTCCAAAAGACGTGGTGGCAGGTAATTTAATGGTTTCCTCAAGTTTAGAAAATGCATTATTTGATTCTGTATCATCTCATTGATTCATATCTTCCCAGTTTTCTATGAAAATTAGATATTTCTAATTTGATTTAACAAGGGAGTTGTCAGTTAAAACTCCTAAGGGATGTATCATTGCAATAATGTTTTGTGAATCAGTCCCCATTAAGGCACAAAACTGTTCTTTATCTGTTGATCTCAACATCATGCCTATGATTGAATTTGATATAATCCTCAGTATGGATTGGATTTCGGACCATGATGCGATGATTTATTGTAATAAGAAAGAGGTTACGATTCTTGATGATGATGATGATAAGGAACACCTTATCTTTAGAGCAGAATCATCGCCACCTAATTCTTATATAGATCCACCCCCAGTAGCTCAACTAAATTCAATTATTGGGGAGGAAGAGAATGATATGACTGTGGGTGAGGAAAGGAATGTTCAAATAGAGGATGTACATGTTGTGAAAGAATATGTAGATGTGTTTCCGGATGATTTACATGGACATCCTCCAGAACGAGAAGTTGAGTTTTCCATTGATTTAATTCTTGGATCAAGGCCTATATCGAAGACCCCTTATAGAATGTCCCCTGTAGAATTAGTTGAACTAAAGAAACTACTAGAGGAATTGAGTAATAAGGGATTTATTTGCTCTAGTGTTTTTCTATGGGAATCCCCTGTTCTTTTTGTTAAAACGAAATATGGATCTATGAGATTATGTATCGACTATAGGGAGATCAATGCTATAATAATAAAGAACAAGTATCCCCTACCTCACATTGATAATTTATTTGACCAAATGCATGGAGCTCAATACATTTCAAAGATTGACCTTCGATCTGGATACCATCAGTTGTGTGTGAAGAAGGAAGGCATTCCGAAGACATCATTTCGAACAAGGTATGGGCATTACGAGTTTATAGTAATGCCTTTTGGATTGACTAATGAACCCTCTATTTTTATGGATCTAATGAACAGAGTTTTCAAGGAATAACTTGATGAATTTTTAGTGGTATTTATTGATGATATCTTGGTATACTCCAAAAGATACAAAGATCATGAAAATAACTTAAGCATTATATTAGAGACTCTTAGAAGACATGAATTATATGGGAAGTTTAGCAAGTGCGAATTCTGGATTCATGAGATTTCTTTTCTTGGCCAAATTGTCTCTAGGGTTGGAATTTCCATTGATCCTTCTAAGACCAAGGCAATCCAAGAATGGCCTGCACTGACGAGTATAATCGAGGTACATAGTTTTATTGGTTTAGTAGCGTATTATCGACATTTTGTCCAGAATTTTCCCTAATTGGATAACCCATTAAAAAAGATCACACGTAAAGGGGTTAAATTTGTTTGGACAAAAGAGTGTGAAGAATGGTTCGAAGAACTGAAGAGAAGATTAGTCAATGCTCATATATTGACTCTACCATCGGGGAATGATGGGTTCGTTATTTATAGTGATGCAACGAAGAAATGACTCGGTTGTGTCCTTTTGAAGAATGATATGATTATTTCCTATGCATCAAGACAGTTGAAAATTCATGAACAAAACTATCCTACTCATGATCTTGAGTTAGAAGCTGTGATCTTTGCTTTGAAGATATGGAGGCACTACCTCTATGGTGAAAAATGTGAGATTTATACTGATCACAAGAGTTTGAAGTATATTTTCTCACAAAAAGAACTCAACATGAGGCAAAGGAGAAGGATTGAATTACTCAAAGACTATGATTATACAATACACTACCACCCGGGGAAAGCAAACAAGGTGGCAGATGCTTTGAGCATAAAAGATAATGGAGTTTTGAACAATATGATAATAGAAAGGGATCCAATTTTCATGGATCTAGTGAAGATGGACATGGGAATAACCAGGGAAGGTGAGACATCAATGATTTTTCAAATGGTTTCCAAACCATCTTTACTAGAAAGGATTAAGAGTTCTCAGACCGATGATGAAGAATTTCGAAAGAAGATTAAAGATGTGAATGATGGGATATTGAGAGACTTTGTGTATGAAGAAGGAATTTTGAAATTCGGGAAGAGACATTGTGTTCTCGATATACCTGATCTAAAAAGGGAATTGCTGGATGATACTCATAGTTCCAATTTCTCTATACACCCTGGGAGCTCCAAAATGTATAGAGATTTGAAGGAACATTTTTTGTGGGACAACATGAAGAGGGAGATTGCTGATTTTGTGTCAAGATGTATGGTTTGTCAACAAGTGAAAGCTGGAAGACAACAGCCTGGTTGAGTATTGCAACCTCTTCCCATACCTGAGTGGAAATGGGATAATATCACGATGGACTTTGTCATGGGACTACCAAATACTCCTAGAAGGAATGATGCAATATGGGTTATTGTTGATTGTCTTACCAAGTCATCACATTTTCTTGCTATAAGAGAAGATCTACCACTGGAGCGTCTAGGAAGACTATATATTGATGAAGTTGTGAGACATCATGGAGTAACCCTATAGATTGTTTCGGATCGCGATCCTCGTTTTACTTCAAGATTCTAGAAATGTATTCAGAAAGCCTTGGATACTGAACTTCATTTGAGCACTGGCTACCACCCTAAGACAGATGGACAATCAGAATGAAATATTCAAACCTTAGAAGACATGTTGAGATCCTGCTCACTTAACTTTCAGGGTAAGTGGGATCTATATTTACCTCTGGTAAAATTTTCCTATAACAATAGCTTCCATTCGAGTATTCCGATGGCACCATATGAAGAGTTATACGGAAAGAGATGTCGCACACCAGCCTATTGGGATGAGGTTGGTGAAAGAAAACTTGTAGGCCCAGAACTGGTGGAGTAAATGATGGAAAAGGTGATGGTAATCCAAAACCAAATCAAAATAGCTCAAAGTAGGCAGAAGAGCTATGCTGATAATCGAAGGAAGGATTTGGAATTTCAAGTCGGTGATCATGTTTTCCTAAAGGTATCTCCATGAAAGGAAGTAATTTGTTTTTTTAATAAAGGTAAATCGAGTTGTAGGTACATCGGACCTTTTGAAATTCTAGAACGAATTGGTGCTGTAGATTACTAATTGACAATGTTGCCAAGTCTCTCCAAAGTTCACGATGTGTTCCATGTATCTCTGTTGAGGAAATACATGCCTGACCCAACACATGCAATCACCTATGAGGAATTAGAACTGGAACCCGATCTGTCTTATTACGAATAGACCATCAGGATTCTTGATACGAGAGAACAAGTGTTGAGTAACCGGACGACTCGTCTGGTAAATGTTCTATGGAGAAACCATAAGATGGAAGAGGCAACGTGGGAACCTGAGGAACTTATGATGAAGAACCATCCGAGTCTCTTTATGCGGTAGTATTCTAGAAATTTCGAGGACGAAATTATTTGAAGGAGGGTAGAATGTAGCACCCCACGTTTCTACGGTACACTTCTCTTTGAATAATGCAATAGCGTGTGTTGTACGCAACATCGAGTTCTAACACACACCACAACCAATCAAACTAGTAGTTATGAATAGTAATACATACTTTTTAAAATTTTAGAAATTTTATCTCTTAAAATGGACTTCATTTTTGGGTTCGGAGTATCGAATTTATCCTAAGGTGAAATTTTGGTACTTTTCGGATAACTTTAATATTTTGATGAATAATTAAAATAACTAAATTTTAATTAAAAACAACTTTTTTAATCAAAATAATTAATAGTGATAAATTATGAATTTTAGTGGTTTCAAAGTATATTTAGAATATATTTTTACCATTTAAAACAATGTTGGTCGTTGGACATAATTTCACAATTAAACAAGACATAAACAAGTAGCAATCTTTTGATAGTTATTATATCTTAAGAACATGCTTTTTGTTTTGACAGCGGGAATTAATTTTAAATTAATTTCTGCCACTTCTGTGTTTTGAATTTGGAAAAATGGATTCCATATTTGGAACCAGTATGTCCAAATTTTTTAAACAAGTATCTTTTATTTTTATACATTTTGAATAATTACTTCGGTAAATATTTTATTTTCCATGGTTAAATGGTAAATCCGGTAAATAAGGGTTAAAAAAATAATATTATAATAAGAATAAATTACCCTAAAACGTGTCCTAACCTTATTTTTGGATACATTTCCGACCATGGGTATATTTGGGTCTATTTTGGGACCCCATGGAGCAACTTGTAGGTGATAGGGACACTTTATTTTAATTAAGTTAAAATAAATACAAAAATGACATAAGCATATATCTTTTAGCAAAACAATTTTTACATAGAGTTATATATGTTAGATTTTATACTATAAATATTCATTAGAAATATAAAAATATTTCCTACATAATGTTATTTTATTTATAATTTTTACACGTTATATAATTTAATTTATTTATGACCCAATGGTGATGTAGTAATTACCTAATTAATGAAAAATTAGAATAATTGATATTTTAAATACCCAAAGAAATTTAATTTGAGACTTTTTATAAATAAAAATAAATTTCTAGGATAATATTACTTGTTAGGATTGATTTAATTAACCTTTTTGAAGTAATCATTCTTTTATGAGTTTTAAAAAAATCAATTATGGAATAGTGTCAAAATTGACATAAAAGAGTTTTTAAAACAATTATTATATTATTAATTTATATTCAATTCGTAAATGTATAAGGTTCAGCCAAGAGACTTATATCATGATAAGTGTATCAGTAATGCACCACTTGGGGGGTCTCTTGGAGGTATATAGTATGTTTATTAACTATATAATATAAAAATACAAAGTGACATGGTAAGTGTCAAACTAATTAACTAAGAGTTAAAACTAAAATATAAGG
The DNA here is from genome assembly GCA_963277665.1 of Viscum album. Classification (NCBI taxonomy): domain Eukaryota; kingdom Viridiplantae; phylum Streptophyta; class Magnoliopsida; order Santalales; family Viscaceae; genus Viscum; species Viscum album. The sequence goes on from OY728127.1 coordinate 1,028,606,090, forward strand.
TTAATATAATGACCCAAAACTGTCTAAATTCTATTGGTTGAGTGGTTTTCGACCCATACCCACCTTAACATTTAAATAATCCACTTCATAGCCATTAGAAACCGAATATTAGTTTATTATAAAATAATATTTCTAGCTTTTCCAAAGGTGCCCCTCACCCCTCTTATAAAAGGGCACTCCCCCTTCTCATTAATTCACACCTTCAAAGCATTTTGGTTCTTCCAACACCTGCCCAAATACTCTCTAAACTTCCCTCAATTCATCCTAGAGGCCTTACTTTAGTCAGAAATCCAAACTAATGGGCCCTTTTGATCAAATCAAAAGGAAGAACCCGAAGAAGAGGTAATGATTTCACCACCCTTTTTCAAGTTCCTTTCTTCTTCCACTTATTCTTTATTTGTTATTACCATTCTCAAATAATAACTCCAGTATATTATATATACTTTGATGTTATTATAAAGATGGTAGAACCATATTTAAGTATTCTATCCATCCTTTGAATGACATGTCACCATAAGTGCGTACGTACGACTTACTGTCTCCACATCATGGTGTAATTATTAATCAAAACATTATTATTTGGATGGGTATAATAATGATGTGTAATTCATATTAATAATAAAAATAACATGATAATGATTCTTTATATATGATATACCATCCAATTAAATATTATTTTAATATCAAAATAATTATATTGTCGCTTGTGCGTACGTACGGACTACCGTCTCCACGAACGCGATTAGATTCATTCTCCATCGTATCCATTAAAGTCTAACTCTCATTTGAAGATTACTAATAATGTTTAAGGACTTGATATCATTCAAGATATGAATATTATACAAACTATCCATAATAAACATGTCTTACATAACAAAACATATAAAATAAAATGAGTAAGTTAACACCCGAAACGACAATAATATTATGATATTATTAACAAAGAAATTTTAAAAGATCATATATGATATCATATTAATGTATATGATTATTGTATAATTTAATAACAATTATTTCACCATTATTCATGAGGTTAACCTACCCCCAACCAAGGAAAAGTACAAGGTAAGGGTTTATTTTACAATCTCTTAATTATTCGAGGTTGTTTATACGTAATTATCTTCTAGGACCTCTTTATCATCCACATCCATGTTTCTTAAAAATGTATTTAAAAACATTCTTAATATTTTAAAGAATATGGTTTAAAGTCATTTATACCCTTGTTTGACTTTTTATAATATGTTTATAAATGAATCTTTCTGTCGTTTTCCAAACAAGGTTCTTTTTATCCTTTTTGACAGAATTAAGGCAAGAATTGTTTTTAACTTATACGGAGGGTGCACCTATTTTCCACCATTATAAAATCATCAAACCTTACCTTACAAGCTTATAAGAAAATTTTCAATGTAAATGTTTAATTTTATAATTATGTGACTTTTAAATGATTTCAAAAAAAGGGATATTTCTCTCAAATAGTTTTGATTTCATCTATGTCATCATCATTTGATGGATTTTAAGCTTATTTGAAGTTGATTTATTATGATACAAAACTTCCATATTGTATTGAAGATTTTGTGATCTGTTTGACTGTTGATGTGTTATTTTTATACCATTCATGGTTTATGGAGAAAGTATTGACATTTTTTATGCTAGTTTTAATACGAATGTTTATGTTATGTTTAAACCTGTTCATATGAGGAATGCATTGGACTTAATATGTGACGGGTAGAGCCCGCTATAGATCCTCGATGCGTCAGCAGGTATCATGAGACAAACTTGTGTCTTGGAACATGTCATGACCCGAACCTACCTGGGCTCAAGCCGCAACTACCCCAAGCCCGCCATTATAGGCCAGAGGCTGGAGACCAGTGCCGAAGGCACAATAACTTGGGGAGGCTTTGCCTAAGTACCTGTACACACACCCACACAACACACTCAATGAAAAAGTGCAGATTAAAAAGAAAAGAAAAGGGAAACTGCTATAAATAACCACAATAGTGCATCTACCTCTAAACATCACAAAGTACAAGCTCAAAGTAAACTGAAAATTAAAGGGGAAAAACACGCGCCCAATCAGAAAAGTGCCACAACCCGACAACAGGTAAACAAAAGAAAACAGCTGGTAGGGTCCCCCACCAGGAACCTGACTCCGACCACCGCACGCGGTCCATGCTCCCAAGCTCCTAAGCTCATCTGATGTCACGACCAACTTGTCTGTCGTCTGCAAGGGCACACTAAGTGCAGGCAAAGACCAAGAAGGGGTGAGTATAAAAATACTCAGTAGGATACCCCGAAGGCTCGAGGGAGTAACAAAGGAGTTACCGAAGGGTGAGCAGTAGAGAGAACTGGGAAAAGTAAAGGAGTACAACCGAGAGTGAATTAAGGAGTATAGTAAAGAGTCCAGCTCAACCCAACAAGAGGCAAGAAGGTAGACTCGTCTAGACACAAGGAGCTGGAAACAGTGGGAAGATGAACTTCTCATCGAGTCTTCGCTACCTATAGCAGGAGAGTAGACTCATCCAACCACGAGAAGATAGACACAGAAAGCACATGGCATACCCCGTGCGTCTTCGCCTCACCTGGAAGGAGAGTAACCAAACCCAAGAAGTGGGTACCAGAAAAAGGTATATACAAATACATATGCTCAATAAGAATCCCGAACAAGGTCGTAAGGGGATCTCCATCCCGTAGCTCAGCCCAAGAAAAGAGTAGCCAACAGTCCTAGAAGGAAACACCATCGATGCTCAGCATCCCGCATGTCTGCCCTGAACTACAAGTCAAGGTATTAAACCACCACACCTCGACACTATCCGCAATGGACGGCACTGACTCGCCCGAACGGTTTTAGGTCGCGTCACAAGAACACATCTCGGTGGGGGAAAATCTCATCGTGCTTGAGAGTTCTGGGGGAATGTCAACCACAACTCATCACTGCCCCGCAGTCGAGAGGTCTGCTCAATGTCGACTGGTGACCCCCTTCCCAGCCCCACTAGAGGATCCCTAGAAGTCAACGGGTTCCCACTACAGGGAGACCCGGAAAGTCGACGAGTGACACACTACCCAATCCCGTAATAGGGTAATTCACTGGAGTGTGACCCGGCTGAAGTCGGCGATGAGACCACTGCCCAGCCCAGCTGGAGGTAACCCGGTATCGGGGACCACTGCCCAGCCCAACTGGAGGTAAGCCAGACATCGGAGAACACTGCCCATCCCCGCTGGAGGTAAGCCCGACATCGGGGACCACTGCCCTTCCCAACTGGAGGTAAGCCCAGAACTGCTCTGGACATCCCTACTGGATGGTACTGCTCGGTGAACACCACTGTGCTGGCCATCCCAGCTAGATGGTAACCCACTGATGAGCCCTGCTCGAAACAACCTCAGCCCTGCTGGAAACAACCTCAGCCCTTCTGGTAACAACCTCAGCCCTGCTGGTAACAACCTCAGCCCTGCTGGAAACAACCTCAGCCCTGCTGGAAACAACCTTAGCCCTGCTAGAAACAAGCTCAGCCCTGTTGGAAATAACCTCAGCCTTACTGGAAACAACATCTTGGGTAGGAGATCGGTACCCGCGTAAAGTGTTGGTCACACCAAATCCACAAGAACTCTACCAGGGAACACGGGGTGACAGGAGAAAATCCCCAGTCCTCACAAGGAGATCCTGCTCCAATCCACTGAGTCACTGGCGAAGCGGGCCGAGACATCTCATCCCAGAAAGTGTGGAAAACACCCACGCAGCATGAACACCCATAGTCGCAAACAGTGCCGCAGTTCGGTGAAAGGGCATGGTACTGAAACCCCTCACAGCTAAATAAGCAGAGGAACCAAACAATCTCTGTTGGCCAAACCATCGAGAACAAGACCAGGGGGAGACCACTCAACCCTGCTGGTCAGTCAAAAGAGCACCAGGCCATGTGAAACTCTACCATGCTGGTCAAACAAACAAGCGCAGAGGGACCCTCTACGTCGTATGAGGTCAAATTACGTAAAGAAAAACACGGCACGCACATGGGGCCCATAAGACGTGTGGCCCCAAGTCAACACCAACCAAGCGCACAAAGGTTCTCAGGTACAAACCACACGTACCTCCAAGCGCTCCTGTATACTCCCAGGGTATACCTCGTTCCAGCCCAAAGGCTATCGTGCACACAGCACCCAGCGTCAACCCGAAGGCTTGACATAATAACTCCACCTCAAAGGCCCATGCATGGCCAACGACATCTCGTGAATCATTTATATCGCTCCCCCAAGAATGCGCGATCACATGCCAAGGGTCCGCTACAAACATGGTAGGGCGAACCACCACCGGAGCACCTTTCATGCTTCCATAGTTTACAAGATCGTGCAAGAGGCTCCACACAACCAAACAGATCGCACCGTTGTAATCCTCGCGGAAAAACAAGCGAGATCGACTACTTACTCGCCTCCAACGGATATCCGATGGAAAAGTCACCAACACCGCCTCACGCCCGAACGACTTCCCGTGATCCCAAGCCTCAGACCCGAAAATAGTCGGGGCGCATTGCACCATTGCGATCCCCTCGGGAAAACACATCAAAAATACTGCTCACTTGAGCGCAACAGATATCCAGAGAAAAAGATGCATTCCGACGCACCGCACACGAGCGGTGCTTAGTGGGACCCGCATCCTGGTCCCGAAACTCAATAAAGAGATCGTACCATTGCGATCCTCTTGAAAAAGTACACGAAATGGACTAATCAGTTGTCCAAAACGGAAACCCGGTAATAATGATGGAAAATCACCGTCAGCGCCCAAATGGCCCACGCGGGGGGCCCGCACCATCGTGCAGAATTACAGCGGGAAGACTACGCCAACGCGATGCCCTCAGAAAAACACCCAACATCGACTGTTCGCACATCTTGAACGGACGTCCGATGAAAAAGTCGCTAAAAGTTGCACGCAGCTCGAAAGACGGGCGTGGGGCCCATGCCTCAACTTCAGCCTCAACGCCTCAAAGCTCCCTGGAAAGCTTCGCCCTGACGCCAGGGTCTCAACATCACTGACGGCGCTTAAATCGGACGTCAGACGCGTCCGCGCCGTCCAAAACAAAATCCCCTGAAAGAAACGTCAATTCACTTAAAGACGTGTCGCGCCTCCGAGGCCCCTCATTTCAGGAATTAAAAATTCCCGAAACCATCTCAAAACATTCCCCTCAATGCGAGGTCTTCGCTGCCGCAGACGGCACGCAAACCGGATGCCCCACAGATGATTTATCAATATAAATCATTTCCCTAATAATAATAATAATAATATTATTATTATTATTATAAACTTATTATTAATAATATTATTTTTTAAACATTTTTTTAACCAGACCATCCGAATGGCGGGTCTTCTTCTTCTTCTCAACAGGACCCACAAAAGGCGGGTCCTGGTTTCCCTCTTCAACCCCGAGGCGCGACCTCGGGGTCCTCCTCCACTGACCGTGACCGGCCGCCGGAGCGGCCTCGCTTGCTTGCTGCCGCCCCGCTGGAGCCCCACACCGCCGTGCTCCGCTCCGCCTGAAGCCACCGTTGCGCCAGCCCACCGTGCTCCGCTCCTCCTGAAGCCAACACCGCACCCGCCCGCCGAGCCGCTCGACCGCGACACCCCGCAGCCGCCTGCGCTGCACGACCAGAGCTCGCGTCGACGCCCTGCATCCGCGTTCGCCGCCTGCCGCCTGAAGCCCGACCGACAACCGCCTGGAGCACCGCTTTGCCGCCACCTTGGCCCACGCCGACCTCCACTGCCTAACCCCCAAACCGGCCGTATTCAACTCAAAAACCCGCAACTTTCGCCGGACGACCGCGACCTCCTCTGAACTCCGATTTACAAACTGAAAAGGGTGATGGAAAGAACAAAATATGAACTACTAGGGTAAGGGATTTGCTCGAAATTAATTGAGAATTTAATCAATCAAAAAATTGGGCGAAAGGGTGTGGGAAAACAAAAACGAACAAGATCCTACCTCGATGGGCTTCACCCGAAGCTTCGCCGCAATCCGTAGGAGCCGCGCCTCGCCGGAGAAGAGGTGGAGAGGTGATGGGAGGGAGAGCTCCCTTTAGTTGCTGGCTTCCGCCAGAGAATGAACAATGGAGGAAGATGGGAGGGGGTTAGGGCTTTAAGTAGAAAAATTAATTAAAAGCACTTAATTAATTTAAAATTCCCAAATTCACCCGTATCCGAAACGCTCGGCGGGGTCGAGGTTAAGCCTCCCCTAGGGTAAACACCATATCCCAAGCACAACTGTGGTCTCAAAATTTTAATCCATGGCCCCGTTCAAAAGTTATAAAGCTCAACGCCTGAGGCCGCCAAATTACGAAAACGCCCCTGGGGCCATTTTTCACAGACGGCCCGTGCCCGCAAAACTAATACACCTCCTAGGGTAAAAAACATGCTTTGAACTCAACGGTGCCCTCAGTTTTCCAATCCGAGCCACTGTTTAAGAGATACTCGAGGTCAACCATTAATCGAATAAATTAATTAATTAATTTATCCATTTAACATTCCGAAAGCGAGCGAGGTGTCCAAAAATCCCGCGCCGACATGATTTATGTCGTTCTTAGGGTAAACACCCCATTTCAGACTCATCCGTACACTCGGATCTCTGATCTGATGCACCGTTTGGGAGTTATCCCATTTATTTGGCGTTTTCAGTGTGAACGCACTGAAAATTTAATTCTGGCCACTCCGGGGCTCGGAATCGCACGCCGTCTAAAGGGGCTGCTCTGGAATATCACCAAGAATATTCCAATGTCTTTCACAGCAAAAAACGGGTTCTTACATAACAAGGCCTTGAAAAAATCTTATTTGTAGTCTTGGAACGAGGCCTTGGCTATGTGGTTATGATAGTCTGGCATTATGCGTTCCATTATTATGAAAGTGGATATTGATATTGCATGTGATTTTTCGATTAGTAGAATATCCATGTGAATAAGTAAATGTCATTATTTCAATTTATTTCTTCCATATTATGTTGAAGTTCACGTTTAAAAGGCTTTTGTTTTAGTTATACATTGCCTTAAATGTTTATTCCTATTTATGAAAGTTTCTGCTATATTGTTATCCTTACTGGGCATTTGAGCTCACCCCTTTCTATGTTTTATTTCTCCCAGGATGTGAAGAATTATTTTATGAATGACCTGCAGGGATAGTATGAGGGGATAAGAGTGTGGACTATGGAGACTATATAGTTGTAGTTTTCATTTTATGATGTAATGTAAAATTTATGAATGTATCTAGTTATTCCAAGGCTACTAAACTAATCGGTCTTTTGAGACTTGATATTTCTTGTGATCATGCCAATGTTATGTAATAATGCACCGACTCTGGGTAACTGGGGTCGGGGTGTTACACATGAAATCTTCTCATGCATTCTTCATGCCAAATGGAATCACCAAGTACAAATAGTTACTTCAAGGACATTTAAATGTTGTATTTGGTGTATTATCACCCCGTAATCACAAATTTTGATAGCATGAACTGAGGTCAACCTTCAAGAACCATCGTTCCACTATAAACTAATCACAGAAGTAAACAATCCTCAATAGTGGATACTTGTTCTTCATGGTCACCTGGTTTATGTACCTATACTCCAAATACAAACTCATGATCCCATATGCCTTGTTAGAAAACAAAACTGGGGCTACCCAAAGTGAAACACTAGTTTGAAAAAATCCCTTCCTCTGCAAGTCCTCTAACTGCACCCTCACACCACGAAGCTCTGTAGGAGCCATATGATATGATGGTGTAGATATCAGTGTCATATCTAGGTGTAGATCAATGTTAAAGCCTATCTCTCAGTGAGGATATAAACCTAGAAGACATTTGAAGAATATGATATCATACTCTGCCACCACTACAAGAAATTAGGAACTCATAACTTCCACTTCACTAAGGGTCAAACAAGCCAAATATCAGCTACAACCTCCTATGCATGAGCCCATCCTACGTTTCCAGGGTTTCCTTTTAACCAAAAATTTAGAACCCATATCCATCACTGTAGACACACTGCACCCTTTTCAAAAAACAGTCAATCTAGGAATTAACTTTAGATAACCAATCCATACCCAGAATGACACTATAAGTCCTCATTGATAATACCGTGGGATTTTAATGGAAGCTCTTATGTCCAAGAGTCTGGTCAAACTGTTGGCCCAAGTATCTAGTCAGTGAGCCTTCTTTAGTAGGAGTCTCCGATAATAAGGGTCAAGCCAAATGTCCAACCAAAATCTCTAAGTCTCATCCATGGTATGTGGAAAGGAAGGAATTTCATACACCCATTTCTATTAGTACTGAAAAAATGGTTGAAAAAAAATATCATACCTCAAATAATTCTTGGAGCCTTTGGGTCGTATTCTTAGACATCCTATTGTTGTCCCCACCCATTTCCTTGAACTCCTTAATCCTGGTATGGATAACCTAGGGGCGGTGGTGGTAACAAATCAAAATGTGGACCACCTCATACTGCTCTCCCAGATCCTTGTCCACATCCTCTACCTGGAAAAACTGCATGATCTTGCCACTATCTCTGACATGGTAGTTCATCTACAGACACTATGGCTGATATAAAATGGGCTAGAAAATCTCATGAATGATTTCCCCTACCATCATATGACTAAAACCACCTCTCTCTAGGCTGACTAGACCCACCCTGTGAGCCCTGAACCATAGATACTCTATCGTCGGACCTCCTCCTCAAATGTCTCACACATCTAGGTATGTCATAATAATTTCATCTCCCTACTACCAATATTTCTACTCCCAAAATCCCACTGTTGAAAACCACCAGTTGTATGTTATCAACTAAGAAAATCTAAACCGAAAATTCTCACTCTAGCACCCAACATAGGTAGGAATTCATAGTGCGATAAAAAACTATTATTTTTCTATGCAGACCTCACTAAAATTTCAGAGCCCTGAATAACCTATCGCAAACCATATCCATAAAGTAACTAAATAATCTGGAAAATCTTGATGAACACTGAAATAATGTCATAATTCCATACTAGATATGTAGAATCTCTTGGATACATACAACCCTCTGCAAAAATAATGATAAATCCTTCCAAAAATGATACTCAAGTTTTTTCGATGAATGAGTTCCCTTATCATAATAATGGGTAACTAAAAACCACTATCGAACTACTGAGCCATGAAGAAGGCTCACCATTAGGACCACCATCTGACCTACTGGTGGTTGAACTAGAAAGAAAACTCAAGTCACCACCTCAAGACAATCTTCAGCCACTTGTGGGTCAGAATCACCTCAGAACCTGAGGGGTATCTATCACTGAAACCCATGAAGTGAAAATAGCCTGCACACCTCATATGCTAGTACTGCTGGAACCACATGCTTCTCTACAGGGGGTGGTATTGCTGGTTCACCACATGGAGGTAACATATCAGCAACAAGTCCATGTATCGATGTCTCATCACTAAAAGGATCATCCTCATGATCATGCTACCAAATCATAATTTTCATATGTCATAGAGGTATTCTGAAACAAAAAAACATGTACAATAGTCAATGAGTATATTTGGAGAGCTGACTGAAGAAGGACATGGAATCCAAAACCCATTACTATATGATGCATGTACTATTGGTTTCCCTGCAACTAGTGTTTCCATGTACTGAGTTGAAAAGTAGGTGATCGGAGTCCTAGTTTATGGATATGCTAGCCTCCACAACAACACTAGTGTCCCTGGCCCAAAATCTGAACTAAAAGCACATAAAACTATTTCCCCAAACCAATATCATAAACTCCTAGTCCCAAAGTAGAACCAACTTCAATGATAACACTTTTTCAGAACCCATTCAATTGAGACCCATGCTGTGACTCCCCATACCCACCTCCAAAAGGCTATGGGTTGACAACTACTACCAAGTAGGAAAATCACCGACATGGGCGTCCTTATTCTAAGTACATGTACACATGCACAAATCAACAAGATTATACAATGATGAAATTTTAAAAAAATTAACAACCATTCATGCATACATCTAGATCCCATAACTTGTGTATGATAGGAAGTAAAAGAATGTAAAAATGGCCAAACATATCCCACCACATATTCTAAAAACGCACGTCCAACATGAAATTAATTACTAGGACTGCTTTCTAAAATCCATAGGAACACACCTTAGTCAAAATGGTCTCACTAATAATAGTCTTGTCATGGTACTCCAAGGATTTTTTCAAAAGGATAATCATTTTTAGAAGATACAAAACTTGTAGGAAAACCCTGTGTAGGGTTGACTATAACTATACTTAGTAGGAAGCCCTGAAACCAAAAAAATACAATAAAGAAAAGTAAAATTAGCTCTAAATTGGTATATGTTTGTACCATATATAACAAGAATGTCTATATATACTCAAAAAATACACCTAGTATAGACATAAGTCACATCCATAGTATACCAGCCTAGAATTCCAGCTCAAAGATTCCACAAAGAACTCATTTGGGACAACACAATCCTAATTCTGATATCATTGATGATTTCCATATGAAAGGTACTACTCATTGGGTATCCTTATGAGAAAAAACTTGTTTCAGGTCAGAAGATTATACAATACATATATGAGGATCACTTACAAGGGCATGAGGTGATACCAACAATTCAATATAGACTAAACCGCTAAGTACAAGATTGAAACTCACATAGTATTTGTTACAACGATACCAAAAACTCCCCTTAGGGAAGAGAGATGAATAGAGGATCTCACTTTTGTCCTTTTAGAGGGATTCTAATGAATCAATTTATGAAGTCATACCGAAGGGATCGTAGTGTTAGGAGTAAGAGGCCATTCCATACCAACCATTAGGAAAAGGATAAATGGAACATAGCCTATAAAAATTTATCCAGCACACGAAGTATAAGAGATCCAACCCTTTTATAAACTGTACACGATATGTAGTTGGGGTCACACGTTTGGTCCCTTGTCCCCACGTCCTGCCGCTGTAAATAGCCCGCGTCATCTAGCTATGTCTATGTAGCACTAAGAAGCATGTAGGCTACCCATGTAGTCTACCCATGTGTCAGTACATGGTTCCATCCGACGTATGTTTTCTCGTTTACCACTACATGGCTTAGCCCATGTACCTAGTCCATGTCTTGTATATATGGGGGAGTACATGGTGTGTAGGATACCCATGTAGTCCACCTCATGTCCGTGTACTTCCCAAGGTACACACTGAGTCACCTAGGAGAGACCACAAACCATTTGATATGGGTCAGATGCCATGTGATACTCAACTTTCCTGCAAAACCTTAACAACCACTATTGGTTCCCCACATGGTGTGTAGATCTCGATTACATTCTGTATAGTTTGGGATGTGGCAGAAACACATATCCATTCCCATGTATGATCTGATGCCTATGACAATCAATCCAATAGTCATTTCACTCTGAAATTGAAGATCCCAACTCTTAAAAGATTCAACATCACCAAATAATGCATCCCATCATCAGATCTTCTTGGAAATCAGATCAAATAATCAATATTTTTTGTGTGCTGAAGAGCACAAAAGATTGGGAAATTAGGAATCCAACATCATTAGAATCTCTGCATCTCTGTCGTGGAACCTGTGTTGGGTTGTACCGATCACAAGTCTTCTATTTGGGATCGTTGCTCCATGAAATGAGTGAACAATAATCGATTGATCCAGATTTGTTGAGTCATGGGATGAATGAAGAATGCTCGCAACAAACGAAAAATAAATTGTGAAAATCACATGAACATATAAGAGGAAAAAACCTCAATCGATGTTCTTGTAGATATAAATTAATTTCCATTTGAATGAAAATCAAAATAGGTAATATCATAAAAAAATACTCCCATCAAAACCCCACAAAATAATACCATCCTGCATAACGATCATACTGTAGATCATTACGTCATTGATTAATTCAAATATTTTGTATAATTCAATAAAACAGATGAAATAAAAAAACACACCCTACATCAATTTGGATCGATCACTGATGAAGAAAAAAGCAGCATTGTGTAAATTTTGTGAGATACTTCAAACCTGATGCATGTCGATCATCGATCCACAATATCATACTTATTCACTTGAGAGAATTATTTGAAGCTCTCTCCAAAGGACCTACAATGGTTTTAGGTTTATGTAAATAACTCTTAATTTCCAATATATCCATTTATTTAGATATTTTTAATCGCAAAAATTAGGAAACATGAAAGAATATAATTTATTTAAATTTTTTTATTCATTTTTGTTCCCATTATTAGTTTTCTACAAATCACCCGTGCTGACAAATGTTAAGTCACCCCTAGGGCAAATCACCCATTCCAAAAACAACAGTGCCATAAAATTTCTAATCTGATCATCCATTTAAATGTTATTAAATTTTTTTCAGAGACCCTCATGTGCATGATATTTAATATATTTAATATATTACAAAAATTTATTATGATCACACCGGTCCTCATAATCGCATGTTGTCTCAGTGCCTTGTCTCAAAATTAATATGTATAATAGCCGAAAATAATACATGGAAAATCCAAGACATTATATTCTCCTCACCTTAAGTATTTACATCTTTCAAAATCAAAATCAAAGGATACTAAAAAGATGTGGGTACTGATCATAAATATGAGCCTAAACCTCCCTTGTACTCTCCTAAAGATTCACATGCTGCCACCAGACACTCACAAAAGAAATAAATCACCCAAGAAGGATATTCTAATTTTGATCCCTAGTCTCCACTGGGTACTCAACAAAGGTTTCTCTATACTCGTTGTCAATCTCACCAAATTCGATAACATTAATTGAGTCATGCACATACCTCCTCAACTACGACACATGGAAGACATCGGGTACCCAATATAACTACAGAGGAAGATCTATGTGGTACACGACCTAGAAAAATCTTTTCAATATCTCAAAAGGGCCAATGAACCTCAATGATAACATTCCTCCATGACCAAATATCCATAATCCACATCGTGGTGAAAACCATAGGAACATGAGGTATCCTCTATCTAACTCCAAAGGCCTCCGTCACCTGTTAGCATAAGACTTATAAGTCCAATGTGTAGTCTTCATCCTCTCCTAGATGATCTAAACCTTCTCTTTTTTAGCTCTCGCCAACATCAAGCCCATGAGTATAACCACTCTTGGGAAAGTCTAGAAAATTGGTGACCAGCAGGGTTGCCCTGTAAAAATACACTAATGGTGACATATAAATGGTGGAATTTTAGCCATTGTTTTACATAATATCCACCAGTGGTAGGTGACCCTCATAAGTATATCCAATGTCCAACATGATATCTTGCAGAATGTCCTAGAGAATCTGAATGGCCTGCTCAGTCTAGCCATCAGTTTTTGGGTGAAATGCTATGTTTAAGCGTAACATAGTCCAAAAACCCTCCTGAAATACCTTCCACAACCAAGTTGTGAAGTAAGAATCATTGTTAGAAAATAATTTTAATGGAACCCCATGGAGTCATACTATCTAATGAATGTAGAGTTTTCCAAATATCACTACCAAAATATTCTCTCATATAGATTAGAAGTGGAAAAACATGGTGAGTCAGTCTACGATTTCCCAGATGGAATCATGTCCCATGGACATACATATAAATGGCATCATGAGGTCCATAGATATTACATCACACTTCCATTCTAGAACCTCAAGGGGTTGAGAGAAACCCACTAAAACATGGTGCTCAACCATCATATTTTACAAGTAAGGCATCGAGAGATAAACTATGAAACTCATTTCTTCATCCCTAGACACCAAAACTAATGTCATAGGTCTCGATACATATTTTCCACAAATATATGAACTACTAAATGATATGTATAAAAAATCATAGAACATCATCCCTCAACATCACTGTAACCATTTTGCATCCCCTATAAATAACGATGAACTCCCCACCGATAGAAAATTCATCAAGAGAATTTCCAATGGATATATGAGTATGTAGGGTTTCACAATTAGTATCACCAAGTTGTACCTCCCTGACTCACTGCAAGAGTGGAGGGGTGAAAACCATCTACAGGAGGAAAGGTTCTCTATCTCCATCCACAATAGATAATTGTAATGAGTGAAACTAATTAGATGCCTCATTTATCAATTATGAATATGATATCTGATTGAGAGAACTGACAACTGTATTTCCCATCCCAAGAGTATATACAATTTAAAAGTTATAATCATGTAGGAACTCTATCCATCACCCCTGTCTCATGTTATGATCCTTTTGAGAGATGATATACATGATACTGTTGTGATTAGAGTAAATGATAAACCAATCGCCCATCAAGTAGTGTCTCCACATAATTAAAGAAAAGAAAATCACTATGAGATCAATATAATGGGTCACATAATTCTAATCATGTGGTATCAATTGGAATGAACCAAAGTTAATCACTTCTTGGCTCTGCAATAGAACACAACCATATATGGTTCCTGATGCATCACAGAACACTACATACTCAACACCTTCCTCTAGAAATCTCAATATGGGATCACTTTTCAAACATTGCCTCAACTATTAAAAATACTACTCGAACATTATTTCCCACATTAAGGGTAATCCATTTTGAGTCAAAGCTATTATGGGTGATGACACTCTAGAGAAATCAGTACTGAATCTATGATAATAGCCTAGAAGCCCAAGGAATCTCCACACCTCCATAAAAATCATTGATGACTCCAAAGAGATCACCACCTCAACCTTATAATGGTCCAATGACCCTCTATATGTTGATACAACGTGTCCCATAAAGTGGACCTCCTGAATCTAGAAGTCGAACTTCACGATCTTCCCCTAAAGCTGGTGCTCTCATAGTACATACAGAACTATCCTCAAGTGTCTTGAATGCTCTTCCTTGGACACCGAATCCACAAGGATATTTTCAATGAAGACTACAATTATCTGGTCTAATTAAGGCTAAAAGATCATGTTCATTAGTCTCATAAACACTAATTGGAAATTATTCATGCCTAAGGGCATCACCAAGTAATCGTAGTGATTGTAGTGATATCTGAATGTTGTATTAGGTATATCCTTATCTTGTAATCGCAACTCGTGATGATCTAACATAAGTCCATCACTCTTGAACCTTCATGCCCCTCTCAACTGATCAAAGAGGGCATCGATCCTAGATATTTGACACTTTTTCTTCACAGTCACCTGGAAAGTAGTCCACACCCAACATAAATCCCTTATATTCCTTCTTGACAAATGAAAATATGGGTGTAAGTCCTCCAATAGAACACTCATCTCACAACGATCTGTCGAATCCATTTGATATGGTGGAATAGATATTAGTTCTGTCTCGGGGTGTAGATCAATGTAGAAGTATATCTCTCAGTGGGGAGGTAAACATTAAAAATCTTTGGGGA
Organism: Viscum album; assembly: GCA_963277665.1. Taxonomy (NCBI): domain Eukaryota; kingdom Viridiplantae; phylum Streptophyta; class Magnoliopsida; order Santalales; family Viscaceae; genus Viscum; species Viscum album. The sequence goes on from OY728127.1 coordinate 1,028,621,471, forward strand.
AGGCGTCCTCATACTCCCCCACAACATCAGGAAACTAGGAACTTATAATATCCACTGCATAATGGTCTAGGCTATCTAATTGGTGAGTAATCAGATGCACTCTTCTATTCATGAGTCTATCTTATGCTTCCCATGTTTCCTTTTCACTAACAAATAAGAACCTGATTCCATCACAATGGAGACACCACACCCATAACCTAAAATAGTCGATCTGGGATTGAACTATATATAAAAAATTCTTACCAAGAATGTCATCATAAGGCTTGGATACTAATACAAATAGATTCCAATGGAAATATCACCTTCAAGTTCCAGGTCACACTATCAGCACATGTATGTGATCACTGAGTCTTCTCAAGTATGAGTCTCTAAGAGTATAGGTCAAGCTAAAGGTTCGACTAGAATTTCTAAGTCATATACAAGGTATGTGGAAAGGAAGGAATGACTAGAACATGTGTCTATCAATACTAAAACTATGGTAAAAAATATAGATCATGCATATAATCCTTCCTGGAGCCTTTGGGTAGTAATCTTCGAACGCCTGCAATTGTCCCCTCCCCTATCCTTCAGATCCCTAAGCCTAGCGTGGACCACCTAGGGTTGGTGGTGTTAACAAGTAAAAACATATACCACCTCCTGATTCTCTCCCATATCCTCATCCTTGTCTTCCACCCTAAAAACCTTCCTACTCCAGCCACTACCTCCTTCTTGGATCCTCATCCACGTCTCTCTATCAACTGTACTACGGGTTCTACAATCTCACACACGATGTCCTATACTTTCACATGAGTAACAAAAACTCACTCTAGGAAGAATGAACCCACCCTGTAAGCCTTGAACCACGGATCCTTTATCATAGGACCTCATTTAGAAATATATCAAATGCCTAGGTCACGGAGACTGACATAAAATCCCTACTGACAAAATGGATGCTCCTACATTCCCACTACTAACAACCACCCGATATATGTTCTCATTCAAGAAACTCTCAACCACCAAAGCATGATATAAAACCATTTCATAGGTAGGAATGTATATAGGTATTAAATTGGATAGGATGTATCTACATAGACCTTGATCGAAGGTCTTATCCCTGATGAACTGATCACGAACCATATCCATCGAGTAGCTAGAGTGGTTAGTAAACCTCGATGAAAACTCATCTACTATCATGTTACCCTACTGAAGCTGCAGAAGATCCTGGATAAGAACAAACATAAGTTAATTTGGTGATAAATCCCCAATGAAATGGTTCCTAAACTCTGTCCATGAAAGAGTCACCTCAGATAAAGACTAGGTAACTAAACCCCACCATCTCCCTGCCAAGCTGTGAAGAAGGTTCACCACGAGGACTACCATCTGATCTATTGGTGTCTTGGATAGATAGAAAACTCTGGTCACCAACATAATACAATCTGTATCTGTCTATTTTTGGGCTCCCCATGGAACCTGATGGGTCACTTTCACAGAAAATTGTTAAGTACACTCAGCCTGCGCATCTCATCCACTGGTACTGTGGGTACCGTGTTCTTCAATATTGGTGATGGTATGGTCGGTGCACCACCTGGAGTTAACATTTAAGAATTGGGGAATGTATCAATGCAACATAACTAAGGATTTTATCCTCATGATCATGCTTCTGAATCCATGCTGGCATACATCATGGAGTAATCCTGAAACAAAAAATATATTCCATGATCAATGAGTATATCTAGAGAGGTGAATCAATAAGGACATGGGAACCAGAACCCATTGTTATATGATTGATAGACAATTTTTTTCCCTGGAACTAGTGTTCACATGTACAGAGTTAAAAATCAAGTGACCAGAGTCATGGTGTAAGGATATCTGACTACCGCACCAATAATGTTTTGGAATCCCTCCTTTTAATTACAGAAATTTTCATTACATTTTTCTAACAAAGGATCTTTTAATGTTTAGTTTCTTGGAAATAAGGTACCTAATATATAAAAACAAAGAACATTATTCTAATCCACTTTAATGGATTCATCATAGGTTCATATTAAGTAAATTTACTTCACCTCATAACCTGAGGACATATATCAAATTAAAGGGTGAGCATAAGGCCCAATAAGTGAAATGGAGGGAAACAATTTACAAGTGATCATGAGAATTATTGATAAAAACTTCTAGAATATCGTCAAGGCATGAAAATGAAAAAAAATAGGAATATAATAGTAAAAAGTTCATAAATAATAACATGTAAATGTGGCTAAAAAAATTAATTAAGGCATTCATAAGCATATCACCATGTTTTATCATCAAGGTGTCATAAAAATTACCATGGTTATTCACTAGGGTATCCAAAAATATATAATCAGTAGAGATTAGATTCATTACCCAATGCATTGGGCCACTATGAGGGAACACCCTTATTATGTATTAATTAATGTGATACACGTTGATAATAATAATTTTTTTATAAATAACCTATGGTGAATAAATTAATCTAGTTTCATATCAAAATCATGACATTTTAAAAAAGAGCATAAAGACAAGATATTTATGTCATTATTAACCCGTGAAAATAGAAGGAAGGATTAATGTATGTTAATACTAGAATAAAATAGATAATATTTAAATATATGTGAATAATCTTAGGAATTAATGTGGTTTGGGTATTCAAAAAAGAAAATATTATATTTTTTAGAGAAAAAGAGAGAAATTTTGAGATGAAAATCCAGTAGCATAACGGGTATGAAACATCATTTTAGAAAAAATTAAAAAAAGGGTTGAAAGGGTATATAATTCATTAAAGGTAATTAATATATTAAAGTAATATAATAAAATTTATAGAGTTACATAGTATATAAATTTGAAGGACATAACACATAAAAAGGAAACTTGAAAAGAAAACAGAAGGTGAGATTTCCCTTACCTTTAAGAGTGTTCCTAATACTTGAGGACCAGAACCATGGGGGATTGAGGAATCCTTGGGTGGAATCCATGAGAGATAAAACTATGAGATCATCATTAAGGATTAAATGTGAGGGAAAGGAAATGGAGAAATGGGTGGGTATTTATTGTGAAATAAGTGATTTTTTATTAATTTCTTTGGACACCTAGGCAGGGGTAAATGAAAAACCATCGGTTTTTCCATGGTATTGGAACTTGGGACCCATAATATGATTTTTAATCCATAAGGGTCAAACAAAATTTATATTACTTATTTAATCATTACGATGTTATTAAACTTATTAAAAAACTAAAACAAGATTGTTACTATTAATCGGTAAACAAAATATTTTAGAAAATTCTCATAAATTCACCCTAAAATCATTTAGACACGATGCTTTAAAAATGATATTTATTTTTTCATAATAATTATGTAAATATTATAATTTTATCTTTTAAATATAAATATATTTATTTATTAAAAATAATACTGGATAGGTAATGCATAGGGAAATTTCTGAGACTTGAAAAAAAAATTATTTTATAATTTCTATTTAAATAGGAGTGTTCTGACCATACACCTTCATTAAAATTAGTATTATTCATAGTATATTAGTTTATATTAATATTTAAATCCTTTCTATAAAGTACAATTTGTGTCTAAAAACCCAATCTATCAATTTCAAACTCTATTTTATTAAGAAAAACTATTCTTAAAATGGAAATGATAGAACAAAAATCTTATTTATACAATGCCATTGCATTTAAAGTAACTAGAGTCTAAATACATAACCCCTTATAACACCCTCATATGACCAAATGGTAATGAGTGAATTAGTGATGGATTCTTGGGGTGACTCCGATAACATAACGAGAGTGGTAATTTCTACTAACTTGAAATTCTCCCATAGGTGATTTTATTCATGATTAACATGTTGAAGATCAGCTTGTGATTGGTCAAGAGTGATGCCCAATGATTGTACCACCCTCCCAAGCACAAAAAATGGGCTTCGTATGGAACAACTATACTTGTTTCAGCCATCACTTCTCTTTTCTACATTAATAAACCATTATCATTTCTATTTATAACACTAATTATAATGTTAAAATTATTATTAAGAGTCTAAAATGCTCATATTGACCAAAAGTCATATAATGGTTGAAATTCAAGGGTTGTATTTAAATTTATACTGACATCATTATTAAGAGATAATTTTTTGAGTATAATATAAAAAACATTTTCAGGAAACAATTATCATTGAAAATGTTCTGGTCATTACATTTTCCCCCATAAGAAATTTAATCCCCGAAATTTCATATCATTCCTTCCATTAAGAAAAATATATGGGTACCTTTGCGTCATTATTTCCTATAGTTCCCACATGACTTCTTCATATTTTTGGTTCCTCTATTTCAATTTAATGTGATGGGTAGTCTTATTGTGTATAACCTTGTCTCTATAGTCCAAGATCTCCACCAGCTTATTTTCATAAGAGAGGCCATGTTATTGTTGTACCACCTATGGATTTAATATATGTGATGGTACATGAATTAACTTCCGAAAGAGTGATACGTGGAATACATCATGAAATTGAGATATATTTGGAGGAAGTGAAATCTAATAGGCCACTACTTCAATGTGATCAAGGATTTCATTTGGGCCAATTTACATGAGGCTGAGCTACCCTTTCTCCTAAAACCACATGAATCTATTATAAGGTGAAATTTTAAGGAATACTTTGTCACCAACATCAAACACAATTCCCTTATATAGTCATCAACATATCTCTTCATCCAACTCTAAGAAGACTTTATGTTTTGTTTGATGTAATGGAACCTTTCAATCGTTTCTTGATCAGGATCCGGCCAAAGAGTCTTTCTCTACCCATCTTTTTCCCAAAAAGTAGGAGTTCTACATTGCATCCCATAAAGAGCTTCATAGGGTGACATTTCAATAACCAAATGGAATATGTTGTTGTATGAGAAATCAAATAAGGTGATATGTTGATCCAATATAACTCTAAATTACATTAAGCATTTTATCATCATATCCCCTAGTATTTGAATAGTCCTTTTAGATTGGCCATCAGTTTTAGGGTGATAGGAGATACAAAAATTCAAATCAGTTTTTAGAGAACGTTGAATACCTCTATAGAATTTGGATGTAAACCTTGGATCATGACTAGATATGATAGAGAGTGTCACTCCATGCTGCCTTACCACTTCCATTACATATATCATGGCAAGTCGGTCAAGAGAGAAATCTTCCTGAATTGGGATAAAATGGAAAATATTGGTGAGATAGTAAACTATAACCCATATCACATTATTTCCTTTGGATGTTTTTAAGAGAACAGTGAAAAATTCTATAGTGATATTGTACCAATTTCATTCTGGTATGGCTAGTGGTTATAATAAACCTTTAGGAAGTTTCTGGTCTTCCTTCACTTGTTGACAAACTTAGAACCTTGTAGTGTAGTGACCAATCTCTCTTTTCATGTGATCCCACTACTAATGATCATGAATGTCCCTATAAATTTTCTTTCTTCTAGGATGTATAGAGAATTTAGGGCTATGGGCTTCATCCATCAGATCATTCTCTAATTCCATAATAGATGGAACACATAGTGTTGTACAAAATTTCAGTACACCTTCTTGATCAACATTAAACTCTGGAAACATCCCATCCTTCACATACTTTACCTTATTTTTCCACAAGGTATAATATCTTTGATATATCTTTATATTCTCTTGTAATGATGTTTGATAAATAACTTAGTATAGGGTTGATGATTTCCATACCATATGATTTCCATGTCTAGTTTTACTTGGTTTTGATCAAAGGATATCCTTGAATCCTCATCATTGTCAGCACAACATGGTCTTTCCTACTTAATGAAGCAGCGACATTACATTCTCTCTCGGGGTGATAATGAATTGAAGAATCATATACTTTTAGAAGATCTAACAATATACTCTATCTCTTATTCAATTATTTATTCATGACAATATACTAAAAACATTGGTGGTCTTTGTACATATCACATTTATACCCATAAAGATAGTGCCTATATATCATGATACCAAACGAAACTGCAGCTAGCTCCATATCATGCATAGGATAGTTCTACTCATTATGAATCAACTTGTGAGATTCATATGAAATCAACTTTTCATTTTAATGTGGACGCACCCAAGACGTCTCAGATATACATCAGTAAAAATAATGAATCCTTCTCTAATAGAGAGCATTGTTAACATGGGTGTAGTACCAAATATCTTATTTAGATGCTAGAAAATTTCCATACACTCATTCAATATTAACATAACCCTTTTTTGAGTTAACATGGATAATGGATTAGAATGTTGGGAAATGTTTTTCAAGAAATTTATATAACATCCTTCTAAACCAAGGAAACTATGAATCCCAGTTACTATTAATGGATGGTTCCACTCCTCTATAAACATTGTCTTGGTAGGATCAAATGATATTCCTTCATTGGTTAAGATTTTCGAAAAGAAAGCAAATTGTTGTATGATAAATTCACATTTTATTAACCTTCCAAATAGCCCCTCCTTCCTCAGAGATTTCTAAAAACCCTGGGATGATCTTCATGTTTCTCAATACTTTTGGAATATATTGGAATATCATCAATAAAAACTAGAAAAGTTATCAAGGTAGTCCTTATAGATTATATTCATCAAATACATACATATAGAAGGAGAATTAGTCTAGCCTAAGGGTATAACAACAAACTCAAAATTCCCACATCTTTATCAGAAGGTAGTCTTTAAAATATATTCTTTATTCACCCTAAATTTTTGATAACCAGACAGAAGATCAATCTTCAAGAATAATTGAGAACTATGAATATGGTCAAATAAATCATCATTTTTTAGGAGGAGGTACTTGTTCTTCACCATGATCTCATTGAGTTATCTATAAAAATTGATAGCCGAACTGATCCATCCTTATTATTTAGAATGAAAACATGTGATCCCCATGGAAACAAACTTGGGCAGATAAACCAATTCTATAAAAGGTATTTGAAATGTTTCTATAATTACTCTAGCTCCACGTTTTACATTCTATACTGGGTCTTTGAAATCATCTTGGAACCATACATGAGATCAATGAAGATATCTACCTCTATTTATTTGGTACGTCTAGGAAACTCCTTAGGAAATACACCAATGTATTCATGAATGATGGGGAAATTATCTATTTATATATTTTCATTTCCTTCTTCATCTTCACTGATTATTTTAATAAAAACACATATAAAGGAGGTTCTTCAAGAAAAAACTCAAGTTTCAATATCTCTCATTTGAAAACAACTGTAGGTTTTTCATTCAAAACTATTCATGTTTCCTTTCTTCTATAGTTGATCTTAGCAGTATACTTTGAGAACAAATCCATACCTAGTAAAATGATGAATTCATACATGGTAATGACTACTAGATTTGCGATTAGGTTATTCTCACCAAAGTAAATACTATAGTTTCTATACACTATTTATGCTTGGATAATACCCCCCAGAGTATTGAATGATATTTATTCATCGAGTAGTGTAGGGATTGATTTTACAATCTTTGAAAACATGAAGAAAATAAAGGAATGTGTTGAACCAGACTCAAACAAAGTACATTCTAGGTTTGAGTGAAAAATGAGAGTACCTACAACCACCTCATTTGGAGATTCAAGTTCAGCCATCATGATAGAAAAATTCCAACCTTACTCCATTGTCCAATGATGAGGTTGATAGTTATTACCTTCCATTAATTTTGGATTTAAATATTGGTTGGAAAAGTTCTCCATCTATCCACACTTGAATCATTGGACTTTGGGTTGAGATTGGACCATCGTCAATTTGATGTTATTTTTTATAAGTTGAGGCTTCACCTCACATCAAATTTCCCTACAAACATGTGCATAACTTCCACACCTGTAACATTTCCCACTTCCAATAAAGATTTTACCTGATTGCTTCTTCCCATATTATTTACACATGGGTAGATGAACTTTCCTTCCCCCTCTTCGTTGATAAAATCTCCTCCCCGTGATTGGATCAAAATATATCTTCTTTTCATTCAATCTATGGGACCACTGCATCTCTATAAACTCCATTTAAACTTTCATATCACTCCTTAAGATCTCTTTATAGTTTCATAGTCTTGTTTGGTTAGATTATTTAGTAGAAGGGGTGTTATTCCACAAAATAATATATCAACCATCATATTAGGATCTATGAAAAAGATAATTGTGTAATAGGGGAGTATTGTGAAGTTCATCTAATATTTTCCAATAGATTCATTTTCCTTTTACTTCAGCACTATGAATTACTTCTTTATTTTAATTCACAATTATCTAGGGAAATATGTATTGGAAAAGGTTCCCCTAAAAACATCCGACCCAAGTTTATCAATTTCTCAACATGGATTCGTGTTTTCTACCTGTTTCTACCACTGATCATCTTCCCCCTCTAAGTGGTACATAAGCAGGGTGAATTTTTGTTATTATGAATAACGGAGTACAGAAACGATATTTTCTATAGATCTTATCCAATGTTCAATAATAAATGGATCGGTAGATCCTCTAAAAAAGGAAGGACATTTTTTGAGATAATGCGTCAGAGCCCCCAAAATATAAAAAAATCAAATAATATTTTCAAGAATGGAAAAAGATGAAACCCATTATAGACTCAAGGATAACAAAACCATAGGAAACAACTTGAAAGGATGAAAGGAAAACAATGATCAATGAGGATAAAAAGTCAATGGGATAGAAATGAGTTTCATGCTCCCCCTGAGAGAAATTCCAATAGTGAGATTTGTCAAAGAGACAGTGTTTCCCCTACCAAGCAGTTACACTGTTCTGTAAGCGCAATGAGGTAGAGCATTCCTACCAAACACATAAAAAAGGTGGTCGTTGATGTAAAAAGGACTCAACCAAAATTTATTCCCATTGAGGTAAATCCAATATCTATGATTGATTTATGTTATTTCTCATAACTCGAGTCAATTAATTCATCATTCTCATGATGTTTTCTATTCCGGATTCCATCAAAAGGTCATCAGTGTCTGGTCTATTGCTCCCACTATTTACACGATTTCTACTATTTTGTGCAATTTTCTAAAAAATAAAACTAGTGTGAGAATAATATTTCATTTGATAATCTTATAATTCTAATGGAATTTCATAAAAAAACATTCTTAAATATTTTTCCCTTTAACAACAATTACATTTTCATTATATCCTTTATAATGGTTCATAAAAATATTATAATTAACTAAACATATCTCCCATGAGTGTCAAAATAGGTGGGTAGTAAGGCCTGTTATCATATACAAGGTTATTCTAAGTCAGTCCTGATGCACCTTCTCAGAGTTATTACCCCTAGGTATATCTTTTCCAGAACAAAATCCACTTTTTTGTATACAAACAATTATTTCTTTTCTCTGAAACCAATTAATTAATACATTACCAAAATACAAGGATGTTTTACTATATTTAAACTTTTCTATAAGGTTATTCTTAAAGGTATAAAATCCTAATTTCCACAAATAACTAAACCATAATTTGATAAAAACAATGGAATCCCTCATTTATATTAAATAACTTTTCATTACATTGTACAAACATATGATCTTTTATAGTATATTTTCAGGTAAATAAGGTACATGATACCTAAAAACATAAAAAAATTATTCTAATCCACTTGAAAGTACTTATAATAGGTCCATCCAATGTGAATTTATTATATATATTAACCTGACGATATAAATCAATGGAGAGGGTGAACATAAGGCATAGTAAGGGAAATCAAGGGAAATAATTTACAAGTGATCATGAGAATTATTGGTAAGAACTTAAAAAATATAATAAAGGAATGAGAAGAACAAAAAGAGAAATATTATAGTAAAAATAACATGAATAATAACATGGAAATTTGTATACAACATTTATGTAAGTCATTAATAAGTATATCACCATGGTTTATCACAGAGTTGTCATAAAATTACCACAGTTATTCACCATGGAATTGTAGAACTTGTTATATTTAGAGATTAAATTCCTTTAAAAAGGAATTGAAGCACTATCAGGGAACACCCTTCAAACTTATTAATTTATTAAATACAAATAGATAATATTAATATATTTTATAAATTAACCATGAAGAATAAAAGAAAATGGTTTCATATCAAAATCACGATGTTTTAAAAAAAGTGTTTAAAGTCAAGATATTTGTGTCATTATTAACCCAAAAAAATTGTAGGTGGGATTCATGTATATTAATACTAGAATAATATATTTCTTTTATATAACTAGTTTAAAACCCCATAAAAATAAATTTTTTTGGGTAATCTCAAAATTAAATAAAATAATTTATTGAGAAAAAGTGCGAAATTTTTAGAGGAAAATCCTGCAGCATAACGAGTATGAAACATGGTTTTAGAAAACATTAAAAAGAGAGGGGAAGAGGTAATACCATTCTTAAAATAATTTTAATACAGTTATGGTATATAAAAAAATGGATACAATAACATAGTATTGAAATTTTAAAGACATACAACATAAAAAGAAACACGGAAGGGAAAGAGAAGTTGAGATTTCCCATACTTTGATAACTGTTCATAAAACATCTTGATTGGGCCATTGGGGTCTTGAGAAAACATTGAGAGGAATACATAAGAGATAAGGCTACCATAGATACATCGAGGATGAACTTTGAGTGAAATTATATAGATAAATGAGTTGGTATTTGATGAAGTGTTGTTGTATGTGCTGTCAAAAATATTTGTACGTAAGTGCAACACATTGGCTTACCTAGGGAAATATCTTGAGGAGCTGTTGTGGTCCAAAATTCACTACATATAATTCCATTTACTATATATATATTTATGAAATAAGATTACAATAAGAAGATATTGAAGAATATAAATCTCAAATCTAAAATTTAACTTGGAAAAGCAATTAAAATAAAATGTTGTTCGATAGAAAGGAGACATTCCCAAGAGAATCAGTCTGAGTGAACCTTCATTGTAACTTAATTAGATTCAAATTTTCATAATTAAAACACTCAATAATATATGTGAAAATAATCCTATGCATATGGTTTTGAATATATGGGGATCTCATTGACTGCCGAGAGACCATACATCCACCTCCTTGATCGAGGGAAAATACTACAGAAGTGAAAGTTAAACCTCGAGTGGTAGGTGGAGATGAAAAGGTTCCATTACCACTAATATTACCATATGTATAAATCTATGAAAATAAGAAATAATAAAATTTATATATCAAATACTTGGGTTTATCAATGTATAACTCCCCCAAGAACTTCCTCAGGTTAGCTACTCATGATCATGAGCATAAGAGTTCGCAGAGGAGAAAATTGGAGTGAAAACAGAAAAGATAAAAATATGAGATAATGATATGAAGAATAAGACTATGATATAATAAAATTTCATAATACTATTACATCAGGAATGAAATTATAAATGTATAGAATACGGACACCCAATGTGCCAATTCTTTGAGATGGATAAGGGGGGTATATTTATAGGTAAAAAATGTAAAATTTGGGATCTTGTATATATTCTCCAAATAATAGCATGTATTTGTCCTCATTAATGGAAAAGTATTAAAGAGTGTCCTAATTAATAGTTTTGAGAAATTATCTTATGTGTCTTCCACAAAATATCACCTTTATTCAAATTTTTTAAATAATTATATGGTGAATTTAATTAAAAACATTAATTCTGGCTGATTGTATCCTAATTTTTCCCTTGATTTCAAGTATTCAATGGACACCTTAATGATAGAATATATTCATGATATTTTTTTTGTAATAATTAACCACATAATATGTTTAAAAACATTTATAATCACCTTTATAGGACATGTGGATCATGAGTAATGATCTAATTAATGTGGTTGGGTCCACCTTGTCATCCAAAATATTTCTGAAAATTAACCTATTTCTTAGGGTTTCGAGATAGTCAAATCAGATCCTGGCCTGGAAGAATAATATTTATTAAACACATCAGGAAATCATAAATAAAAGAATAATTTTATTTGGGACAATATTTAAAATTAAAATTATCTAAATATAGAAGTTAATGAAAGTAGGTAAAATTCTATAATTGACCATTTTTTTCTTTTAAGCTCAAAATACAACTAAAACCTCAAAATGTGACAATTAACTATAAAATAACACTATGGTGGGATTATAAAAATTTAATTTCAAAATAAAAAGTTTGATAATTTGAGCTTCATCACTTCACAAAACATTAACATTGCACTCTTGAGTAATCATCTTATCCCAAGGTCAAAACCAACTTCCCAAAACATAAATGACAACACAACTCAATTAACATTTCTAAGAAAATTTCATGTCTCCTACATGGATATTTTTTTATAACTCCTCAAAAATCATAATAATCCATTAAATTTCCTGTTAATCCTCAAATTCATGTTGTACCTACATCCTTGGAAAAATATTTCTCTCTCCACTCAAGGATATTTAATGTGCAGTATTTCTCATAATCAAAAACATGTGTGATATCTATAGGATTGTTATTATCCTAGTATATCCACTTCACATAGTCAAAAATGTGTAAATCATGAGGTCTTTTTCATGGGTTGTTCTATGGATGAGTGTTTGTGGATTTTAAATGTAAAAACATCTTAGGCTAAATGAGGAGAGTTAAACTCTAAAGTGATGTAAATGCAAAAAAACAGATTTTCTCATGAATGGTGTGTTCCCCAATCAGCATGAAAATGAATCATCTCCAAAAAAATATTTATTTGGGACATTAACACTTTGAATTTAAGCATCATAGATTTTCTTCCCTATTTTCCTCATTTGTAGCATTGTTTCTGCCTGAATTCAAATATGGATTTCCCTTCAGAATCATATTTTTGTTGAAAAGTGAGGAAACATTTGATCTAAAAAAATGTTGAAAACAAGTCCCAAATTTTTAATTATATTTTTTTCAACCCATCTATCTTACTATAATGAAATTTCATCCACAAAAATTTCCATTAATATGGAAACACTTTTTTCAGATGAAAAAAATTCTTCAAGAAATCAAAATACAGCTCACCTTCAAAGGTATACCAAAATAAGAGTTGAATGTTAAAGGGGATTTCAAAGTGGTGCCTCAATCATTATAGAAAAATTCCATGGAAACTAAAGGAATGTAAAAAGAATAAAACATCATATTATGGATCACACAACATTTCTCAAGACTCTCATGAAAAATAAAAATGTATAGAAGATGTTAAAAAGAATTAGAATCCTCTTATATTGTGCTTGAACATCAATATGGACAGTACTAGTGCACATGAGTTTCACAATCAACAAAACATTATCAAATGAAAAGATCCGAAATCATGAAATGAAATTCATTCAACAATAATTTAAATCCTAAAACATTAAAATCAATCAATGTGACATAAACACCAATGTGGTTTGAATTTTACAAAGAATTAAATTCAGATCAAGATTACAAAATACACAACAAAAATCAGAATACTTAAGAACAAGACACAATAAATAAAATAAATGAACATAAAAATTACTAAGAATAGATTGAATTCCTCCTCAAACCTATTCTGGTTACAACCTCTTTTTTATCTCAAATAATATCAAAAAAAATTTCATATATAATTAAAACTGGGCAACAGAAAAAATAAAGAGAAGGAAATAGATAACCAAATTTAATTTTTCGTGGAAACCTTGAGTCAAGATCCTAGATGATACCAATTTATAACTATAATAAATAAAAGAAACCACATAATAAAAATCAATAAAAATATATATAAATTAAATATAAATCAGATAAGTCTTGTTTTATACCCCCCAAGAGGGTGATAGGTTTTAACTGCCCCTAGTCTGGCACTTACCATGCATTATCCTCAATCATAAGGTGGGTGTGGTTTCTTTGAGATGAACTACTAGATGTGACTTTAACCATTGTACATTATTAGAAACAAAAAATGGATAACCAAAAAGAATATAACACAATTACCAACCCCCAAGAAAGAATAAATAATAGAAATTAATGTCAATAGTTGGAGGGAAAAGAAGATAGGGGTTCTCCTTGCTGACTTTTGTGGTGTCTTCCTCTATATAGTAAACATGTTGATGTAGAAGAGAAATTAACACCACTAACTTATCTATATATTCTCACTCAATCAAAACCACATGGGTGTTCTTTTCATTAACATCAAAGTCTTGCTTCATTTGTGTTGTATCAAAAATATTATTGAATGAGAAGTTAAAAAAAATTCTGTTTGGATAAGATTAAAACCCGAAGAATCGGTAAAGAAATATTCCCTTTCAAGTTTTTCATGTTGGAAATTGATGTCTTCGAGAAGGACCATTGGAAATCAATCTCAGTAGGTTCATTTTAATCATTGTTTTACAATGAAATATAGAGGTATAAAGGTGATAATCATTCTTTATATGGAATGGGAAGATCGTGTTTCTGGTTATCCTTAAAAAGGTTATCCCTGGATTCTTCCAAAAAATGTTGATCACCCATGATTGAATCATATTGCATGTTTTATTCTGGGACCTTCTCACGAAATGGTTGAGTATGGTATGATTTAATTAATTCCTTTAGTAGCTTCTTCTCACCCGCATAATCTTCTTTAAGATAATTTTTTTTGGGTGAAATCTCTTCATCCACTCGTTTGAGTTTTGGTTCTGGGTATGGTTTGGGTTTCTCTTAACATGAATGTTCATATTCCACCAGCCATTACAATTTTATCTTCAATCCTTTTATCTCTTATTGATGTTATTACATATGAGATTTCTGAATTTATTCTTCTTTTTTCACATGAGCGTAGTCATTCTGTGAATACCAATCACAATTTGAATACATCATGGACAAAAATAGTTTTTTTAGTTTTTAAAAATTTTGAAATTTATTTTGTTTTTTTTAAATTAAAGGAAAATTATTAACAAAATTTGAATGAGAATAGTGAATAAAGTACAAATAGATCCCCAGAAATGATTCCAATATGAAGAATCATTTCCATACATGATCTCAAAGCTATTTATAGCTAAGTGCAACACAATGGTTGACCAAGGTCAATCTCTTAAGGAGCCATTACAGTCAATCACTCACTACATATAAATTCTATTTATTATATATATATATATATATTAAATAATAATACCAGAAATAGATATTTGAGAATATAAAGTGAAAAAATAAATTTTAACATGAAAAATTAATGCATATTGAATGAATATAGTTAGAATGATTCTAGACAAAAAAGAGACATTCTCGAGAGAATAACCTTATGTAAACTCTCATAATCACTTTATTAGTTTCATACTTAAATAATGGACAGACTCCATAGTATGTGTGAAAATAATCCTCTTAATATGTCTGTGAATATAAGGGGCTCTTAACGATCACTGAGAGGCCCCATATCCACCTCCTTAATCAAGGGAAAATATTGTAGAAGAAAAATTTAAACATCTGGTGAGATGTGGAGAAAAAATGGAGCATATACCACAAAGACACCTTCCATATAACTATAAACTAATAAGAATGAATAAAAATTATAGGTCAAAGTCATGGGTTCATAACTTGATTAACCCCCTTGAAATTCCTTTGGTTAGCTACTCATGATCATTATCATAAAAGTTCATAGTGGAGATGATCGGAGTAAAAACAAAAAAGATAAAATTATTAGAGAATGAGATAAAGAAGAAGACTATGATATAATAAAATTTAATAATAATATTACATCATGATATAAAATATAAAACTACATTATATTGTCACCCAATATGGAAACGTTTAGAGATGGATATGGGTATATATTTATAGGAAAAAGATGTAATATTTCTACTCCAAAATATCATTTCTAATGGGTTTCATTTCATTGACCCCTTTAATGGAAGAATACTCAATAGTTTACTTATTTAGGGTTATTAAAAATCATATTTTTTGTTTCTTCCAATATTTAATCTCTATTCACATTTTTGAAAGAATGATACAGTGCATTTACTAAGAAATATTAATTCTGGCCGAATGTTTCCTAATATTGCCCCCAATTTTTCGTATTCAATGGTCGACTTAATGATAGAATATCTTAAAGAAACATTCAATAAGAAATATAAACTTAAATATTTTTCCAATAAATTTTTAATCTTCTTAATTTGACCTTCGGATCATGAGTTATTCTACAATTAATTAGGTGGTGTCCACCATGTCGTCCAAAATATTTCTCCGACTTTACCAATTATTTTGGGATTCAAGGTGGTCGGATTAGATCCTAGTCCAGAGGAAACATATTTGTCAAATAAATAATGGAATCATAAAGAATCATTAAATTTGGATGAATATTATAAAATATACACTTGAAAAATAGAATTGAATGAAAATAAGTACAATTCTAGAATTGATCATTTTTTACATTTAAGTTTAAAATACCACTAAAACCTAAAAATATGACAATTACCCATAAAATAACACTTTGGTGGGATTATAAACATTTAATTATAGAATAAAATGTATGAAAATGTGAGCTTAATTACACCCCCAAACATAAACATTGCACTATTGGTCAATCATCTTATACCATGTT
The DNA here is from genome assembly GCA_963277665.1 of Viscum album. NCBI lineage: Eukaryota > Viridiplantae > Streptophyta > Magnoliopsida > Santalales > Viscaceae > Viscum > Viscum album. The sequence goes on from OY728127.1 coordinate 1,028,638,002, forward strand.
CAAAACATAATTCCCAAAGCATAAATGACAATGCAACTCAATTAACATATCCAAGAAAATATCTCGTCTCCAATAAGGAAAAAGATTTCATAACTCCTATAAAAATATAAAGAATAAATTCAATTTCACGTTAATCCTTACATAGATGTTGTACATACCTCCCCAGAAAAATATTTCACTCTTCAATCAAGGATATTTTATGTGAAGTTTTTCTCATTCTTGAAAACATGTGTGATCACAATAGGTTGTCTTGACCCATCATATCTCCACTTTATAAAGTGATTAATGTTTCAATAATGAGGTATTTTTTATGGGATGTTTTGAGGATGATGGTTGGTTGGTTTTAAATGTAAAAAAATGTTACGAAGAATTAGGTTGTGTAAACATTAAAGTGAAGTAAACGCATGAAAACATTTTTTCTCAAGAATGGTGTGCTCCTAAATCAGTTGAGGAATGAATCACCTAAAAAAATCTTTCTTTAGTAAGTTATATCATTTAATTTCAGAATGAATTATTTTATTCTATCTTTTCTCCATTTTATAATTGTTTCAGCTTGAATTGAGATCTGGATTTCTCTTAAGAATCATATTATTTAGGAAAAGAGAGGCCGATTTTGATATTCAAAAAAAGGGTGAACATCCAACCCAAATTTCTAATTATATTTTTTTCCACCCATACATCTTCCTATCATAAAATTTCATCCAAAAAATAATCAATTAGTGTGTAAACACTTTTTTCAGTTCAAAAAAATTCTTCAAGAAAGACAAATACATCTCGTATTCACCCTCCCCCACACCCGAGTTCAACAATAGTCATGCATTTATCTTATAGGGAAATTTGGAAAGGGGAAAATGGAATGTAATTTGGTTTCCTAAAAAGGTATTTTATTGATAATTGAGTCTTAATAATGGTCATACAAAAGTGTAGGAAAAAATAAGATCTGAATGCAAAAATGGGCTTTCAATGTGGTGCCTCAATCATTCATAACACATTCCATGATAACTAAAAACTTTGAAAAAGAGGAAAAAACATGTTATGGATCAAAAAAAATATCAAGTCACTAAAGGAATATATAAATGTTACAAAGATGTCAAAAATTCTTATAAAACTCTCAGGTTGGGCATTATATTCAATTTGGACAATGCTAGTGAACATGAGTTTCACAATCAACCAAGAATCATCAAATGAAATGATCATAAATAAAGAAACAAAATCAATTAGAAAATAATTTAAATCCTAAAAAGTTAAAATAAATCAGTGTACCAAAAACACCAAGATGGATGGAATTTTCTAAATTATTAAATTCGGCTCAAGATTCCTAAAAACACACAAAAAACAAGAAAAATTATGAAAAATACACAACAAATAAATTGAAAGAACAGGAAATTTACTAAGAAAAAATTGAAATTCCTCCCCATACATATTCAAATTACTACCACATTATTTTATCTCATATAAGATAAAGATATTTTTCAAACAGAATTAAAATTGGGAAGTAAAAAAATATAGAAAAGGAAAGTCACAACTTGATTTATTTTTTAGTGGAAGCATTGTGTTATGCTCCTAGATGCTACCACTTTAAAAATATAAGAAATAAATGAGAAGACATAATATAAATAAATAAAAATATATATAAAAGAAATATAAAAGGGATAATACTTTGTTTATACCCTGATGAGGGTGCTGGGTTTAGCTTCCCCTATTCAGGCAGTTGTAGTGGATTATCCCCAATCAGAAGGCGGGTGTGGTTTCTTTGAGATGAACCGAAACATGTGACTTTACATAGTTTCTATGATTATACACCAATATTGGATAGCCCCAAATAATATTATATAATTCACAACCTATAAAAATGAATAAATAGTGAAATGAAGGTCCATAGTGGGGGGGGGGAAGAAGATATGGGTGCTCCTTGTTGACTTTAATGGTGACCTCCTCCATATGGTAGAGAAGTTGATGTAGAGAGGAAAGTTGCACCACATGGTTCTCCAGCACTTCTTATTCAATCAGAAATATATGGTTGATATTTTCATTTACATCCATGTCCTTATTTATTTGTGTTGTACTAGAAATTTTAGAGAAAGAGTAGTTGGAAAAAAATTCAGTTTGAATAAGATTAAAGCATGAAGAATCAATAAAGAAATATTTTCTTTCAAGTATTTCATCTTGGAAATTGACCTCTCCAGAATTCAACACTAGGAAATCAATATCATTAGGTTCATATTAATCATTTTTTACAACTAAATAGAGAGGTATAAAGGTGATTCTGTTTCATTATCAAGAATTAGAAGATCGTGATTCAGGTTATGTTCATCAAGGCTATTCCCGGATTCTTCCAAAAAATGATGACCCCCCATGGGTGCATAATATTTAATGTGTACATAAGGAACCTAATAGGGACATATTTGAGAATTATATGACGTAATTAATTACTTTAGTAGATCCTCATCAGTCACATCATGTTCTTTCACATAAAAAATATTGGTGAAATCTCTTCCACCACTCTGTTTGGTTTCAGTTCTGGATCAGGTTCGGGTTTCTCATGACTTGAATGTAGATATTACATTTTCAATTCATTTTTTGTCTCCAACTATTTAATCTATTCTAGAAGTTATTAAATCTAATATTTTTGAATTTTTTCTTCTTGTTTCACCTGAGAGAAGTCATTCCATGCATAATAATCACAATTTGAATATATCATGGACAATATTTTTTCAGTTTTTGAAATTTATGATTTTTTGTGTTTTATTAAATGAAGGAAAATTATTTAAAAAATGTGAAAAAATAGTAGATAAGGACCAATTTTATCAATTGAAATGGTTCCAATTTTTTGATTCATTGTCATACACGCTCTAAAAAATATTTATAACTTAGTGTAGCATAGGGGCTGACCTAGGTCTATCTCTTGAAGAGTATTTGTGGTCAATCACTCTATGAATCTAATCCAATTTATTATATATATATATATATATATATATATATTTATGAAACAAGGTGAACATTAATGGATTTTTGATAATATAAACTAGAAAAAAACAAAATTAAACTTTCAAAAGAAATGCAAACAGAATGAATGCAGATAGAATGATTTTAGGCAGAAAAGAGACATTCCCAAGAGAATCGCCCCGACAGAACCTTAATAATTTCATAATTAGTTTTAAATTTACATAATAAACACACCATATAATATGTGTGATCATCCTCCTCTGCATATAGTTGTGAATATATGGGGCCCTCAATGATCATCGAGAGACTGTTGATCCACCTCCTCGATCAGGGGAAAATATTATAGAAGAAAAATTTAAACCTTAGGTGGCATGTGGAGACACAAAGGCACCTTTACAACAAAGATAAACCTCAGTATAACTCTAATAAAATATGAAAAATAAAAAATTATATCTTAAATACTTGGTTACATCAATATATTACTCCCCCGTGAACTTCCTCTGGTACGCTACTCATGATCATCAGCAGAAGTTTTCACAGTAGAGAACATCAGAGTGAAAACATAATAGATAAAAATATTAGAGAATGAGATGAATAAGAAGAAAATTATATGATTTAATTTAATAATACTAATACATAATTAAATAAACGAGACCAATATAGAATATGGACACCCAAAGTTCAAATGTTTTTGAGATGGAGAGGGGAAAAATTTTATAGGCAAAAAATGTAAAATTTTGGCTCCAAAATCAATTCTCAAAATATTGGAATGCCTTTTCCCCCATTAATGACTGAATATTCAATAGTTTCCTTCTTAAGACTTCTGGAAAATTATTTTCTACACTGTTTCCAGAAATTTCAGCTTGATTATGCTTGTGTAAAGATGGGTATGGTAAATTTACACTACTATAGTAATTCTGGCAGAATGTTTCCAAATTCCCCCCCCCCAATTTTGAGCATTCAATGGCTTCCTTAATGATATTAAAAATTTAAGATATATTTTTTGAATAATTTAACATTGAAATATCTTTAATATACATTTTAATATCCTTAATTGGATTTGTGGATCCTGAGTTGTGCTCCAATTAATGAGGTAGGGTCTACCTTGTCGTCCAGAATATTTCTCCAAATTTACTAATTTTTAGGACTTCTATATGGTCAAAATCTGATCCTGATCCAAAAGATAAATATTCAGAACATAAATAAAGTAATCATAAAAAAATTCATTCTATTTGGATCAATATTTAAAAGGATAATATCAAAATAAAGAATTTAATAAAAAGAAGTAAAATTCCATAAATGACATTTTTTTTACATTTACACTCAAAATAACACTAAAACCTAAAAATGTGAAAATTACCCTTAAAATAACATTATGATGAGATTATAAACATTAAATTATAAAACAAATGTATGAAAATGTGAGCTTCTTCTGTATTAATAACAATAGAGTGGGAATGGTTTATTAATTTCCTTAGACACACAGGTAGTGGTAAATGAAAAACCATGGGATTGCCTAGTATATTTGTCCATGGTATTGGACTATTAAGACACCTATTATGATATTATAATACACAAGAGTCTATAATAATTTTATATATAATATTAAATCATTATTATTTCATTAAACATATTGAAAAACTCAAACAATATTTTTACTATTCACTGAAAAACAAATTGTTTTTGAAAATTCTCATAAATTCACCCTAACCTAATTTTGACATGATGATTTCAAAAATGAAATTTCTTTTATCATCATAATTATCTAAATATGAGAATTTTATCCATTAAAATTAAAAATCATTATTTATAAAAAATAAAAGTGGATAGAAAATGCATAGTGAAATTACATAGTGAAATTTATGACACTTGAAAAAGTGAAATTATTTTATAATTTATATTAAAATAAAATTTTTATAACCATAATATTTAATAAATATAAGTATTATTCATAATATATTAATTTATTATAATAATAAATCTTTTCCGAAAATTATAAATAATGTTGTAAAAATCAATTTATCAAATACCAAATCAATTTTATTAAGAAATAATATTCTTAAAATTGAATTGACAGAACAAAAATTTTACTTATACAATTTAATTACACTTTATGTAACTATAGACTCAAAAAAATAGCCCATTTATAACCCTAGTATACAACAAAAGGGTTAGGTGTGTGATGGTGATAGATTCTTGGGGCGGCGCGGATAACATCACGCGAGGGGTAATTTCAACTAACTTGTACTTCCCCCATAGGAGATTTCATTCAAGCTTGTCGTGATAAATATCAGCTTAGGCTTGGTCATGATTGAAGCCTTTTGACACTTCCTCCCTCCCTAGATCCAACAAATGGGCTTTGTATGACATGAATCTATTATTGAGGCCATCGTTTATCCTTTTTTCAATAACTTACCATTATGAATTCTATTTATAAAACTAATTATAATGTTAAAATTATTATTAAGAGTTTCCAATGGTCATATTGATCAACGATCATATTACTATCAAAAAATTATATTCACATTTCAATTTATACTCACATCATTATTGTAGAGATATAATTTTTCTGAGTATAATATAATGAAAATTTTTAGGAAACAATTATCATAAAAAAAGTTTGGGTCGTTACAATTGGAGTCCTTTGTCTGAAAGAAAAAGTTGAAACACTGAACACTGTTTCCCCAAAAAAATCTAATAGACTCTCATTCCCATATTAGAGATGACCAGTCTGATACCACTCTGTCATGACCTATCCTAGTGGGGACCATGCCACCACTCCCCATGCCCACCTTCAATAGGACAAGGGATGGAGAATGGTTCCGAGTTGGAATATCATTGACATGGGAGGAATTAGCCTAACTACCTGTACTCACTAACACATCTGAATGCTTATAAAATTCTAAAATATAAAAACAACTGAATAATAATTCATGCATTCATCTAGATCCTATAATGAGAGTATGATAGAAAGTAAAAGAAAGTAAACATGACCAAACACAAGCCCACCACAAAGAGTTCGAAAACAAAAGTCAAACCTAAATGTATGTACTAGGAAAACTGTCAAAAAGAAATAGGAATACACCTCGGTATGTCAATTCTCACTAAGAACCATATGTTACTAGTCCAACTATGACTCTATAAAAAGGGTGATCATTCACACAAGACATGACCAGTGCGGGAAAATCCTATGCATGGGTGAGTATAAAAATAATTAGTTGGAAACCTCAAAAACCACAATGGAAAAATAAAGAAAATTATTATCAAATATAAATAGGTATACATTTACAAAAAATATAACATGAATATCTAGATATAATCAACAAATATATAAAATCTAGAGGTAATTCACAACCATAGTACACCATCCTAGAGTTCCAGCTCGAAGATTCCACAAAGAACTCATCTAGGAGAACACACTCCTGAGTCATATAGCACTGATGAAGTCCATATGAGATGTACTTCTCATCATGTTTCATCAAGATAATGAATACACTAAAGGTCCAACGATAATATGATACACAGATGATGATCACTACAAAGTCCATGGGGTGATACCAAAAACTCAATTTGAATTAAACTGCAATATTGGGGATTGATTACCATATATTATTAGTCAAGAAGATACGAAGAACTCCATTTCATCCAAGAAGATGAGTACAGGTTCTCACGCCAGGACTTTAGGTGGGCGTCCAAAGACTCCATCAAGAATTTCCAACTAAAGGGATAATATTCCAAATAATAAGAGATGATTCCCTAAGAACATTTAGAGAAATTATAATGGGAAAATTCACTAATGAAACATTTCCATGATATGGAGGAAAAGAAATCCATGCCAGGTATAAATGAGTTCACAATGTGTAGTAGGGTTCACATTCCATGTCCCTTGACCCCATGTCCTTGCTATGTAAATGGCCCATGTCATTAAGCCATGTCCATGTTGTAATACATAGAATGTAGGTTTCCCATGTAGTCTAGCTATGTGTCAGTACATGACTCCATCCCATGTCTGTTTTCCCACATACCAGTACACATCTTAGCATGTTTACCTAGTCAGGGCCATGTACTTAAAGGGGAGTAAATGATGTGTAGGGTTTCGTGTAGTTCAACCCCTGTCCATGTACTTCTCTAGGAACATGACATGTCACACACGAGAGACGAAATTACATGTGATAGGGGTTACACACTATGTGATACATAACTTTATCCCCAAATCCTAGTTACTGCACAGGGGCCCCACACAGTGTGTGTATCAAGATTACACGTCGTGTTGTTTGGGATATTGTAGAATCCGAGATCTTCTCCCACATTTTATCTGGAACCATTGGACTTCTATCTAGTGACTATTTCCCCCTGAGATTGTATATCAAACTCATCAAAGCCTTTCCATCATCAAAAAATGAGTCTTTTCATCGAATATTCTGGGAAAAAAATCAAATCTTCATTCTTCATTGTCCACTGAAAAACACCGAAGAACAGAAAATCAGGAATCCACAATCATCTGAATCACTCTATCTCCTTTACCTCCCCTCCATAATTTCGTGACGATCCCAGATCTAGGATTTCAAATCATTTCTCCAATAAATGGGTGTGTAATGATCGATTGATCGAGATTTTTCAAGCCATGGGCTGAACGAATAACGCACACAATGAAAAAAAATCATAGGATAAAACCATAAGAATAGATAAGAGGATTGATCATCGATCTATGTTCATGTTTATATAGATTCATATCCGTTAGAAAAAAATGAAAATTATTCGAATCAAAATGAAATTCTCCCATGAAATCCCCATAAAATAAGTCCATCCTCCATAATGATCAATCCACTGATCAATAAATTCATTTATTAATTCCCATTCATCATATAATTCATGAATTAGGAGGAAATAATATCAAAATATACACCCTACAACAATTTGTATTGATAAATTATTAAGAATGAAATGTTTCATGTTCTCTCGTGAGAGCCTTCAAATCTGATTCCCGTCAATCATCGATCCACAATCTCATCATCATTCACATGAGAGAATTCTCTGAAGCTCTCTCCAATGGCTGTCTAATGGTTATTGGTATTGACATATGACCTTGGATATCAAACATAACAATCTATTTGATGGTAGTTAATCATTGCATCATAAAACAAGAAATAAAATAATTTACTGTAATTATTTTATTAATTTCCTCACCTGTGATGAATCTTCCACAAAAGGTCTATGCCATCTAATGTTATGTCGCAACTTGGGTGAAAACCATATTTCAAACTCAATAGTTCCCTTTGATTTATAATATAGGTACCCATTTATAATTTATTCCACTCTTTTAGGAAATCCGTACATGCATACAATTTAATATATTTAATATATTTCAAACATTTATTCCAAGAACACTGGGCCTTGGAATCACATGTTGTCTAAGCACCTGGTCAAAAAAATAATCTATATAATATCCATAAATAACACATGGAAAATAAGAGAAATTAAAATAATGGTTTCTAAGGTATCCAAACAATCCATTTGTATACAAAACTCCATCTCTGTTCTAAATGTGGTACCTAGAAGTAATTACCCAATCACATTTTAATGTTATAATATAGAAACAATGTCTCTAGGAAAAGAGACCTAGTCACACAAATAGACAAATAAAATACTCAAAAAGTATCACCTCTTGAGGGATTTTTTAGAGGGGTGTAGTTGAAATAAATAGGGTTCCTGCTGAGGAAAAAGTGGAAGACCCCATGACTAAAAGACTATCTTTGAAGAAGTATGAGTATCGATTGAGAGCTAGAGGAATGAAGGATATTGGTAGTTGGATCTAGTGCAAGTGGTAGTGTTTTAGAGTTGGTTCTATAGATCCAATTTTTATTTACTTTAAGAAAAATTGTATTCATGGTTTTGAATATTGATAAAACACTTATCACATCATGATTTTTATTCTAAGTCACATAGTATGTGATAATGTATTAGGAGTAACTGTCACCCTAAAGGTTCATAAAATTCCCTCCCTATAAGTTCCATGATATTATTCCTAAATATATGTTCTATATTAGGATGAAATCATTTGAGGGAGACAAATGATTCGGGGTAACTGGGGTTAAGACACATTGGAATTTGATTCATCTTCTCATGGTGTACTCCCTTTGAAATTTCAAGATTAGGATATTATGAGAATGAGACACACTAGTAGGAAATCAATATTTATAAGTGAAATTGGCTGTTGGATAATAATAACTTATTTATATCATTTGGATTCATTTTTTTATGATTTTATGATTCTTTATTAAATAATGCACTAGTTTTGTGTTTTTTAAAGAAAATATGTGTCCAAGAATCAAAAGTAAAACTATCAAAAAAATGAAAAAATAGACATTACATTTCATAACGCATATACATTATGTGTATTCATAATTTACAATTGGTTTGTAAGAGTATGGTGTAACTCGTGAAAATTTACAAGTCATAAAAATAATAAAAAACATGAATCTCTAATGCACTTCATGTAAACATTGAATTCCACTTCAAACTCAAAGTTCATGTTTTGAAGATATAACATGTCTTGAAAATACTAAATATCATGAAATGAGTAATATATGCATATCCCAAAGGATTATTCATTGAATGTTTTCATATACAAGATCCATGAAGTAATATTTAGATAAAGATTATATGAAGTGAGTAGCTTACACGTTGTGTAATTATCTGGTCTATTTATATGTCGAATTTGTACAACCACATGAAGAGTGAACTTGTAATACCTATTTATTTGGATTCTCTCCCATTTTATATTTTGTTTCCATTCTAACTCAACTATAGTAAATTAATTTTACTGTTTTAATCAAGTATGAGTTCTGTTTATCATTCTTGATGCATTTTTGTCCTTTTCATCTCCTTTGTCTATTTTGATAATCGTTTTGAATTATGATTACCATTCGACATCAAACACATGTCATTTTTTAACTTATTACCTTTTCAAACAAGTTATTGATTTAATTTCAAATTTATTTTATTACAAAATACTAATTTTGAAATAAACAATTACAAACTATAGTATTTAAGCTTATTTATTAATATTCAAATCATTATTTCTATTCCTTACATACTTTTGATTAGTCTTATCATGAGTGGCTAATCTGCATAGTGTAGGGGTCAAAAGTAAGAGTGTTTTTGTGATTCATGAATCTATATAAAAAACATGAACACCCTATGGATAGTAATAAGGGTAAACATTAATTTTTTATTAAATTATTTTATACAACCATGACCCAGGGTTGTTTACATGAACGAACCTGACCTATTGGAGTTGATTAGGCTTTGAAAATTATTATATGAGACTTTATTCAATAGAAGCTAAGATAAATTCATATTTATTGTTAGATATACCTAGACCAATGATTAATTTCATCTTTGATGGATCTAATTGGTTCGACCATTATCAGTTAGTGATTTATGCACTGCTTCACAGCCTATGCCCTAGGACTATCGAATGTTAGGTATGAGATTATATTTTTACCTGAAACCCAAAAATTTACCCTAATACTTGTCTCCTTCATGAATACAAAACCAGTCTAAGTAGATTAAATTAAATCCCAATCCTAAATCAATCCGTGAGGAATTCTAAATAAAGGGTTTGAAATCCCTGGTTACCTTCCATCCAGTTTATCCTGTGGGTTTGACTCCGCACCACCACTATACTATGCAATTATAGAATGTGTAGTGTGGGATAACATAAATTTATAATCTTTTCAAAGACTACATGAATTAAAATATGTTTGAGGAAATATCAAATTATGCCACCTTTATTGAGTATTTTACTGTTTCTTACACACATGATCCTTTTTCACAAACCTATGATTACCTTACCTATCTCCCTTTTCTAATTTTATTTTTTATTCTTTATTTTGAATTCCACTTTGTCCATCTTCATCTTTATATTGGTGCATGTGTCAGGGAACCCAGACTAATTCAAGGATCCTCGATGATTATGAACAGTTCAATTTTTTCCCTAAGATCAAAATATATCTTTATACATGCCACTATCTATGTATGGATGACAACTGTAATCCAACATGCACCAACCCTCCAATAATGCAACATGTGCCACATAAACTATGAGAAGCGAAAACCTTGATATAGGAGCACAACATCATGGATTAAAAATTATTGTCTGTCAATGGTGCTACACCTAGAATTGTGAGACCTTTTGTCTAGAAACATAAATTAAGAACCAAACGTAGACTCATCAGCATGGTCCAAATTATGGGCCAGTTCAGCAGAATTCAGAGTAAAGATCTTCATGAGTATATCTATAATTTCCTTGAAGTTTGTGAGAACTTTCACAAACTAAGAGTATTATATGATTCAATCATATTACAATTTTTCCATTCTCCTTATGAGGAGTAACTAAGTATTGGCTAAAAATCCAAGCTACTAAGTAAACCAAGGCTTTGGATAATCTACCCACGAAGTTCCTAGATAAGTATTTCCCACCTATAGGAACGTGGATGACCTATAATTATATCCAAAACATTTCCCAGATAGATATAGAGTCATCCTGGGAGGTCTGGGATCTCACCCAGGATCTACCTCGAAAGTACCCAGATCATGGAATTGATGTATTGCTTTAGCGGCAAGAATTCTACCTGGGCCTATGACCATCTACTCACGTAGTGGTTGATGCCACCACTGATGGAGGGATAATGATAAAAATCCCTAAATTTGGGAATGAACTTATAGAATAGATCTCTTTTAATGATAGTTTTTGTTAGAGCAGTTGAGGAAAACCTCAACATGAAATCAACCATATAGAAGAAAACACCCCCTAACAGAACAAGTATAGGCCCTTACTAAGAAGATGGAATCCTTTCATCTTCCTACTACACCACCACCACCCCTTTATCCTATTATAGATATTCAATCCTAGGATATGTGGAGAGGCCAATATCCATATCATGATTTTAGGTAATGAGTATACAAATATAAAATATAATATTGTAATTACATTAATTGCAATCAATAAGGACAATATATCTAGAGACCACAATTGTACTTTCAAAATAGGTTGTCTCAACAGTCCGCAAATTAATCTAGGGTATTATCAATAGAATAGTTGTCAAGAACCACCAAGGAACCATGTACATCATGGGTACATGTCTATTTTTCTGTTTCCTTGACGCCCACATCAAGTACCCCCAACAAACTTTTCATCATAGATCCCCAAAGTAATTTTTAAAGTCTCTGCAGTGACCACCACAACCAACCCCCAAATCTTATATAAAATTGAGAAAATCTCCTCACCACCTTTGTTCGAAAATCAGATTAGATAATGAACACCCAAGAGACAGAATTAGAAAATCAATATATGACCCTATGAAACCTCGAACACTAAAAGGGTTTGATCTCCAATACCTTATTACATAGATAACTAGGTATTGTTCATGGAAATAATGTGATATATCTTAAAGAATAATCCAAGGAAGTGGTACAAAGGATTCAAAAAATGTTGGATCTTCAACTTCCCTATTGAAGAGAAGAAAGGAAGTCCAAAGAACATATAAAACATGCAATGTTAATAGGCATGGATGTTAATAAAATCATATCTATAACTGATCAAGAGAAAAATCCAAAATCAAAACGTCCTGAAAAATCTCCAACAAAAGAGAAACCTAAAGAATAATTTTATATAGAACCAACAGCTAAAAAAACCTCTCCGCTTTAAAAAAATAATTATGAAAGGTAATATTAATGGATAGTATAATAAATTTTAAAAATTATAAAAAAATTTCATATCAACATCCAATTTGATGATAACATTTCCAAAATGCCCGCCTATTTGAAATTATTAAATGAACTACTCTATAATAGGAGTAATATAGAAGAATTAAGTTTCATTTAACTAAATAAAGAATATTAATTAGTGGTTTAGTATAATGTAAAACCAATGACGAGATACCCTGGGAGCTTCTAAATCCCTTGATCCATAGGGTCATGGAACATTGGAAGATAACTATGCGATTTAGTATCCATAATTAACCTCATTCCAAGGATTTTATTCCAAAAAACAGGTTTCAAAAAATTAAATCCAAAAAAATTATCACTTCAACTAGATGTCCGATCAAATAGGAATCACTGAGGATTTCATGAGGAACTCCTAGTAAATGTTATAAAATTAATTTTTTGGTGTACTTCCCCATATTAAACATTGAAGAAGAAAGGGAAATTCTAATTATCCTAGGATGACCATTAATAACCACTAGGAAGGCATTTATTATCATGAATCAGGGGATACATATATTCAGAGTAGGTGACCAACAAGTTTTGTTAAACCTAGTGACTTCTGATAAACAAGATGACGATTTATTCAACAATAAATCAATCTTTCTCACTGAAGAGAAGAATTAAAACATGACCATCAAGGAATATAGGGATATAATACTTCCTACTAAAAAACTGGATTATGAATTTCATGAATATAACTATAGAGAACCTCTAACACAAGACACTATCCTACCATTAATGCCCTCAGTTATCCAGTAGCAAACACTGGATCTAAAAATTCTTCTTAGCACAGTCAAGTATTCATTTCTCTAAATTGAAGTAGTGCTAACAGTAATAATTATCTCAAACATTATATATACATAAGAGGAAAAGTTTTTTGAATTCCTAAAAATAAAAAATATATCAATCACATAGGGTGTTTTCGACATAAATTTTCCATCCCCACGATCATCACACATAAGATATTACTAGAAGAAGGCGTAAAACCAAAAAAAGTCTTAGAGGTGAATTACCCAACTAATGAAAGTGGTTCCTAATAATGAATCACTGAAACTTATTTACTCTAGAATAATATTTTAAATTTATAATAGTGAGTGGGTGAGTTTTCTATAGGCCATTCAAAAGAATGTAATCCTCATAGTAGTGAAAAATGACGATGAAATGATCTCAACTTAAACCATCACTAGATTTAGAGTATGCATGGATTTTAAAAATTAGAATGCAACTACATGAAAAGATCATTTTCCCTTTCTTTTTATAGATCAAATGATGGAGATACTAGAATGACATGAATTCTACTATTTCTTAGTTCAATATTTAGGATACAATCAAATTTTAGTTGACCCAGCTGACTACTCCAAAACTACATTCAAATGCCTAGTTGGTACCTCAACCCACAAACACATGTCATTCGGTATGTTTAATGAACTGATAACCTTAAATAGTTATATGAAACATATATTCCATGATATGGAAGAAGAATTCATAGAGATATTTATGGATTATTTTTCAGATTATGGAAGATATTTCAAGGTATGCTTTAGCAATCTAGAATTAGTACTGCAACGTTGTGAAGAAATGTGCCGAGTTTTAAACTAGGATAATTTCCACTTTATGGTCCATGGAGGCATAGTAATTTGATAAAAAATCATAAAGAATGGGTCGAAAGTTGATCCAAAGAAGATTAAAGTGATCAAATACTCACCTGAGCCCTAAACTATAAAAGTAATAATAATATTTTTTCGGCCACGTAGTATTATATTTACACTTCATAAAAGATTTTTCTAAAGTATCCCAAACTTTTACAGACCTATAATTTAATTATAGTTATTTTAAGTTCACTAAATTGTTTCATTAGGCATTCAATGTTATAAAGAAAATCCTGGTGGCCACTCCTATTATCATTTTACCAGATTGGTAAAAATAATTCAATTTAATGCGCGACAGTAGAAAATTTGTTGTAGGTTCCATATTAGGAGAATGAGTCAAAGACATCTTTTATCCTATTTACTTTTCTAGTATCACAATAAATGAAACATAGTTAAAAACACAACTAAAGAGAAGGAAATCTTGACAGGTGTATATACTTTAATTTTTTTCATAAATACCTTGTTTTGTCTAAGGCAATTGTCTACACTAACCATGTATCCCTTAAATATTAATTATGTAAAAATGATTCTAAAATAAGAAAAATACAGTGGATCCTACTGCTAAAAGTGTTTGACATCATCATAAAGGAATGTAAGGGGAATGATAACATGTTTTCAAATTTTCATAAATTTAGTCAAATCACCACACTACTACTAGGATGAGACACTATTTTTTATGCACTATGCTAATGGATTAAGAATGTTTTATATCCTAGAAGATGAAATAAAATGTGTTCTCGATATGTGTCACACATATCCAACTAGAGGTAACCATGGACACTGAACACATAGTGGCCAAAATACCACAAACTATATTTTTTTGGCCCACACTCCATCAATATTTAAGAAACTTTTGTTAGAGCTATGATCAATGACAAAGAGATAACACCATCCGAAAAAGAAATGAAATTACCCAAAACCTAATAGTGGAAGGTGAAATTTTGGATTTATAGGGAATAGATTATATGATTCCATTCCTTAATTCCCATTTAAACATCTATAAATTTGTTGTAATTGAATAAGTCTCGAAATGGGTAGAGGCTGAAGGCACTACTCATGAAATTTATAAAGTGTCCATGAATTTTCTATAGAATAATATATTTTCTAGATTTAGATTCCCCCAATTACTCATAAATGATTAAAGAAACCACATTACAAATAATTTCTCTAAGGTATTAATTTAGAAGTACGTAATCCAGTACAACATAGAAACTCCCTTCCACTAACAAAAAATGTGAAAGATGAATTTTCAAGAAGTAAAATAAAGAAATCTTAGATAAGAAAGTTAAGACATGTCAAATTTTCTAGAGCCTCAAATTAGATGATACACTTTTAGTGTATCTCACGGAATAAAGTACTTCTGTTGACACTACTCCATTTTGACTAGTGTATGGAATGCTATTCCAATTATCAATGGAACTAGAGAATTTATTATATTGGGCCATTGAAAAATAAATATGGATACTAAAAATTATGGGGATGTCATAATTTTGAAAATGTAAGAAATGGAATAAATTAAAAAATATTTATATGAGAACTCCAATATTTGTAAATAAAAAATTTAGAAGTGGAATGACCAGTGCATCAAAAGATGAATATTTTCACCAAGGAATAAATTCTTATTATTTAATTCCTAATTTAAAATGTTATATGGGAAGGATAAATTAATATGGTTAGGACCCTTCAAGGATTTAAAGGAAATTCCTTATGAGAGAATCGAGATTCAAATAGGCGGAGAACCACCCTTGAATGTTAATATCCAACAATTGAAAATATACCAAGAAATATTCCACAAGTGATGCGCCATCACTTTATGATTCTCTTAAGCGAGACTAAGTCTAGATATCAATGATAAACGAAGTGTTGGCTAGGGGGAAACCTAGTATAGGAAAAATAGGTTAGAATAGGGTTGATTAGTGTTTAGGAAATCCTAGGGAATGATGGAAGCGAAGGATGTAGGCCCTAGATCATGTAGGGGAAGGATATCGAAACTACACATCATGTAGTCTATACATGACATGTATGTATCCCGAACTGAAAAAAAATAAAAGATTCATGAATTTCACATCATGAAATTTTAAATGATGTGAAATTTTTGGGACACTTTAAATTTCATGAACCTATGGTTCATGAAGAATGAGCCCTCTGTCCCTCTTCTCTTTCCGCTCTATCATGAGAAACCCACCACCTTTCGTCACTCCCAATCCCTCACTGTGACCTCACCATAAAATTCCAACCTCCTCCCTCATCCTACTCACATACCCTTCTCTATAATCCCCATCCATTTCTCTTTTTATTTCATCCCAAATGGACCCCAAAAATACCACCCATACCCCTCCTATTGATCGCACACCTGAGCATGAGGATCCCCCTTCGATCAAGCACTGAAGGGCCTCTCACCTCCATCACCCTCTACATCACCCTCTACCAGCTCTATGACCACCTTCATGTCCCATTTGTCCACTAAAGAGTCACATATGACTTCTAGCGGGTCATATGGCACTTTCTATCCAAACCACCATCTATGACTTCACCTTTACACCCCTGAGTAGTAGGCCGTGTTAATCTAATTAAAATAGAAATCAATGTGAACCAATAAGACTGTTGATCTTTCCGTGATCACATAGCTCCAGATGATCTAGGAAGTCCTCCTCCTCCATCATCGATAGAACCACTACCACATCATCGGCATATGCGAGGAGTTAATCTAATAACAATAGAAGTCAATGTGAACCAATAAGATTGTTGATCTTTTCGTGCTCACATAGCTCCAGATGATCTAGGAGGTCCTCCTCGTCCATCATCGATAGAACCACTACCCCATCATCGTCATATGCGAGGAGACCGTTAGGGAGATTTTCCTCATGTTCATGGAGACCTTCTAGCTGGCCGTTGGAAACGTCAACTTTCGTCTAGGTGGAAGACCCTATGATCTTACCATCAACGAGTTTTGAATTAGAATATGCCTCTATTACAATGAATTCATCAGATCCCTGATCTTTCCAACTCTTCATCTCAATTAAAGAAATTAATACATGTCCTGATTCTGGAGGATGATTTCTTGATACCCTCAGGTCTACCACAATCCATAAATTTCAAATTCCACCCAACTACAAGGTGTTGTACTCTGAATCCTTGTCTGAGACTTAAAACATGCTTGGTTCACATGCATGGAGGCCCACAAGAGTGTGATCCGAATAGATGTCCTCATTCTCTCCTCAGCCATGGGTGGACCATCCATCAACATGGTGTCCCTGTTCACCTTATATCATATGGCACAAGGGTGTCAGACTCGAGGTATACTAAGGGGAGGACCCTTCATCACCCATCTGGTAAGACATCTCAGCATTTTTGATGTTTCAATTCCCTCATTTTCATTGTCCTAATTGAATCGATTGGAATCCTTATAGTTGACAAGATGTGTCTATTGATGAAGGACATTAGCATGTACTAGTGGGAATTGGGATACATTAGGAGAAATGACAACATGCCGGACCACCATGAATATGACCCCAAACCATCTTATACCACCACATCATCCCCTGATCCTTCCACATCCATATCATACCATCCCCCCACTACCAGTTTCCCCCATACTATTACCAAATCCATACATACCCATGCCACTACCAATATCCCTTCTCCATCCACCACTCATTTACTAGTATATTCCCCTTCCCCATCCATTCCATCAAATTTTTTGATTTCTACCTTGATTATTCTAGAGAACATGTACCATGTTTTCCTCCACCCACACATCCCCTATGTCGAACATTCAATTTTCACCCCCAACCCTACCATGAACCATTATTTCCTCCTACCCAACACCCCTTCCAAACATTCATCCTCTAGTATACCCATACCAGATCCCACCTAGAATGATCTTCCCCATTAACTAACTAACCTTTCTTTATAGCATGAGTTTTTAGTAGATAATTCCTACCTGGGAAAGGATCCATTCGTTCCACCTTCATATGAGGTTTCATTCATCGAACATGCTATCGGAAACACAACCACCATTAAGATCGACACCTCAACAACAGAATCCACCAAGATCACTTCTAGTAACAAAACACCTTCAGAGTCCATTTAAGATCGTATGTATGTTTCCATGGTGGGAATATAGATTGAGGGACACATTAAGAGACCCACTTTTTGGTAGGGCAATTTAGATGGAGTGGCCAAAAAGATTTCCCATAAGTATTTTTCCCCTATTCCCCTCCCGTATTGTAATTTTTCTGGCTCAATTTTTTGACTACATTTTATCCATTATTACCCATTGTACTATGTTATAAAAAATTATGGATGAGGTACTATTTTTGGACTCTCATTGATGATTTATACTTAACTTTACAATTTTTGAATTTTTATAGACATGTCTAGTTCTTTTGCCTCATATATGGTAATTATCATGACATTAATGACACTATCTTCACTCCTTCACTTGATGTCTCAGCATCTGGCTAACATTGAGTCCCAACTTAAGGATATATCACTTGATATCTATGCTCAAAAGAGGTACCCACCATAAAGACGATAAATTGTATTATTTTAACTTGGGATTCATGCCCAGTGTGATCCCGAGGTGGTAAATCCCTCTAATCATCCCTTAAAGATCGATGACATGTCCACCAGTTCCTATAGGTGTCGGAGGACCTATGAGCTGATGAATGACAATGACTGAACCATTTGTCCATCAGTCTGGAAGACATTGTTATTGTTAGAAATTGATGAGAGGAAACCCATATATTTTTGGTTTCATAATTAGGATCTTTATTTTCCTTTTTAATATAAATATTATTCATATTTAATCATTGAACATCACTATAATCACATTTATTCATTTATATAATTTGATTTCTCTTGGTTTAGACTATATGCACCAGCCATTTTGATGCCTCTAACTTTGTTTTAACACTATGGACTAATGTTTTATCTAGCATAGGTTTTTTTATTTATAATTATTTTATGGTCACACAAACTCCACAAAAAATCCAACTAGTTTCCCAAATGTATGAAATTCAATAAAAAGTTCTCTTGATCCCCTAATTTTAAATTCAAATTTCCATTTCATTTTTCCCATGATTTTATTCTTTAATCTCCTGCAACACTTCACAAAATAGTGTGGACACTGTTTCACATTAAGTGTGGTGGGGATTTATTTGATCTTAACTGTTACTAAAAATTATATTTGTCGTTCTCATTAATATATCAGAAATTTTACATTCCAGATCATGAATTCAAATTCTAAAATCATTACACCCATTTTATATAAATGAAATGTTTGGTAGAAAATTGTATAAATCATTTTTTCATCCATGTTTAGTATTGCATTGTGATTTCCATTTTTAATTGTTTAATTATAATTAAATATTATTACAATTTCATTTGAATGAATTATTAATTGATTATTTATATTGAGTGATTTCTAATTTTTCTTAATATCCCATCCCTAAGAGGATTATGGACCTTCAATTTCATATTTTTATTTGATCATATATATATTTCTTCAGAGAAACCTAGGACATGTAATCCCATCATAACTTTCGTTGTCAAATTATTGGGACTATGAATGAAAAGAATACCATGTTAAAATTATTGATGTAATATTTTCGATCCTTTTTATCATGAAAATCACTTTTATATTTATCCTTCATTAACATGTAGGAGGCATGAATGGCCTTTTTATGATGCAGCTATTTCAAGCCTATTATCCCTTCCTACCCAGCTATTAGTTTTTATGCATGGTTTTGTTGAGAACAAGTGTGGGGGTTTCTTCATCTCTACTACATGCAGGTTGTTTGATAGTTTGGAGATATAAGCTGGTATTTTAACCTAGATGGTATTATGTGGTCCATCCTCATTTGAAAAAATAAGATAATATGAAAAAAATACTGGGATGTGTATTAGGAAGGTAAAAAATCAGCATTACCCAACCAATGAATCTTATGATGGATCATACGTGGATAATGGATGGATGTGAGACCTTTCCTAAACATGAATTTTGAAAAATAAATAAATATGAAAAGAAAGTAATAGGTTACATTATTGATACCTACATGATATTATCATAAATCCACAATGATATGTTTGAAGCATGTTATCCTAGAGGAATTATTTTATTAAACTACTCATGACTATCATGCATTTGACTATTGAGTTAACCACCTATTTGAGCATGTTTTTTATCATATACCTACCTACCCTCATCCTCAAAGTCATTTGAACCCTATTTCTTAAGCCTTCATTACTAAAATTTTATTTTTTCTAAAATGTAGATACGGTAGAACCAATGAAATCTCATGTTTAAGATCATTTATTCAGGGTTTGATCATAACTCTAATCATATTTTACCTTGAGTAAAGATATAAATTTCATTGTGAGGTAAATTGAAACATGGGTAGAGTTTCTAAGGAATAGTTGATAGATTATAATTAAAATAAAAATGAATTTGGTTAATGAATTTGATCACGAGGCATGATAGATATAATCTACATGATTGATTCTCTAGGACTGAATTTTTTTTCTAGCACATAATTTTATTGACTTGGTTGGAATACATGTTTCCCTATTAAAAAATAGTTTAGTTTATGGAATGATTATTTTGATTTTTTTCTAGGGTACAAGAGGTTTCTCAAGTGTGGTGTTATTTTATAAAATTAGTTTATATATAACATTTGGACTCATTTGTTTATGATTTTTTCAAAATTTATTTGATAAAGCGCTCGGTTTTTTTTGTTTTTTAGTAAATAGATATCCAAGAATAAAAAGTAAAAGCTATCAAAAATAGAAAAAATGGACTTTACATGTTGTGATGCACATATACGACATGTATGCATCATTCACATGTTCTTTTTAAGTGGATGAAACATCTCATGGGAATTTGAAAGCCGTAAAAGGAATACACAATTTGAATATCCAATACATTTCTTGTAAACTTTAAATTCTAGTTCTTGCTCAAATTTCAGGTCATAAAGATATAAAATTTCATGAAAATACTATACATTGTGATGTATGAAATATATTAGTATCCCAAAGATTCAGTCTATGACGGTTTCTAGAGACAAGATTCATGGAGAATTCTTCATATAGACATTACATCACACGAGTAACATACATGTCATGTAATGATTTGATATATTTATGTAGAGAATGTGAAAAACCATGGGAAAAATATCTTAGAAGCACCCATTTATTTTTATTCTTTCCCGTTTTCTTTTATGTTTCCATTCAAACATAACTATTTTAAATCCATTTTCTATTTTAATAAAATTGAGTTCCATTTATTATTACGCATCAATTATTTATATTTCTCATCCTTGCCTTATTTTTCAATGATTGTTTTCCACTATCATTTCTATTAAACAATAAACATGTTCCTCATTATTACTTGTTACCTTTTCAATTAAGTGATTTTTTAACTTCCAATTCATTTCATTGCACACTGCTTTATTCTAAACTCCTCAATTGAAAAATTCTTTTTTTCAGTGGATTTATGTACATTCCAAGCATGTTTACTATTATTTACATTATTTTAATTAGTTATATCATTAGAATCTAATCCTATTAGGGTATAAATATAGAGTAATAGAAATTTAGTGCTTAATGAATATATAAACTGAATCGTGGTAACCCTATGTCTAGAAATTTGGCTAGAAATTAAATTTTTATTCCATTATTTTAATAAACCCTTACCATTGGAAGTTTGAATGAATGAACCAAACATAATTGGTGATGGGAATGATATGTCCATGAGCCTATGAAACATTATTCCATAGAATCTAAGCTTAATGCATCATGGTTTTTAGCTATATACGGACCAATGAATAATTTAACATTAGGTAGATCTTACTAGTTTGACCATAATAAACTAGTGATCATTTAAATGCTTCATAGACTATTCCCTATGACTGTCCAATGTTAGTCAAGAGATTATCTTTTTACCAGAAACTCGGAAATTGATCATGATCCCTATCTCCTTCCTGAATGAAAAACATAACTATGTAATTTAATTAAATCCCAAACCCAATTCAATTTATGAGGACTGCTAAATAAAGGGTATACAATAATTTGTTACTAATCATTTAGTTCCCCCATGGCTTTTAACTTACAGTCAACTATACTATGCCACTGTATAAAGTATAGTTTGAGATAATAGAAATTTATAATCTGAGCAATGCCTATGTGAATTCAAAGATGCGTGTGGGCACTTGAATCATCCTATCCAAAAATATTTGTATTGATTATAAAAATTTATGATTATTAGAAATGAGTATTACAAATTTCATACATTTATTTTTTTGATGAGAATCGTGATTGCATTTGGTTTTGGCAAGGTAGGATACATTGGGTGAGTCAAGAGTAATATTTCATTAATGAATAATAAGAGAAATGATTTTTGTCTCTATTATTTAATGGTAGTTTATATATCCAGATTTTTGATGGTAATGAAATGGAATAAATAAATAAATTTCCATGGTGTTCTACATAAAATATCAATTTCCAAAAATTTAAATAAATATACATCGAGAACATAGGTTGATGGAACCAGAATGAAACCTGATTTATTAGAGATATCGTGATAAATGGATTATATTAGATAGTGAGCATTTGTATGGGGTATTATGTCCTTAAGGCATTAAATTCATTCTATTTTGGGGTCTTGGTGTTTTTCTAGACCCTAAACATGGACTTTATCGTACTTTACTGAATACTAATGAGAAATAAGGCGAGTGGTCCACACACTATGTGTGTCTAGTATCTTAGTGAAATAATATATAAATTATTTATTATTTAACAAGTTTAATAAATAATCTTCCATTAGTGGTTTAATAATTATTCAGACTATCTTGATCACATATATTATGTGACTAGTTATTCAAGAGAATGTTTTTAGAGCAGAATATTTTTAAAAAATTATTATCTATTTAGTGAATATAAAATTTAGTTATTTACAAACCTGACCTATCACCCATGTTGCCACCACTAGGACCACTAAACCCTACTGAATTTAGTCCCACATTCACTTAGGTGGAAAAATTACTTCCCCTGAAATGGGGTCATAGAATATGAATAAATTATTTTTATTTTAAATGTATTCATTTCTCTAAAAAACTCATTTCTTTTGTTATGCACACTTATACTAAAATTACCCTTTTTTCAACTCTATAAATTTATTCTAATAAATAGGTTTTCTTATTTTTAATCACCATATCCAAATTTGGTAGTCATATTATTTTCATTCAAACATAAATATAGCTTACCAATGTAAATTATTAGTTACCATAGTAAAATAGTTAATTTTCAAAGAATTGTTTAATAAACACTGTGTAATTTTTACTTAAATAGATAAAATTGAACTATTTTAAATATATTATGATTTTTAAAGATATAAAAAATGTAATAACTCTAATTAAATTATAAATTTATAGGAAATAGGAAAAAAACACTTACTATATAAAAGTAATTTTTTCTTTTAAAAACCATTTTTATATATATCTTATGTTTTAATTTAAAATATAATTTTATAATATTTATAAATTCAATTAAATTAAATGGATTAAAATTTTGGATTCATCACCTAAGAATTTGGTAACATATATCATCTTATATATTTATTAAAAAAATAACTACCATGGTAAATTTTTAATCAAGGTTAAAAATGATAAAATGGGTAACATTAACTGGCTTGAATTTTATGAATCTGACTTGACAAAAAATACGTATAAAAGATCATCATTATGATTAAAAGCCACACCTACATGTATCACCGAAATTTTTCACCTAACTCTCATGTGATTATATCTTTAACCTTCCCCTACCATTCAATTTATGGAAAGGTCCCACTTTTTACTTATAAATGGAGATCACTCAACCCAAATTCAAGCCATAGTTATCCTTAAAATTTATTTTGAAATGATAACCATTTCATGTCTCGTAGAATCATATTAGATATTTGGAAGACCTTGTTCAAAAAAAATTACACGAATTCTTCCATTTCTATGAATTCATTCAAGAGAAGACTAAAATCCTCCACATGAATATTATACAACCTTAGTCATGTCTTCCTTATCTTTCTCATCAATAATTCTCCTAATATTTTATATCCATATTAATATAAGAAAATTAGAATCATTGGTATTCATAAATGTTATTATATTTACAATATAACCATTATATATTCCCCTGTCATCCATTCATAAAATGAAAATATCTCCCTTGAATACCTATATATTACCACCTCCTTGGACCACATGTTTTATTTTTCATAACTACCTTACATAGATGGTTATAAAAATTTATTTAATGAATAAATATGACATATATTAAATAATTGTTATTTAATAAAGTTAAATAATTATTTAATATAATTTATTTTTATCCTTTTATATATGAAATCATCTCATGTGAATATGTGTATATTACCATCTCCATGGACATCATGTTTCACTATAATGTTATATGTTGATATTATAAATTTATCTAAAACACGCTCTCCATCGACTTCATCTTCATGAACACTGAATAAAAATATCATTGAATGAATCTAAAACTTTATAAATCATGAAGGATTATATATTATAGTACCATAAATAATTTTGGAATGATGAACTTGGTATCAAAGTATGGGGATCGACATCGACAATACAAAGCATGTGTTAAGAAATCAAAATCACTAACATCTAATGATGAAAATACATCATAAATTACTATAAAATATAATAAATGATTATAAATGAATTTTATATATGGAAATATATTTTAATAAGGTTACAAGACAATATATTAAGATGATTATGTTTATTATACATGAATTTTAGGCACCTTTTTGGAAGTTGGGATGAAAGGTAAGGATTTTCATCACAATTTCCACTCATTGAGGCACGTTTTCATACTAAAAAATTATTGTACATTTGTTTTTCTTGTAATAACCATTTTATTATATTATCAATATTAATTATTCATTAATTTAATTCATAATTCTTTTGATGAAACTTTTTTTATACTATTTTATTTCCTTTAATATGAAAACAAAAAGTGTTTACCTCATCTCAATTTTCTTTCACTGATACATATGCCATATCCACCACTTATTTTATTTTTTGTGAGGTATATTATACCCATTTATATATTTATATTATAATTTCAAAAAAATTATTATAATATAAGACCTATATAAGGTTTTCTCATTCAAAGGCCATTGATTCTAAATTTACCAAAGCTGTAAGAGTGTTTTGTTAACTCAACACCCTTTTATTAAGTTACATGATTTATTCTTGAATATATTTCTTCAATGATTGGTATATTATAATATAAGGTTTTAGTATATTTAACTTTATATTTCTCTATAATGAAAATGAAATTTTTAACTAAAACTATTCTTCATTGATGAATCTCTTCCCGTAAAAGTATAATATTGACATTAATAATTCTCATCCTCTTTAATGACTACTTTTTCATCCATTTCCATATTATTTGTTTCCATAAACATTTTACATTATTATTTTATGTCCAAATATGTAATATATATTTTTATCTTCATAATTATCTTTAAATATTTTCAAAATAAATTTCTACTATTTTTTAACGATGTGGGTTTATTATAGGTATATTTTTTAAAAAATGTAATTTTTTCATAGTCATATATTTTATCTTCCACTGCACATTTATTGAATCAATCATTTTTTTATTTTCTAGGATCCATTTTGGATTTTATTTTGAAGTGGTGTTTTATTTTTTTTCATTTTCCCTTCTTGAAAATGATTTTTAATGTGTCATGTAACATCATTTTTAAATAAATGTAATGAATTTTTTTAAAAATATTATTTTATTTAATTTTCCTACATTTTATTATTTATATAAAAAATATCTATCTCTTTTGGAATTATATTTTATGAGTCAAACTACCAATTCCCTTATGAGATATTATTTTAGGGTGATTGAATTTTAGTATCAACTGAACCTATCCTTGAATTAATTTAATGTGATATCATTTAAAAATGTTAAGATATTCATTTAATTTCTATATGTTCATTATAATATGATGATTGATTTATTTCATATGACACACATATGTATGGAAGATAATTACGTGATAGGCGGGGTCTCATACTTCACTTTGATGAATTTTTTTAATGTTTTATATCTCATGAGATTACGATGAAATGTATAGAGTTCTTGATTTTATTCATATCCTTATTGCATGGAAATCATGGCTTTGTTCAAAAATTAAATAATGGGAATAATGGGATTTTCACAACATAAATTTTTGGAATCATGCATATTCTAACAATTTAAAATTTAGTCACCATAGTTGTGTTCACATCTTTCTTATATGGACATCACGTGCTCATACCTACATTAAATAGTCGGAATTATATTTTTTCTCAAGACATTAAGAATGGGTATAATTGCTTTCATAACAATTTAAATCATGGACATATTGGTTTTGTTAACAAATTAAAGCATAATAATTATGGGGTTTTTTAAAATTGAAGTTATGGGAATCTTGGGTTTTCTCACAATGTGATTATTTACCACAGTTAGGTTCATGCAACACTACATAATCTTGTTCTACATTTCTATAATATATCATATTATAATGTTATGTTTACATGGTATATGATTATTCATGAATAATTACAAGCTATTTTATATGTTTATGCTACCATGATGGCGCTTTTATGATCCTATGATTTCATATATTAATCTATTGTGTTCTATAATTTTTTTTATTACCAATCATAATTTGAAGTAAATTTTAATTAGTTTATTCTTCCATGTCCATAATTTATTATATGCATACGATCTCACCATTTATGACTAATTGGCATGTTTTCCATTATTGAGAAATTATGAAACAAACACAAATTCCAAGGTTTGATTTAATCTAGTTTTGGTGTATCTTTATAGGATTATTTTAATACTTTTGAGACATATTAAATGTATTGGGGATCATGTGTCTGAATTCTAGGAAAAAAAGGACAAAACCACCAGTATAAAAAATTTTGGACGTCCATCGGCTAACCGGTCTAGCACCACTGGCCAATCGGTGGGGAGTCCCAAGGCTTTTTACTTTTTCAAATCCCACTTACATCTAATGATAGAGTAAGTAGAAATGAATATTCCTATATATACCAACTAGTCATGGACCATCAACCAGTTGGTATGTGGGTCCGAGGATAGTTTTTACTTTTGGTTAACCTCGTCTTTATCCCCCAAAACTTTTAACTGAGATATATCTCACCCATATTGACCCACTTTTGACAAGAATTAAATGAGAGGGATATCTCTTGGTGAATTTGGATCCCTTATCCCCTATCCTTAATCAGTTGAATATCCAACAGATTTGGTGGCTTCCATATGGTATGTATAATAAAATATAGCTCAAAACTCCTCTTTATCTTGGAAAAAATCATTGATCTGTGATATTATGGCTAAATATATGGATTTACATGAGAATCTAATAATGAATTATTATATTTTTGAATGATTATATCTAAATATATTAACGATCTCTATATCTATCTCTCTACCTTGATTGAACTAAGATACATTTTTTATGATGAATCTCTTTTGTTAAGTCATATATGGTTATATCCTTCATTTTGTTCTTCTTCTTGGATCTCTATTCTAGAATTACTCATGAGATGAATTGTGATTGGTTGTATGGAATTCTTGGTTTGTGGGATTGATCTTGGTAGAAATTATTGTAATTTAGAATCAATACTATTAAGATAGGAATTCCAAAATATTAGTGACCTTTGTATGAATAATATGTATGTTATGATATGCATGTGGGTGTGTCTGTGGTCATGATATTATTTCTTGATATTATATGAATATGGGTGCATGTGTGTACGGTGGGAACCTTTCCTGATATGATATGGATTTGGTTACATGTGTGGCCCTTGAGACCCTTTCATGATGTTATATTCATGTGGCTATATGTGTGGACCATTTAACCATTGCTTGATATAACATTCTAATTGTTTTTTATTATGTATTGCGTCTAGATGAATGTATGGTTTCTCTATGATTGGTTTCAAGGTATCAGGTTATTCTAAATTGAATAACTATCCCCTTAAAGGGGGTGTGCCAACCTTGTGTTTAGAAGGTTAAGATTTCACTTTTAGATATGACCTGGAGTAACGTGACATTCCATAGATCTAGATATTGTGTTGAAAAATAAGGTTGTGGCTTTCCATAGTGTTGGGTATTGGGTCGACAAGTGAAAATATGGATTTTCCCAATATTTTGAATTGGGTCAATAAGTGGACACCATGATTTCCCCTTAAATTTGATGATAGAATTATTCCATAAAGTTGTAATGTAGATATATGATAGTTATATGAATTTTTTCATCCATCATGTTGATCAGATGGAAATATTTAAGTCAGGTAATGGTTACTTTTGACTATCCATCTGCCATAGTGCTGAATATGTAGTGTTGTGATTCAGGATAGTTTGGTTAGTGCACAATGACTCTAAAATTGATTTTTTATTTGGGAATTTACTTTATTTTAAAAGAATAAATTTTTATATATTATGAATTGATGTTAAGGATACAATATTCGTGTTATACTAGGTTTAAAATCACACCCTGCATGAGCATCTGGGTGCACATGTATATTTTACCCTCATGGATCCATCTAAGGTCAAACAAACTATGTTGGGAAACTAAGGAGGTGAATTTTATAGGGAAGTATTGATGTTAGTTCAGAATCCAAACTATTTATTTCATCTGTAGTTTTTTTTTCTTCTTGTATTTGGTTGACCTACAACATTTGGGGTCCTTTGGTTATCTTGTATGATTTTTATGCCATTTCTTATTATATGAAATTATTACATTACTATATTCTATTATATTTAGTGGTTATTTAATCAAGTAAACTAGGTTTTTGGTGTATGTATATTGTTATTAAGGTCATAGTCTTTTCAAAACACCTTTTATCCCCTCTCCTCTAGTAGTCAACCTCCTGCAAATGGGGAGGCATGCATGAGGTGATGTGGCACTCTGAATCAGATTCTATAATTCAGGTTATAGTGTTGTAAAGTGGAATCAGAGGAGGTTTTATTTTAATTTCCTCTAGAATATGTTTGAGGCATTTGTATGAATAGGTTGTGTGGAACATGAGTACTGGAGTAACAAATATTCCTAGGTAACATATATTTAGTAGACCTCTGAGCTACCAATAAAGGGATTACTCCTATTAGTTGAGATATTAATATTGATCTATTTCACCATGAGTAATGAACATGATTTTATTATTATTGTTTATGATATTTGTGTACGTTAATGAATAATTGGTAGGAATGTAGGTACACAATTCATGTATATAATTTCTTGTGATAGATATCAGTTCAAATAATTTTCTTCAAAAAATAATTTCTGTGTTATTATTCCTGATATATTATTACTTATAGTAAATTATTTGAACCTAAGAATTTTTCACTTTGTTATATATATATATATCAGTGTGTGTGTGTGTATGTGTTTGTGTGTGAATATGACTAACATGCATGTATTGATGACATAGAGATGATCTTTAAATATTACGTAAGTATTATGCATGATTTTTCCCTTAGTAGGTATTTTTTATTTATAATTTTTAATTGATTTAAATGTCGAAAATTAACTTGGAATAAAATGGGTTGAATGATTTTCCAAGGATTGGTCATTATAAATAGATTTTGAAATGCAAGGTGATGATAAAAGTTTTAAATAACTCACTTCGAAATGGAATTAAAAATTTAATGGATAATTTGACCTCACATGTGGCTCAAATTTCATAAAGTATGAGGTTTTCATGGAATAAATTCATATTGAAAAAATAGCTTGCTTTTCTCAGTGAATTTAAATAAAAAATGAATTGGTATTTTAAAAAGGGAATTTAATTATCTTGGGGTTTCACACACTCAAATTTGAATGTATGACTTATTCTAGTTTTGGAATATCTTGATTGACTTTTGTTAAACTTTTTTGATGTATTATAGGTTTTTTGGACCAAGTGTTAGAATTATAGGAAAAATAAAGATCAAATAGAAACATAAACGCAATTATAGGTACATCAGCTAGTTGTTTCATCACATCTAACATGACAATGGGAAATCCAGAGGATCTTCACTTCTGCAGATCCCACTACAAAATTGGTGTGAATCCATTTTCCATATAATGGTAGAATAAGTAGTCTAATATCTTACTAGAGATACTGGCTATCCATGGGAAAACCTTCAACCAGCTGGTGGAGCCACCGGCTAGCCGGTGGGCTCCAGAATCGTTTTTAATTAGAGAGGACCAGATATTTTCCTTAAAAATACTAATTGATATATCCCTAATCTCTCTCAACCCTCTTTTAACAATAAAGAAATGAAAGACTCTCTTATAGTGAATTTTTATCCCTTCTCTCCTATCGTCAATAATTTTATGGTCCGATCAATTTGGTGGCTTCCATGGGGTACATTGTTTCCAATATAGCCTAAAAATCCTCTTTCTGTTTGGATAAATCAAAAACCTTGCTTATTTCATAAATATCAATAGATTATTATGTCAATTTAATGGGTAATCTTTAGATGTCTTATGGACTATACCTAGATCAATTGAAGACCCCCTCTCTCTCTTGATAAGATCTTGATTTGTTATGGATGATGGTTCTCCTTGGGTAGGTCATATCCATTTCTACCCCTAATCATGTTCTTATTCTTGTATATTGATTCTATAATTCCCCGTGAGATAAATTGCGATTGTTTCAATAGAAACATTACTGTGTGATATTGATCTAGGTAGTAATTATTGATGTTGGTCAGGAATACTCTTGGGTTAGTAATTCATTAACATTAGGGGACTTTGTATGAATTGTATGTATGATATGAAATGAATTTTGTTTCAGGCATAGTGATGATACCCTTGATTGAAATGAAATTCATGTGGGTGTGGGTGTGGCCCAAGGGACCCTTTCCTGAAATGATATGCATGTGGGAGTATGTATGGCCTGTGAGACCCCTGTTTAATGTGATATGTATATTGATACATGTGTGACCTATGATTACCTTTTTCTATATGACTTATATATGAAATTATTTATTATGGCTTGTGTCTTGAGGCATGTATGATTTCTATGTGTATGGTTTCAATGTAACAAGATGGTCAAACTCAAATAGTTTGACCCTTAGAGGGGGATGATAACTATTGTGGTTGGAAGATTGTGATTTCATCTTTAGAGATGACTTGTGGTAATATTTATCACATAAGATCCATATATTTAGTTCAATTGTGTGGATGTAGATTTACCCATAACAACATATTGGGTTGACATGTGTAAATTTGGTTTCCCAAGACCTGTGTATTGGGTCGACACGTGGACACTGTGACATTCCCTTAAAGGTGGATTTGGAATTATTCCTTAAAGGTGGAATGCATATATAAGAATTTTTTATGAATTTTTCAAGACAACATGTGGATCACATAACATGATCTATGTCATTCAATGATTATATTCTGATATAGTGTTGAGTAGGTAGAGCTAGGGTTTTTGGAAGCATGGTTAGTGAACAATGACTCAATACTTGATTATTTATTTATTATTTTACCTTATTGCCATGGAATATAATTCAATATATTGTGAACTTAAGTTAAGGATGTATTGGTGGTTTCCTTTTGGGTTTATAATCACACCATATAAGTGAATCTCAATGTTTGTGCATATTTTATGGTCAAGGATCCCACAAAGGGAAAGTTTCCAACATCGGTAAGATGAGCAGGTGGATCTTGTGGGGAAAGAATGATGTCGGAATGAATTTCAAACTATTGGTTCATATTTTTTTAATTTATTTTTTATGTCTTCATGAACTTGGTTATCCCACCACATCAGAGGTCCTTTGGTTATATTGTATGAATTGTATACCATTTTTTACTATATGGCATTATTGTTTTACATTCCATCATTTTGTTCCATCAATATTAACTTAATGATACTGTATATATAGCATATGGAAATGTTTTCCAAGGAAATAATCTCTCTAAAACACAATTCCAACCCTCACCACTAGCTGATTGCCTCTTATGTACTTGGAGGTTCACATGACGTAATGTGGAACTCTATATTAGACCCGAAAATTTGGGTTGGGGTGTTATAGTTGGACCTCACCCATTATTATGTTTTACATTCTCTTGGTTATGGAGATGAGTATGACATATGATATGTTTAGAAGATGATACAGTATGTTATAATTATAGAGAAATGTTCACAACAAAATGTACATGAAATTGTCCACAAAGGACACTAAAACTATAGGTTATTGGATAATACAAACATTTGAGAAATATAATGTTCAAATCAGGGAATTAAAGTGAAATATATGTAACTTTTTATATTGTCACATCCATGGTTCAAAAATATTTCTATAATGTATGTGATTATAGAACCAAATATAGAATCATGGGCTTGGGGTGACTTAGTTGGCACTTGAGAAAACGTTAGTTAATTTTTAGGGATTAGTAGTGGAGAATAGAAGGGAAAGCCTTAGAGATAAGACTAAATATTAAAAAACATCACAGGGTTTTGGAAAAGTGTTTCATGAATGGATTAATAGCATTGAAATCCATATTTGGATATAAAAAAATGGATGCAGTCTATGGAACACATGTACCTTAGGGTAATTATCCTGAAAAAGGATGGTTGGGTATTAAATCAATCCTCACCGAATTTATGACAAGTGGGCCTAACAATAAATCTGTTTTAATAATCCAAGCATATATGGTTTAAGTTGATTCACATTGTTTTTATGAACCGTTATGTAAGACATAAATAGATGTTAATTATTTAATACATAACTAGAAATGTTATAGAATGTAATAGGAAAATGATCATAGAAAACATAGGTTAAAATGAAGGTGATATAGGATGATACAATTATATCACAGTTGATCCAAAAGTATCACAGATTGAAATAAAGGTTTCATAGGAGAACACATATTAGGAATGAGTTCTCATATTCATATAATCATTTACTCTATTTTTATTAAATATTATCATATCTATTTTGGTTATAATATTTTTATGGAAATAGGATCTTGAATATAAATTTGAGCAATATATGTATTTAGTAACTCCGAACACATATAGATACCAACAGAGACACATTTGGAACAAGTGGTTGAGAATCTTATTATATGTCTATTATAAATGAAAACATGAGTTTTATAGCCTTACCCATGATAGTGAGTTGGAAATAATATATTTAGTCACACACTTAGCTATTTTTCATTAGTGATTGACAATTAAAATTTTGAGGACACAATTTATTTAAGGGGGAGAGTATAACTCCTAAAATATTTTAGTATATATTTTTCTTTATTTGAAAATTATTTTGAATAGTCTATTTCAAACTCCACAACAAACTAAAACAAAAAATGTTACAAATTATTGAGATAGAATATTACAATACAAGATAAACAATAATACACTATGAGAATCCACTATGAAAAAAAAAATATAATGTTTAATTAATTTTTTTATTATAAATCTATATATTTGTGTGTGTGTGTGTCTTAAATTTTTTTAAAGAATGCTTTGATTTAGATAAATATTTAAATAACAATGTGTTGATAAAATATATATAATATTTATTTAACAATTAAGTAGTATTAAATAATTAGGAATAATGTTATTTAGTGATAAAATGTTTTATCTCAATGAATTATAACTTTTCTATGTCTTATGTATTTTTAAACCAATTGATCACTAATAAAATGGTTTTCAATAATTATATAAGAATTTTTAATAAGTTTTTTTTACATTTACATGATAAAAATAATTTACCAAAGTATTTGTTAATAAGGTAAAATAATTATTTTTCAAAGATTTTTTTATAAATATTGTGTAATTTTTATCAAAATAAATTAAATAGGTATATTTTAAATTATGACTCTGTGATGATTTTTAAGCATATAGAAAACATATTAATTATCATTTAATTATTAATTTATAGGAAATAATAATAAAAACACTTAATGTATAAAAAGTTATTTGTTCTACAAAATAACTTTTCTTTAATTATTATGTTTTAATTTAAATATTAGTTTTAACATATTTATAAATATAATTAGATTAAAATTATTCCAAATTATAATTCATAAATTTGAAATTTGGTAAGAGTATTTTTCATATATTTCTATTTAAAAAAAAATTCCCATCATTATTTTTTAATCGTGGTCAATAAAGGTAAAAATGAGAAACATAATGTGGATAAAATTATACTAAATTTGCATGATAAATTTTTTTATAAATGATATTTGTTAACTTCTATATTCATAACTTCATTTATCACTATCCTACCATCACCCTAATACAATTTCATTCTATCTTTAACCCTCACCTACCATTCCATTTCAAGGAAGTGTCCATGATTTTAACCTATAAAGGGAGTTCAGTTATGCCCAATTCAAACCAAAATAAACCACAAAATTATTCTTTAAACCCTAAATATTTTACCTCTCATATAACCCCTCACATTTTTTTAATCCCTTGGTAAGAAAAAGTTTCCCAAATACCTATTATTTCATGAATTCATTTAATAGAATACTTACATCCTCAATGTGAGTATTATTCAACCCTGGTATTTTATTCATTATCTTTTTCATCCACCCTCCCCAAAAAATGTTATAAAATTATAAATATAATGATATAATTATAATTGGTATACTTAAATTGTATTTTAATATTGTTACAATGGTTATCTATTCCCCTCTCACTCATTCAAAAAATATAAATGCCAATTGTGTGTACAAGCAAACTATTATCTCTAATGATGATATGTTTCATTTTTCATAATTTCATTTCAAGTACGGTTATATGAATATATCTAATGAATTAAAATTATATCAAATATAATTTTTAAGATTATTAAAATATAAATAATTATTTATTTTCTTTTCTTTAATTTTTTTTTGAAAAATGAAAACATCACCCATTTGTACGTGCGGACTGCCGTCTCCATGGATGGCATGTTTCATTTTTCATCACCATATTGGATGGATCATTATAAAAGTATATTTCATTCATATATATGTTATTAAGGTGTAATATATATCACTAATATTATTATTTTATTATTAAATAAAAATAAATTACCATTATAGAGTAACATGTTGAAATTAAAAAATTACCCAGAACATGCTCGTCACTTATTTTATATTCACGAGTCATGACTAAAACACTCAAGGAATGTAATTATAACATTATAAATAATTATTTAAAATATATTAATGTACCTTAAATAATATATTAATTACATAATTAGTATAAAATCATATGTACTAACCTCAAAAATAAAAATCTTGTGAAAACCAATCAAAAGAACTAACATCCGATGAGTAAAATAAACAATAACATACTAGTAAATGTATAATAAATGATTATAATTGAAGACTATAATGGATAATATATATAAATAGGGTTATTAAATTGTTTATTAATATGGTTATTTTTATTATACGACAATTTTAATTACCTTTAAGGAAGTTGAGAGAAAATGTAAGAGTTTTTGTCTTAAATTTCCTTCATTAAGGCTTGTTTTCATATTTCACACCTATTATTATTTTATAGGGTTAATACTTCTAAAGGGATTATATTTTCAATACTAATTACAATTTCATGTATTTTAAGGGTATTCAAATGACCCTTTCATTATAATCTTTTATTTCCTTTAATAATAGAGTGTAGTGGTTTTTTTGAACTATTTTTCCTCCTCTAAGACATATGTTATATTAACCACTAATTTTATTTTATTATTAATGTATATTCTTACCAATTATATATTTATCAAATTATTATAATAAAATTAAATATATCTAAATATCCATCTATGTTTTTCTCATTCGATGGAATTTAATTAAAATGTTACCAGAATTGTCAATGTTTTTTGTTGACTTCACTCCCTTTTATTGAGTTATAACCTTTAATCTTGAAATTATTATTATTATATGTTTTTTTATTAAACACTTAGGTTTTATTATATGTAAATTTATATTTCTTTGTATGTAAAATGATATTTTCATCTGAAAGATTCTTCCTCAGTTAATTCCATCTTGTAAAAGTATGATGTTGTTAAAAATAATTCTCATCATATTAAATTACTCTTTCCCCTAAATATCTATATTTTTTAATTATAATTTTTTTCCTTTCTCATTTTAAAATCCAAATATCTAATATCTCCCATTATATTCTTAAATCCATTTACCTATTCTCAAAATAAATTTTTTTGTTGATTTTTAATGAAGTGAATTTCATTAAATGTATTTTCTAATATCATTAAGGGTTTCCTGTCAGGATGGTAAATTTTATTTTCAAGTCTGCATTTGTTTAGTTAACCATTATTTTTTTTCAAGGATCCATTTCTAGTATTTCATTAATATCGGTATTTTGAAATGTTTTTCGTGTTACCTTCTTGAAAATTATTTTTGAAATGGATTGCAACTTTATCTTCTTAAAATAAGGTTAAAATATGTTTTATAAAGGATTCATTTCATGGTTTTACTTCAATTTTATTGTTTATTTTAAAAATATATATATCCTTTGGAATTAAATTTTATAAATCACCATCCCAATACTTATATGAGTTATTTTTTTGGGTGATTTAATTTTATTATCAACTGGTCTAATTCTTCAATGCATTTTATATGATGCCATTTGTAAATTATTTGAAACTCATTTTCATTCCATAGGTTCATCAGCGAATTATGAATAATTTAATTCATATTGAAAAAATATGTATGTTTTATTGTTATGTGATCGGTGGGGTCTTGTATCACCCTCTAATGCATTGGATAATGTTTTATATCTCATGAGATTATGATGTAATGTCGAACAACAATGGTTTGTTTATATACTTAATTTGTGGAAATCATGGGTTTGTTCACAAATTAAATAATGGGTATCAATGGTTTTATCAAAAAATAATGTACATGAATTATTGGTTTTATCAGAACAAAAAGAATTGAAATCATGGGTTACCTCACATAATTAATTCATAGAAATTATGTGTTTGTTCAAAAAATAAAGTGTGAGTATCAAGGGTTTTCTCACAACATAATGCATGGGAATCTTGGTTTTTCTCACAACATAAGGAATTTATATCATGGGTCTGTTCATAAATTAAATAAAGGGAATCATGCATTTTATTGCATTTTAAATCATCAGAATCATAGGTTTTCTCACAATGTCATGGTTTCTTGTGCTTATGTTTGTGACACACTCCACACTCTTAGCCAAAATTTCTATGATAAGTTATATTCCAAATTTATGTTTCTATAGTTTATGATTATTCTTAGTTTTCCCCATTCCATAGTATATGTTTATGCTTCCATGGTTGTATTTTTACGATCCTATTATCTCATTCTTTGATCTATTAATTACATGGACATTTCAATCAGATTTTCTATCAAATTCCAAAAAATCCATGTTTTGAATTTTAAAAAATCATTCTCATATTTGGAATCTTAAAATTCAAATTTATTGAAAATTTTCCTTTTATTTATGAACAATTTTAATAGTATCCTAGGAAATTCTTTTACTTTAGTAATGAGAAAATTGAGTAATTTAGGTTAAAAATAAAATTATAAGGACTAGAAAATGACCATAACAATTACCAAAATTTTATCACATGACTCAATTTAATTAATAATACATTTATGTTCTATTATATGACCATTTATATCCATTTGGAGGAGTTTATGATATTTATAATATCCTATTTAAAGAGAAGTGAAAGATGTCACATTCATATATTTAATAACTATAACATTTCAAATATGATTTTATTCAGATATTATCATCAACTATAAACAGTAGTTTAAAAAATAAAATATTTATCCACATTTGGAAATTTATTCATAATTTTGAGTGACGAAATAATTACCTTAAATTAGGAAACAACACTTATGTAATAATTATTTAATTAATGGAAAAACCAAATAATTGATATATAAAATATTTAAATAAATAAGATTTTAAAATTCAATGTACTGAATAGTATCATATTTGAAATTAATGATATTTTAAAATAAATAATCTTTTATTAAATGATATAAAATTAAAATAAAATTTAGATCCGGAAAAATTATTTGAATAAGGATTAAAATTTTTTCAATGATATATTAATGGTATGACCAACATTTTATAGTAATAATAATGACCCTTAAGATGTAAAAATCCATGTTGTCATGGTAACTGTTAAAAGGATTAAATAAGGGTTAAATCCAAAAGATAAGGGTAATAATGTGACATAAACAAGTATAAAAAATATTAAATGAGATTATTTATACCTTTAGACATCTTATATTATAAATAAATCATTTTTATTGATTTTTAATTGAAAAATAATTTATATTAAATTATTATTTAGTGAGTTTCAAAAAATTCCCTCACCTCAATTATAAAAGGGAATCTCACACTAAATTGTTGACACCACTATGAGCCTTATTGAACGACCAAACCCTATCCATTTATCTTATAATCATCATTATCTATGTTTTTGAGGTTCTGTTTCTTCAAAAATACCTACCTTAGTGTCTCTAATGCGACATTTAAAGGAAGTTTACTGAAAAAGAGATAATCATCTTTACTAAATCCTTCAAGTATATTTATTCTTCTACAACATGTTTATGCGTTGTTTCCTTTATAAAGAAATAATTATTGTATTATATATATTATGAGATGTTGTTATTATTATGGGAAAAACATATTCCACCTTTTATCCGTCTTATGAAAAAGAAAATCACTGTGTGTGCCTACGTACAACTTACCATCTTCATGATTTGGTGTAATTTGTTTTTCCTCACCACTTTACTTCTATAGGTATAATGATGGATATATATATATGATAATTATTATAGTATATTTATTGTGAAAAAATTAATATACTATCCAATTCTTAACCCTTTCACTATTAAGTGAATGATATCGTCACTCGTGCATACATAGAACCTACCATCTCTACAATGCGATGCGATTCATTTTCAATGTCCATCAATAAATAATTATTATAAAAATATATATAATGAATAAATATTATATCTGTGACATTAATATAATTAAATATATTAAAAAAATCTATCATATGCACAATAATATGGACATACACGACAAAACATGCCTAGGAAAATGAAGCAGTTGACACATGAAATAAGGGAAATGAAAAAATATTATTATCAAAAAGGTGATAAGGTGATATAAGAGGATAATATATAACATAATAAATATGAATATTATTATTTTTT
This sequence comes from Viscum album, assembly GCA_963277665.1. NCBI lineage: Eukaryota > Viridiplantae > Streptophyta > Magnoliopsida > Santalales > Viscaceae > Viscum > Viscum album. Next base: position 1,028,677,644 of record OY728127.1, read on the forward strand.
AAACTAATAAAATTCTTAAAATAATTATAACTGAGTGTAAATTACATTCAACTAAAGGGAAGTGTAAATTAAGGTACTTCGTTTCAATTTTAACTCCATTGAGACATACTTAGTATTGTTTACATTATCATTTTTTTGTGGTGAATCTACTACACCTTTGAGATGAATTTTTATTTGAAATTATATTTATCTTACATAACCATATTATTTATATCATGGATATGTGTATTTCCTAAACCATATACCACTTTTACAAATGGAGTTTATTTTGAATGTTATTTGATTAACTGAGGAAATATTAGTAAATCAGTATCCTATACTCATATAGATATTTAATGATAAGTAATATTGTTCATTAATTAAATCAATTATTTGATATATAAATAATTCTATGTTATTTTATTGATGGGTGTTGTCCGACATTATATATCCCCTTTGATGCATTGAAAGATCTCATGATACAAAACAATTAACCAAATTAAATGGGTTTCTACTTGTAGTTTTAATATGTATTATGGAAGGTCTTGGAGGTAGTTTTATCATGTGCCATATACATGAAATCCAAAAATTAATAATTTCATAATTTCAATATTTATTTAAAAACTATCAATGAGATCTTCATAATGTAAAAATATATAGATTCATTTCATTATCTAGTTATTTATTAAATGGCATGTGTGATTAGTTATTTACCTTTCTATACTGATTATACATTATTTAATATGATTCATTTATTATTGATTCATAATTACATTATATGTAACCCTTATAGAAAATTTGAGCTCAATATTTTATTGGGTTTCTTTCCCCAGGTTATGAAGATGAAATATTTGAATAAATATCAAGGATGAAGATTTATTTCCTTTACTATGTTCTATGTTTAATTACCAATGTAGTAAGGGAACCATGTATGTATCTAGTTATTAAAGACTACTAAATTGATCAGTCATTGGTGATGTGATCCCTTGTAAAAATTCCATTTTCAAAAATAGTTATTGATTCTATGATTTTGGAGTTGGGATTGTTACAGTTGTTATCAGATCATGTTTTTTAGAAACTGTGGGAAATAGAGGTAAAATAAACATATCTAATAATATAATTATAATAATTATTTATAGTAATTGAAAAAATTTACAATAATTGAAATTTTTTTGGCTCAGTACTCATGATAATTGTGAGCTAACTCAGTCTGTACAATTATTTTGTGATGGATAATAATGGAAGGAATGGATCCAATACCCACAAACTACATAGATAATTTCCCACTGAGAAAGCTAATGCAGTTGGTGTTGGAGGTGAGAATATCATTGTTATATTAGGATATATTACTCAGGTTATGATAAATATACCTGATCGAATGAAGAAACATGATGCTCCAAATCATGATTGTAATGACCCGAAAATATCAAGGAAATTTTTTTCTTTAATACTTTTGAATTTTACGAGTCTGCGGTTTCTAACGGCACCGGATTCTGAGGCCCGGCGTGCCCGAAATCAATTTCTGAAGTTTTTTTGCGTACGTTCAGCAAACGTACGTGTGGGTTTTTCTATATTTTGAACCGGTTCTCAGAATTGAAATCCGAGAGCACCGATGAACTCGCAGCACCGATCTTCACTTAAGGGGATATTTACCTGAGTTGTGTTTTCTCAGGAGGAGAAGTTAATTTTTGGGAATTTATATTAAACTAAATAATTTTGTTGTACACAATTTTATTGTTTAAGAGTTGGTTATTTACTACAAGGGGGAGTTAGAGGTGGGTCCCACACCCACAAAACCTCCCATGAGAGGATAATGTGTGGTGGGGATAACACGATCCCCTAACCCTTCAAATCCCCATTAACTCCCCTTCATTTAGTTTTTTCAACTCTCATCCTTTATTGTGAACTCTCCACCTTCTATATTTTGAATTTTAAATGCTTCACATCCTCTTAATTAATGCCAAAAACTAGGATTAATTAAATTTCACATTTAATTAATCTTTGGAATGCATTTGAATCAATTTGAATTTCATGGAAATTCAATTAAAATTGGGGGAACTTTATTTTAATATTTTCTTGGAAAATATTTTGGCGGGGGAGAGTCTGGAGAATTAGAAGAAAAGTGTTCCTCTCTGATGAAGAGCACCGTTCTTCAACGAAGAAAAAATCTGATGAAGATTGTGAGGAATTCCTTAATCCTTTCTTCTTCCTCCGCGTCAAGGGAGAAGACACCGCTGTCTATGACAATGACTTCTAACATTGACGGGACGACACCGTTCTCCACGACGCCGTCTTCCGCGACGCCCGACTACTGCGACACTCATCTTCAACGGCTCGTCGACGAATGAACCTCAATTACGAGGTAGGGGTTTTTTTATAATTTATAAGTGAATAAATTATCTCGTTCATGTTGAATTATATGGAATGTCTTCGGCCAACTGTAATCACCTAACGTGGAGGGTGCGGGCCGAATGAACCCAGCCTGATGACCCTCCATTGATCCTTGTTATTATTCACGATGGAGGCGGTAATGGAAGGGGTAACGGCGATTTAAGACCGCGCATCAGATCGATGCGCCGTCTGTAGAACTGGGATCCTTGTGATGAGGAGGTCCATTTGCGATACTCTATGTGAGTTTTGGATGACTTTGGAAAAGGGAAAGGTTTGGAATGACGGTAATTCCAACCGGGCCCCTAGAACAGAAAAACCAATATCTCTCAGACCGGGCGTCCGATTGACGTGTCGTTTGTCGCGTTGGGTTTCTTTTGACGAGACAAAAATTTGGGATACATTAACTATATAATTCATGATTGTTGATGTATCGACCCCTTGGCTCGAGGAGTGGACCCTCTCCGAATAGAGTGTGATGTGTGTGGGGACCCTAGAGCTGGTTACGACTGCGATGACTACCATTCTGGAATCCTCTGTGGGTTCGAAGATGTCGACAACTATACTGGAATCCTCTATGGGTTCGACAGCGATGACTACTGTACTTGTATCCTAAGTGGCTCTGACAGTTTGACTTATGTACTAGTATCCATAGTGGGTCCGACCGAGTAGCTGGTCTAGTATCCTACGTGGGTCTGATACCTTAGGTGGTCTAGTATCCTACATGGGTCTGATAGCTTAGATGAATCAGTGAAAACATCTGATCATCTCTATCGATATACAAAAGATTTATACCTATGTGAGCTGAGTCTTGAATTTCAATCATTATCATCGATGTGATTGACTTCCTTTCCTATGTGGACTGGGTTGTGCTTGGGCTCGAGATTTGGATCCAAACTGTGATTGATAGCTTAGGTATATGTATAGGCGTATACCTATGTAGAGTTGGTTGATACTTCGTGATTGTATCTTTCTTATATGCTTTATATTTCGTTGATTCTGGGAGACCTTCGGGGGTCTCGGGGTCCCTACTGAGTATCGTATACTCACCCCTGCATGGGATATTCCAGCACTATGTTGTGTTGGATGCAGACGACAGACAACACTAATCGAGGTGGAGGCTTGTGGAGCTGGACGATACCCAGAGGTGGACCACTTGGCGAGATGTACACGGAGTGGATGGCTGGACCCGAGGTGCTGAGGAGGCCATTTGTACCCACCCTTCAGGTGGGATTCTCAGAGGACGACTCAGTGGTTTCTATTTACTTTACTGCAGTTGTACTAGCTTTTTAGTTGTATTGTACTTACTGTTGGGCTTGTATTTCCAGCCCCTTTTCCTTTCAGCACTTAATTTTTTATTCAGTATTACTTATTACTTACTTTTGTTGCATACTCTTTTGTGTTTTCTTACTATTATAAAGTAAATTCCTTCCCTTTTATCATAATTTACGCCTTTGGTGCTAGTCCCCAGCCCCTGGCCTATGGAATGCGGGCTTGGGGTAGTCACCGAACGAGCCCCGATGACAGGTCGTGAAAAATTAGTATCAAAGGATTTTTTTATACCATAGAACATATAATTCTGATCTATCTTACTATGAAGCAATAGTGTTAAGAGTATTTAGTTTGGTTTTCAGTCTAATGAGTCTAGTGTTGGTGTGGCGGACGACGTATCCATACACTAGGACCCTGACCTCGGATTTCTGACGTAGTGCATGAAAACAATGATGGCATGTGTGTTTCCATTGAAAAGTTTTCTTTGTGATTACTTTGTGTCAGCAAACCAGGTATACTGTTTTAACCGTGGCAAACCTATTTTTTTCAGGATGGCACCACGAAGTCAACCAGCTAGGGTTCATAGTTACGTACGAGATGGTAGCCCATCGAGCGACGAGGCCTCGAGGCAGGGACCCATCACCGCAGAGGCACCAGCGGTACCATTACCCACTGGGCCACCGATACCCCCAGTCCCAACAGTAGAGAGAGCACACCACCTGAGTGCGTTGCACGAGTTCCAATGCCAGAGGCTACCCAGGTTCAACGGAGAGATGGACCCATAGGCAGGTGAGGACTGGATGAAGGCTGTTGTCAGAGTTCTCAGACTGGTAAGGACACCAGCCGATCTTATAGTGATCCTTGCCGTGAGTCTCCTGCACACATCAATAAGTAGATGGTGGAGAATGATGCTCCAGGTGCATGACGATGCATCTTTAATTTGGACAGACTTCGAGATTCTCTTCCACTCGGAGTTTGTTCCAGCAACCCTTTATGGGGTACAGATTCAGGAGTTACTTCATCTACTGCAGGGCAGCACGGCAGTAGCTCAGTACTCAATGAGGTTCACTGACCTCTCACGCTACTCCATGAATAAGGTACGAGACCCATTCTTCAGAGCATAGACCTTTGAGTAGGGACTCAGACATGAGATCAGGGATTCGATGATCTCCCTCAGTATTCCGATGCAGGCGGGAGTACTAGAGAGAGCCCTTATTATGGAGATCTATCTTGCTAAGCCGACACCAGTAGAGAGACCCACTGTAGGGCGACACGTAGAAGAGTCTTCTAAAGCTGGCAGTAGACAGTTGATGCAGAGGTCCAATGGTACCAGGCCATCAGGTGGGCGTCCTCAGGATACAGGTTCAGTTGTGCGGGGCACACGAAACCAAGCCAGCTATACGAGGAGCAGGCAGTGCTATGCATGTGGCGGGCAGGGTCACATGGCTCATGACTGTCCGACCCGCCATGCAGATGAGGCATAGGAGCTGGCCGAGCAGCGGGTGGTGGACGACATTTTGAGGCTCCACCACCGCCACCACCAGGAGGACCACCCCAACCACAGGGAGCAGGAAGACAGGGGCATGCTCAGCTTTAGGCAGTCGAGACCTATGACCACGGCGCACCTGATATGATTCAAGGTACTATCTGTGTCTATTCCTCCATTTCTACAGTACTTATAGACATAGGTGTGAGTCATTCATATATTGCAGCTTCCCTTGTTCAGAGCTCTGAGATTCTGACAGAGACGTTGGCTCAATCCTTACGGCTAGAGACTTCTACGGGAGCAGACACGACGATTACGCACTTGTGACGATAGTGTGAGATTACTCTAGGCGGAGAGAGCTTCGGCTGGGATCTTCTTGTAGTGGCATTGAGGCCTTACGACATCATCTTGGGTATGGACTAGTTTTCTACAGTCGACGCTTAGATCGACTGGATTAGGCGCAAAGTGCGGTGTGTCCGCACGGATAGGACCAGGTTCACCTTCACCGGCAAGAAGGGGGACTTTTAAGTGTAGGATGGACTTATGTAGTGGAGTGGGAAGCCGATCACACATCAGTTGGATAGTCTCATCCTCAGAGCGGTTGATGTGTGGATACCAAGTTCTCCTGTTGTGGTGGATCAGTATGCAGACGTTTTTCCTGAAGACGTTCCAGGACTACCTCCTCGAAGATAGGTAGACTTCTAAATTTAAATGTACCCCAGGACATCACCGATATCTACTCCAGCATATCGGATGGCTCCCGCTGTGCTTCGTGAGCTTTGGGTATAGCTGGAGGACTTGCAAGGGAAATGATTCATCTGACCCAATGTTTCACCTAGGGCTTCTCTGATTTTGTTCGCCAAGAAGGAAAATGAGAGCTTGCGACTATGTGTTGACTACCGTCGCCTGAATCAGGTGACCGTGAAGAACAAGTACTCACTCTCGAGGATTGAAGACCTCTTTGATCAGCTCAAGGGAGCACGATGGTTCTCGAACATAGACCTCACGTCATGCTGTCACCAACTTAGAGTTCGAGACCAGGATGTGCAGAAGACGACCGTTAGGTGTCGATATGGCCACAACGAGTTCTTGGTTATGCCCTCCAACGTAAACAATGCTCCAGCGGTGTTCATGAGTCTCATGAATAAGATAGTCCAGCCTTACCTCGATTGATTTTTCTTAGTCTTCATTGATGACATACTGATTTACTCGACTCTTGAGGAGGACAACGCCTACCACTTGCGGGTTTTACTGGATACACTCTGAGAGCACCATCATTAAGGTAAATTCTCGAAGTACCATTTTTGGATTTGAGAGGTTAATTTCTTGGGAAACTTCATCTCAGAGGCTGGAGTTATAGTGGATCCAATAAAGATCAAGGAAGTACTTGCTTGGGAGCCATCCAAGAGCATGACAGAGGTGCAGAGTTTCCTGGGTCTAGCTGGGTACTATTAGAGATTTGTTCCAAACTTCTCGAGAGTTTCAGCACCGCGTTTAACTTTGACGAAGAAGGGGAAACCCTTCATGTTGTTAGATAGATTCCAACAGAGCTTTCAAGAGCTGAGACAAAGATTGACCACTGCGCCCATCATGAGGCTACCAGAGGAGGGTGTGGGGTACATAGTTTACTGTGACACATCAGGGACCAAAATTAGGTGTGTCCTGATGCAGGAGTGAGAAATGATCGCTTATGTTTTGTGATAGTTGAGAAAACATGAGAGGAGCTACGATACCCATGACCTGGAGTTAGCAGCAGTGGTCTTCACCTTGAAGATGTGGCAGCACTATCTGATGTGTGAGTGCTTTAAAGTCAGCTCTGACCACCAGAGTCTTAGGACATATTCTCACAGAAGGACCTTAACCTAAGACAGTGGTGATGGCTTGAGTTACTCCCGGACTATGACTTTGAGATAGTCTATACTCCTGAGAAGGGGAACATTGTAGATCATGCTCTCAGCCGGAGATCGGGAATTCAGCTGCTAGGTGAGGTGACTGAGAAGCTAGTCGCGTTGCAGATATCCTTTGAGGATATAGATGAAGCATTGTTACTTATGTCTCTCATAGTCACTCCTCCACTTCTTCAGCGAGTTAGGGAGGCCCAACATGGGTAAATTGACTATGAGACGCGATGTGCTTAGATATGCACAGGGTAGGTGCTTGATAGATTTTATTAAGGAGGCTAGCAGGTCATCCTCTTTAGGGGACGTACTATGGTACCAGTTGCACTATAGGAGGAAGTTCTGAGAGAGTTTCACACTTCCCCTATAGCGGTACATCCAGGAGTGGCGAAGATGTATCAGGACCTTAGACGACAACACTGATGGCCTTGTATGAAGAAGGTTGTAGTAGATTTTGTATCACAATGCCTCACTATTCAGTAAGTGAAGGCAGAGCACCAGGTACTAGCAGGCTTGGTACAACCCATAGAGGTTCCGGAGTGGAAGTGGGATGAGATATACATGGATTTCGTGATAGGGCTTCCACATACATTCAGAGGGAATGACTCTATTTGGGTGATCGTAGACCGACTCACCATGTCGGCCCACTTCCTACCGATCAGAGAGCAGGGCTCAGTAGACATATTTGGACTCGTCTAGGTTCAGGAGATCATACAGTCGCATGGTGTTCCATCGAATATCATCTTCGATCAAGATACTCATTTCACTTACCATCTTTGGAAGGGGTTAGAGGAGGATTTGGGGACGCAGCTATGTCTGAGCACCGCCTTCCATCCACAGACGGACGGTCAGACTGAGAGGACCATTCAAACTCTCGAGGACATGCTCCGTGCATGTGTTCTCAACTTTGGTCTCAAATGGGAGGATCACTTACCCTTGGAGGAGTTTGCATACAATAACAATTACCACTCCACCATTGGGATGACACCATACGAAGAACTGCATGAACGACCATGCAGATCACCTCTATGCTGGACTAACCCTAGGGAGTCAACACATGTAGGACCAGAGATGGTTCAAGCTATGATGGAGATGGTGCAGATCATCCAGGAGAGGATGAAGACTGCACATAGTAGACATAATTCCTATGATGATAGGAGACAGAGACCACTGGAGTTCAAGGATGGCGACCACGTTTTCTTATGGGTCTCACCTTGATGAGGTGTATGGAGATTTGGCCAGGGAAAAAAGTTATCTCCACATTTTATCAGACCTTTCCAGGTCCTCAGTAGAGTAGGAGAGGCGGATTACCGCCTGGCCCTGCCACCTTAGTTGCACTAGGTGCATGACGTCTTCCACTTATCTCAGCTAGGGAGATACGTGCACAACCCACCCCACAACATCGATCATGGGGAGCTGGACATAGATGACGAGGAAATATTCACAGAGGTTCCAGTGGAGATCGAGGATCGACAGGAGAAGTTCCTACATGGACGGTCGATTCCTCTGGTGTGCATTCGCTTGCAGCATAAGAACCTCCAGGAGAGCACATTGGAGCAGGAGGCTCAGATGTGTGCTCAGTACCCCCACTTGTTTCCTTTGTGTGTGTTGTAGCTTTACGGGGATGTAAATCCCTAAGGTGGGGGTAATTTAAAGACCCGTAAATTTCAAAGAATTTTTTTTCTAAAATAATTTGGAATTTTAGGAGTCGGCGGATTCTGACGGCACCTGATTCCGAGTCTTGGTGTGCCCGGAATCAATTTCTGATATCTTGTTTGGGTACGTTCAGTAAATCTACGTGAGAGTTTTTCTATATTTTGAAACAGTGCTCAGAATTGAAATCTGAGAGCACCAATGAACTCACAGCATCAGTATTTGCTTAAGGGGACCTTTACTACAGTTGCGTTTGCTCAGGAGGAGAAGTTAATTTTTGGGGATTTATATTAAACTAAATAAAATTGTTTTACACAATTTTATTGTTTAAGAGTTGGTTATTTCATACAAGGGGGAGTTAGAGGTGGGGCCCACACCCACATAACCTTCCATGAGAGGATAATGTGTGGTAGGGCCCACACGAGCCCCTAACCCTTCAACTCCCCATTAACTGCCCTTCATTTAATTTGAAAACTCCCCTCCTTTATTGTGAACTCTCCACCATCTCTCTTTTGAATTTTAAACTCTTCACCTCCTCATAATTAATTCCAACAACTAGGATTAATTAAATGCCACAATTAATTAATATTTGAAATGAATTTGAATCAATTTGAATTTCATGGAAATTCTATTAAAATTGGGGGAACTTTATTATAATATTTTCTTGGAAAATATTTTTGTGGGGGAGACTCTGGGGAATTAGAAGAAAGGTGTTTCTCTCGGATGAAGAACTCTGTTCTTCAACGAAGAACAACTCCCATGAAGATCGTCAGGAACTCCTTCATCCTTTCTTCTTCCTTCACGTCAAGGGAGAAGACACCGCATGCATGAAACGCTATCTACGACAACGACATCCAATGTTGATGGGACGACACCATTCTCCGTGACGCCGTATTCCGCGATGCCCGACTACCGCGACACTCGTCTTCTGCGGCTTGTCGACGAAGGAACCTCAATTACAAGGTAGGGGTTTTGTATAATTTATAAGTGAATACATTATCACGTTCATATTGAATTCTCTGGAATGTCTTTGGCCAACTGCTATAACCTAATGTGGAGGGTGCGGGCCGAATGAACACGGCCCGACAACCCTCCATTGATCATTGTTGTTATTCGGGATGGAGGTGGTAGTGGAAGGGGTGGAGACGATCGAAGGCGGTGGTGGAAACGGAAGGCATGCAATGATCTGTTTGAGGACTGCGAAACTGGATGCCGTGCAGAGAGGGGAAGACCGCAGCCCGCAACTGGGCTGCTTGGCCGAAGAAGAACCGGTCGGCCGTAGCCGGCCTGACAGGAGGACTGCAGCCCCCTTCCATGGGCCACTTAGGCCGACAACCCGGAAGGCAGGCAGTCGACTGGGCTAGGAAGGCCCCACGAGGCCCTCCTAGCACCGAGCTGGGGAAACAGTGGCCCGCCCGTGTGGGCTGCTCGCACCGGGAAGACTGGACAAATAGCAGGGGCGGTTCCGGCTTGGGAAACCGGGGGGACGCCCCCCTCCCCCCCGCATCGCTCGGCCGGCCGGGCCAAGCCCTGGCTGGCTGTTGGCCAGCCCGCACCCCGTCGGGCCAAGCCGTGCCCCCCTGGCCTGGCCTGGCTGTGCTCCACTGGGCCAAACCGACCCCTACTGGGTCGGACCTGCCGAACCACATCGAGCCGACCCGCCAGCCTACTCAACTTGACGGGATGAGATCGCTTTACATAAATGAGAATAATGTTAAGACCGAGTGTCCGATCGACACGCCATCTATGGCACTGAGATCCTCGTGACGAGATGGTCTTTTTGCGATACTCTAAGTGATTTTTTGATGACTTTGACAAGCGTAATTCCAACCGGGCCCCTGGAACGGAAAAGCCAATATCTCTCAGACCGGTCGTCCAATTAACGCGTCGTCTGTCGCGTTGGGTTCCTTTTGAGGTGACAGAACTTCGAGATAAATCAACTATGGAATTCATGATAGTTTATGTAGAGAAAACTTTTCTTGATGAGCAGACCCTCCCGGAATTGAGCGTGCTGTGTGCGGGAACCCTAGAGCTGGCTATGACTGCGACGACTACCATACTGGAATACTCCGTGGGTTCGACGACGACGACAACTATACTGGAATCCTCCATGGGTTCGACAACGATAACTACTGTACTTTTATCCTAGGTGGTCCGAAATCTTGACTTCTGTACTAGTATCCTGAGTGGGTCCAACTAAGTAGCTGGTCTAGTATCCTACGTTGGTCCGAAAGCTTTTCCGGTCTAGAATCCTACGTGGGTCTGACAGCTTAGATTAATCAGTGACTACATTTTATCATCTATATTTCTATACAAAAGATGTATACCTGTGGGAGCTCAGTCTTGACATTAAATCATTATCATTGATGTGATTGACTTGATTTCCTGTGTGGACTGGGTTGTGATTGGGCCCGCGAGTTGGAGCGGAATTGTGATTGATAACATAGGTATATGTATGGGCATATACCTAAGTAGAGTTGGTTGATAAATCGTGATTGTATCTTTCTTCTGTGGTTTATCTTTCGTGGATTATGGGAGACCATCAGTGGTCTTGGGATCCCTAATGAGTATCGTATACTCACCCATGCATGATCTATGCCCGCACTACGTTGTGTTGGATGCACACGATGTACAACACTGATCGAGGTGGAGTCTTGTGGAGCTGGACGGTACACGGAGGTGGACCACTTGGCGAGACATACACGAATCAGACGGCCAGACCCGAGGTGCTGAGGAAGCCATATGTACCCACCCTTTAGTGGGATTCCGAGAGGATGACCTAGTGGTTTCTGTATAGTTTACTACAGTTGTACGGTACTTACTGTTGGGCTTGTATTTCTTGCCCCTTTTCCTTTCATCACTTTCTTTTGTATTCAGTATTACTTAGTGCTTACTTCTGTTGCGTACTTTGTTGTGTTTTCTTACTATTACAAAGGAAATGCCTTCCCTTTTATCAAGATTTACACCTTTGGTGATAGTCACCAGCCCCTGGCCTATGGAAGGCGTGCTTGGGGTAGTCACGACATGGTCCTCGAGGACAGGTCGTGACAATGATACACCTATGTTGGATCATATCAGGATAAAAATACACCATATTTTAGTGGGAAAACTAATCCAATGATAAATGAAAAATGGACTGAGTCCCTGGAAAAGATGTTTCTAGCATTGGGATGTGATGAAAGAGAAAAGGTATTTCTATAATTATATTTAATCAAAGGTGATTCTGATCAATGGTGGTTGTTGATCTAGAATACGAGGTAGGAAGATGAAATAGAGCTCATGAAATGTATAATTTTTAACAAAAAATTATTTTTAAAATAATTCCCATAGGAGAAATGAAATGAAACATAGATATAATTACTTAGCATAAATAAAAATGAAGAAGATAATGTTGTAGAGATTGAGGCTCCCATCACAAGACTAGCCATGTATGATACATATTACATACCAAATTTAGGAAGTAAGATTGATCTTTTCTTTGATGGTCTTAACTGAAGTCTCTGGAGGGTTTATACTTCTTAAAAATTTTCATCATATGATTAAATATTATTATGTACTATCAAATTGTATAAACAATTTTCTTGATCATATGTGTTCAAGGTAAATAAATAGAATAAGAGGTCATTTGATAACCATGAAAAAGATAACATCTCAAAGAGGAATTTGGGAATAAAGAAATTCCAGTTATTTAAAAATTGTGGAAATATTCATCTTTGGAAATGGATTAAAGGAATTTGAGTTTGTTATAAATATAGGGATAATGGTTATATGGAAAATTAATGCGAGGGGAAGGAAAAAATCAACGATGTTCAATGATTAAAAATTAAATAATGGGATATTATTTAAATCAATGTCAAACATTTCTAGGGAATCTACCATAGTAGAGTCCAAGGGGAGATGACCAGGTTATGCAATCACTACAATTGAAGTATAAGTACCTAATAAAGTGGTGGCAGGTACATTAATCATATATTTAATTTTAGAAAATAATTTATTTGGTTATGGATCATTTCACTCTTTCATATGTACCCATTTTTACAATAAAATGAGACATATCACTTTTGATTTAATTATGGAGTTATTAGTTAAAACTTATAAGGTAAATATAATTTCAAAAAAGATGTTTCAAGTAGTCCCCATTAGGACACATAAACATGATTTATTTATTGAACTTATCATTATACCTATGGTTGGATTTGATATAATTCTAGGTATTGTATAGATTTTAAAATATGATGTGAAAATATATTATAAGAAGAAGAAAATTACAATTTATGTGCAAGATTTATAATTACATATCTTTATACTATAAACATCAGAACCTGAATTCTATCGAGATCCACCTGATTAGTTTTAATAAATGAAATTAATTAGTAGGAATAAAAAAGACACATAGGGATTAATAAGGTAATATTAAAATTGAGGATGTACCAATTGTATAGGAATAAATTGATTTATTTTCTAATGAATTTCTTAGACACCCCAAGAGTGTGAAATTATGTTTTCCATGGATTTAATACATAATGAAAAACTAATATCAAAGAATCCATATAGAATGGTCACTACTGAATTAGTGGAATTGATGAAACAACTAGAAGAGTTCAGTAATAATGGATTTATTAACCTTGGTGTTTCTCCATGGGGAACCCATATTCCCTTTGATAAGAAGAAATATTGATCCATGAGGCTATGCATTGGTTATAGAGAAATTAATGCTATTACGATAAAGAACAAGTATATCAAACCTCATATTGATGAATTATTTGATTAAATTCATGGGGATAAGTAATTTTTATAGATAGACCTTCGTTCTTAGTATCATCAATTTTGATTAAATAAAGAAGACATTCTGAATAAAATTTTTCAGATGATATGTGAACATTACGAGTTTACTATAATGCTATTTTGATTGACTAATGGTTCCTTAGTTTTTATGGATCTAATAAAACACATATTAAAGGAATATATTGAATATTATTTTTTTGGTATTTAGTGATTATATTCTAGAGAATTATAACACCTATTAACAGAATAAGAATGACTTGTGGATTATTCTAGAAACTCTCAATAGGAATGATTTATATGGAAAATTTAGAAATTATGTGTCAGGTTACGGATTTTTTCAACAAGTGATGGCTGAGACACAAAATCATAGAGGAGTCATGAAACCACTACATATTACTATGTGTAACTTGGATGAAATTAATATGGACTATGTCATTGGATTACAAAAGACCCACTATAAACAATGATGCGATATAGGTTATTGTTAATCGCATTACCAAATCATCACATTTTATTGGTATAGGAGAAGATTTAACATTTGAGAACCTAGAAAGACTCTATATTATTGATGTTTTATGAATTCATGGTGAACCAATTATGATTTCGTCAGATCAAGATCCCTGTTTTACATTAAAATTATGTAAGATTCTTTAAAAGTCTTTGGATAATGAGATTCAATTGAGTACGACTTATCACCCTCAAACCGAATGAAATTCTAAAAAGACTATTCAAACCTTGAAAAAAGTGTTGAGATCATTATAAAATGAATTTAAAACCACGTGGGATTAATTTTTAACTATGTTAGAGTTTTCACATAATAATATTTTCCATTAAAGTCTTAAAATGGTACATTATAAAGAATTATATGGAAACTATTGTCATACTCAAATTTTTTGGGGAGAAGTTGTTCAAGGGAATCTTATAAAACCATAACATATTAAATATAGAATGGAAAATGTAAATATAATTTAGGATCATATTAATGTTGATCAATGTTGGAAAAAGATTTATGATAACAACTGATGAAAGCATTTTTGGTTTCAAGTGGGAGATCATGATTTTCTGAAAGTATCTCCACGAAAAGATGTCATAAGGTTCAATAGGAAAGGAAAATTTGTCCCTAGGTACATCAGACCATTAGAAATTCTAGAAATAACTAGATCAATAGTTTTCCAATTAGAAATTCCATGAAGTCTCTCCATAGTACATGATGTGTTCTATATATCATTTTTAAGGAAGTACATGCGAGACCCAACACATGTACTCTACTATTATGAAATAGAACATGAACATGATATGTCATACTATGAAGAGTCTATCTATATTATTGATAGTAGAGAGAACGTTTTTAGTAATTAGAATACTATATTGGTAAAGGTTACTTGGAGAAACCATAAAATTGACGAAGCAACATGGAAAAATGAGGTTGTTATGAAGAAGAACCACCCTCATCTATTTAGAAGTTAATATTCAAGAAAATTTCGAGGATGAAAGTTTTTAAAGGAGGGAGGAATATAAAACCACCTGAGTTTATAGTATGTATCTTCTTAAATAAAATTAATTTCATTTAAATCTTATATTGAACAAAACACTAATCATAAACGAACCACGATATAATATTAAATATTATTATTTTAACATGATCATTATAAACTAGACATTAAGTTGGTGGGTTTGAATATGAATAATGATATCATTAAAAATATATGTAGGTAATATTCTATATAAATTAATTTATGCTTATGAAATAAACCTACATTTTTTAGTAGGATTTTAATTCTTCAAATATACGTTTTCTTCAAAAAGTGTTTTTATGAGAAAATAAAAATCCTTAATTTTTGAAAGATTTGTAAAATTTATTTTATAAAATGATCATTAATTTTGAAAACGTAATATTAGAATTATCTTATGGTGATTTATTTGGAATTTTAAAAAATGATTTATTTTTCAGTTAATAGGAAAAATTACCACATTGTATAAAACTATTAATTTATTTAAAAGTACCATTATGATTGGAATTTGAATTAAATATAACATAATTATTATTTATAGTATAACTAATTTCATTTTAAAAATACTTATACATTATTTTGGTATATGTTTATTTGTGGGCTTGACAATGCATTTTTCAATAATAACGCTTATCATTACATTATGCGATATTAAATTCAAATTAAATTCAAAAAATTATATATTTTGAAATTAAAAATGAATTCTATATTTTTAATCTAAAGGTTCAAATTTATTAAATATGTTTCTTTTATTTTTGATCAATATGAATAGTAAACATAATATTTTTTGTTACCACTGTAAATAGAAAATTATGTAATTTTGGCAAAAAATAAAATTTTAAGGACTAGAAAATGACCATAAAACATGAAGAAATTTTAATTTTTTATTAAACTTCACCCATAATAAATGTAGTTTTGGTTATATGAAAATTTATGGCCATTTTAATGAGGTTATGATATTTATAATATTTTATTTAAAGAAAAGTCAATGATGTCACATTAATATGTTTAACAAGAACAACATTTTTAATATGGTTTTGTTAAGAAGTTATTATAGAACCTAAATAGTATTTTTAAATATAAATTATTTATATACCTCATGTTAATTTATTTATAATTTCTAGTGATAAAATAATTACCTTAAATACTGACACAATGCTTATGCGGTAATTCTTCAATTAGTCGAAAAATAAAATAAATTATATTAAAAATATTAAAATAAATATAAATTGAGATATTGTTTGTTATAAAATAATTTATAGATTAAATTTATATTTTCAGGATATATTAAAATATTTTTTTGAATCTATCTTATAGTTTTTATATTTTAAAAAATCAATGTAATGAATAGTGTCAAAATTGTCAATAATGATATTTTGAAATAAATAATATTTTTTAAATGATATAAAATTAATAAAAATATTATATTCATAAAAATGATTTAAATAAGGTTTAAATTTTCATAAATTATATATTTTTTTTATTCTTACATTTTATGGAAACAATATTGATCCTTAAGTGGCAAATATCTTTATTGTCACAGTAATAGTTAATGGGATTAAATAACTGCTGAAAATAAATGATAAGTGTAATAATTTCACCTAAACATTAACATTGAAATTTTAATATATGGGTAACACATGGTCATAAAAAATATCATATGGTATGATATATATAATTATATTTATTTAATAAATTTATAATAAAAACATACTTATTATATATTAGGTTTTAATGTCTATGATGGATGTTTAAAATTTAGGTATTAGATTTCTAGTCTCTCTTTTATTTTTGAGATACATAAAAACATTCACCACTCATTTAATTTTTGTGGTGTATATAAAACCACTTTAAAGTATTACATAATTAATTTCCATATTTTAATAATATATACTTCTTATTTTTGTGTTATGATTTATTGGGGCATACGATTCGAAATATTACTAAAGCAGTAAGGGATTTCCGTCTCACTTTTTATTTTCTGTGATACACATGCCATATTCACCAAATTTTTATTTTATATGGTTTACATACTAAAAATGAAGGTATTTTATCATTATAATATTGAAAATTATTGTTATTTACATATACGTTTGTGTATTTATCTTTCATGTGGTTTATAATTCAAAATTTACCAAAGCGATAAGGGACTTTTATCTCAATCTTCCTTTATTGAGACATATGTTATGTTATGAACCTATCTTATTTTATGAGGAGTATATAAAGAAACTTTGAAATGTGATATCAAGAATTTATTTATTCTCAAGAAATTACAATTTTCATTTTAATTTATTATTTCACGGGGCTTATGATTCAAATTTACCAAAGTGGTGAATGTTTTATATTATAATCTTAAAATTTGTCTCGATTTCTTGTTATTATTCTTCTAATTAAGAAATATTATGGTCTATCTATAAATAAAATACTATATTTTCCTATACTCTAGTAATTTCATGAAAATATATATTTTCCATTTCATTCATTTCATTATGTAATCAATAGTTTAGAATAATGTTTTTAAGATAAATTGCCTTTAATTTTTTCTTTGATTAAATAAAATTTATCTTCCAAAACCATGTTTTATAAAAAAACCAAAAAAGGATTATAACATTATCTAAATGATTTGTTAATACCATTTTTACATTGTTTTAATTTTTCAAAATATTTTAAATGTATTCTTCTTATCACATTCCAGACATGGTTTGTTTGGATTTAACTAAAAATTTGGATGGAATCTTTATTTTGACTTGTACAACATGAACAAAATTATGTTATATCATGACCAATAATCGATTTTATTATTAAATTATTATCATCTATCTTCAATTTAAAATTAATGTATTTTGACAATGTTTTATATATTAAAAAGTGTTTTCAAGTGAAATGGATATTTTCCTCATTTTTTTGAAAATATATTTAAAGATTATATTTAAAGAAATGGTTTTTTAAATTTTTTTTGTGTTTTTTAAAAATTTAAATATAAAGGATATTTTCCTTTTTCTAAAATTCTCTTTAAATATTATTTTTAGGGAAAATTATTTTGGAAATGTTTTAAATTTTAAAAATTGTTTTTCAATGAATAATAGATATTTTACTTAAGAATGTTTCAAAATGTTTTTTAGAGATAAAAATATAATTTTTCACAGATATTTTAAAATAAAATAATTTCCAAAATATTTTATGAATTTTCAGTTTTAAATTGTTATTTTTAAACACAATTTATTTTCATTAAGAAATGTTGCATGTGTCTTTTAAAAGATATTTTTCATATAATATGAAATCCATTTATGTTAAATATGAATTATTTTGGATAGAATCTAGGGATACAATTCTAAATCTTTCTAAGAATGTTTTAGGTTTATGATGGTATGTTATTTATAAAACCTAATTCTCTTCCATGGGTAATAACATGAGGAAATATTTATGAAACCCTTCTTCTTTTCATGGGTTATTCTATGAGGAAATGACAAAATTATTGTGAATCCTATCTATTTTTCACACATTATGATTTGATGAAATGCTTATGAAACCCATTTAATTTCATGGGTTATGATATGATGAATTTTGTATGATCTTATGGCACACATATATATGATTTTCAATATGTGATGACTGGGACCTATATCTCCCTATAATGAATTGTGTAATGATTAATGTCATATGATATTAAAGCATAAATAAGAGACTCTCCCAATCCTAAAATATGGTACACATGTGGTGATTTCAATCCCAAAAGTGGGTAAATGGGAGGTAATCCCAAGCCCGAGATAGGTAAATAGTTTTCAATCCCAAGCCTAACATTTTATGAATGTTTAAAAGATATCCTTAACATAAGGTTTTCTATTCTTATGTGTATGTCACAATTCAATATCTTATGTAAATTTTTCAATATCATAGGTCATGTTCATTGATTTCTTTATGTTTTATGTCTTTTAATATGCAATAATTATGTCGTAACTAAAGATAATGATCTTCGATATAAAACGTATGGTTTTCACATGTTGTACTCAGGTTCTGATACCCTTATGTTTATGTTATGCTTATGTATCTCTCCTATTTAGCCTTAATGAGAATTTGAGCTCACCCTTTTTTATGTTTCCTTTCCCCAAGTTATGATGTAATTTATTATGTATGATATGTCTAATAAGGGTAAAATTTATGAAGAATATCATGGAAGATAACACATCTCACTTATGTACTAGTTTTTTATGTTTCCAAGTTTCTAAATGAACTATAACATTACAATCCTCAAGCATGTGTGTAATTTAATGAATATTCTTCTAAAAAGTTGTGATATCTATGTATGAAAATCCTAGATATCTATAATTGGTATCATAGGAAAGGTTTAATTAACATTTGGAATTTAGAATGAGAAAACATTAGTGAGATCCCTAGGGGATATTTATAAGGATATGTATTTGGATGTATCTAAGGATAAGTCTAAGGATGATTTATAATTTCAGATAACATCCTGGATTTTTTTTAAGGAAATGGAAATTGGTTTCTAAACATTTACTTTCATACCTAGATATTGAAAAGGGATGTAGATCTTTTTCAGAGATACCTATGGGTAATAAATACTAAAAGGGAGCATTGAGCTGGACTTGATTGTCACCTAATGCATGATAAAGGGCCTTTCTAGACACTTGGCTTGACACTCCCCAGTGATACGGCTTTTAAATTCAAAATAAAATTATGAACCATCATGAAGGGTTTAAATAGATGATGAATATTAACAAACATTGGTAAACCTGATGAATTATAAATAAAAAATATGGTCTCATTATTTAGACATCCTATATGTTATTTTTTTTTAATTATGGGGTTTCTCACTATGATTATTTTTACTCTCACTATGATTTTTGGTTTTAGTCAATTGAAGGAACCAGAAGGAACTTGATAAATAATGAATGTGATAGACAATTTGTTTATGGGAAACAATGTGATGAAAACTAGAGTTAAGTATATTATTATTATTCATAATCATATATCATGATATATAATTAATGAATTTCTCCTTAACTAACTCTTCGAGTCTCTAAAAATGTTTGGGATAGAGTTTTTTGAGAGTTTAGATGGTGGAGACCAAAGATAAGAGAAGATTGAATTTCATATATGTCGAGAATGTGGGATGAAGAATGCATGTCAATGTCCTAGAGGAATGGGAAGAGGTTTTGAGTGTAAAAAGGACACAAATAAAGTAATTGTAGTGGAAAATTGAAAATTTTTGTTATCAAAATGTATGGGAATAATGGTCTACCTATGATTTCTTAGATGGATGAATGTTTCAAATGTGGAAAATATGGGTATTAAAAAATTAATATCCAAATAAGAATGATCATGAAGAGAATAAGAAAGTTGGTGCGAGTAATGCTTATTATGATGATAACGAGGAGACAAAAAATGACTTTGAAATGTATGGGATCTTCTAATAGTATTGCTTACATTAAGCGTTAGAGGCATGATTAAATAGAGGTATTTGAATGTGAATACATGATTCATATTTCATATTTTTGGAAAGAGTTATTAAGGAATAAGGATGTGAAGCCTAGTAAATATTTTTAGAATGAAGTGGGATGATTGTAGAATTTATTTATTGGAATTCATGAATTATGTTATATGAATCATGAAATATATAGGGATTGTTTAGTATATTTTTTTCATTAATAATTTTAAAAATATGATGAATGGTACTGATAGCCTAAAAAATTTATTTAATGTAAAGGTGATATTTTGATTAAGGTAAGATAACCATTATTATGTTCCTAATGTTTTTAAAATAGTGTTTAGTCTGAATAAAGAGTCTTCTGACATGAATAATGTGAATTGGATAATATGAATGACCTTAGGGATGGTTGACAATTTTTGGACAATGTGGTTTATGATATCATTGATGGAGTTTAGAACATTATTATATCTATGTGACATATTAAATAATATATAGTTATATCCATGGAATGAATAAGTATGTATGTTTTCATTAAGGTTTTATTTTAATTTTATTTATTACCATGAGTAATGAAAATATATAACTAAGGTATTCAGATATTTGGTTTTTGAAAACAAAAAGACACTTTGAGATAGTTGGGGGATTCAATTTTATATTATTTTGATAAATTTAGTGAAATTATTTATAAATTATATATTTTTTATGGGTTATAAGGTTAACCATTTCTGTAATGGGTTATGTTGAATTTTGGATGAGGATTTAGAGATTAATATATTATTTCACCATATGAATATTTACGCATAACATGTGATAAGCATTTGGTTTTCGATAATAACTAGAGATAAAAGTATTGACCTATCATTCTTCAATGGATCTTATTTAGTGTTGAAGACATGAAAAATTCATCCCTCATAGTAATAGATGATGTGGATATTGATCAAGGTATAACCAAATGATGAGATTGTTCTTATGGAATGGAATTAAATCTAGAATGTATATATTCACATGAAAATTACAGAACATTAGGAAAATGATCTTGAAATATTTTTTTCTCCTATTATCCTAATTTTTTATTATATTAATGAATTTTTTTTAAAAAACATTGGTTCATGACTTTTAGTCATTAAATTTTTTCTGATCATGTTATCTATAAATCTCCATTAGTATTTTGGTGTTAGCTTTCACTTCTATATGTACATATTTTCAGTTCCCACCTATGCTATCCTATTTGGAAACCTGTAATGTGTTATTACATATGGACTTCTCACATCCATTTGTCTATTTTTGAGGGTAATTTTTACTAATACGTTTTGTGATGTGGGTTTTCCACAATGGGATTTTCAAATGATAAACACCTGTTTACGAAGCACGATTTGAAATTGTGACAACACAATTTTCTAAGGTGGTATACTAAAACACGCTAAGATTTTGTTAAATAAAATTTCCAAATAAATTTAATATTATTGATATTTTCATTACATGAATTACCATGTTTAGCATGTATTACACAAAACATCGAGGGTTTCTTGCGTTACATGCAACACCGAGCTTACATGAAATGTGACATACTATTAAAATATTATTATTTAACATGATAGTTACCACCTAGATATTAGAATGGATGGAATGAATAAAATTGAATAAATCATGAAAATATATGGTTAAAAATTTATATATAATTAATTATTATATGACCAATTAATCAGAAATGAAAATAAAAACTATTTGAAAATAACATAATGTTTTTTAAAAAAAATTATTTTTATGCACAAAAACATGTTTCACATTAATAAATTAAGAAACATCACTTTGGATGAATGATTTTAACAATATATATGTATATAATATATTCAATAAGATTATTAACATTCATATTATTCTTTTTCTAGAAAATATATAACAAAAAATCAAATTTTACACATAAAAACTCTATTTTTCTAAAAAATAGTATTGTCTCCTTTTGCAGACTTATTTTTTGAATTATATTATGAAAATTTTGAATTTATATTGTTGAATAATTTTTTTTAAATCATCATTTTAAAGTTAACATTTTGTGAGATTTTGAAAAATTTCTTAGTTGATTTGATTTTCAATGAATAGTGAAAAATAATGGTTTCTATTAGGAATCATCATTTATTCAATACCTTTTAAAAAATAAAATATTATTTTTATATGATTGTAAAATAAAAAATAGTTTAATTATATATATATATATATATATATTAATATAATTTTTTTTATTATAAAAATTTTAATTTTTAATTTTGATATAATTTTTTTAACTTTTTAGCATTTTCTCTTTTAAAACCCGCATTGTCATCCAATATGGGGGATTAATTTAAAAAAAAATTACACTTAAATAAATGGATTCAATATTTGTAATAATAATAGTTTACATTATTTAATAATGTGAACTTAATATTTTATCAAAATAAAAATAAAAACAGTAAAAATTATTTACCACTTTTAAGGTAAAAATGGGTATATCGGGGGTGAAACTATGAAGATAAGTGTGAAAATGGGGAAAAAATTAAAACACACATTGGATGGAAATATATAGACCTTATATAAATTAGTACTTATTATAGTAAATTTTGGATCCTTTTGGGAATGTGAAAAACATGGGTATACATTTTTCTTTTAAACCAATTACATGTGTGCCACTGTCATCAATTATAAAAGGACACCCCTTCTAATCTTCTCTTCCTAGTTACAAAACCATTTAAAATAGAAAATACCTAAAAATTTAACTTTATTAATTCCATCCTACTATACTATAATCCTTAGTTTGGTTATTAATCCCTCTTAATAACCATTTTGGTGAAAACCAAAAGTTGTTTTCTAAAGAAGAGTTAATATCCCTAACTAATCATTTTATTTTATTTGTTATTAAACCCAATTAAATTAGTATTGAATGATGATTATATAATAAAATTCTTATCTTACATATAATTATATTTTTTATTTTCAGTTCATGACCTACCATGATCTTCTCTTCCATCAAATTGGTTATGAAATCATCATTCTTGTGTACGGTTGACTGCCGCCTCGCAAACTAGTATTATTCATGTTCCCTCACCACATATCACAGCTGGAAATAATGATATATTTATTGTTTATATATTATATTAATGATAATATTATTCTTATAGAATCATGATATCACATTTGACATTAAAATTTCAATACTGTGGGAATATGATAACATCCCTCACATGTTTGGCAGACTACTACCTCACGAAGGGAAGCGATTCATGCTTGATTTTCATGGAAGGTAATAAGGATGGGTTTAATGGAAATATGTGATATATATGACATGAAAATGAAAATTATTATATAATCATAATGTATTATTTAACATTATTAATTTCTTTACATCGAGAAAATGGATACAACTTTAGTGGGTACATACGGCCTACCGTTTCCATGAACGGTGTATTTAATTTTCCATATCTAAATTATATTGATCACTAAAATACATATATACAGAATATATGAAATATTTATATTATTTTTAATTTTTTTTATAAGTTGTACTCAAGATTAAATTAATATGAACAAAAATAACATATCAAAACACACAAGGCAGACAAAGTAGTTATTTCCCAAAATGCGATTTTAACAAGGAATTGTTAATAAATAGATAATAAATGGTCATAATAAAATAATACATGGTATGATAAATATATGTATAGTTATTTAATATATTTACAATGAAAATAAATTTATTATTAAATATGTTTTAAAATGTATTATATAAGTCGATACTTAAGGTACGTGATTTCAAGTCTCTCTTTTATTTCTGGGAGACATATAAAAATTTACCACTTTAATTTTATGTGATGTATATACTACCAATTTAAAATTTTATATAATTAATATCATTATTTATATGATATTAAATTTTTCATTTAATTTTATTCTTTATTTGGGCATATGATTCAAAATATTACTAATCTAGTAAGGGAGTTCTGTCTCACATTTATTTTCTATGAGACATATGCTATATTCACCATGTGTTTATTTTATGTGGTGTATATACAAAAAATGAACGTTTTTTATGATTATTATCCTACAATTTATGTGTATTTATATATCCATTTGACTATTTCACTTTCATGGGGGTTTATTGTTCAAATGTTACCAAAGCGATAGTGGATGTTTTTCTCAATTTTTCTTCTTTGAGACATATGTTATGTTATTCACCTATATAATTTTAGACGGTCAATATACAACCACTTTGAAATGTAATTTCATGAATTAATTTTTTCTCATGATATCATATGTATCATATAATGGTATTCATTCTTGGGGCTTACGATTCAATGTTACAAAATTGGTAAGGGTTTTATGTTACAATCTCATCATTTATTGGAATTTCTCCTAATTATTATAATAATGATGAAATATTATGATATATCTCTCATGAAATTCATTAATTTTATTATCCTATTCTTATTTATGCATAACACACTTTTTAGCTTCAATTTCATCTCTTTATGAACATAAGAGTTCAAAATAATGTTTTTTTAAATCAAATTTATTTATCTCTTTTTTAAAAACCATTTTTTCATACAAAAAATGTTTTCTAAAAATGGTTTCAATTTTTTTAATATTAAAAGAATTATTTATAAAGTTTTCTTTACCCATTTCAGAATTTTGAGATTTTTTTGAAATAAATATTCTTGGCTTTTTCCAAATAGGGCATGTTTATATTTTGCTAAAACTTTTAAAAAAATATTTCTCTTAATGATTATGACATGAAGGGAATTATCCAACATCATAAACAACCATTGATGGATTACCTTATAATAGTCCACGGTAATTTTGAAAGAAAATATTTTTGAAATATTTTTATGTTTTAATTTTTTTTTCAATAACAAAGGATATTTTCCTTAAGAATTGTTTTGAAATTATATTTAGTGATAATTTTTAAAGAAAAATATTTTAGAAATTTTAATTATTTAAAAATAATTTTTCATTTTGAAGGGATATTTTCCTTAGGAATTGCATTAAATTATATTTAAATATTATTTTTAAATAAAATTACATTGAATGTTTGGAGGTTTTCAAAAGTATTTCTCAATAAGAAAATTATATTTTCCTCAAGAAATGATTTTAATTATTTTTAGTTATTACATTATACGTTTTCATGGTTATTTTAAAATAAGATGATTTCCAAAATATTTTATGAATTTTCATTTTAAAAAGGAAATTTTAATAAAAATTTATTTTCCTCCATAAATGTTCCAGGGGTATATTCAAAATCATAATCTATCTAAGATGATATCCATTAATGTTACTTATGCCTTACTAGGGATATAATCCGAGGATGCCATTCTTATTCATTATCTTAATTATTTATGTCCATGTTACATGATGTTTGTGAAACCTGTTTCTCCTCAATGCGTTATAACATGAGGAAATGCTAACAAACCACACTTATGCGGACAAGTTGTGCTATGATAAAATGATGAAATGATTATGAATCCTTAATTTTTTCCACAGGTTATTATATAATGAAATTTTTATGAACTCCATTTCAATTCAGGGGATATTATATGATAATTTTTTTTTGTGAATTGTGGCCCACATAGGTATGATTTTTATTGTATGATGAGTGGGACATATATATATACCTTTAATGCATTGCATATTGATTAATGTTATATAATTTCGAAGGATACACATGTGGTTATCTGAATAATGAATGAGGGTACACGATAGGTTATCCCAATCCCTAAATAGGGCTCATGGGAGGTTATACTTATCTCGAGATAGGTACTTAGGAGATTATCTCAATGTTAACTTGTTATAAATGTATTTTTAGATCGCCTTGACATAATATTTTCTATTCTTAGGTGTATACCTCAATTCCAAATCTTATGTAAATGTTATGCTCTCATGCCCCATGTTATTTTATTTCCTTATGATTCATGTCTTATGGTCTTCTAATCTATGTTCCATGACTCACGATTTTGATCTTTGATATGTGGGGTACAATTTTCACATTTTATGCTCATGTTTTCATATACTTATGTTCATGTTATGCTTACGTATATCCATTTTTTACCCTTATTGATAATATGATCTCACCCTTTATTATGATTACATTCCCCATGTTATGAAGAAATTTATTATGTGTGATAAGTTTAATAATGGTACAAGTGATAAAGAATATAGTGTGAGATGACTTATCTCACTTATGGACCAATTTTTTATGTGTCTATGTTTCCGAAGGCACTACAAATTTATGATCCTTGGGCATTTTTTATTGTAATTTTATGAATATTTATATAAAAAGATATAATATATATGTGTAAATAGTATAATGTAATGATTAATAATAAAAAGAAATGTAATAGATACGTATAAAAATTCTGGTTCTCTATATTGTGCTGGTTAAATTCAAAGGCTTTTCGGATATACAACTCCATTTGTTTTTTCATATGTGGTTATATACCTTTAATTAATGGGTTATAAATAGTGCAGTTTATATATATTTATATATTCTTTTAGTGTTTCTGATTATTTCATATAATAGAGATATATATCTACTGCGGATCGATATAGGAAAATCCCTCCCATATTTGGTGATATTCATACTCAATGTTAGTAACCACCCCTTGGTGTATTAAAAGATGGTTTTAGGTGACCCACATAGCTTAATTTTAGCCTGAGAGGGCCCCTGATGTGTCTATTGATAAAATAGTGGTATCAAAGTGGCTGAGTCCTAGGGATAGAGTTTGGAGTTAGTAGTCATGTCAGGAGAAGTTGGGGAATTTAGGGTAGCAATGTTATGAGGTTCACGTGATTGGTTATTTGACATGGGAGACGAATATATGTGTATTGGAAAAGGTATCATTTCAGTAGGAATATAATTACCTATTATTCAAATCATATCTGAAAAAAGCATTTAAATATTCATTCATGTTATTACATGAAACATATATAGTTCATTTATGATCCTTCACACCCCTTCCATGACAGATCATTTGTATATACTCTAATATGAGTCGGATCAACCAATAAAATTTAGGGTGTAACCCACTAATATCTAGCTTGTGTTTGAAAGTGGGGCCATGAAAATCCCATGCCAGATGATTGGCCTGTTATAATAATTTAGTGAGTTATGGGGTGTTGTTTTAGAGACTCATTTGAGATATATTATTCCCCATGATGAAGTGATGTTTTATTTGAATTTCTTTCATCAATATCATTATGGGACTACTCTACCTTGAATAGAGTTTGATCCATTGTTTAATGAGTTTTATGTAATGACGATGTATATATTACAATGAAACATTATTATTTTTTAGAATGATTAGAGGCCAATAGAACCTGGGTGGCATTCTCTTGATATTTATTATAGAGGAATTTTTTTGAGATTATTAGTTTGGGTGAAGACTGAAAAGAAAGTGGTTTCATTATTGGATTGTATTTTAATGTGACATCACCTTATCCAACTCCTATAAGAATGATTAGAAGACCATTAATCCTTGGAAGAGATGCACCATGACTATGGGAATATGTTAGATTTTCACCTGAATATGAAAAGATTGGTTCCATGGATAAAAATTCACATTGAAGAAAAAATTTAGCACCCCGAGCTTCTACGGTACGCCTCTCTTTGAATAATTCAATAGTGTGTGTTGTATGCAACATCGAGTTATAACACACACCACAACCAATCAAACTAGCCGTTATGAATAGTAATACCTAATTTTTAAAATTATATAAATTTTATCTCTCAAAATGGACTTCATTTTTGGATTCGGAGTATCGAATTTAGCCTAAGTTGAAATTTTGGTACTTTTCGAATAACCTTAATATTTTGATGAATAGTGAAAATTACTAAATTTTAATTAAAAACAACTTTTTATTCAAAAAACTTAATAGTGATAAATTATGAATTTAAGTGGTTTTAAAGTATATTTAGAATATATTTTTACCATTTAATACAATGTTGGTCATTGGACATAATTTCACAATTAAACCGGACATAAACAAGTATCATTCTTTTGATAGTTATTATATCTTAAAAACATGGTTTTTGTTTTGACAGCGGGAATTAATTTTAAATTAATTTCTGCCACTTTTTTGTTTTTAATTTGGAAAAATGGATTCCATATTTGGAATCATAATTTCCAAATTGTGTAAATAGGTAACTTTTATTTTTAGACATTTTGAATAATTACTTCGGTAAATATTTTATTTACCATGGTTAAAGGCCAAATCCGGTAAATAAGGGTTAAACAAATAATATTATAATAATACTAAATTACCCTAAAATGTGTCCTAACCTTATTGGTGGATACATGTCTGACCAATGGAATCTTTTGGTCGATTTTGGGACCACATGGAGCCACTGTTAGGTGATAGGGACACTTTATTTTAATTAAGTTAAAATAAATACAAAAATGACATAAGCATATATCTTTTAGAAAAACAATTTTTACATAGGGTAATATATGTTGTATTTTCATCTATAAATATTCATTATAAATATAAAACAATTTCCTACATAATGGTATTTTATTTATAATTTTTATACATTATATAATTTAATATATTTATGACACAATGGTGATGAAGTAATTACCTAATTAAAGAAAAATTAGAATAATTGATATTATAAATACCCAAATAATTGTAATTTGAGACTTTTTATAAATAAAAATAATTTTAAAAGATAATATGACATGTCAGGATTGATTTAATTAACTTTCTTCGAATTAATCATTCTGTTATGATTTTTAAAAGAATCAATTATATAATAGTGTCAAAATTGACATAAAAGAGTTTTTAAAACAAATATTATATTATTAATTTATATTCAATTCCTAAAAATATAAGGTTCGGCCAAGGGACTTATATCATGATTTTTGTATCATTAATGGACCATTTGGGGGGTTTCTTGGAGGTATATAGTATGTTCATTAACTATATAATATAAAAATACAAAGTGACATGGTAAATGTCAGACAAATTGACTAAGAGTTAAAAATAAAAGATAAGGTTAATATAATGACCCAAACATATCTAAATTCTATTGGTTGAGTGGTTTTAGACCCATCCCAACCCTAACCTTTAAATAATACACTTTTGAGCCATTAGAAACTAAATATGAATTTATTATAAAATAATATTTCTAGCTTTTCCAAAGGTTCCCCTCACACCTCTTATAAAAGGGCACCCCCCTTCTCATTAATACACACCTTCACAGAATTTTTGTTCGGCCAACCCCTGCCAAACTAATCTCTCAAATTCCTTCACTTCATCCTAGAGGCATTCCTTTAGTCAGAAAGGCAACCTAAGGATCTCTTTTGATCAAATAAAAAGGAAGAACCTGAAAAAGAGGTAATGATTTCACTACCCTTTTTCAAGTTCCTTTCATCTTCCACTTCTTCTTGATTTGTTATTACCATTATAAAATAATAAATCCAGTATATTATATATAATTTTATGTTATTATAAACATGGTACAACAATATTTCATTATTGTATCCATCCTTTGAATGACATGTCACCATACATGCGTACAAACGACTAACCGTCTCCACGTCATGGGGTAATTGTTATTCAAAACATTATTATTTGGATGGGTATAATAATGATGTTCAATTCATGTAAATAATAAATATAACATGATAATTATTCTGTATATATGATAGAAAATAAAATTAAATATTATTTTAATATCAAAAGAATGATATTGTCACACGGGCGTACGTACGGACTACCGTCTCCACGAATTCGATGAGATTCATTCTCCATCGTATCCATTCAAGTATAATTCTAATATGAATATTAATAATAATTTTTAAGGACATAATATCATTATTTATATGAATAAGATACAACCTATCCATAAAAAACTTGTCTTACATAACAAAACATATAATAGAAAATGAATAAGTTAACACACGAAACGACAATAATATTAAGATATTATTAACAAAGCAATGTTAATAGATCATATATGATATCATATTAATGTATATGATTCTTTTATAATTTAATAAAAATTATTTCACCATTATACATGTGGTTAACCTACCCCCAACCAAGGAAATGTACATGGTAATGGGTCTTCATCTCACTCTTTATTCCCGTGAGATTCATGCCATATTGCCACTATTACCTTTTGTGTGGTGTATGTACTTCCCAAAATTGTATTCATTGTGTAATACACTTTAATTTATGCGTATTTACATATTCATTGTGTGATACCTCTTATATGGGTTGTATGTTTCGTAAGTTACCAAATTGGTAAGGGTTTATTTCACAATCTCTTAATTATTCGAGGTTGTTTATACATAATTATCTATAGGGACCTCTTTATCCTCAACATCCATGTTTCTTAAAAATGTATTTCAAAACATTCTTACTATTTTACAGAATATGGTTTAAAGTCATTTATAACCTTTTTTGAATTTTTATAAGAAGTTTATAATGGAATCTTTCCGTCGTTTTCCAAGCAAGGTGCTTTTTAACCTTTTCGACAGAATTAAGGTAAGAATGTTTTTTTAACTTATACGGCGGGTGCAGCTATTTTCTGCCATTATAAAATCAGAGAAGCTTCCCTTAAAATCATATGAGAAAATTTTCAAAGTAAATGTTTTATTTTATAATTATGTGACTTTTGAATGATTTCAAAAAAGGGATATTTCTCTCAAATAGTTTTGATTTCATCTATGTCAACATACTTTGATGGATTTTAATTTTATTTGAAGTTGATTTATTATGATACAAAACATCAATATTGTATTGAAGATTTTGTGATTTTTTTGACTGTGGATGTGTTATTTTTATACCATTCATGTTTTATGGATAAAGTATTGACATTTCATATGCTAGTTTTAATACAAATGTTTATGTTATGTTTAAACCTATTCGTATGAGGAATGAATTGGACGTAATATGTGACGGGTGGAGCCCGCTATAGCTCCTCGATGCATCGGTAGGTCTCATGAGATAAACTAGTGTCTTGGCACAAGGCCTTGACAAAATCTTATTTGTAGTCTTTGCACGAGGCCTTGGCTATGTGGTTATGATAGTCTGGTATTATGCATTCCTTCATTATGAAAGTGGTTATTGATATTGAATGTGATTATTCGATTAGTAGAATATCCATGTGAATAAGTAAATGGGATTATTTACTTTTATTTCTTCTATATTATGTTGAAGTTCAAGTTTAAAAGGATTTTGTTTTAGTTATACATTACCTTAAATGTTTATTCCTATTTATTAAATTTTCCGCTATATTGTTATCCTTACTGGGCACTTGAGCTCACCCCTTTCTATGTTTTATTTTTCCCAAGATGTGAAGAAGTATTTTATGAATGATCTGCAGGGATAGTATGAGGGGATAAGAGTGTGCACTATGGAGACTTTATTGTTGTAGTTTTCATTTTATGATGTAATGTAAAATTTATGAATGTATCTAGTTATTCCAATTCTACTAAAATAATCGGTCTTTCGAGACTTGATCATTCTTGTGATCATGCCAATGTTATGTAATAATGCACCGACTCTGGGTAACTGGGGTCGGGGCGTTACGGTTGGTATCAGAGAAAGTTTAGTACAAACCTTGAAATCTAGATTTAGATAAACTCTGATTAGAGAACATAGACCTAAGATGTAATTTGAGGATTAGTATATAATAACTTCCTATAATTTTGGTATTTTAGAGATTTTGTGAGTTTTCCGAGCAATACATACCTGTCTAGATATGAGCAGGTAGAGGCAGCTCTGGCACAGATGCACGTTGGGGTAAAACCCGAAAACACCTCTTGGAGTTGGACTCAAACGGGAACTGGTGCACGACAACAGGCCTTGCTACACTCTTGGTTATGACACTCCCAGGGGATATGCTTAAGATAACTCTCATTTTATTTACAAATCATTATGAAGGGTTTATGAGTATATACTTCCTCAAAGAATTTTTTTTATGATTATGGATTATATCCATAAATAGTTCAATTTATGTTAAGTGTTTTATAAGTATGGAATTATGTATTTTGATTCATAAAATGATCTACTTTATTCCATTGTTTAGAAATGGCGCATAGTGGAGAAATGGAAACAGTATCAATGCACGCACTCCGTGTAGGGATTTCCCTCCTGCTCAAGATAATTATAGTGGAGCTGGTGATGCAACTGGTGCCGATCAGCTAATCACCATACTGGGACAACTCACTCAGGTTATGAATAATAACCTTACCCGTATGGAGAACCCTGATATGCAGCGTGGAGGATCAATGTTAGATCGCTTCATGAGGAAAAATCAACCAATGTTCAATGGGAGTACAAATCCCTTTGTAGCTGAGCAATGGATAAATTACCTAGAGAAAATATTTCAGGCTTTGGGGAGTAGTGAAAAGGAAAAAGTTATCATGGTAGTTTACCGCCTCACTGGAGATGCTGATCAATGGTGTTCATTTATTCAAAACACAAAGGAAGATGATGAAGTATCAAATATGGACTGGAGGGAGTTAAAAGATATATTTTTAGAATAATACTTTCCTCGTGACCATCGACCAGATATGGAAAGTCAATTTCTGAGTTTGAGACAAAAGGAGGATGAGAATGTCGCAAAGTATGAGGCTAACTTTACAAGGTTAGGAAGTTATTCTGGAGATTATATACATAAACCATGAAGTAATATTTATCGTTTCTTTGATGGGTTAAAACCATTTATCTGTCGACCATTAGTATCACAATCCTTCTCGTCGTACGAATACACTGTCTCATGTGTTATCAAGATAGAGAAAGAATTCTCTAAGTCATATGACTTTAAAGCAAAGCAAGAGAAGAAGAGATCTGTTGATCAATCTGGGAATGGAAATAAAGGGAAGAAGGTAAATGTTTAATATCTATCCTATAGTAAATGTGGGAAGAAACGCCCCGGTACTTTCTTAAAAGGAATAAGAGTCTGTTACAAGGGTGGTGAAAAAGGCCACCAAGCTCCTGATTTCAAGGGGAAGAAGGAAGCTACAAATGTCCAATGCTACAATTGCATGGAGATGGGACATTATGAAAATGAATGTCCTATGCATCAGGGTAACTTACCTCAGAAAATGCCAAGGGATCAAGGCCAAGCTTATTCTATCACTACTGCTGAGGTAGAAGCTCCAAAAGACGTGGTGGCAGGTAATTTAATGATTTCCTCAAGTTTAGTAAATGCATTATTTGATTCTGGATCATCGCATTGTTTCATATCTTATTAGTTTTCTAAGAAAATTAGATATTTAGAATTTAATTTAACACGGGAGTTGTCAGTTAAAAATCCTAAGGGAAGTATCATTACAACAAAGTTTTGTGAATCAGTCCCCATTAAGGCACGCAAATGTTCTTTATCTGCTGATCTCATCATCATGCCTATAATTGAATTTGATATATTCCTTGGTATGGATTTGATTTAGGACCATGATGTGAAGATTTATTGTAAGAAGAAAGAGGTTATAATTCTTGATGATGATGATAAGGAACACCTTATCTTTAGAGCAGAATCGTCGCCACCTAATTATTATATAGATCCACCCCCAGTAGCTCAAATAAATTCAATTATTGGGGAGGAAGAGAATGAAATGACTGTGGGTGAGGAAAGGAATGTTCAAATAGAGGATGTACCTATTGTGAAAGAATATGTAGGTGTGTTTCCGGATGATTTAGCTAGACATCCTCTAGAATGAGAAGTTGATTTTTCCATTGATTTAATTCCTGGATCAAGGCTTATATCGAAGACCCCTTATAGAATGGCCACTGTAGAATTAGTTGAACTAAAGAAACAACTAGAGGAATTGAGTAATAAGAGATTTATTCACCCTAGTGTTTATCCATGGGAAGCCCCTGTTATTTTTGTTAAAAAGAATGATGGATCTATGAGGTTATGTATCAACTACAGGGAGATCAATGCTATAACAATAAAGAATAAGTATGCCCTACCTCGCATTGATGATTTATTTGACCAACTGCATGGAGATAAATAATTTTCAAATATTGACCTTCGATCTGGATACCATCAGTTGTGTGTGAAGAAGGAAGACATTCTGAAGACAATATTTCGAACAAGGTATGTGCATTACGAGTTTACATTAATGCCTTTTGGATTGACTAATGCACCCTCTATTTTTAGGGATCTGATGAACATAGTTTTCAAGGAATATCTTGATGAATTTATAGTGGTGTTTATTTATGATATCTTGGTATACTCCAAAAGCTACAAAGATCATGAAAATCACTTGCGCTTTATATTGAAGACTCTTAGAAGACATGAATTATATGGTAAGTTTAGCAAGTGTGAATTCCGGTTTCAGGAGATTTCCTTTCATGGCCATATTGTCTCTAAGGATAGAATTTCTGTTGATCCTTCTAAGACCAAGGCAATCCAAGAATGGCCTGCACCGATGAGTATAGCTGAGTTATGTAGTTTTATTGGTTTAGCAGGTTATTATCGAAATTTCGTCCAGAATTTTTCCCGGTAGGCTAACCCATTAACAAAGCTCACAGGTAAATGGGTTAAATTTGTTTGGAAAAAAGAGTGTGAAGAATGTTTCGAAGAACTGAAGAGAAGATTAGTCAATGCTCCTATATTGACTCTACCATCGGGGAATTATGGGTTCGTTATTTATAGTGATACATAGAAGAAAGGACTTGGTTGTGTCCTTATGCAGAATGATAGGGTTATTTCCTATGCATCATGATAGTTGAAAATTCATGAACAAAACTATCCTACTCGTGATCTCGAGTTATCAGCTGTGTTATTTGCTTTGAAGATACGGAGACACTACCTCTATGGTGAAAAATGTGAGATTTATACTGATCACAAGAGTTTGAAGTATATTTTCTCACAAAAATAACCCAACATGAGGCAAAGGAGATGGATTGAATTACTCAAAGACTATGATTGTACAATACACTACCACCCAGGTAAAGCAAACAAGGTGCAGATGCTTTGAGCAGAAAAGATCATGGAGTTTTAAATAATATGAGAATTGAAAGGGATCCAATTTTCATGGATCTAGTGAAGATGGACATGGGAATAACCAGGGAAGGTGAGACATCAATGCTTTTTCCAATGTTTGCCAAACCATCTTTACTAGAAAGAATTAAGAGTTCTCAAACCGATGTTGAAGAATTTTGAAATAAGATTAAAGCTGTGAATGATGGGAGATTGAGAGACTTTTTGTATGAAGAAGTAATTTTGAAATTCGGGAAGAGACTTTGTGTTCCCGATATACCTGATCTAAAAAGGGAATTGTTGGATGATGCTCATAGTTCCAATTTCTCAATACACCCTGGGAGCACCAAAATGTATAGAGATTTGAAAGAACATTTTTGGTGGGACAACATGAAGAGGGAGATTGCTGATTTTGTGTCAAGA
Organism: Viscum album; assembly: GCA_963277665.1. Taxonomy (NCBI): domain Eukaryota; kingdom Viridiplantae; phylum Streptophyta; class Magnoliopsida; order Santalales; family Viscaceae; genus Viscum; species Viscum album. The sequence goes on from OY728127.1 coordinate 1,028,713,453, forward strand.
TGTATGGTTTGTCAACAAGTGAAAGATGGAAGGCAACAACCTGGTGGAGTATTTCAACCTCTTCCCATACCTGAGTGGAAATGGTATTATATCATGATGGAATTTGTCATTGGACTACCAAAGACTCCTTTAAGGAATGATGCAATTTGGGTTATTGTTGATCGTCTTACCACGTCAGCACATTTTCTTGCTATAAGAGAAGATCTACCAATGGAACGTTTAGAAAGACTATATATTGATGAAGTTGAGAATCTTCATGGAGTACCCCTATCGATTTTTTCTGATCGTGGTCCCCATTTTACTTTAAGATTCTGGAAAAGTCTTCAGAAAGCCTTGGATACGGAACTTCATTTGAGCATTTCCTACCACCCTAAAGCAGAAGGACAATCCGAACGAACTATTCAAACCTTAGAAGGCATGTTGAGATCCTTCTCACTTGACTTTCAGGGTATGTGGGATCAATATTTACCTCTGGTAGAATTTTCCTACAACAATAGCTTCCATTTGAGTATTCAGATGGCACCATATGAAGCGTTATACGGAAAGAGATGTCTCACACCAACCTTTTGGGATGAGGTTGGTGAAAGAAAACTTGTAGGCCCAGAACTGGTGGAGGAAATGATGGAAAAAGTGAAGGTAATCCAAAACCACATCAAAGCAGCTCAAAGTAGGCAGAAGAGCTATGCCGATAATCGAAGGAAGGATTTGGAATTTCAAGTCGATGATCATGTTTTCCTGAAGGTATCTCCATTGAAGGGAGTCATACATTTTGGTAAGAAAGATAAATTGAGTCCCAGGTACATCGGACCTTTCAAAATTCTAGAATGAATTGAGGTTGTAGCTTACCGATTGGCAATGCCGCCAAGTCTCTCCAAAGTTAACGATGTGTTCCACGTATCTCTGTTGAGGAAATACATGTCGGACCCAACGCATGTACTCACCAATGAGAAATTAGAACTGGAAACCGATATGTCTTATTGAGAAGATCCCATCAGGATTCTTGATATGAGATAATAAGTGCTAAGAAACCAGACGAATCGTCTGGTAAAAGTTCTATGGAGAAACCATAAGATGGAAGAGGCAACATGGGAACCTGAGGAACTTATGATGAAGAACCACCTGAGTCTCTTCATGCGGTAGTATTCTAGAAATTTCTAGGAAAACATTATTTGAAGGAGGGGAGAATTTATCACCCCGTGCTTCTAGGGTATGCTTCTCTTTGAGTAATGCAATAGCGTGTGTTGTACGCAACATCGAGTTCTAACACACACCACAACCAATCAAACTAGCCGTTATGAATACTAATACCTAATTTTTAAAATTTTAGAAATTTTATCTCTCAAAATAGAATTCATTTTTGGATTCGGAGTATCGAATTTAGCCTAAGGTGAAATTTTGGTACTTTTTGGATAACATTAATATTTTGATAAATAGTGAAAATTACGAAATTTTAATTAAAAACAACTTTTTTAATCAAAATAATTAATAGTGATAAATTATTAATCTGAGTGGTTTTAAAGTATATTTAGAATATATTTTCACCATTTAATACAATGTTGGTCATTGGACATGATTTCACAATTAAACCGGACATAAACAAGTATCAATCTTTTGATAGTTATTATATCTTAAAAACACGCTTTTTATTTTGACAACAGAAATTAATTTTAAATTAATTTCTGCCACTTCTGTGTTTTGAATTTGGAAAAATGGATTCCATATTTGGAATCAGGATTTCCAAATTTTGTAAATAGGTAACTTTTATTTTTATACATTTTGAATAATTATTTCGATAAATATTTTATTTACCATGGTTAAAGGGTAAATCCGGTAAATAAGGGTTACAAAAATAATATTATAATAAAACTAAATTACACTAAAAAGTGTCCTAACCTTATCTGTGGATACATTTCCGACCATGGGCATATTTGGGTCGATTTTGGGACCCCATGGAGCCACTTGTAGGTGATAGGGACACTTTATTTTAACTAAGTTAAAATAAATACAAAAATGACAGAAGAATATATATTTTAGCAAAAAGAATTTTTACATAGGGTTATATATGTTTGATTTTCGACTATAAATATTAATTAGAAAGCTAAAGCTATTTCTTACATAATGGTATTTTATTTATAATTTTTATACATTATATAATTTAACTTATTTATGACACAATGTTGATGCAGTAATTACCTAATTAATGAAAAATTAGAATAATTTATATTATAAATACCCAAATAAATGTAATTTGAGACTTTTTATAAATACCAATAATTTTATAGGATAATATGACATGTTTGGGTTTATTTAATTAACTTTTTTCAAGTAATCATTCTGTT